>OZ010750.1:75019438-75698321 GCA_963932245.1 Tachinus rufipes
TTTGCTAAAACTGATCCAACTGCAACCCACGAATACTTGTGCTTCCTTCTATTCTTTTATTAACATGATAGCTTTAGATTTAATGATATTTACGTAGTGGGTCTGTTATAAATAGTTTTTTTACGTCAAACGTGAGATTTTTTCTCATCAAGCGACCAAACACGTTCAAAATTTTATTCATGTGCACAAGTAAATTAAAGTTTCTAAAGAAACGCTGCGGTTTTGTAGAAGTTGCAGTAAAGATTAAAATGTTTCAATAATAAGTAATGGGGCGATTGAGCTTAGAAATTTTTTAAAAATCGTAAGAACATTTTTATTAAACCAATTTGACCGTTTGAATTGCTTCAAAATCGCTTATAACCGGTTCAAACAGTTTAAAAGTATTTTAGCGGCTCATACGTGGTTCAAGCAGCTCAAGGTAGTCTATAATAGGCTCAACGTGGTTCCTAAGTAGTTCATAAGCGGTCCAAAGCAGTTTAACGTGCTCCATCAGTAGTTCAAAGTTGTTCATAAGCAATTTCATTAGTTTAGAAGTGGTTTATAAAAGAAATAAAAAATGCCCTCGTTTCTTAAAATTTCTACAGGCCCAATAGCCCCATTACTTTAAATAAATGGCAATTCCTCTTAATACTTTATCAATACCAAAGCAATGACTTGCAAATCTTAGTTTGCTACAGCGTTGCTGCTTAAAATTTGAAGATCGCAAACAAAAAGTGCAATTCTACAAACTTATGTCATTGCCAATAATACAAGTAACACCGTTATGCAAGGACCCTTTAAAGCAAGCTTTTCAATGATATGAACTCTATTTTACTGTACCAACAGCTCGCCCACTTTCTGACCCTACAGATCACCGTCCTTGAATTCCTATTCTCTAGTCACCACCAAAAAACCCAACCAAAAACGCAGAGCATGCGCGTAAAAATACACGGACCGCCAACAGAACACATTGCCAAGAAGCTAACTTTGGATCTGGATGGAGAAGTTTCCAGATTTCAATAGAAGGCCGCAAAGCCTCATCTTGTCAAAATTCTGTAGGAACTAACGTTGCTTTTAAATGAAAGAAACGGTTAACAAAGTTTAATAAAACGCGCTAAAGTAAGTAAAAATGCACAGACCGCCAACTAAACACCTTGGGAATGTTTCCAAAGTTCAATGCAATGCGCAAGGAGAGGGGACGGTGCTTACATAAAAACTCCTAAAGCAAATAAAAACACACAAACCGTCAAAAGTAAGTAAAATACACGGACCGCCAACAAAACACATTCTGTAAAAAAACGCGAGTGAGCCAGATATAATTAATTATTTAACCAAGCCTGAAGACGCAGCATCGCATATAAAGTGCAAATTGAATGTTAGAGATGGACCACATACATGACAACACACTTGAGAGGCTTTTGCTAGTAAGAAGCTGTTTTGAAAGATTCTTAACACCAATGCCGCCTCTTCAAAATTTATTTGTCAATTTTAATACTTTTATCTCTTTCATATTGGCAAAACTTTTCATCTAAGAAAACAAAATTCATGTAAATTTTTGCCCAAAATTGATTAACAAAAAAGAACTAGTCACGTAGTTATCACAGTTTTTCCACAGATAGCTGCACAAAACATTTAATTTAAAAAATTGATTAACCCTATAATTGCAAAAGTAAGTTTTGCAAAAGTGTTTTGTTGGCGGTCCGTGCAATTTTACTTAATCTCTCAAAAGGTGTATTACTGGCCACCAACAAAATGTAAAAAAACTGTTAAATGTGTATTTTAAATTTTATTATACGCCTTGTGGGTGGAGAAGGCACTCATATCATTGATTACCCAACCACCCAAGTGTCAGTTGTTAAGATATTAAATCACAACCTTCTCTTTTGACAAAGCGACTTCTGACGTTTGCATAGAAGACAAACATCTAACTCCTTGACAACTCTAATTTGTTATCATGATTTAGAGTGTCCCACATACCCGCCCAAGTGTCAATCATCAAGAATTTAAATGTTTGTCTTCTATGCAGAAATCATTTTGTCACAAGAGTAGGTCGTGGTCCAACCTCTTGACAACTAACACTTGGGTGGGTGGGTGAGCCAATCCAATCTAAACTCCCAACTCGTTATCATAATTTGGAGTGTGCCACCCACCCGCCCAAGTGTCTGTTATTAGAAAGTTGGGTGTTTGGTCCTCTTAGCGAGCGTCAGAAATCATTTTGTCACAAGAGAAGGTCGTGATCCAACCTCTTGACAACTAACACTTGGGTGGGTGGGTTATTCCAACCTAAACTAATGACTCGTTAATATGATTTAGTGTCCCACCCACCCACACAAGTGTTAGTTGTCAAGTGGTTAAATCACGACCTACTCTTGTAACAAAATAACTTTTGATGCTCGCATAGAGGAGAAATATTAAACTCTTTAATGACAGACACTTGGGTAAGTGGGTGAAACATTATTTGTGACATTTTATAACATAAATTATTAAATCCAAGCTACCCATGCACTTGAATTGTAAGTCACCTAAGAGGTCAATGAACTTTGCAACAAATAATTTCATATTATTATAGTCAAATTAAACCACTGAATTAGTTAATAAATTATAAAAATAAATGAAAAAGTATGCAAGAACAAGTCAATACTCAACTGTGTACGCAAACCTAGCCAATATTACATAAAATTGTGCAATAATTAGTCACCTATAATCAAATTTGCTGTTAAAGGCAATTTTAATTGTTGCAAACCAAGACGCAATACACATTTAATAAATTAATTGAAATATTAATTCAATCTATTAAAGCAGAAAACATGATGTAACTTAAACACGTTAGTCCCTGTTACCTTAGTAATCTGCCTGTCCTCTGCTATGTTATTATGATATCCTGATATAAGTAGCACGCCCACACAACACTCACAAACACGTTTTAATTGCAAATAAAGCCCCGACATAAAATGGCTGCCCGTGCACGGCCCGTAACTAACACAACTATGGCCGCCTTGCAAGGAGTGATGTGGTCGTGACGTCAATCTTCCATGTTCGTGTCGACTCGCGCATGATCGGCTTAGCCGCATACATGCATTGAATCGTATACGTTTAGGTAAATTATTATTAAATATTAATTGCGTTGTATTATATAAATAAAATATACAATTGTGCAATAAATTAACAACCTAAAAGAGCTATCAAAGACACAGTACTACAACAAAATGATTTTGTATTTATTATTTGTTGAAATAATTACATTTTACAAGGATTGCAAGTTTATACTGACTTAAATATGTTTATTCCTGTTACCTTAATAATCTCTGTATCCCCTAATATGTTCACATGGTATCCTGATATAACAGCACGCCCACGCAAGCTTGTTTCATCACCCGACACAAAATGGCCGCCACTGCACGACCCGTAAACAACTCAACACGGCACAACTATGGCTGCCGAGAGTGAAATGGTCGTGACGTCGTCTCCTACGTCGTGTCGACTCGCGCATAGTCGGCTAAGCTTAGTACATATGCATCCGTACCATATAAAATAAATTGTACGGATATTAAAATATGATCAAAATCATAACAAATATTTTATTAAATTATGATCATAATACTGAGTCAAAAATTTGGATTGAAGTGTCCCACCCATTCACCCAAGTGTTAGTTATCAAGAAGTTAGATCACGACCTTCTCTTATAATAAAAATATAACTTCTGACGTTTGCATAGAAGATAAATATCTTACTTCTTGTAGACAAACACTTGGGCGGGTGGTTAGGCGCTCTAAAACATATTAACAAGTCAGTAGTTTAGACTGAAGTGCTCCACCCACCCACCCCCAAATGTCTGTGATTTATTTTCTTGATTGGGTGATTAGACGGAAGACACAGTTCTTTGGTTGCGGGACAGTAATTTTAACTTCAGTTCCCGCTCACCCACCCAAGTGTTCAAGATCTCTTGTTCAGAAAAAGGTGGGTGGCTAAACGGGCTACTAAATTCAATAATTGAGGGATTAGTTCCTGCACATCTCCCAAATGTTTCTGATTAAATTTCTTAATTGGGTGGGTGGGCGATGGACACAGTTCAATAATTTCAAGACAGTAGTTTCTACTTTCCAAAAATAAATTGTCCCGATAAACGTATATATCATTTAAAGCATCTTCAGTGCTAGTGCATGAGAAACAAGAAAACAACAAAAACTATTGCAGCCAAGAGCGAATTGTAACTGATATAATGTGAACTCAAAATATGTTTGTAATTCTATACGATGCAACGCTGGATGTGCATGTGAATAGCACTTGCAGCTTACCCAACCCACATTCAATTCCAAAGTAGTGTACAGAAACAAAATACCATTTGATATCCGTAAACTGAGCGCTGACTTTTTTATGCAACGCAACGCTAGATGTGCATGTGAATAGCATTTGTAACTGATTACCCAAGACACGTTCAATTTTAAAATAAAGTACAAAAACAAAACAGCAAACAAATGACATTCGTAAAACTAGCGCTGACATGTCTATTTAATACAACGCTAGATGTGCATGGAAATAGCATTTGCAACTAATTACCCAAACCACATTTAATTTCAAAGTAGAGTACGGAAACAAAATTGGAAACAAAGAACCAATTAAAATCCGTAAACTGTACGCTGATCTTTTTATGCAATGCAGCGCTGGATGTGCATGTGAATAGCATTTGCAACTTATTGCACAAAACACGTTCAATTCCAAAGTAGAGTACGGAAACAAACTAACTGCAGTAAACAAGGTACTATTTGACATCATTAAACTGTGTACTGGCAATTCTATGCAATGCAACCCTAGATGTGCATGTGAATAGCACTTACAGCTTACCCAAACCCACATTCAATTCCAAGATAAAGTACAAAAACAAAATACCATTTTCTATTCAAAAACTAGGTGCTGACCTTTCTATGCAATTCAGCGCTGGATGTGCATGTGAATAGCATTTGCAACTAATTACCCAAAACACGTTCAATTTTAAAGTAGAGTAAAGAAACAAAACAGCAAACTAAATATCATTTAACATTCGTAAAACTGGCGCTGACCTGTCTGTTTAATACAACGCTAGATGTGCATAGGAATAGCATTTGCAACTAATTACCCAAACCACATTCAATTTCAAAGTAGAGTACGGAAACAAAACAGGAAACAAAAAACCAATTGAAATCGTAAACTGTGCGCTGATCTTGCCACGCAATGCAACACTGAATGTGCACGTAAATAGCATTTGCAACTAATTACATTTGACATCATTAAATTGTGCACTGAAAATTCTATGCAATGCAACGCTGAAAGTGCATGCGAATAGCACTTGCAGCTTACTGAACCCACATTCAATTCAAAGATAAAGTACAAAAACAAAATACCATTTGACATCCGTAATTTGGATTCTGACCTTTTTATAAAATTAAGCAATGGATGTGCATGTTCAATTCCAAAATAGAGTACGGAAACAAATTAACTGCAGTAAACAAGATACTATTTGACATCATTAAATGTGCGTGCTAGCAATTCTATGCAATGCAACGCTGGATGTGCATGTGAATAGCACTTACAACTTACCCAACCCACATTCAATTCCAAGGTAGAGTACAAAAACAAAATACCATTTGCTATTCGAAAACTAGGTGCTGACCTTTCTATGCAATGCAGCGCTGGATGTGCATGTGAATAGCATTTGCAACTGATTACCCAAGACATGTTCAATTCCAAAGTAGAATACGGAAACAAATTAACTGCAGTAAACAAGGTACTATTTGACATCATTAAACTGTGTACTAGCAATTCTATGCAATGCAACACTAGATGTGCATGTGAATAGCACTTAAGCTTACCCTACTCACATTCAATTCCAAAGTAGAATACAGAAACAAAATACCATTTGCTATTCGAAAACTGGGTGCTGACCTTTCTATGCAATGCAGCGCTAAATGTGCATGTGAATAGCATTTGCAACTGATTACCCAAGACATGTTCAATTCCAAAGTAGAATACGGAAACAAATTAACTGCAGTAAACAAGGTACTATTTGACATCATTAAACTGTGTACTGGCAATTCTATGCAATGCAACGCTGAATGTGCATGTGAATAGCACTTACAGCTTACCCAACCCACATTCAATTCCAAGGCAGAAAACTATTCGAAAACTATTTGCTGACCTTTCTATGCAATGCAGCGCTAGATGTGCATAGGAATAGCATTTGCAACTAATTACCCAAACCACATTTAATTTCAAAGTAGAGTACGGAAACAAAACAGGAAACAAAGAACCAATTGAAATCCGTAAACTGTGCACTGATCTTTCCATGCAATGCAACGCTGAATGTGCATGTGAATAGCAGCTGATTACACACTAATGTTTGCTTATAGCAAAGTCTATCTTGTAATTGAATATAGTAGCCAAATAAAACTATAGCAACATTGTTCAAACACATAAAATTAAAATCAAAATAAATAAATTAAAAAAATCAAATAACAGTCCACAAGAGTAAAGGCGGCTTCTTTAATGAATTAAGTAAAATTTAATTATGTCGTAAGTGTGCCAGTGTTGTCTTCATACATCCTGTATAAATACATCTATTTACGTAAATTAACAGCAAGATTTAAACACGGTGCTATAAGTTCAATCTCGATTCCAGACGTAAATATATTTGTTCGCACCTTTATTGAACAAACATGTAAACATAGTATCTACACGTGTAGTGGCACATGTATACTTCATTGAAATATTTTAATTAATTGCAATTAAGTGGAAAATTAGTAAAGTAATTAAAACAAGAATTTGATGTACTATTTTTTATGTGTAAAATTCGATGTACTGGTTTTTTATGCGGGAAATTCGAAATGTATTGCCCTATCATCCCCTTCTCCCTTTCCTTCTACACCGAATAGTCCTCCTGGGGTCGCAAGGGTGTTCGTCATTTACGTGCGGCCAGATGCGTAATACCTCAGAGACCTGCGCGCATTAGATTACGTTAGCAAAATTCCAAGTAACTGAAATCTCATCACGTCGAGGATTTTGAGAAGCCGAATCGATATTTTACGTGAAATATTAAACGATTTTTTATTTATAAAGTTAGACAACTTAATTCGAAATGTTTTCATTAATTAATATTGGACACATTATGAATTAATGATTCAATAAAAAATAAATAAATTAAGATTTTTTTTAAAGTTGCTCTAGACAAGCATGTAGGAGTTTTCGAGTTCGAAATAAATTACTTGTAGCTTAGCTCATGGCTGAATAAATAAATTTATTTCAATAAAAAACCTATTGAATTATTTCAGCCAATAGATTATTGATAATAGAGTCCTTTTTTTTATTTTTAGAATTGACCGTCGTCTGAGTCGATTTTCTGACCCTGCAAACTGATAAATAATTCGAATTATTTGATTCCACTCGAGACGTCTGTCTGAAGATCAATAATCTTTGTTTAATTCAAATATTATTTGTTGAATAAAGTAATTTAAATAGTGTATCTATTCAAAACTTTTAGTCGCTTCAATAGAAACAAGTTCGTGCAGTTTCTAATTATTAATTAAATAATTTATAATTGTATATGCTCATCATAAAGCAAGGACTGTCATAACTAACTCCAGCAACTTTATAAAATTTTAATGAAGAATCGATACAGCATATACTCTACAACTAAGGGGTGAATTTCAAGTATAATTTCCCACTTTATTTAATTACATCTTGTCAAATAGTATGGATTATTAAAACTATTGTTAAGTTAGGGAGGGGTCAAATCGTTTTTTTAAATCCAGATTGAATTGTAAAGATCCAAGGGCGATGTGAATTTTTTCTCTCACTAAAACCTACGTCAAAAAAACGTTGAATTATTACGTTGCTTCCCTCTATTCGGTTTGTTTGCACGAGGCGACGATATACATGGCTCCAGCCAGTGCATCAAAAACAGCTACTATAATTAAATAACCCCGTATTACCAGCGGGTAATAGCAGGGTTATTGAAAATGGCGTTCTTTAATACCCGTATTCGCTGACTAAATCAATGATTGCACTCTAAACTTTTATTTTTAACAAAACTGAAATATCATTAATGTCAACATAATTAAGTTTCATATCATATAACTTTATAACAATAAATGTGCTCTAAATTATTTTACTTAGTTAGATATGAAATCAGTTGGGTCGCAAACAAATAGTTGGTTTAGGGTTGTAAAACAATAGAGCTGCCGATAAGTTTATAAATTATTTAATCTTCATTTGATTCACCATATTTGTCATGTTACATTGATTTTAAAGCACACAAAAGTAAAAGCGCTGCTACTGAATTGACATTTCTACGTTTAGATTTCATAATAACTTTGTGAGCATATTCTGGGTAATAATTTAATTATTTTATGCAACTAACGCACTCCAAACTTTTGTTAATTTAATTCAATTTGCAATTTCAATGTGTGAGCGATATTTCTCAAACTTTCTGAGCGATTTTTACTTTTCTGAACTTAAATTTCTTTTACTATAAAATTTTGTACTATATATAAACTTTGCAAGACATTTCATTCGATAACTGCATTTAATGTGCTATTCTTAGGTGGTGCATACGTAAAATAATAATATTTAACATATTTCATGGTCTACTGAGCGATTTTTGATAACAATGATGTTACAAATTTACTTTCTAAAGGTATCAACTATTTTTTAAGAATAAATTTAAGCAAATGTCTCTCGAAAACAATAAACTTAGCTCGCCAGCTTATAGAAAATAAGTTTCGACTATAGGCGTCCGCAAAAAATGCCAAAAAAAAAACTTACAAATTGTTTTGCCCCAATCACCTGGAAAATGATTAAACTTTGCCCCTACCCTTTAAAAAAATCTGTGTATTTATTTATAATTAATTAACATTTTACGCGTTTCTTAGCGATTTTTCAAAAAAAATCTCTTAAAAGTAAATGTTCGTATATGTTAGCAGTTTACATATATTGTAGAAAAATAAATTTATTTTATATTGTGCAACTTATTATTCGATTAATGTGTATTTCATTTAATAAATAATAATCTGAGCGATTTTTTAATCTATTTCAAGAAAGATGAGCGATTTTTTATAATTATTGTGCTGCAAAAATGCTATCTTGGCTATTTCTGCAAAACTATATAAGATAAATACTTACAATTATCCCAACGGTCAAACAAAAAAAGTTTTACCCACAATCCCCCCAAAAAAATCTAGGCTCCTCCATCCCCCCAAATAATTTGAGTTATGTTATTAGCAAAATTTTAACAGAATCCCTCGCTTATTTTCACTCTAAAGTGTCTTTATTTATAATTAATTAACATTTGTGCGTTTTTTTTAAATATGAATTAGAAATTTACATACATTGTAGAAACATGATTTGATTTTATATTGCGTGAACTATTATTGGATCATTTTGTATTTTATTTATCATGAGCAAGTCACTGAGATTCATGTAAGTAAATTTTTTTATATATTTTATGAGCGATTTTTGGGCTCTATTTCTTGATTGATTTTATGTATTTGTTGTGTATATAATATTTGCATGTTGAGTGCAATTTTATTCACTAAATTCGTTTGTTTTTGTGCAATAAATTCTTTTTGCAAACCACAAATATAGTTTCTAAGCGATATTTTGATTAATTGCAAGCGATAAATGCGAAATTTATTAAATCATGCGATAGTTTAGTCTTATTTAATTATTATTTTGCTATAATCTAAGCACAATTCCGTTCTTTGTGCGATTTTATTCACTATATTCATTTTATAAACAACATTTTATGTGTTTTTGAGCGATAAATAATATAGTTCCTAAGCGATATTTTGATTCATGCAACAGATTTATTTCATTTAATTATTATTTTTCTATAAAGAAGATTTTGTATTTGATTTATGCAATGTAGGTCTCAATTTATTAATTTAAAAAAATATGGTAATAAACAAGCAACCTACATACTTGTTTGTATCACCGTCCGATGATGATCAGGTAAAGGTTGAAACTAGTAACGGTTTTTAAATATATAGTGACAAACAAATATGTATCACCGCCCGATGATAACCTAGTAAAAGTTGAAATTAGTAATGGTTATTAAATATATCGCAATATAGTGCTTTATTAAATTTAATTTTTTACACTTTTTAACCATATATGATTGGTTTTTGAAACATTTTAATATTTTTAAGCCGGATTTTGCTTTGGATTTCATAAATTTGTTTACAAACAAATTTTGGTATTTTTCAACAATATTTCGATGCTTCAAGACCAAAATTTGCTATTTATTGACATTTAATGAATCAAAAAAATGTTTTATAACCGGATTTAGCTTATTTTTTACTTTGTATGGATAAAACTTTACACTTTTTAACTGTTAGTGTCTAATTTTGCTGCTTTTTTACAATATTTTCATACTTAATGGCCGGATTTTGCTATTTTTGACATTTTATGAAAAGAATATTGCATTTTTCAACAGTTTATGGCTAGATTTTGGTGATATCTGATCATTTTAATGTTTCAAGGCCGGTTTTTTCCTATTTTTGACATTTTGTTAAAAGAATTTTGAACTTTTCAACAGTTTAAGCCAGATGTTGATTCTTTCTAACAATATTGTTTAGTTGGATTAGTCTTTTTTGAAATTTTATAAAAAATTTGGCATTTTATGAATTTTTTTCTTATTTTTTTAATATTTTAACTCGTTGTAGATGATGTTACAACAGAAAAGCAAAATCAAACTTTTTTTCGATGTATGTTCGTGCTTACTAAGCTAAAACGTTCTGGATGTTAGAAACGATCACAAACAGATTTTATTGAGATGAATTCTTTCAGTATTCATTAAATTTTACTGAAACAAATGATTTTGAGCATGAAATTTGCTCTAAAATCAAGTTAACCACATGGCATTTATCAAAACTGAAGCAGAACACCTATTTACAGCTTCAAAAACGCACAGAAAACCAATTTTTGCAAAAAAATCGCTCAGAAATTACGTTTAATGTTTAAAATGTATCAAAATTAGTATAACAAACTTATTTTAAACATAAAACTCCCTTTAAAAACAAGTTTACTACAAGCAATTTATGAAAATTGATGTAAAAACCCATTTACAGCATAAAAACGCGGAAAAATACTGTTTTTGCATAAAAATCGCTCGAAAATTACGTTTACTAGATAAAATATATCAAAATTGATACAAAAAACTTATTTATAAGCATTAAATTTGCTCTAAAATCACGTATGCTTTATGACATTTAACAAAATTGATGCAGAAAACCCATTGACAGCATAAAAATCGCCCAGAAAACTTATTTTTGTATAAAAATCGCTCAGAAATTACGTTTACTACCAAAAATATATCAAAATTAGTACAATAAAATTATTTTATACATAAAAATCACCCAAAAAACATGTGTACTACATAAAATTTATAAAAAAATTGATGTAGAAAACCCATTTATAGCGTCAAAACGCGCAGAAAAACTATTTTTGAATAGAATTCGCTTAAAAACTAAGTTTAATGCATAAAATATATCAAAATAATATATCAATATAATAAACTTGCTTTAAACATAAAATTCCCTCTAAAAACAAGTTTACTACATAAAATTTATAAAAATTGACGCAGGAAACCCATTTACAGCATAAAAACCGTGCAAAAAATTATGTTTACCATAAAATTCGCTCAGAAATCACGTTTACTACATAAAATATATCAAAATTGATACAAAACACTTATTTATAAGCATAAAATTTAGTCTAAAATCACGTTTGCTACATAACATTTATAAAAATTGATGCAAAAAACGCATAAAAATCGCGTGGAAAACATATTTTTGATAAAAATTTAGTTTACTGCATAAAATATATCAAAATGAGTATAATAAACTTAATTTAAACATAAAAATCGCTTAAAAAACATGTTTACTACACAAACTTTGCGTAGACAACTCATTTACATTATCAAAACGCGCAGAAAAGCTATTTTTGCATAAAATTCGCTCAAAAACTAAGTTTACTGCAGAAAATATATCAAAATTAATATAATATACTTCTTTTAAACATAAATTTCCCTCTAAAAACAACGCAGAAAACTCATTTACAGCATACAAAACGTGCAAAAAAATTATATTTAGCAAAAAATCGCTCAAAAATCACAATTACTACATAAAATATATCAAAAATGATACAAAAAACTTATTAATAAGCAGAAAATTTGCTCTTAAATCACGTTTGCTACATGACATTTATCAAAACTGATGCAGAAAACTGACTTACAACATAAAAATCGCGCAAAAAATAATTTTTTTGTTAAAAATCGCTCAAAAATTTCGTTTGCTGCATAAAATATATCAAAATGAGTACAATAAACTTATTTTAAACATAAAAATCGCTTAAAAAACATGTTTAGTACATAAACTTTATGAAAATTGGCGTAGACAACCCATTTACAGCACCAAAAGGCACAGAAAAGCTATTTTTGCATAGAAATCGCTAAAAAATTACGTTTACTGCATAAAATATATCAAATATAGTATATTAATTTTGTTTTAATCTTAAAATTCCCTCTAAAAACAAGTTTACTACATAAAATTTATAAAAATTGACGCAGAAAACCCATTTACAGCATACAAAACGTGCAAAAAAATTATATTTAGCCTAAAATCGCTCAAAAACCACAATTACTTCAAAAAATATATCAAAATTGATACAGAAAACTTATTTATAAGCATAAAATTTGCTCTCAAATCACGTATGCTTTATGACATTTAACAAAATTGATGCAGAAAACCCACTGACAGCATAAAAATCACGCAGAAAACATAATTTTGTATAAAAATCGCTCAGAAATTACGTTTACTGCATAAAATATATGAAAAATAGTAAAATAAACTTATTTTAAACATAAAAACCGCTCAAAAAACATGTTTACTACATAAAATTTATGAAAATTGAAGTATAAAACCCATTTACAGCATAAAAACGTGCAAAAAATATGTTTAACATAAAACTCGCTAAGAAGTCATGATTATTACATAAAAAATATCAAAATTAATACAGAAAACTTATTTATAAGCATAAAGTTTGCTCTAAAATCACGTTTGCCACCGACATTTATCAAAATTAATGCAGAAAACCCACTTACAGCTTAAAAATCACGCTAAAACCCAATTTTTGTATAAAAATCGCTCAGAAATTACCTTTACTGCATAAAATATATAAAAATTATTATAGTAAATTTGTTTTAAGCATAAATTTCCCTCTAAAAACAAGTTTACTACATAAAATTAATAAAAAATGACTCAGTAAACCCAGCATACAAAACGTGCAAAAAAAATATTTAGCATAAAATTCGCTCAAAAATCACAATTACTACATAAAATATATCAAAATTGATACAGAAAACTTATTGATAAGCAGAAAATTTGCTCTTAAATCACGTTTGCTACATGATATTTATCAAAATTGATGCAAAATAAACACTAACAGCATAAAAATCGCGCGGAAAACTCAATTTTGTATAAAAATCGCTCAAAAATTACGTTTACTGCATAATATATATCAAAATTAGTAAACTAAACTTATTTTAAACATAAAATTCTCTTTAAAAACAAGTTTACTACATAAAATTTATGAAAATTGACGCAGAAAACCCATTTACAGCATAACAAAAAAACTTATGTTTAAGCATAAAATTTGCTCTAAAATCAGGTTTGCTACATGACATTTATCAAAATTGATGTAAAGAACCTACTTACAGCATAAAAACCGCGTGGAAAACTTAGTTTCGTTAAAAAAACGCTCAAAAATTTCGTTTACTGCATAAAATATATCAAACTTAGTACAATAAACTTATTTTAAACATAAAAATCGCTTAAAAAACATGTTTACCACATAAACTTTAATAAAATTGGCGTAGAAAACCCATTTACAGCATCAAAAAGCGCAGAAAATCTATTTTTGCATAAAATTAGCTCAAAAATTCCGTTTACTGCATAAAATATATCAAAATTAATATAATAAACTTGTTTTAAACATAAAACTCCCTTTCAAAAACAAGTTTACTAAATGAAATTTATAAAAATTTACGCGAAAAACCCATTTACAGCATAAAAACGCAAAAAAATTATGTTTAACATAAAATTCGCTCAGAAATCACGATTACTACAAAAAATATATCAAAATTAGTACAATAAAATTACTTTATACATAAAAATCACCCAAAAAACATGTTTACTACATAAAATTTATAAAAATTGATGTAGAAACCCCATTTATAGCGTCAAAACGCGCAGAAAAACTATTTTTGAATAAAATTCGCTCAAAAACTAAGTTTATTGCATCAAATATATCAAAATTAGTATAATAAACTTGTTTTAAACATAAAATTCCCTCTAAAAACAAGTTTACTACATGAAATTTATAAAAATTGACGCAGGAAACCCATTTACAGCATAAAAATCGTGCAAAAAATTATGTTTACCATAAAATTCGCTCAGAAATCACGTTTACTACATAAAATATATCAAAATTGATACAAAACACTTATTTATAAGCATAAAATTTGCTCTAAAATCACGTTTGCTACATAACATTTATAAAAATTGATGCAAAAAACGCATAAAAATCGCGTGGAAAACATATTTTTGTTAAAAATTCCGTTTACTGCATAAAATATATCAAAATGAGTATAATAAACTTAATTTAAACATAAAAATCGCTTAAAAAACATGTTTACTACACAAACTTGGCGTAGACAACTCATTTACAGTATCAAAACGTGCAGAAAAGCTATTTTTGCATAAAATTCGCTAAAAAACTAAGTTTACTGCAGAAAATATATCAAAATTAATATAATATACTTCTTTTAAACATAAATTTCACTCTAAAAACAAGTTTACTACATAAAATTTATAAAAATAGACGCAGAAAACTCATTTACAGCATACAAAACGTGCAAAAAAATGATATTTAGCATAAAATCGCTCAAAAATCACAATTACTACATAAAATATATCAAAATTGATACAGAAAACTTATTAATAAGCAGAAAATTTGCTCTTAAATCACGTTTGCCACATGACATTTATCAAAATTGATGCAGAAAACTGACTTACAGCATAAAAATCGCACAAAAAATAATTTTTTTGTTAAAAATCTCACAAAAATGTCGTTTACTGCATAAAATATATCAAAATAAATACAATAAACTTATTTTAAACATAAAAATCGCTCAAAAAACATGTTTAGTACATAAACTTTATGAAAATTGGCGTAGACAACCCATTTACAGCACCAAAACGCACAGAAAAGCTATTTTTGCATAGAATTCGCTAAAAAAATACGTTTACTGCATAAAAGATATCAAATATAGTATATTAATTTTGTTTTAATCTTAAAATTCCCTCTAAAAACAAGTTTACTACATAAAATTTATAAAAATTGACGCAGAAAACCCATTTACAGCATACAAAACGTGCAAAAAAATTATATTTAGCCTAAAATCGCTCAAAAATCACAATTACTTCATAAAATATATCAAAATTGATACAGAAAACTTATTTATAAACATAAAATTTGCTCTCAAATCACGTATGCTTTATGACATTTTACAAAATTGATGCAGAAAACCCACTGACAGCATAAAAATCACGCAGAAAACATAATTTTGTATAAAAATCGCTCAGAAATTACGTTTACTGCATAAAATATATGAAAAATAGTACAATAAACTTATTTTAAACATAAAAACCGCTCAAAAAACATGTTTACTACATAAAATTTATGAAAATTGAAGTATAAAACCCATTTACAGCATAAAAACGTGCAAAAAATATGTTTAACATAAAACTCGCTAAGAAGTCATAATTATTACATAAAAAATATCAAAATTAATACAGAAAACTTATTTATAAGCATAAAGTTTGCTCTAAAATCACGTTTGCCACACGACATTTATCAAAATTGATGCAGAAAACCCACTTACAGCCTAAAAATCACGCTAAAACCTAATTTTTGTATAAAAATCGCTCAGAAATTACCTTTATTGCATAAAATATATCAAAATTATTATAGTAAATTTGTTTTAAACATAAATTTCCCTCTGAAAACATGTTTACTACATAAAATTTATAAAAATTGACGCAGTAAACCGAGCATACAAAACGTGCAAAAAAAATATATTTAGTATAAAATTCGCTCAAAAATCACAATTACTAGATAAAATATATCAAAATTGATACAAAAAATTTAATAATAAGCAGAAAAATTGCTCTTAAATCACGTTTGCTACATGACATTTATCAAAATTGATGCAAAAAAAACACTAACAGCATAAAAATCGCGCGGAAAACTCAATTTTGTATAAAAACCGATCAAAAATTACGTTATCTGCATAAAATATATCAAAATTAGTAAAATAAACGTATTTTAAACATAAAATTCTCTTTAAAAACAAGTTTACTACATAAAATTTATAAAAATTGACGCAGAAAACCCATTTACAGCATACAAAACGTGCAAAAAAAAATATATTTAGCATAAAATTCGCTCGAAAATCACAATTACTAGATAAAATATATCAAAATTGATACAAAAAACTTATGTTTAAGCATAAAATTTGCTCTAAAATCACGTTTGCTACCTGACATTTATCAAAATTGATGCAAAAAACGCATAAAATCGCGCGGAAAACTTATTTTTGTTAAAAAATCGCTCAAAAATTTCGTTTACTGCATAATATATATCAAAATGATCACAATAAACTTATTTTAAACATAAAAACTGCTTAAAAAACATGTTTACTACATGAACTTTATAAAAAATTGCGTAGACAACCCATTTACAGCATCAAAATGCGCAGAAAAGCTATTTTTGCATAAAATTCTCTCAAAAATTCCGTTTACTGCATAAAATATATCAAAATTAGTATAATAAACTTGTTTTAAACATAACACTCCGCTTAAAAACAAGTTCACTATATGAAATTTATGAAAATTGATATAGAAAACCCATTTACAGCATAAAAACGTCCAAAAAATATGTTTAGCATTAAATTCGCTTTATTACATAAAATATATCGAAATTGATACAGAAAACTTATTTATAAGCATAAAATTTGCTCTAAGATCACGTTTGCTACATGACATTTATCAAAATTGATGCAAAAAAAACACTTACAGCATAAAAATCGCGCAAAAAACATATTTTTGTTTATAAATCGCTCAGAAATTACGTTTACTAATATAATATAGTAAAATTAGTACAATAAACTTATTTTAAACATAAAAATCGCTCAAAACACTAGTTTACTACATAAACTTTATAAACATTGACGTGGAAAACCCATTTACAGCATCAAAACGCGCAGAAAAACTATTTTTGCATAAAACTCGCTCAAAAATTAGGTTTACTGCATAAAATATATCAACATTAGTATATTAATTTTGTTTTAATCATAAATTTCCCTCTAAAAACAAGTTTACTACATAAAATTTATTAAAATTGACGCAAAAACTCATTTACAGCATACAAAACGTGCAAAAAAATTATATTTAGCATAAAATCGCTCAAAAATCACAATTACTACATAAAACATATCAAAATTGATACAGAAAACTTATTAATAAGCATAAAATCACGTTTGCCACATGACATTTATCAAAATTGATGCAAAAAACCTACTTACAGCATAAAAAACGCGCGGAAAACTTAATTTGGTATAAAAATCGCTAGAAAATTACGTTTACTGCATAAAATATATCAAAATTAGTATAATAAACTTATTTTAAACATAAAACTCCCTTTAAAAACAAGTTTACTACATAAAATTTATGAAAATTGACGCAAAAAAACCATTTACAGCATAACAATCGTGCAAAAAAACTATGTTTAGCATAAAATTCGCTCAAAAATCACAATTACTACATAAAATATATCAAAATTGATACAAAAAACTTATGTATAAGCATAAAATTTGCTCTTAAATCACGTTTGTCACATAACATTTATCAAAACTAATGCAAAAAAAACCACTTACAGCATAAAAATCGCACAGAAAACTTATTTTTGTATAAAAATCGCTCAGAAATTACGTTTACAGCATAAAAACGCGCAGATTTATGTTTAGCATAAATAAAATTTGTTTTACGCATAAAATTCGTTCTAAAATTACGTCTACTACATAGATTGATCTAAATTAATGCAGAAAAGCCATTTACAATATAAAAAACGCAAAAAAACTTATTGACAAACACTTGGGTGAGTAGATAAGAAACTCAGTTAAAGTTTTTTTTGTCTGAATATATTTTACAGTTTTCTGATAATTGTTATCGACAAAAATATGTCAATTATCTTTTAATTAATTTAAAGTTTGATATATGATTCAATACATATTAAAAGTTGTTATGAGAAATGTATTCATGGAAATAAATGTGACTTGAATTTATATCGACCCAACGCTGGTTTATAATAAGAAAAGTGTAATTTCCAACAGACTATTATTTTCTATAAAAAACAATTTTTATAATTATACGTTTAAGTAATAAACACGCAATGACAATTATTATTATTAAAAATAGAATTGAATATTATAAAACAATAAAGTTATGAAATGTTTTATTGTAAAGGAAGAATTAATAAGCGATAGAGATTAATATGCTACCCACTGAACCATCTGAAGTTTTAAATTATATCTTTGAATATTATGAGTGTTTCAAGATCCCGTACACGTATACGTGGGAAGTATAAAAGACAAGGAAAGGGTGTGAATAATGTAGGAATATATTCTGAAATGGCCTAGCAAAATGGGAAGCGAATCTAAATTGTACTTTTTTACTCGGAAGCAAGGGTGAATTTACCCTTACCCACCAATCTATTTATACAGCGAACTAACAAATCGCGTAAACAGTTACATAATCTTAATTTGAAAATTGCTTCACTGAGGTTACAGACAATAGGTCATCATCATAAGTAAATGTTACCAATATCAAATAGAAAGAATGTATGAAACGTGATGAACGAATGACCTCGAATTAGAAAGTGATAGACCATACCATAATGCAGAGCATTTACACCGAACGTTATTATTATTATTATTATTATTATAAGAAACCAGTTACTATTTTTCACACTGATTAACCAAAAATCTATTTTAATTTGACAGTGGCGCTATGCTATGCAAATATTTCATTAATTAGAACAATAATAGAAAGCTACGATAATTAAAATTTATATCTCCGGCAATATCGGCGAGTTTCTATTAACAAAGAAAAATATGATTACTTTTTTTGTAGGTGTGACAAAATGGTATCGACGTGTTTAGGTCAGGTAGGTGTTTAGGGCTTGATTTAATTACACAACGCGCTCTAGTGAAGTTATTATCTGATTTGGCAGCGAATGTGTCAGCAATTATGTAAATTTATCTATTTAGATAAAATATATTTTGGAGCAATATAAAGTATTGATTGTACAATTCAATCAAATAAAGAAAAACAAAACGTGACAGGTTTGTTTAAACATATTTTAGGGGAGTCTTATAAACTAGGGTTATAATGACCTGTCATTAGGTATATGATAATATAATATTAATGCGGTGATTAGTGATTACTGTATCGATCCGATTCTATAAATGACTTACATGTGTTGCTTGCTTGCTTAAATGTGATATAAATTATTGTAGTCATAAATAAGAGGCGCAAATGTTGAGTATTACTCGCTCGGCAGATGTTCCTCTTATAAGAAGCAATAACAGAAGAAAAAAATCGCAATCAGTTTCTGTTAGGTATGTCGATAACAATAATCCCTCCGTATACAAGAGACTAATTCCAATCGTTAAATTGAATTTAGCCAAGTCTCCCGGGCGCGATGCTCCTGATTAACTATACTATTTCCCCGGAATTACCCTTTCCTGTGTGATTTACCCTCGCATTTTAAAGTTATTGCTATCCGTATCGCTATAGCTATACTATACCGGGACGCAGCCATCCACTTTTTACCTCTCCCACCAGCAAAACCTGGAGATCTACTTGAAACTATGCACCCTGTTTCTAGCTGAATTAATTGCAAATTGTAGTAGTAATTTCTTGTGTCTGATTACTTTTAATCGTATTCAGTACTTGTAAAACATGCAATTAAACACATTCAATATACCAACCTAATTCATTTTAATAATTATTCAAATTGGAAATTTAAATATATCAATTATTATTATATTAATTGCATTGCCATCTGCTATTCCATTTTAATCTTCACATATTTTTGATTGCATATAATTAGTTAGGCGTCGAAACTTAGATTAAAGCGTAGATGTAGCAGTAGCAAGGAAAGGTATTTAATTGCTTGGTGTGGGTGAAACGAAATTATTTTATTCATTATTTTGCAATGTATTGATCATTATTTTGGTATATTTAGAACCCAATTTTTAATATTGCGCTATATTTTTAATATTATCCAAATAAGCTTTTCTATTTCATAAATTGAACTATTCGAAGCCTTTCTTTTCCATAATTGGCAAATTATTGAAATTTGTTAAATGGCTATGCGCATTGGATTAGCACTTCATTTATGATTGTTGTAAATTCTTTTGTTTTCAACTTATTCGTCTTTAAATGTTTTCTGATCTTTTTTAAGAGTCAGCTTCCGTTGACGGTTAGCGGTCGCTCTTGCTAGCAAAAAATGAGCAACTTAAAAGTGCTATTCCGATACGTTTGACCGCAACATGCAATCTGTTTTGCATCATTTCGATTCTAGTGGTTAAATACATGTTAACATTTTTTAAAGTCTGCGATCAACATCAAAAGTATGAAAAATGTCTGGTTGTAGACTCTTGTTGCGTCTTTGCGCATTAGATTAGCACTTTTAGATTCATCTATGAATATTGTTTTTTTTTTGTTTTCAACTTATTCTTCGTGTTTTGAAGTCTTCTGATCTTTTCTAAAAGTCAGCTGTTGTTGTTTGTTAGCGGTCATTCTTGCTAGGAACAAATGAGCATCTTAAAGGTGCTATTCCGATACGTTTAATCGCAACATGCAATCTGTTTTGCATTATTTTGATTCTAGTGATTAAATACATGTTAACATTTTTTAAAGTAAGTTTGCGATCAACACCAAAAGTATAAAAAATGTCTGGTTGTAGACTCTTGTTGCGTCTTTGCGCATTGGATTAGCACTTTTAGATTCATCTATGAATATTGTTTTTTTTTTGTTTTAAATTATTCTTCGTGTTTTGAAGTCTTCTGATCTTTTCTAAGAGTCAGCTGTTGTTGTTTGTTAGCGGTCATTCTTGCTAGGAACAAATGAGCATCTTAAAGGTGCTATTCCGATACGTTTAATCGCAACATGCAATCTGTTTTGCATTATTTTGATTCTAGTGATTAAATACATGTTAACATTTTTTAAAGTAAGTTTGCGATCAACACCAAAAGTATAAAAAATGTCTGGTTGTAGACTCTTGTTGCGTCTTTGCGCATTGGATTAGCACTTTTAGATTCATCTATGAATATTGTTTTTTTTTTGTTTTAAATTATTCTTCGTGTTTTGAAGTCTTCTGATCTTTTCTAAGAGTCAGCTGTTGTTGTTTGTTAGCGGTCATTCTTGCTAGGAACAAATGAGCATCTTAAAGGTGCTAATCCGATACGTTTGATCGCAACATGCAATTTGTTTTGCATCATTTTGATTCTAGTGGTTAAATACATGCTAACATTTCTTAAAGTAAGTTTGCAATCAACATCAGAAGTATGAAAAATGTCTGGTTGTAGACTCTTGTTGCGTCTTTGCGCATTAGATTAGCACTTCTAGATTCATCTATAAATATTGTTTATTTGTTTGTTTTCAACTTATTCTTCGTGTTTTGAAGTCTTCTGATCTTTTCTAAAAGTCAGCTGTTGTTGTTTGTTAGCGGTAATTCTTGCTAGGAACAAATAAGCATCTTAAAGGTGCTATTCCCATATGTTTAATCGCAACATGCAATCTGTTTTGCATCATTTTGATGATAGTAGTTAAATACATATTAACATATTTTAAGTAAGTCTGCGACCAACATCAAAAGTATGAAAAATGTCTGGTTGCGGACACTTTCGCGTCATTGCGCATTGGATTAGCACTTTTAGAATCATCTATATTTGATGTAAATTCTTTTGTTTTCAACTTATTTTTCTTTGACTGTTTTCTCCGTGTTCTGAACTCTTCTGATCTTTTTTATGAGCCAGCTTCTGTTGTTGGTTAACGGTCACTCTTGTTAGGAACGAATGAGCATTCCGATACGTTTGACCGCAACATGCAATCTGTTTTGTATCATTTTGATTCTAGTGGTGAAATACATGTTAATATTTTTTAAAGTAAGTCTGCGACCAACATCAAATTTATGAAAAATGTCTGGTTGCGGACACTTGTTGCGTCTTTGCGCATTGGATTAGCACTTTTAGATTCATTTATGATTATTGCATTTTTTTTGTTTTTAACTTATTCTTCATTAAATGTTTTCTTCGTATTCTGAATTCTTCTGATCTTTTCTAAGAGTAAGCTGTTGTTTGTTAGCGGTCATTCTTGCTAAGAACAAATGAGCATCTTAAAGGTGCTATTCCGATACGTTTGACCGCAACATGCAATCTGTTTTGCATCATTTTGATTCTAGTAGTTAAATACATGTTAACATTTTTAAGGCAAGTCAGCGATCAACATCAAATGTATAAAAAATGTCTGGTTGCGGACACTTGTTGCGTCTTTGCGCATTGGAATAGCACTTTTAGATTCATCTATATTTGTTGTAAATTCTTTTGTTTTCAACTTATTTTTCTTTGACTGTTTTCTCCGTGTTCTGAACTCTTCTGATCTTTTTTATGAGCCAGCTTCTGTTGTTGGTTAACGGTCACTCTTGTTAGGAACGAATGAGCATTCCGATACGTTTGACCGCAACATGCAATCTGTTTTGCATCATTTTGATTCTAGTAGTTAAATACATGTTAACATTTTTAAGGCAAGTCAGCGATCAACATCAAATGTATAAAAAATGTCTGGTTGCGGACACTTGTTGCGGCTTTGCGCATTGGATTAGCATTTTTAAATACTTTAATAATTGTTGTAATTTTGTTTTGTTTTCAAAGGAAATGTTTTATAGGACTTTTTAGTATTCTGGTCTCTTTTAAAAGAATCTTTAAAACTCTCATTGTAGTAGTGCTATTGCTTTCACTGGCCTTTGTCGTTGGCTACCGGTTTCTGTGCTATTTTGACACGTGTGACTGCAATATGCAATCCGTTTTTAGTGGTTAAATACACGTTAACATATCTTAAACGAGTCATCAAACCAAAATTGATAGTATAAGAAATTTGCGTCTACGTGCATCGGATTAGCACATTTAGATTTTTCCATAATTATTGTACATTTATTCAATTATCAAAGTATAGTCCTGAATTTATAGTCATTTAGGGCCTAATCTGCGTTTATATTTAATGCTGATAAATTATTCAATCTCTGATGAAGCTTTTTTACTCAAAACAAGTTTGTATTAGTAACATTATTTAATCAGGTTTACTTTGTATAAATAATTGATTTCATTAAAACAACAGTTGGCCTGCTTTCACGCAAAGCTGATAGATTGTAAACACGCAATTTCTATCATTTCTTTTTACTCGATAATGTTTCACTTGCACCCCATGCCATTTAACCTACTCATATATCAAGTTTAAAAACATTGATTGACTCTATACATTATAAAACTATTGATTATTGACCCCAACAATAAAATAAGTATTCCATTAAATATAATAAGGAATTATGTCAAAAATATGATGAATTCAATTATGTTTATTGTGTTCAAAATCTATTTATAAATAACAATTCCTTTCCTTATTATTATAAGATAATAAAGCAATTTTATGATGCAATTAATAATTTATTGTAATTCCTTGAACCAAGATGCCATAGTTTTTGAGTTATTGGGTTTGAATGTGTGCTTCTGTGTCTGCTGTGGTTGGATTAGTTGTGTATTTACCACATCTGCCAAATTATTAATAAATCAATTTAAATTTTATTGAAATAATAAAGAAGATGTGACGTTATTTTATTTAAGAAATATATTTCTTTAATTTAAACGTTTCACTAGTAGTAGGACGACGCGTCTCGACAGTCGTTCTGGTGTTTGAATGATTTATTATCTCTGCCAGACTGATGAATGATATTGATTTTGCTACTGTGGGGGGCATGCATAAAATAGTAAAAATTCTACCATAATATATTCTTTCTCTTTATTTATTAAATTATATTAAGAATAAAATTTAAAATACTTTAAGATCAACTCGTCAGTCTCCCCTCCGACCGGATATTATCCGAGTTTGCGGAAGTCTACAACTAATAGTCCCCGCCTCGATGCAACAATGGTGTCATTTTCACATAATTGTAATAATATTATGTCTTGCATTTCAATTCCTATCTGTTTATACCCCCTATGCTCATTGAAATTTCTCCATTATAGTTCTAATTGCCTCTTCAACTAAAATCGCAGCCATAATAAAAGCTCTACTCATTTCATATTCAATTGGATTAGAAATCATCAAACATACAACATGCAAACACTAATTATCTAACGACATATTTGTTTTAATTTGCCTTTCATTAACAAGCTCATTAAAAATTAATTAGTGAATTTATTAATTAATAACGAATACAATTGAAAATGTATAACTAAATGGAAAGTAAGGATTAAGTTTTTATTTTTCTTGTGATATAATGTTTGCTTTTTTCTGAAATAAAATTGCACAAAATTTACTGTAACTTTTAAGCGCTACTGTATTGAAGGATTATGGGGTGGAGGGTTGAAACTTCTTTAGTTATAAATGGAACGGTATAAACTATCTCATGCAGTAATATTTAATACTCTGCAATTATTAGTTCTGAAAAGTTTATGTGACATGTTTTTGTTGCATTTGTGTTAACGCCAAGAAAGTCGCATTTTACATAGAAACTTTGATTTAATTTTTGCTGAACAAAGTCGCGTAAACAAATATTTATCGCATTATCAAATTCATATGAAAAATGTTTAAACATACCCACCCAAGTATTTGCATTAGAAAAACTTTCAATTTCTTAATAACAAACACTTCGGCGGATGGGTGAGGACTACAATTCAAATTGGTAATCATAACCCGCCCGCCCACCCAACTATTGGTAATCAAAAGTTTGGATTTCACCATTTCTTCATCTTACATAAAAATTTGTTTAAAGTGAAGTGCCCGCCCACCCGCCAAATGTTTGTAATTCAATTTATAGATCACTAAAATTTTCCGGGTGGGCGGGGCACTCCAGTTCATAATTACTGACAAATAGTTTAAAGTGGAGTGACCGCCCACCCGCCCAAGTGTTTGTGATCTAATCTATAGACCACTAACACTTGACGGGTAGGCAAAAGCACTCCATCTCATAAATACTGATAAATAGTTTAAACTAGAACTCCCGCCCACCCGCCCAAATGTTTGTAAACCAATTTATAGACCACTAACACTTAGCGGGTATTTGAAACACTTCAGTTAATGATTACTCACAAATAGTTTGAACTGGAGTGCCCGCCCAAGTGTTTGTGATCTAATCTATAGATTTCTAACACTTGACGGGTAGGCAAAGACACTTAAATTCATAATTACTGACAAATAGTTTCAAATAAAACTCCCGCCCACCCGCCCAAATTTATTAGATCACTAACACTTGACGGGTGTCTGGGGCACTTCAGTTCATGATTACTGACAAATAGTTTCAACTAGAGTGCCCGCCCACTCGCTTAAGTGCTTGTAATCTAATCTATAGATCACTAACATTTGAGCGGGGCACTCCAGTTAATAATTATTGATAAATGGTTTCAACTGCAATGCTCGCCCACCCGCCCAAGCTTTTGTAATCTAATTTTAGATGCCTAAAACTTGACAAGTAGGCGGGGCAGTCCACTTCATGATTCCTGACAAATTGTTTGAACTGAAGTGCCCGCCCACCCGCCCAAGTTTTTGTAATCTAATTTATAGATCACTAAAACTTGACATGTAGGCGGGGCAGTCTACTTCATGATTCCTGACAAATTTTTTGAACTAAAGTGCCCGCCCACCCGCCCATGTTTTTGTAATCTAATTTATAGACCACTAACCCTAGGCGGGTAGGCGCGCACTCCAGTTTATGATTCCTAACAAATAGTTTAAACTGGAATGCTCGCCCACCCGCCCAAATTTTTGTAATTAAATTATATATCACTAACATTAGGCGGGTGGGCGGGGCACTCAAATGTTTGTAATTCAATTTATAGAACACTAATAACATCCTTAACAACAAACCCCCAACAAAAACCACACCCCAAAATTCGACAAAGCAATCTCTCCACCACCACCCAAACATGCACAATACTGGTTCGAAGTGTATTACCATATTTGGACAATAAACCAAAACCAACGACTCGTATTAGTTAATCATTAAATAAAACTTCAAATTTCTAATTCAATGTGAATAGTTCTCGTTACAAAAAATAAATTATAATGAATTATCCAACCTGGCCTTAGAAGGTCATTAAGAATTAATTAGTAACTAAAACCAACAAATAAAAAACTATAAACAAAAGAATATTATAATTTTGTTTAACGATCGATAAAAATGTCTTGCGCACAATATAACGTAATAAACATTTGAGCAATATCTATCACAATTCAGCGTATTTTTAACATTTTCGCTTGTCCTGCATTTTCAGTTGAGTGCAATCATCCTCGTTTTAAATTAAAACCCGTCATCACTTTACAGTTGATAAAATTTGAACGCTGTTAAAAGTATACGCATGAAACAGTAAACGAAAAAACACAAGTTGTGTTTGGACTAAACATTTCCAATTAGTTATTAGGTAAGTGAGTGAGCGATAAAAGCTTTTTGCCTTTGTCTAACCGATATTTTTTATCAATATCTATCTATCTAGCAGCACTACTTTCCAATCCAAACCGGAGTGGCCAGTCTTGTGAGATATATAATGGAGATCAATTAACAACAAAGAAAAAAAAATATAAACCAAACAACTGTGTGAATTTTAATGTTGCAACAAATTTAATCTTAATATAAACAAATAAACAATTTTATGCAAATTAAACGCTACAATTTAGTATTTCTTAAAAATATTTTAAAAACAATATTTGGAAATATCATTGTTTATTTGATCGATTCAATCTTTGAATGTATACATTGATATGTATGGTAATGTTTCTGTTCCGTAAGGCGTGTGGAATTGTCAAAATAACTCAATAAATAAGCTTTCTCGGTCGCTTCGTTTGGCTAACACATAAAAGGAATTGAATATTCTTAAAATGCAAATATTTTCAATACGCAGGTTGTATAAGGAATATGCAAAGGAACCTCTTGATGTGATATAGAATACAGGGAATTCAAATATATTGAAAACTACATGGATTTTCACCGAAACAATCGTGTAAAATATAATGCTTTAAGTATAATGTAGTTTTATCTACAATTGGTGTTTGTAACATATTCATAGCTCTATTTCAGACTCACTCAGCACTATTTTTATTATCATACATGCTTACAGTCAGAAACATCTTATTTTGTTTGGCTTGCTTTTATAAAATATCATTTTGAACATTATATACACCCGCATTTAATCCGCGCATGTTTTTGATAATGAAGCAATAAACGGAGCAAATGCAGATCTCTAATTAAATTAAAAAAAAGAATAAACAAGCAACTTACATACTTGTTTGTATCACCGTCCAATAATGATCAAGTAAAGGTTGAAACCAGTAACGGTTTTTAAATATATCGTAACAAACAAGTATGTATCGCCGTCCGATGATGACCTAGAAGAAGTTGAAACTAGTAATGGTTTCGTGAATAAAATTAAATTTAATAAAATTTTACACTTTTCGACCATTGATGATTGGCTTTTGAATCTTTTTGACAAAATTTTATAGCCAGATTTTGCTATTTTTTGGATTTTATAAATTTGTTTACATTTTTTCAACAGTTTATGGGCAAATTTTAGTATTTTTCAACAATATTTTGACGGTTCAAGACCAAAATTTGCTATTTTTGACATTTAATTAATCAAATTTTAGTTTACAAGATTTTGATAGTATCTAAAGAAAATTAATGTTTTATAACCGGATTTAGCTTATTTTTTACATTTTATGGATAAAACTTTATACTTTTTAACTGTTAAAGACTAGATTTTGCTATTTTTGACATTTTATGAAAATAATATTGCATTTTTCAAAAGTTTATGGCTGGATTTTGGTGATTTCTGACATCATTTTAATGTTTCAAGGCCAGTTTTTTTTTTTAATTTTTAACATTTTGTTAAAAGAATTTTGCACTTTTTAACAGTTATAACCAGATGTTGGTTCTTTCTAATAATATTGGTTAGTTGAATTTGTCATTTTTAAAATTTTATAAAAAAAAATTGACATTTTATGAATTTTTGTTTTTTTTTTTTAATTTTATCTTGTAGATCGTGTTACAACAGAACACCAAAATAAAACTTTTTTGCGGTTTATGTTCGTGCTTACTAAGCCAACACATTCTGGATGTTAGAAACGATCACAAACAGATTTTATTGACATGAATTCTTTCAGTATTCATTAAATTTTACTGAAACAAATTATTTTGAGCATAAAATTTGCTCTAAAATCAAGTTTACCACATGACATTTATCAAATTTGAAGCAGAAAACCTATTTACAGCACAAAAAACGCTCACAAAAAAGCTATTTTTGCAAAAAACTCGCTCAGAAATTACGTTTACTGCTTAAAATGTATCAAAATTAGTATAACAAACTTATTTTAAACATAAAACTCCCTTTAAAAACAAGTTTGCTACATGAAATTTATAAAAAATTACGCAAAAAACCCATTTACAGCATAAAAACGTGCAAAAAATTTATGTTTAGCATAAAATTCGCTCAGAAAACACGATTACTACATAAAATAAATAAAATTGATCCAGAAAACTTATTTATAAGCATGAAATTTGATCTAAAATCATGTTTGCTACACGACATTTATCTAAATTGATGCAAAAACCCACTTACAGCATAAAAATCGCGCAGAAAACTTATTTTTGTATAAAAATCGCTCAGAAATTATGTTTACTACATAAAGTATATCAAAATTAGTACAATAAACTTATTTTAAAAATGAAAAATGCTCTAAAAACACGTTTAATATATAAAATTTATAAAAATTGAAGTAGAAAAACTATTTGCAGCATAAAAACGCACACAAAAGCTAATTTTGCAAAAAAAATTCGCTCAAAAGTTACGTTTACTGCATAAAATATATCAAAATTAGTATAATAAACTTAATTTAAACATAAAACTTTTACTTATTTACAGCATAAAAACGTGCAAAAAATATGTTTAACATAAAAATCGCTCAGAAATCACAATTATTACATAAAATATATCAAAATTGATACAGAAAATTCATTTATAAGCATAAAATTTGCTCAAAAATTACGTTTGCCATATGATATTTATCAAAACTGATGCAGCAAACCCACTTACAGCATCAAAATTTCATTTTTGTATAAAAATCGCTCGCAAATTACGTTTGCTAGATAAAATATATCAGAATTAGTACAATAAACTAGTTTTATACTTAAAAGTTACTCTATAAAACACGTTTACTACATAAAATTTATAAAAATTGACGTAGAAAGCTCATTTACACCATATAAATCGCGCAGAAAACATATTTTTGTATAAAAATCGCTCAAAAATTACGTTTACTAGATCAAATATATCAAAACTAGCACAATAAACTTATTTTAAACATAAAAATCGCTCCAAAAACATGTTTACAACATGATTATTGACGCACAAAACCCATTTACAGCATAAAAATGTGCAAATAAATATGTTTAGCATAAAATTCGCTCAGAAATCACGATAACTACATAAAATATATCAAAATTGATACAACACTTATTTATAAGCATCAAATTTGCTCTAAAATCATGTCTGCCACATGACATTTATCATAATTAATGCAAAAAAACCACTTACAGCATAAAAATCGCTCAGAAAACTTATTTTTTTGTATAAAAATCGCTCAGAAATTACGTATACTACATAAAGTATATCAAAATGAGTACAATAAACTTAATTTAAACATAAAAATCGCTCTGAAAAACATTTACTACATAAAATTTATAAAAATTGACGTAGAAAACCATTTGCAGCATAAAAACGCACACAAAAGCTATTTTTGCAAAAAAATCGCTCAAAAGTTACGTTTACTAAAAAAAATATATCAAAATTAGTATAATAAACTTATTTTAAACACAAAACTCCCTCTAAAAACAAGTTTACTATATGAAATTTATAAAAACTGACGCAGAAAGCCTATTTACAGCATAAAAACGTGCAAAAAATATGTTTAGCATAAAATTCGCTCAGAAATCACAAATAATACATAAAATATCTCAAAATTAATACAGACAATTTATTTATAAGCATAAAATTTGCTCTAAAATCACGTTTGCCACATGATATTTATCAAAACTGATGCAGCAAACCCACTTACAGCATTAAAATTTTATTTTTGTATAAAAATCGCTCAGAAACTTACGTTAAATAGAAAAAATATATCAGAATTAGTACAATAAACTTATTTTTACATAAATTTCTTTCTAAAAACAGGTTTACTACATAAAAATTATAAAAATTGAAGAAGAAAGCACATTTACAGCTTAAAAATCGCGCAGAAAACATATTTTTGTATAAAAATCACTCAAAAATTACGTTTACTAGATAAAATATATCAAAACTAGCACAATAAACTTATTTTAAACATAAAAATCGCTCCAAAAACATGTTTACAACATGATTATTGACGCACAAAACCCATTTACAGCATAAAAATGTGCAAATAAATATGTTTAGCATAAAATTCGCTCGGATATCACAATAACTACATAAAATATATCAAAATTGATACAAAACTTATTTATAAGCATCAAATTTGCTCTAAAATCATGTCTGCCACATAACATTTATCATAATTAATGCAAAAAAACCACTTACAGCATAAAAATCGCTCAGAAAACTTATTTTTTTGTATAAAAATCGCTCAGAAATTACGTATACTACATAAAGTATATCAAAATTAGTACAATAAACTTAATTTAAACATAAAAATCGCTCTGAAAACACATTTACTACATAAAATTTATAAAAATTGACGCAGAAAACCCATTTACAGCATCAAAACTCGCAGAAAAGCTATTTTTGCATAAAATTTGCTCAGAAATTACGTTTACTGTATAAAATATATCTAAATTAGTATAATAAACTTATTTTAAACATAAAACTCCCTCTAAAAAAAAGTTTACTACAAGAAATTTATTAAAACTGACGTAGAAAACCCATTTACAGCATAAAAACGCGCAAAAAATCATGTTTAGCATAAAATTCGCTCAGAAACCACGATTACTACATAAAATATATCAAAATTGATTCAAAACACTTACTTATAAGCATAAAATTTGATCTAAAATTACATGACATTTAACAAAATTGATGCAAAAAACCCACTTACAGCATAAAAATCGCGCAGAAAACATATTTCTGTATAAAAATCGCTCAAAAATTACGTTTACTACATAAAAAATATCAAAAATAACTTATTTTAAACATAAAAATCGGTCTAAAATCAGGTTTTCTATCTGAAATTAATGAAAATTGCCGCAGAAAACTTATTTACAGCATAAAAATGTGCAAAAAAATTATGATTAGCATAAAATTCGCTTCGAAAATCACAATTATTACATAAAGAATACCAAAATTAATACAAGAAACTTATTTATAAGCATAAATATTACTCTAAAATCATATTTGCCACATGACATGTATCAAAATTGATGCAGAAAACCCACTTACAGCATAACAATCGCGCAGAAAACTTATTTTTGTACAATAATCGCTCAAAAAACACAATTACAACATAAAATATCTCAAAACTGACAATAAAAATTTGTTTTAAGCATAAAATTCGTTCTAAAATTATGATTACCACATAAAATTAATCTAAATTAATGCACAAAACCCATTTACAAAACAAAAAACGCAAAAAAAAACTAAGTTTCATCATTAAATTAGCTCAAAAAACTAAGTTTAAGAATAAAATTTGAGCTAAAATCACGTTTACCACATAAAATTTATAAAAATTGAAGCCAAAAATCTATTTACAGCATAAAAACGCGCATAAAATTAATCTTTATCATTCGCTTAAAATTCACGTTTACTACAAAAAATCCATTAAAAATGACACAAAAAACTTATTTTAAACACAAAATTTGCTCAATAACCACAATTACAACCTAAAAACACATTTTTAAGCATAAAATTTGCTCCAAAATCACATTTACTAAATGAAATGGATGCAAAAAAAATTTAAAAACCCATTTATAGTATGAAAAACGCGCAAAAAACTAATTCAAATTCACGTTTTCTATATCAAATAGATCAAAAATGCCACAAAAAACTTAGTTTAAGTATAAAACTTGCGCTAAAATTACGATAACCACCTGAAACTTTTCAAAATTTACGCAGAAAACTTATTTACTGCTTGAAAATCTTATTTTTAGCAAAAAAAATGTTCAAAAATTACGTTTAATACATAAAATAAATGAAAATTGACCAGAAAAACTTATTTTTAAGCATAAAATTTACTCTAAAATCACATTTACACCTGAACCTGACCAAAATTTATGCAAAAAGCATGAAAAACGCGCAAAAAACATATTTTTGCATTAAAATCGCTCAGAAATTACCTAAAATGTATCAAAATTAGCACAATAAACATAAAAATCGCTATAAAAACACGTTTAGTACATGAAATTTATGAAAATTAACGTTAAAAACCCAATTACAGTTTAAAAAAACTCGCAACAAACTAGATTTCATAATAAAATTCGCTCAAAATTTACGTTTTCTACATAAAATGGGACAAAAAATTTATTTTAAACATGAAATTTACAAAAGAAGCTTATTTTAAGCTAAAAATTAAAAAAATCATGTTTACCACTAGAAGTTTATCAAAATTGAACCAGAAAATCCATCTACAGCATAAAAAACAAGCACAAATAATATTTTTGCATAAAATTCGCTCAGAAATTACGTTTGCGACGTAAAATATAGCAAAATTAATACAAAAAAACTTATTTTAAGCATGAAACTTGACCTGAAATCACAAAACTTACGCAAAAAACTTACTTACGGCATGAAAAACAATAAAAAAACTTACTTAAAGCACAAAATCATCAAAACAAAAGCATGAAAAACTAATTATTATCATAAAATTCGCTCAAAATTCACGTTTAAATTTTAAAACGTATCAAAAAACTTAATTTAAACATAAAATTTGCTCTAAAATCACGTTTTCTAGATAAAATATATCAAAAATATAAAACTTGACTAAGGAAAACTTATTTTGAAGCATAAAATTTACTCTAAAATCAAGTTTACCACCTGAACTTGATCAAAATTTATGAAAAAAAACTTATTTACGGCATAAAAAACAGGCAGAAAACTTATTATAAAAATCGCCCAAAAATTACGTTTACTGCCCAAAATATATTACTATTAACTGGCACAATAAACATAAAAATCTCTATAAAAACATGTTTACTTTGCAGTATAAAAACCGCGCAACAAACTAACTTGCAACATAAAATTTGCCCTAAATTTACGTTTTCTACAAAAAAAAACAAAAAAACTTTAAATTTATGCAGAAAATTTATTTTTAAGCATAAAATTTACTCTAAAATGATGTTAACCACATGACATTTATCAAAAATGAAGCAGAAAACCCATCTACAGCACAAAAAACGCTTACAAAAACTATTGTTGCACAAAATTCGCTCGGAAATTACGTTTACCACGTAAAATATATCAAAAATTCTACAAAAAAACATAATTTAAGCATAAAATTTGCTCTAAAATCACAAAACTTACGCATAAAACTTATTTACAGCATGAAAAACGGTAAAAAAACTTATTTTTAGCATTAAATACATCAAAATTTACACAAAAAACTAAGTTTTAAGCATAAAATTTGCACTAAAATAACGTTTACCACATGCCATTTATCAAAATAAAAGCAGAAAATTAATTAATATCATTTAATTTGCTCAAAACTCACGTTTAAATCATAAAATGAATCAAAAATGGCATAAAAAACTTATTTTAAACATTAAATTTGCTCTAAAAACACGTTTACTACATAAAATTTATGCAAAATAATTTTGAAAACCCATTTACAGTATAAAAAAACGCGCAGAAAACTAAACTTCATCACAAACTAGCTCAAAATTCACGTTTTCTAGATAAAATATATCCAAAATGACTCAAAAATGCTCAAAAATGCTCAAAAATTACGTTTAATGCATAAAAAATCACGTTTACTACCTGAACTTAATCAAAATTTATGCAAAAAAACTTATTTACAGCATGAAAAACGCGCAGAAAACATATTATTCCATAAAAATCGCTCGGAAATTGCGTTTACTACCAAAAATGTATCAAAACTGGCACAATAAACATAAAAACCGCCATAAAAACATGTTTACTTCATCAAATTTATGAAAAATAGCGTTAAAACCCCATTTACAGTATAAAAAACGTGCAACAAACAAATTTTCATCATAAAATTCGCCCTAAATTCACGTTTTCTACAAAAAATACACAAAAAACTTACTTTAAACATGAAATTGCGAAAAAAACTTATTTTTAGACATAAAATTTACTCTAAAATCATGTTTACCACATGACAATGATCAAAATTGACGCAAAAACCCATCTAAAGCATAAAAAACGTGCACAAAAATTAATTTTCAACAGTATTCACTCAAAAATTACGTTTACTACGTAAATATATCATAATTAATACAAAAAAACTTATTTTAAGCATAAATTTTGCTCTAAAATCACAAAACTTACGCAAAAAAACTTATTTGCGGCATAAAAAACGCAAAAAAAGTTATTTTTAGTACAAAATTAGCTCAGAAATCACGTTAACTACATAAAATATATAAAAATTGACACAAAAAACTAATTTTTTAAACTTAAAATTTACACTCAAATCACGTTGCTATGTGCTCTTTATCAAAATAAAAGCAGTGAATCCATTTGCAGCATAAAAAACGCAAAAAAAACTAACCTTTATCATAAAAATCGCTCAAAAATCACGCTTAAATCATAAAATGCATCAAACATGCCATAAAAAACTTATTTTAATTATAAAATTTGCTCTAAAATCACGTTTACTTTCATCAAAATAACACAAAAACGTTCAAAAATTATGTTTCATGCATAAAAAATCACGTTTACCACCTAAACTTGATCAAAATGTATGCAAAAAAAATTATTTACAGCATAAAAAACGCGGAAAATCATATTATTCCATAAAAATCGCTCGGAAATTACGTTTACTACCAAAAATGTATCAAATCTGGCACAATAAACATAAAAATTGCCATAAAAATACGTTTACTACATAAAATTTATGAAAATTAGCGTTAAAACCCCTTTTACAGTATAAAAAACGCGCAACAAACTAATATTCATCATAAAATTCGCCCTAAATTCACGTTTTCTACAAAAAATACACAAAAAACTTACTTTTAACATAAAATTTAAGCAGAAAACTTATTTTTAAGCATAAAATTTACTCTAAAATCTTGTTTACCACATGATTTATCAAAATTGAAGCGTTTTTATGCTGCAAATGGGTTTAGCAGCATAAAAACGCGCAGAAAACTAATCTGTATCATAAAATTCGCTCAAAACTCACGTTTTAACCATAAAATGTATTAAAAATGACACGAAAACCTTATTTTAAATATAAAATTTGCTCTAAAATCACGATTACCATCTGCAATTTATCAAAATATACGCGAAAACTTATTAACTGCATGAAAAACGCACAAAAAGCATATTTTTACCATAAAATTTGCTCAAAAATCACGTTTATCAAATGAAATTCATCAAAACTGACTCGCAAGACCCATTCACAGCATTAAACATGATAAAAACTATTTGAAGCATAAAAATATCTAAAATTGTGCAATAAAAACATTTATAACATAAAAACGGCGGAGAAAAGCATAAAATTTGCTTGTAATTCACGTTAAATTCATCAAAGTTGACGCAGAAAATCCGTTTATAACATCATTTTTATTGTAAAAACTCATTTCTCAAAGATAGAATTAGTTAGTGGTCCTTCTAAATCATCCAAAATGCGTTAAGACCGTTTTTAAAATTTTACTAAAATTAAAAAAAAAAAACATTTTGAATTTTATAAATTCAATTTTAAACAACTCATCATAATCAGTCATGTTTAAGTTAAGTTTGAGCACAACAGTGGCTTACTAAACACGATTATACACAGAAAAAGTATCCGATTTCGGTCGTTTGCTCACTGAGCGCTTTCAATGTTTGAGCATAACATATCTACCAATTCCGAAAGCTTTTTTTAATGCTTAGATCATTATTGCTATACAGTTTAATCTGCGCCAATAATCTGACTTATTGGAGTATTCTTTCAGTATAATCAAATTAGAATACAGATTTAAAATCGCAATCTAATAATTTCGTCAGAACTCGCAGAAAATGCAAATTTGCATTCATTATTTCTAATAATAATATTAATCTAGATTAAGTAGTATTGATTATTTTTATTGTTATATCAACTAAAGTGTGGAAAACATTTATAAGCTTTACTATGAGTAGTAGAAGCTGTTGAATATATTCTAAAACTATTGAATCGTAAAATAGTATTCCAATCTACATGAGCACGGAACTATTATTTAAAGGTATCTCGAAACGTTTACACTAAACGTTCTAAGTATTCCCACAGTCAATTTGCTAAGTGAACGTCGGTAATTATACTAATTGAATCGATGAGCTAAAAAGTATTCATTGGAGAATATATATAAATTACCAAACTAATAAAAAGGTTTGCTTAATGCATTTATTATTTATAATAAACGAAAATTGAAAAGATGACAGGAATTCCTCAAAAGGTGGCATTCAAAGAGAGCTCCATATTGCCGTATCGAACGGGAGCGCCATCGGGCCATGTCGTCTTTTCCGATTGCATTTACACCACGACGATTTAATTATGAGCGAGATTGTGCGAACAGACACTGAACTGAACATCTAAACAAAATCGAAAGGAAACAGATAAAGAAAGGAAAAGGCTCCGTTTGCGCGTTGCAAACGGAGCGTAATTTTAATTATTTACATCACTAATCGCTTCGAGGGATGTTGGAATTCCCTAGCTCGAGAGAACAATTAAAGTGACACTATTTTACTTATTTAGTGCACCTTATATAATAAAGTTTATTGGTGACATTTATACTAGCTAGCAAGGGAATAACCCAATAATGGTAAAGGGTCATCTCAAAATTGAAATATCTATTTCTATAAAGGTTCATGCATGAAGTGTCGCTGTTGTGTATATTTACATCCAGCATCGGTTGCATAGAAACCGACTGATATTCATAAGACTGGACATAAAAGTAGCGTACATGGAGCGAAGATTGCTCGTAAAGAGTTAAGTGCGTTCCTGAATTCCAATAGAGCCGACTACTTTAGAACTTACTCTGTAGCATATTGTAATAACTGCTGAGACCTTTTCAACTTTTAAAATAATAAAAGTCACCCGATATTTTAATGAAACAATACCTACAGCATTTATCAACTGTCGCTGCTTTATATTAATATGAAACAATGTCTAACTGGGGCCTATGTCAATTTAGCCGCACGTCAAAACTTGGAGACTACACTTGCCGACAGCAACAAGGGAAAATCAATTTTGTATAAAATGCTTCATTACAAACAGATTTAATAGTTTGCTTGTTTCGCTATATTTATTTAGGAACATTTAAATTGCAAACAAAGATAATATGATTCATGTTTCGTATCCTGCTTTGAATTATAAATTTCTCTCAAATTTGTTCAAAATTACAGGTTTTAATCATTTTTTATCTATTATAAATCAAATGACCTAACTTTCACCAATAAGCGAACATATTGCATCACATTACTTAACTATTTCGGCCCAACAATTCCCAAACGAATGAGACAATGAATGATTGCGATATAAATATCATTTCTTTTTAATCTGAAATGGGACTTAGAATTCAGTTTTATAAACAAATCCTCGCTACTATAATACAAAAATAGAAGCCAGTTTTTCTGCTCGTATTTTAGATGAAAAGTGATGCTTTCCGACCTAGGGCGGGAAAGTTATTTTCGCGGCCATTGCAACCCGCTAAAAAAATATTAAAAAATGTACTTATTTATTTTTTAAATATTTATGATTTTTTTTAAGAATTACGTGCAAGTGCAGCCATCAGCATGCTGTAAACAATTCTTTCCCACCCTTGACACTTAATATCCTATGAATTGCGCATTAGTGCAAAAAAGAACAACAAAAAAACAATATTTTCGTCCAGTCAGACAGGGCAAGGCTTCGTGTAAGGAGACTATAACGGGCAACCTAGAAAAAATGCTGGCCCAAAAAAAAATTGCCTAAAAGAGCGGACCACCACTACCAACTAGGAAAAAACGGAAAACTCTGCACCAGTTCTGAGCAAAATCAGTTAGTCGTGCCCCCAAGCATGCAGCGGTAAAGTCGAGACCACCACGGCTTTACGGAGATGCTAAGAAGAGTTGCCTAAAAAATCGAACCTCGGCTATTGACTGAGAGAAAACGGACCTCAGCTACAGACTGCAAAAGAATAAAAACTTTTCGGCTTTAGTGCAAAGTGAAATCAATTAGTCGTTCAACAAATGCATCACTACAGCAAAGTCGAGACCACCATGACTATTCTACAGAGGTACTAAGAAAAGTCACCCAAAGACGCAAATCTTGGCTATTAACTGGAAAATAACAAAGAACACCTCCGCACCAGTACAGTAAGAGTAAGATCGATAAAGCAAGAAGTCCAACAAAAGCAAAATCAAGACCACCACGACCATTCTACGGAACTACTAAGAAAGGTTGCCCAAAAGAGCTAAACTCTGCTATTAGATGGTAAAAAACAAAAAAAACTCCTCCACAACAGTACAGAGTAGAAGCAATTCGTCAAACTGCCAACCATAAAGTCCAAATACATCACCAGCGCAGCAAAGTCAAAACCACCATAGTCATTCTACAAAGCTACTAAGAAAGATTGCAAGAAGGAGTGGAACTCAGATTTCCACTGGTAGAAAACTGAGAACTCCTTCAAACCAACCATGTAACGGAAAGTCCAATAACAACATTACTACAGCAAAATAGAAACCTTCGGTCCTTCTACGAGCTACTAAAAAGTTGCCCAAAAAGCAGACCTCGACTACCAACTGCGAAAAAACAAAGAACTCTTTCGTACACGTTCAGCCAGCCATAAAGCAAAAAGTCCAACATCACTTCAACAAATTCGAGACAATCACGGCAATTCTACGGAGCTACTAAAAATCAAACCTCAGCTATTGACTAGGATAACAAAGAACTCCTCCAAATCAGTACAAAGTAAGATCAGTTACAGTAATCCCAGAACAGCGTGGCCCATAGAATGTATAAAATAAAAGAAACGCAAAGCGATTCCAAGACGAGCTAAGTGAGTGGAACCTAACAAACATAATTTTTGTGTCTGTTAAGTTGCCAACCTGTTCTTGTTTTACTAGTCATCCCGCAGCCATAGCAAAAAAATCCAGCATAACCACAGCAAAGTCAAAACCAAGTAGCAGACCTCGGCTACGGGCATCTTAAAGAGGGATTACAGCGCAGAGGCGTAGCCACAGAATAAACAAAGCCCCGTACGGAGACGGCGTCCAAGATTAAAAAAACTACATCTCCAACGCACGGCTCCTTCACCATCAGAAAACCCCTCAGTTCAGTATGCGGTCCGCGCATTCGGCACTACTCTAATCTTCCCATTGGTCCCCGGTGCAGCCAATCAGCACCAGCCATTAGGCAAAGCCTACGGGTGGCCGCACTATTGTATAAAAAGTCAGTCAGTCAGTAGAACCCAAAACAACAACTCCGCGCACCTAAGGAACAGTTTTCCAATGTATAACAAAAGTAAGGAGACCACTCAACGCAACAAGTGCATCCTCAAGTGAAACAGCTAAAGTGGAAGAGTGAGAGTGAGTGCAGTGAATGAACTCAGTACTAAACTCGGAAGATTCCGACATTACCATGACCACAAATAAAGACCTGTTGACAACACCCGCTCGACCCTGGACACCTTCAGAACTTCAGCCGGTGGTCCACGCCAGACGGCCTATCGCCCAAAAATCCATTCCGGCAAATCGCACAAGCCCCGGCCAGACACCACGCCGGGCAAAACATGAAACAAATAGTCCAAGACGGCAAATCGCTCGCGGGTCAAAACCCCTCGGCCAGAGACGATGCCAGTACAATCTCGTCTCCAGAAGACGCCGCCAGGACGGCCGGTCGATAACATTTCTTTGCAGCACTCACTGTAATTACAGCAGCCGACTAGTCATAACATCAAAAAAATTCAAATCATCACCCAACCAAAGCAACCCCGATAACCGTTTAAATACAATTTTAATTCCGTCCAACATCAGAAGCTGAAAAAAATGAACAAGAAGATCAACGGCCATAAGAAATACGTCGTCAGGCTGATCAAGGACGATGCGTAAAAGATCGTCACTGTAGCCAACAACATCTAGCAGAAGAAGCTGAATCTCCAAGAAACCCTCCTCGGCTTAAGTAAGAACATTACGCAGTAAAGCAGCTTCCAACACGGCCACAACTTCACTTATCACTAGGTACACCACTTAGCCAACCACAACACCGAAAGTTACGGTCCTGACCTCTTCCAAAAAAATCCCAAAAACCCCAACGTCTTCCCTAGAATCTGCAGCTTCGGTCCAGCCCACCAAGACCACAAATACCCCAGCCCAAGTTTCCATCAAGAGACCCAGGATCCAATCTCCAACAAAGAGAAAGTGATGAATGTGAAGGAGTCAAACCACAAAAACCGGTACCGTGGAAGAGGGGAGAAGTCAAAGATGATAAAGACTCACCAGGGTAAAGTTATTTCTACTTAATCTAAAACTAACAAACCCCAAGTCGCCAGCAAGGCCATCTGCCACCAAAACCAAAAGGTCGACCTCTCAGACCCGTCAGTTGTCCACACTGTCCAGGTCGATGAACATTAAAATCATTAGAACAGGCCCATGCTAAAACACCCGCTTCTCAAAAGCAGAATTCCGCTCCATCTCGAAGCACTCTCACAAAAAAATTAGATGCTTCAGCGCTTGGCCCAAACGAGTGGCGATAATGTTATAGAAATTTTTGTATCTTCCGTAAAGCTAGATCAAATTATTACTTAGACATAGATGTCGTACAAGCTCTCCACAAAAACCCTACACAACGCCTATAGGACGCCAATGAAAGGAAAGTCCATAAATTGAGATAACAAACTTCCAGAATTTATTTTGAAAAGGGGGGGGGGGGTGTCTAAGTGAGCGCTCGTGAGAGTAAATACGACACAATACAAAGGCTTTACAAAAATTCCTCTCCTGCAGAGCGTAACGGAGCAACCAAAAATTAAAAAATATCAAAATGGGTCACAAAATCTCATACGTCGTTTCTGTGTAAGTAAGAAGACCTGTGTTATGTTATGGACAGAACCAAAAGTGCCTTCCACAAGCACAAACACAAAATATTTTTAATCAAATTGAAAATAGTAATATTTAACACTATAGAAGCCAATTTCGGTAGCGCAGCGGTTGAGAGACTAGGTAGTAATCTTGAGTTCAAATCCCGGAAAAACCCAAAATTCATATATACTGTTTAAAACTTAAAAAATAGCTTTCCATGGCTATTAAAAATAAAGACTGCACAATCAATTTATTATTCAACATTCGTTAAGCATTGTGAATTGAAGAGATTCATAAAAGTTATGAGTAGAATAAAATTAATCGTAAATCCGAGCAAGGATCGGTTAATTCCGCACAATGCTCACTCGCTTGATGTGAATTCACCTTAACATTTCTTTAAAATTCCCTGCATACTTTGTTATTTTAAATCAAATATTTTATAATTCATTGTTCGCTTTTCCTGAAGTTCGACGCCAAGTATACTCCTAGAGTGCTACGCAGGCTATAGATCTTTAAAAATTTGAACTTGTCAAACAAATTACTGGCTTCCCCAACAAATACTTTCCTCATCAAAGTATAAAATATGACTTTTTCCCAATTCCCATTAATTATAATAAAAGTATTTTTTATTATTATAAAATATATAAGAATGGTTGGTTTTCTAGCGCTTATTTTTGTGTATACAGCACAAGCGGCATTGCCTACTCGCGAGGGTCGTTAAGGGAATAGAAACAGCAACTAACCTTCTTGAGATGTCCCGTAGCAGTACCGACGAAGACGACGGTAAAGTCACCAGTGGAAGTCGCAGCAACAGCCGTCAATCTTGAAGTAAAGGTTAATACCGGCATAGCAGCAATGGGTTGTTCTCCTCCCAAAGGCGTGTTCACATCCAACCCGCAGAAATCTTCACCGATGGTTTGCAATTTCTGAAAACAAACATACATTACAGTTAAATTGTTTCAACCCCTAAATTAAAAAAAAAAGTATTCTTTCTTAATTTATTATTGAATTGTATCAAATCCTAAATTAAAAAAATTAATTAATTACAATCGGTGACATATGAAGTAATTATAATTATCATGGTCGAGTAGAGCCAGCGAGCATCGAACTAGTCTTTCATTATTCAGAATACCACCATTCCTCGTTTTGACAGAAGTTACTTCACGACAGAACAAGTTACGATGACCTCTGGGCTCTCTCGATACAAGGCGCTGCAATGTCTTTTAGGAGGGGCGACTGCAAGAGTAATTACAAGTCGTGCCGATGCAGTCACACCGTGCTATCTATTAAAATATTGCTATGCAAGATTGAGCAGAATCGAGAGCGCGCGGGATCGTGAGAATCCGTGGTTTTGCGCGACCGTTCGACCTAAAAATAAACGGGATTTGACAAACTAATATCACTATTCTATCACGATTTTTTTTAAGAATATAATTGCTAGCCATCTGGAATTCTTAAAATATCTCCACCAATCTATTTTATACACTTCAGATACGAGTAATTACTAAACAGACATACAACACCGATTCTATTTACATTTTAAAATACCATACAAATTTTTTTAAATTTTTATTTTAACAAAATTTCTATAATTTATCATCGGTCTTCAAGAAGAGAGTTATGGGAAACACATGCATTCAAATTTTTACTCAAAAAACTGTGCAGTTATAACTGTACAGTTAAAACTGACTAAATATATAAACGTGTATAGACAATTTTTGTTAATATAAAAATTCAAAGCACGCATAAAACTTTTTGTGTAGAGAAGGCTTTAAATATGCTAAAGTAAAGTACATCATAGTCATGCATAGAAATATTAGAGCGTGATGACCACGTAAACGTCCTACACATTAAGTGTTTATTTACAATTTACCCGGTCGGTCGTCGAATTAGTTGTAAATTATTAAAACAATTATGATTTCTTAATAATCTAAAACAAAGTAGAAAAACTCAATTTAATAATATTATTGTTTTCCATTGTTTTACGCTTTTTAGCAACTTAATCAATGATGTTGCGGTTTATTGTTTTGTAACCACAGCAAATAAAATAATATATTTGACGCGTGGCTGTTATCGATCAAACGAGATGAGATATGTCGTAATATGCCTTTTGGGTGGCACTCATTATGTTAGCTCTGATTAGCCCGCGTTTGCATAACTGAGTGGATGTGGAAGTAAGGGAACCGACCGCAATCCTTCCCTTTAAGGCCACCTTAACTGAATAGGATAACTACCTTACATTCAGGTTATTTATCACATGCATTGCGTTTTACACTTAATTGCTTAGATAATTATTTTATGTAATTTATTATAACCCATATAGTGTCACCGCATTACACCTTTGTTGTCACCATTTGCAGAATAATGTATTGTGTGCAAATATTGATTAAATATTTACATTAAGTATAGAAATTTCAGTTTAAATTATAATTTGATTTGTACCCATAGATTATCAGTTTCTCAGGTGGTGAATTATAGGTTAATCGGGACCGGTGTGTTCTGCCGGTGAGCCGAAGAGTATTTCTCAGTGTATCTGTGCAAATTAGCTCACAAATCAATTTTACGATGAAATAAAATCCGTTGCAGGAATTTCGTGCGGTAAATACAGCGTATCAGATGCAACATCACGGAATTCAGTCTTACAACACAGCCAATTTGTCTTTATCGGTTCACCTTTGGTCTTAAGCGGTGCTCTAGCATGCGCGTACGTAACCGCATAAAGAATAATCCCCCCACAAATTACAATAATGATTAATAGTTATGCCCCACGGACGTCTTCTTGAACTCTCAGGATGAAAAAATATTATTTTAGGCCGTAATTCATCTTTTATTGAATTAACCCATTGTAAAATCCATATGGTGCGCGCGGCCATCTAACATTAACATTTTATCGCGTATCCTTATGTGTACTGAACTTTGAACGTTACAGGCCTTGAGTGATGGATATAAAATTAACGGTACTTTTGTTAGTAATTAATTTTATATAAACGAATTATATCTAGCTTTGCATGTTCGTTCCGGCTGCTAGTTATGGTTAAATTAAAGCGCTCTCTGAGCCAGGGATATACAGCCAACTGGATTGCTTCTGTCTCGTTTTTAAGATCTAAAGGCTCTACTATGAAAATTCTGTGGGTCAGAAGCATCCCTTTAATCTAAGCCATTCTACTATATCTTCTCGTTTATATAAAGGAATACGACCTTTCCTGAGACATTTATACGAAAGTAAATAAAATCAATAAAATCACCTCAGAATAATCAATTTGATTAAAATTTTTGAAAGTTAAGGCATTATTGTATTTTCATAAAATCCTAATACACATAAAATAAGATTGATTGAGGCAATTGCAAACTTCATCAATTTACAATGCAGCGTTTGAAAGTTAAAGCATATTTTATTCTTAACCAAACTAGTTCTAATAATTTTTCATTTAACAAAGATAGAAACTCATAGATTTAAATAAATTAATAAATTACTTTAACTTTGTTTAAATTGACATGGAACAAAATGAACGCTAAAGAAATTTCGCAGGAGGCCAAAGCACGGGACCAAGCTTTTTTTCAATATGTAAGCCAATAATTAAAATCTAATTTTTATATTGTTAGCAACAATTTAAAAAAATATTTTAAAAACTTTGATTCAAATGATTTTTGTTACAAATTTTTATTTCAATAATTAAGGTACATATTTTAATACACCCTAAAAAAAAACTCAAAAAATAATTATTTAAATGACTTCTGTTACAACTCAAAATCTAAGTTTTATACTTTAACTTGTAGAAACAAAGTTCCGCAAAAAGCCACAGCACAAAACCCAGTTCAGATCAACGCCAAAGCACAGAAATGTTAGCCAAAATCTATTTCCAAATCAAGAAAACGTTGTGCCTGTTGTAAGCTGAGCACTAAATGACTGAGGAAACCTATTAAATAGACCTCACATCAAAAAAATTCCGCGGGAGGCCAAAGCACGGGACTGAGCTTGGATCAAGATATAGCATATTTGATTTACTAAAAAATTCTTAACTAAACCAACACAAAATAAGATTAATTGAGACTAAATTGAGCGTGCAACATACTCCAGAAACCAGGCAATAACCAACAAAATAAAACCATCCAAACCCTAGCCGCTTAAAAATAAATGAAAAAAACATTTAGCCAAACTGACCCACACCTTCCCTTCCGGCAGATTTCATACAATGAAACAAACCTAGAAAAGCACAATAACCCTCTAGAAAACCTCAAATGAGATAAAACCGCTGATACAGCCAGTTCTCTACAAAAAACAGTTAAAGGTGCCATTTCAAAAGAACACAAACCAAAAATCAAGTAAGGCAGTAAAAAGTAGATTTCCGAAAACCTTCTAGAAGACTAGTTTCCAAAAAATTCTAACAAAGCCTTAAAGAAGAAACAAAAGAGTTTCCAACCCCAGCCTAGCACAGATAATTATTGACCATCCAAAGAGCATACCTCTACCACCCTTTGGTACACGAAACAAAATTTAAACATTTTATTCTACAAATTCGTTTCAAACCCAAATGCAAACCAATCTTGCAAAGTAAGTAAAAAAAACTACAATAAAGACGCAGACACCATCCAAGTCGACCAGTAGAACCCTCTAGTTAAGACTAGCAAAACACAATTAAAAAAATGGATGCTTGTCTTCTATGCAAACGTCAGAACTCATTTTGTCGCAAGAAAAGGTCGTGATCTAACCACTTGATAACTAACACTTGGTGGGTGGGTGGGCTGCCAATTCCATTCCAAACTATTGGCTCGTTACCATGTTCTAGAGTGTCCCACCCACAGGTTTGTCATTAATAAACTGGATGTTTGTCTTCTATAGGAACGTTTAAAGTCATTTTGTCACAATAGGAAGTCGTAATCATATCTCTTGATAACTAACATTTAGGTGGGTAGGTGGGTCACTCCATTCTGAAGTATTGTCTCGTTAACCATACTCCACAGCGCAAACTAATATTAGAATAAAAAGTTAATTTCTTACTTTATAGGTATAATAGTGACTTTGTGTAAATTTAATTTTTTAACCAGCAAGATGCTAAGCATACTGATAAAGAGTGCATACCCTGAAACACAATGTCACACTAGAAGCAAATTAATAGTAGTAATAATGAAGTATACTGTTACCAAATTTCATCAATATTTAATGCAAGATTTAAAAGTTATAGCATATTATATTTACTATAGCATTCCTAAGCAAACAAGCATGAGATGAGATTGATTAAGACTATACCAAATTGAGCGTGTAAAATTTGATCAAATTAATACAATTAGTACTTGCAATAATGAAGTCTATTGCTACAAAATTTCATCAATTTCCAATGTACGGTTTAAAAGTTATGAATCATTTCATATCCTCTTAAGTTAAAGCTTCATTTAAATGAGATAAAATTTACTCAAATAAAAAAAAAATGACGTATGCATTTAAATGAAAATAAAACCATTAGTACTTATTAGAGTTATGAAACCTATTAGTAGCAAATTTCATCAATTTCTAATGTACGGTTTAGAAGTTATAAATTATTTCCTATCCCCTATGACTCATAGCTTCATTTACATAAGATCAAATTGATTCAAATTAAAGAAAACTGAACGTATGCATTTAAATGAAACTAACACCATCAGTACTGATGATCATAAAGCCTATTAGTACCAAATTTTATTAGTTTCCAATGTGAGGTTTAGAAGTTATCAATTATTTCGTATAGCCTATGACTTATTGATTCATTCAAATGAGATCAAATTGACTCAAATTATATAAAACTGAACGTATGTTTTTAAACAAAAATAATAGCATCAGTACTAATGACCATAAAGCCTATTGGTACCAAATTTCATCAATATCCAATGTACGGCTTAAAAGTTATGAATTATTTCCTACCCCCTATGACTTATAGCTTCATATAAATAAGATCAAATTGACTCAAATTAAAGAAAACTGAACTTATGCATTTAAATGAAAATAATTCCATCAGTACTGATGATCATGAAGCCTATTAGTACCAAATTTCATCAATTTCCAATGTACGGTTTAAAAGTTATGAATTATTTCCTATTTGCTATGACTCAAAGCTTCATTTAAATGAGATCAAATTGACTCAAATTAAAAAAATTTGAACGTATGCATTTAAATGAAAATAACACCATCAGTACTGGTGATCATAAAGCCTATTAGTACCAAATTTCATAAATTTTCAATGTACGGTTTAGAAGTTATGAATTATTTCCTACCCCTCTAACTTATAGTATCATTTAAATCAGATCAAGTTGACTCAAATTATAGAAAACTGAACGGTTACATTTAAACAAAATTAACACCATCAGTACTAATGATCATGAAGCCTATTAGTACAAAATTTCATCAATTTCCAATGTACGGTTTAGAAGTTATAAATTATTTCCCATCGCTTATGACTTATAGCTTCATTTGAATGAGATCAAATTGACTCAAATTATAGACAATTGAACGTATGCATTTAAATGAAAATAACACCATCAGTACTGATAATCATAAAGCCATTTAACACCAAATTTCGTCAATTTCCAATGTATGGATTTAAAATTATAAACTATTTCCTACCCCTATGACTTACAGATTCATTTAAATGAGATCGAATTACCTCAAATAAAAAAAAACTGAACGTATGCATCTAAATGAAAATAACAGCATCAGTACTAATAATCATAAAGCCTATTAGTACAAAATTTCATCAATTTCCAATAAAGGGTTTAGAAGTTATAAGTTATTTCCTAATCCCTATAATTCAAAGCTTCATTTAAATGAGATCAAATTGACTCAAATTATATAAAACTAAACGTATGCATTTAAACAAGAATAACAGCATCAGTACTGATGATCATGAAGCCTATTAGTGCCAAATTTCATCAATTTCCAATGTACGGTTTATAAGTTATAAATTATTTCCTATCCACTATGACTTATAGCTTTATTTGAATGAGATCAAACTGACTTAAATTAAAGAAAACTGAACGTATGCATTTAAATAAAATTAACACCATCAGTACTGATAATCATGGAGACTATTAATAGCAAATTTCATCAATTTCCAATGTACAATTTAGAAGTTCTGAGTTATTTCCTATCCTCTATGACTTATAGCTTCATTTAAATAAGACCAAATTGACTCAAATAAAAAAAACTGAACGTACGCATTTAAATGAAAATAACACCATCAGTACTGGTGATCATAAAGCAACCAAAGTACCAAATTTCATCAATTTCCAATGTACGGTTTAGAAGTTGTAAATTATTTCCCATTGCTTATGACTTATAGCTTCATTTAAATGAGATCAAATTGACTCAAATTAATAAAAACTGAACGGTTACATTTTAACAGTATTAACACCATCAGTACTAATTGTTATGAAGTCTATTAGTACCAAATTTCATCAACTTCCAATGTACGGTTTAAAAGTTAAAAGGTTTTCCTATCTCCTATAACTCAAAGCTTCTTTTAAATGAGATCAAAGTGACTCAAATTAAAAAAAATTGTACGTATGCATTTAAATAAAAATAACACTATCAGTACTGAAGATCATAAAGTCTATTAGTACCAAATTTCATCAATTTCCAATGTACGGTTTAGAAGTTATAAATTATTTCCTATCCACTATGACTTATAGCTTCATTTGAATAAGACCAAACTGACTCAAATTAAAGAAAACTGAACGTATGTATTTAAATAAAAATAACATTATTAGTACTGATGATCATGACGCCTATTAGAATCAAATTTCATCAATTTCCAATGCACGGTTTAGAAGTTATGAATTATTTCCTACCCCATATAACTTATAGTATCATTCAAATGAGATCAGGTTGACTCAAATTATAGAAAACTGAACGGTTACATTTAAACAAAATTAACACCATCAGTACTAATAATCATAAAGCCTATTAGTACCAAATTTCATCAATTTCCAAAGTACGGTTTAAAAGTTATAAATTATTTCCCATCGCTTATGACTTATAGCTTCATTTAAATGAGATCAAATTGACCCAAATTAAAGAAAACTGAACGTATGCATTTAAGTTAAAATAACACCATCAGTACTGATTATTATGACGCCTATTAGTACAAAATTTCATCAAAATCCAACGTACGGTTTAGAAGTTAAAAATTATTTTCTACCCCCTATGACTTATAGCTTCATATAAATGAGATCAAATTACCTCAAATTAATGAAAACTGAACGTATGCAAATAAATGAAAATAACATCATCAGTACTGATAATCATGAAGCCTATTAGTATTAAATATCATCAATTTCCAATGTACGGTTTAAAAGTTATAAATTATTTTCTACCCCCTATAACTTATAGTTTCATTTAAATGAGATCAAATTGACTCAAATTATATAAAACTGAACGTATGCATTTAAACAAAAATAACAGCATCAGTACTGATGATCATAAAGCCTATTAGTACCAAATTTCATCAATTTCCAATGCACGGTTTAAAAGTTATGAATTATTTCCTACTCCCTATGACTTATACCATCAATTATATGAGATCAGATTGACTCAAATTATAGAAAACTGAACACATTTAAACAAAATTAACACCATCAGTACTAATAATCATGAAGCCTATTAGTACCAAATTTCATCAATTTTCAAAGTACGGTTTAGAAGTAATAAATTATTTCCTATCCACTATGACTTATAGCTTCATTTGAATGAGACCAAACTGACTCAAATTAAAGAAAACTGAACGTATGCATTTAAATGAAAATAACACAATCAGTAGTGATAATCATAAAGCCTATTATTACCAAACTTCATCAATTTCTTATGTACGGTTTAGAAGTTATGAGTTAGTTCCTATCCCCTATGGTTTATAGCTTCTTTTAAATAAGATCAAATTGATTAAAATTAAAGAAAACTGAACGTATGCATTTAAATAAAAATAACATCATCAGTACTGATGATCATGCAGCCTATTAGTACCAAATTTCATCAATTTCCAATGCACGGTTTATGAGTTATGAATTATTTCCTTTCCCCTATAACGTATAGTATCATTTAAATGAGATCAAGTTGACTCAAATTATAGAAAACTGAACGGTTACATTTAAACAAAATTAACACCATCAGTACTAATGATCATGAAGCCTATTAGTACCAAATTTCATCAATTTCCAATGTACGGTTTAGAAGTTATAAATTATTTCCCATCGCTTATGACTTATAGCTTCATTTAAATGAGATCAAATTGACTCAAATTATAGACAATTGAACGTATGCATTTAAATGAAAATAACACCATCAGTACTGATGATCATAACGCCTATTAGTACCAAATTTCATCCATTTCCAATGAACGGTTTAGAAGGTAAAAATTATTTCCTACCCCTATGACAAATAGCTTTATTTAAATGAGACCAAATTGACTCAAACTATATAAAACTGAACGTATGCATTTAAATAAAAATAACACTATCAGTACTGATGATCATAAAATCTATTAGTACCAAATTTCATTAATTTCCAATAAACGGTTTAGAAGTTATGAGTTATTTCCTATTCCCTATAACTCAAAGCTTCATTTAAATGAGATCAAATTGACTCAAATTATAAAAAATTAAACGTATGCATTTAAATGAAAATAACACCATCAGTACTGATGATCATGAAGCCTATTAGTACCAAATTTCATCAATTTCAAATGTAGAAATTAGCAGTTATAAATTATTTCCTATCCCTTATGGCTTATAGCTTCATTTAAATGGGATCAAATTGACTTAAATTATAGAAAACTGAACGTATGCATTTAAATGAAAGTAACACCATCAGTACTAATGATCATGAAGCCTATTAGTACCAAATTTTATCAATTTCTAATGTACGGTTTAGAAGTTATGAATTATTTCCTATCCACTATTACTTATAGCTTCATTTGAATGAGATCAAATGGACTTAAATTAAAGAAAATTGAACGTATGCATTTAAATGAAAATAACATCATAAGTACTGATGATCATAAAGCCTATTAGTACCAAATTTCATCAATTTCCAATGTACGGTTTAGAAGTTATAAATTATTTCCTAACCCCTATGACATACAGCTTCAATCAAATGAGATCAAATTGACTCAAATCAAAGAAAACTGAATGTATGCATTTAAATGAAAATAGCACCATCAGTACTGATGATCATAAAGCCTATTAATACCAAATTTCATCAATATCCAATGTACGGTTTAGAAGTTATAAATTATTTCCTATCCCGTATGACTCAAAGCTTCATTTAAATGAGATCAAATTGACTCAAATCAAAGAAAACTGAATGTATGCATTTAAATAAAAATAACACCATCAGTACTAATGATCATAAAGCCTATTAATACCAAATTTCATTAATATCCAATGTACGGTTTAGAAGTTATAAATTATTTCCTATCCCGTATGACTCAAAGCTTCATTTAAATGAGATCAAATTGACTCAAATCAAAGAAAACTGAATGTATGCATTTAAATGAAAATAGCACCATCAGTACTGATGATCATAAAGCCTATTAATACCAAATTTCATCAATATCCAATGTACGGTTTAGAAGTTATAAATTATTTCCTATCCCGTATGACTCAAAGATTCATATAAACGAGATCAAATTGACTCCGATTAAAAAAAAACTCAACGTATGCATTTAAATGAAAATAACACCATCAGTACTGATGATCATGAAGCCTATTATTACCAAATTTCATCAATTTCCAATGTTCAATTTAGAAGTTATGAGTTATTTCCTATCCCCTATGGCTTATAGCTTCATTAAAATAAGACCAAATTGACTCAAATAAAAAAAACTGAACGTACGCATTTAAATGAAAATAACACCATCAGTACTGATGATCATGAAGCCTATTAGTACCAAATTTCATCAATTTCCAATGGTTTAAAAGTTATGAATTATTTCCTTTCCTCTATGACTTATAGCTTCATTTAAATAAGATCAAATTGACGCAAATTAAAGAAAATTGAACGTATGCATTTAAATAAAAATAACACCATCAGTACTGATGACCATTTAGCTTATTAGTACCAAATTTCATCAATTTCCAATGTACGGTTTAAAAGTTATGAATTATTTCCTATTTGCTATGACTCAAAGCTTCATTTAAATGAAATCAAATTGACTCAAATTAAAAAAATTTGAAAGTGTGCATTTAAATGAAAATAACACCATCAGTACTGGTGATCATAAAGCCTATTAGTACCAAATTTCATAAATTTTCAATGTACGGTTTAGAAGTTATGAATTATTTCCTACCCCCTATAACTTATAGTATCATTTAAATGAGATAAGGTTGACTCAAATTATAGAAAACTGAACAGTTACATTTTAACAAAATTAACACCGTCAGTACTAATTGTCATAAAGTCTATTAGTACCAAATTTCATCAATTCTCAATGTACAGTTTAGAAGTTATGAATATTTCCTAACCCCTATGACTTATTGCTTCATTTAAATGAGATCAAATTTACTCAAATAATAGAAAACTGAACGTATACATTTAAATAAAAATAACACCATCAATACTGATGATCATGAAGCCTTTTATTACCAAATTTCATCAATTTCCAATGTACGGTTTAGAAGTTATGAGTTATTTCCTATCCCCTATGACTTATAGCTTCATTAAAATAAGACCAAAATGACTCAAATAAAAAAAACTGAACGTACGCATTTAAATAAAAATAACACCATCAGAACTGGTGATCATAAAGCCTATTAGTACCAAATTTCATAAATTTTCAATGTACGGTTTAGAAGTTATAAACTATATCCTACCACCTATGAATTATAGCTTCATTTAAATGAGATCAAACACCAATAAACGGTTTAGAAATTATAAATTATTTCAAGCATCCTTCATTTAATTGAAATAGATTTGACTAAAGTTATGTAAAATTAAACGTATAAATTTAAATAAAATTAGTGTATTAAATTCTATTAATTAACAGTTGCGAATTTTTAATCCAATAACTTGGAGATTAAAATTAAATAGTTGCTACTGTTAATTGAAGCCAAATTTAGCACACTTCAATAAATTAATAAAAATAGTTAATTTCCAGAGATGATATCAAGAAAACCATTTTATCTTTAAGTCTAATTAACGGAAGAATGTCGGACATTTTTCAAAGTCTGGAATTGCCAGTTTCAGAGAATGTGCTTTATAAATAATGTTCGTAATTGAATTCTTATTTCTTTTTTCTTGCAAACTTGATGCACTCAGAAAAGATTGGTGGAGTCATTTAAGTTATTGTTACCGTTATACATCTATTGCAACAATTGTGAAATTCATTTAATTATACAAATATGGTATAAAGGCCGATAGCCTTCTGTTGGTTATAATTTAAGAAGCATATGTTTGCTGTAATAGCAACATATCAATGTTGTTCGAGCATAAAATGTAATTTAATATTGGAGAAAGATTGATTTGATTGTAATGAACGACGAAGGGGAAAAGTAAATGACACGCGAGATTGGGGCGTAAATCTGAAATTTGTTAAATGATTACGTAATCAGTTTGGGTAGTAGAAATCTTTTCACAAACCATTGCAGATGACGCGTGTGTACGGATTACTTGATGTGGCCGTGGCCGGTAAATAGATATATTGTTTCGAAGAATGAATGGTTTTAGTGTGGATGTTAAAAGTTTGCGAAACTTAAGGTTCTTTTTAAGAAGACTTTGTCAATGTTTCGATGTAAGCTTATGTGGGATTATTTGTACTAAGTGGAGCTTGTGGTTGGGTCGTGCAGGAAGAAAAGAAAAAGTGTGTGGCAGGATTAAATTCTGCAACGATTTACAATCCCGCCATTTAAAAATTATAGACATGTTTCTCCCCTTAGATTTGTGTTCAATGTAGGCACATTAGTTACGGCAGCAATGGTGCAGCAAGTGAGGACGTGTAAATGCTGTGTAACTAACGTGAAATATGCTAAATGTTCTTATAGCTACAAATAGGAATTAGTTGGCGAGACGAACGTTTGCTAGGATTATGTGTATTTTCAAGGATTGCAGAAGGGCGCATCCTTAGACAAATTATACGTTTATTTGCGTTTATACATCTACACAAACATGACACTTAGTGAATATCATATGAAGTTATTCGCATGGCATCACAACGATCGTTGAGATTTTACCTGCTATTATACTGTGTAACTAAAGCAACAACGGCTTTATATAAATACATTGGGTTGATAATTAAATAAGAAGGGAGGAAAGTTATATCCGTCAAGTTGTGCCATCATAACGAAACTTTAAATACATTTGAACTTAGAGCATTAGAGATGAAAACTTTATGCAATTGTCTTCAGAAGATTTGCACGATATTAAGTTTATCCGAACTCCTGTTAATGTCAAAACAGGCAAACGTGTTGATAACCTTCGGCACAACGCCTTACTGCTTGACAATTCCGCAAATTCCAATTTTAATTAAAAACCTCGCGAAAGTAAAATGCAAAGAAAACAAATCCACCAGTCCCTGGGCATAATGAAGGTATGTAACTGGCAACTCCGATGCCTCCGGTTAGCGGTAGTAGTAAAGGAACAGAATCAACGGCAGCCTCTTCACTCCGACTCTAAAACCGACTACTTTATGAGTTTTCACCCTGTCGCTCTTGCCCTCGAATATTTATTTTATTTAAGTAAAGCTACACTTGACACGTTATGCACGAACGCTGTTGGCTGGAGAACTTTGCATGTAAAGCATATACTCGTCATAAAAACGCTGACTTTATGTATTTTTGTGGTATTAAAATTTTAAAATTACTCGCAAGAACAACGGACTCTAATGCCGTACACACCAATTTGATATCATAAAACAATCAAGACATTTCTTACGCCATCAAAGCAAATTTTAATATCAACATGTCTTGGCTTTCCATAACAAATCATTTGCGCAGCATTACATAATAGTTCAATGTCATCAAATTTTACAATATTTTACTATCGCTTTTTATCATCCATTGAGCTATGATGGCAGCAGATGCTTCAACAATTTTCAAGACACTTAAACCATCTTCATTGTAGATTCAGGAAGCTGCATACTATAAAACCAATATCTACCTATTTTGTTTTCAAAAATTATGAGATAATAAAAACATAAATGACCAAACGGAACCACTATTTTAGCTTCCTAAAATGATCAAAATAAGTAGAATTTCCTTTGTTTAAAAACATTTTATATCTTTCAAAATCCATCAACTTAAGACCAGCTTTTTGAATTTTTTTGGACCAAATATTAGCTTGTTTGGGTAAGTTCCTACAACTGAAGTGTACAACAAATAAAACTTCTAACTTAAAAAAAAAATTCCAAATTCTATGTTGCTTCAATTTAGTCCACACAAATAGTAAAAAAGTATATAAAAAAAACAAAAATATTATAAGAGTGCCCCGCCCACCCAAATAGTTTGCAATCCAAAGATTAGATTTTTCACCTATCTCCTGTACTTTACTGACAGCTAGCATTTGCAAGCAAAAAAAATCTAATTTCTAGAAAACTAACACTTGGGTAGGTGGGACACTCCATTTGCAACTAATTGTACGCAATCTATAATGTAAGTGCCTCGCCTACCCTGTTTTGTTACCTTCCTCTCGCATTTTACAGTCAACTGACATTTGCAAAATTTTGTTTTTCTGGATAAGTAACACTTGGCTGGGTGAGCAAAGCACTTAAAACCACTCGCGCGCAACAAATAATTTAAGTGCCCCGCTCACCCACCCTACTGTTTCTTATCAAGAGATTGGATCTGTTAACCTCTTCCCCCAGTTTAAAGCCAAATCACATTCGCAGAGAGAATAAAAACTACTCGGGCGAAATCAAAAATCTAAGTGCCCCGCCTACCCTCCCAACTGTTTGTTTTCATAAAACTGGATTTGTCAACCTCTTCCCCCAATTTAAAGCCAAATTACATTCGCAGAAAAATGAAAACCTTACATCTGGATTACTAACACTTAGGTGGGTGGGCGGACACTCTAGTTAAAACTACTAGCGCGTAATCTAAAATCTAAGTGCCCCGCGCCCACCCTCACGACTGTTTGTTATCAAAAGATTGAACCTGTCAACCTCTTCCCGTATTGTATTAAAAGTTAACATTCGCAAAAAAAAAACAAATTCTGGATAACTAACACTTGGATAAGTAATTAAAACACTCCATTTGCAACTACTTGACGGCAATCTATGATGTAAGTGCCTCGCCTACCCTTCCGACTGTTTGTTTATCTAAAAATTAGATTTGTCACCTTCCTCCCGTACTTAACTGACAGCTAACATTTGCAAAAAGAACACTTGGATAGGTGAGCGGGCACTCCAAACTACTCACGCGCAAGCAATAAGTGCCCTGCCCACCCCAGAGGCAGTTTTTTTTATCTAAAAATTAGATTCGTCACTCTCTTCTCGCTGATATTTAATTTTCTAGATAAATAACACTTAGATGGATGAGCGGGAATTTCAATTAAAACTACTGTCAATAAATTAAATCCCGCGCCCTCCCACCCAACAATTTTTCATCAAAGATTGTATCTGTCTATCTCTTCCCCCAATTTAAAGACAAATGACAATCGTAAAAAGAAGAAATATCCAATTTCTTAATAACTAACACTTAAGTAATTTAAAATTGCTAGGCCCGCCCATCCACCAAACAGTTTCTAATCCAAAGATTAGGTTTGTCAACCTTCTAACGTCGTTTACTGACCGCTGATGCTCAACAGCTTTTATCCAAAAATTGGATTCGTCTCTCTCCTCTCGCAATTTACTAACATTTCCAAAAAAAAGATCCAATTTCTCCATAATTGGGTAGGCGTGCGGAAACTTCAGTTGAAACTACAGTCCCGAAATCAATAAATTGAGTGAACGCCCACCCACCCAAGTGTTTGTGATCAAGAAATTGGATCAGAGTGGTCTAGAAACCCAGTTAAAACTATTGTTCCTCAATCAAAGATCTGAGTGCTACGCCCACCCCCCCCCCCACAAGTTTAAAAACCAACCTTCAACAATAAATGAAATAGTGTAACGAACCCACCCACCCAAGTGTTTATGTACAAACTGATAACTGCGTCCACTTTAGATATATCAAGAACAATTAACTTGTTTTACTTCTATATTATAACAGAAAGAACCCCACAAGTGTGAAGTTAAATCAACCATTTGATTACTAACACTTGGGCGGGTGGGCGGGGCACAAGTTTCAAAACCACTCTCTAACAATCAATAAAATAGTGTACCCCGCCCACCCGCCAAAGTGTTTATGTACAATAACTAGTAATTGCGCCCACTTTTGACGTATCAGAAACAATTAACATTCATAACTTATGATTATAGCTACAAGAACCCCATAAAAGTAAGGTTAAATCAACCTTTTGATTACTAACACTTGGACGGGTAGGCGGGCCACAAGTTTCAAAATCACCGTCCAACAATTAATAAAATAGTGTGCCCCGCCCACCCACCCAAGTGTTTGCATACAAAAATTAGTAATGGCGCCCACTTTTGACGTGTCAGAGACAAATAACATTCACTACTTATGTTTGTTAGCTGCAAAAACCCCACAAAAGAAAGGTTAAATCAACCTTTTGATTACTAACACTTGGGCGGGTGGGCGGGCCACAAGTTTCAAAACCTCCTTCTAAAAATTAATAAAATAGCATACCCCGCCAACCCACCAAAGTGTTTATGTACAAAAATTGGTAATTCCGCCCACTTTTGACGTATCTGAGACAATTTACTTTTTATTCTTCTATATAATGCTGCAAAAAAAAACCACAAATGTGAGGTTAAATCAACATTTTAATTACTAACACTTAGGCGAGTAAGCAAAGCACAAGTTTCAAAACCACCCTTCAACAATTAATAAAATAGTGTACCCCGCCCACCCACCAAAGTGTTTGCGTAAACAAATTGATGATCGCGCCCACTTTTGACGTGTCATCGACAATTAACATTCATTACTTATGTATTTTAGCAAGAACCCCACAAAAGTAAAGTTAAATCAACCTTTTAATTACAAATGCTTGGGCGGGCCATAAGTTTCAAAACCGCCTTCCAACAATCAATAAAATAGTGTACCCCGCCCGCCCACCCAAATGTTTGCGTACAAAAATTATTAATCGCGTCCACTTTTGACGTGTCAGAGACAATTAGCTTGTCTATACTATAGCTGCAAAAACCTCACAAGTGTAAGATTAAATAAACTTTTTAATTACTAACACTTGGGCGGGTGGGCGGGCCACAAGTTTCAAAATAACCCTCCAACAATCAATAAAATAGTGTACCCCGCCCTCACCAAAGTGTTTATGTACAAAAATTAATAAATGCGCCCACTTTTGACGTATCAGAAACAATTAATATTAATTACTTATATATTATAGTTGCAAAAACCCAACAAAAGTGAGGTTAAATCAACCTTTTGATTACTAACACTTGGGCGGGTGGGTGGGTCACAAGTTTCAAAACCACCCTCCAAAAATCAATAAAACAGTGTGCCCCGCCCACCCACCCAAGTGTTTGCGTACAAAAACTAGTAATAGCCTGCACTTTTGACGTGTCAAAGATAATTAACATTCATCACCTATGTCTTTTAGCTGCAAGAACCCTACAAGTGTAAAGTTAAATCAATTTTTTAATTACTAACACTTGGACGGGTAGGCGAGGCACAAGTTTCAAAACGACTCTCTAACAATCAATAAAATAGTGTACCCCGCCCACCCACCCATGTGTTTGCGTACAAAAATTGGTAATTGCGCCCACTTATGACTTGTTAGAGACAAATAACATTCATTACTTATGTATTATAGCTGCAAAAACCGTACAAGTGTGAGGTTAAATCAACCTTTTAATTACTAACACTTGGGCGGGTGGAAAAAGCCACAAATTTCAAAACCACTCTCCAACAATCAATAAAAAAAGTGTACCCCGCCCACCCACCCAAGTGTTTGCATACAAAAATTAGTAATGGCGCCCACTTTTGACGTGTCAGAGACAAATAACACTCATTACTTATGTATTATAGCTGCAAAAACCGCACAAATGTGAGGTTAAATCAACTATTTGATTACTGACACTTAATAATAATAAAATAGTGTACCCCGCCCACCCACATAAGTGTAACAAGCGTAAAAAAATTTGTAATCGCGTCCACAATCATTACTTATGTATTATAGCTAGAAGAACCTCCTAAGTGTGAAGTTAAATCAACCTTTTAATTACTAATACTTGGGCGGGTAGGCGGGTCACAAGTTACAATACCACCCTCAAATAATCAATAAAATAGTGTACCCTGCTCACCCACTCAAAAGTTTGCGTACAAAAACCACCCTCAAACAATCAATAAAATAGTGTACTGACATTCGCAACAAAAAGAAATATCCAGTTTCTTTCATTTAGAAAGATGGGTGAACAAAGCAAAAAATTAGAATTATCAGTAACATTTTTACACAATTTAGAACATTTAAAAGCACAGTTGTGAGATGAGCTCGTAATAGGAGACAGTGGAGAAGCCATGTCAACAGGACAAATCATACTGGACTACCAAAATTGCCAAAAAAAAACCGATATCAAAAACACCTCTAAGGAGACCCCCAATACATAAAAACTAGAGCTGGTCATCTCAACTGCGGCTGTAACGGTTCAAGATAAACATAAAAAAGAAAACTTTTAGAAAATTGCTTTAAAAACCCAAATTCTTGGCTTAAAGCTGAAAATATAAGCCAATTTATTGTAGAAGATTCAAATTGTCAAAAATTTCAAATAAGTTCTGATATTGTCCTAAAATAACCAATCTATTTTTAAATCTTCAGTTCAGACCATTTGGACAATTTTGAACAAAGATTGGTTATTAATGCATCCATGGAACAAAAAGGCCAAAAAATTAGCTCTAATTTTTAGCCTAAAAACTGTAAGTATCTTGGTAAGGAACCTGAGCGTTGTACAAAAGACAGTACAGGTCCTTTATTAAAAAAAAAAAAACGCGTAAAGCACTAAAAGCTTCTTGTGCTAGCAAAAATTACTACCAAATTTGGAAAAAAATAGAGGAAAGGACTAACGAATAACACTGAAGAAAATGTAGAATATTATACAACAAAAAACTTCTTGTAGATAGCACTCTTAACAAATTTGCAACCAATGAACAACCAATAATACCTTTGCATACGCCAAAGAATAAAATTTAGAATAAAGAAAGCACCATACTTTTTGGAACAAATTTGAAAAACCGCTTTATGCAAAAAATCTTTAGAACAATAAAGCAACTTTTGTCAGTGATACTCTTATCCTGGTTCAGTTTTCAGCGTAAGAATGGCATTAGAAGTTAGCTAATTTGGCCATTGCTTAGTCAAGAAGCCACAAAGACCAATATTTCGAAAAAAAAAATCTTTCAAAGCATTGGCAATCATTAAAAAACCAAAGCATCTTCTTCCTCTAATTTTGTAATAAAAAATAATTAAATTTTATTTAAACAAATCAAATATGCTTTGTCATAAACTATACTCTATAAATGCATAAAATGTTACAATTATATATCTAACATAATAGAAGCAAACTAGACTTTACGACAAAACATATGCTATGCTCATCAAAGCCAGACGCAGCTTCCTTGCAGCCAATAAATTCAAAACAAATTTCGCAAGTTCAATCAATCAAGCTGGTCAGAAACATAGTTTGTATCAAATTTTGTTAACAATGTAAAATAATTAATATTAAAATTTACCTATTCTCCCATTTCTAATAACAAATGAATCCAATTTCTAATTAATATTAAATCACTATCACAACACTACACGCACTAATAAAAGTTTTCAACTGAATAAAATTTAATATAATAATCTGCATGCATAAAACTTTCTTGAAAGAGATAAGATGTTATTTATTTTCCCAATGTCGGACGCAAAAAACTAAATCTCGGTGCGCATTATTTTATTGAAATGAATGTATTTTTTTACATTACTTAGTAGTAATATTTTATGTAAATAGATAAATTTATAAAATGCAATTTATATTTAAGTTTGTAAAAGTTTATTATTAAATTCGAAACAATTCTATGAATTATTGTACAAATAAATTAGATGTTATCCACTGACAATAATTAAATTCTAAAATTAATTGAAAATTGATGTAGTACAAAGGAAATTGTTTAGTGAAACACAACTTTGATAATTGCAAAATTAAATGTATTTATTGCTACTTAAAATACACCAAAAATTGTAACTACAGCTTTTATTCATAACAAGTAGAATTAATCAAAGTTTGGTTATGAAATGATTGACATATACAGTAAATCAAATTATATTGCAAAAAAATCATCATCGAATGCTTTTTTGTACTAATTTTATTAATCTCTTTTATATTCCAGCTCCCTACATGTGTCAACTCCTTTAAGAGGCTTTAAAAGTATAATTAAAGTGTTTTAGTATCAATAAAAATTGCTACAATTACATTAGATAGCACAAAAAATGTAATAAAAGCCTAAAAATTTCCATCTTACATAAGTTTACCCCACACCAAACCAACTGAATCGAAGCTTCCAATTCGAGCCAAACCCACACTGGGTGGTTTACATATTTGATTCTGTGGTTTATTTTCCAATCGGAATATTTTCTTTCCGATTTTAGCTGATTGGAACAAATTTAGTATTAATAGACAGAATAAAACCTAAAGTTTAAAAAAAATATTATAATAATTCGGTTAAGTTAGTCTGTCAACTATGTGATTACACAGTATCATTTTCCATTTGTAACTGAGTGAAGGGTGGCGTCATTTTCGCCACTTTACTTTTAAATCACGCCACTTCAAACAATAAAAAGAAGAGGGAAAATGCTCGGCTTTTAATTAATCATTAATGTCTCCGTTTTTTTGCACCGCTCAGTGAATTCCTAAATTTTATTGCTTTAACTGGAGCAAATGTAATCAAAGGAACCCCCTTTATACTTATATAAATGAACCACAATGAAAAATGAAAAATGTGACATAAAATACTCTGGGAATTAATTAAGTGGGATTTTCTCTCGCGGGATATTAAATACTTAAATATTTTTTTTATATCAATCAATATAATATTCAAATTTTAACTAATATAATCATGTTTTTGTGGTTATAATAATGCAAATATGATTATTTCATTTTGTGGTCTACCTCAAATGCCACAAGTTCATTAACACATAGTTTCAGTTGATGGTATTAATTTAAACAGATCTTGTGAACTGTAAGCAATATATTTCAAACAAATACCAATGGATTGTGGTAGAGTAAATCGATGAAATAGTTTAAAATTGAGTAGTCAATGTAATTTCTGATAAGTATGTAACATAGCAGCACTGCTTCAAACACTGGACTTTGAATTAGATGTTTCTCTGATATTCTCAATAGAAACGGAATAAATTCAAGTAAATCCAGCTTCCCGCTTAGCGTGTAAACCCGATAACGTCACCGAGATGAAAGTAGGACCATCAGACTTACATCGATCCTACCTGAATAGGTCTACATAATCAAAAAGAATACATAATACAAAATGTATTATTAATTTTTTTTCAATTTAAATCAATTTCTGTCAGATGAAATATGTTTATTACGTTGAGTGAAATGTGTTAACGAAATATATTTCAATATTGGTGTGTGGATTCAATATTATTTAGAACGAAAAATTGAGAACCGAAATAAAATTCATCTAAGCTCAAATTGGATTTTCTTGAAAATCCACATAAAATAAATCAACAAATATTATGTTCATATTTAATAATAATCAGCTTTATTAAAAAATATCAATTGGTATAAAAGACAGGCTAATAGCTTTTTATTATATATTTGTAAAAGAATTGAAAAAAGTGTGTTTAACACTTATAACATGATAGGGTCAGTGGCGTATGCAGGGGTTGGGAATTATTCAAAAATTATGCTCAAAGAACGCATTTTATGCACAGAAATAATAAAAAAAAATAAAAACAACTTTTTTATTGCACAAATTATATTAAAAATTGCTCAGAGAACGCATTTTTTAGACAAAAATAATTTGAAAAAAAGTTTAAATTTTTTCTATTGCGTTTTTTGAGTGATTTTTATCTAATCACTCAAAAAACGCATTTGTTGAAAAAATTTAATTAAAAAAACGCAAAAATTAGCATTTAATTGCACAAATTAGATCAAAAATAGCTTGGAAAAAGCGTTTGTTAGATGAAAATAATCAAAAAACGCAAAAATTACTTTTTTTTGCACAAAATAAAATAAAAATAGCTCAGAGATTGCATTTGTTGGACAAAATTAATTAAATAACTCATTAAATTTGCAAAATTGATCAAAAATAACTCAAATTTATTCAAATAAACGCAGAAATGAGATCAAAATTAGTTTGTAAAACGCATTTGTTGGACATAAATGATTAAAAATATACAGAAATTACCTTTTTTGCACAAAATAGATTAAACACTGATAAAAAATTGCATTTGTTAGACAAAATTGAGCAAAAAACGCATAAATTACCTCGTCAATGCTTAAAATTAATCAACAATAGCTCAGAAAAATTATTTGTTGGACAAATTTAATCAACAAAACGCAGAAATTAGCTTTTTATTGCATAAAATAGATTAAAAAACGCAGAAATTATTGTTCTATTGCATAAACTAGATCAAAAATAACCCAGAGAAAGAATTTGTTAGACAAAAATAATTAAAAAATTGTAGAAGTTATGTTTGTTTGACAATTTTCATTTAAAAAAAACAAAAAATTACTCTTTTATTGCACAAACTAAGATCAAAAATAGCACAGAGAACGCTTTTTTAGGACAAAATTAATAAAAAAAAGCAGAAATTACTTTTTTATTGCATAAAATAGATTAGTCATTGTTTAGAAAAAACATTTGTTAAGAATTTAATTAAAAAAAACAAAATTTACTTTTTTATTGCACGAAATAGATCAAAGATTGCACTTGTTGGACAAAATTAATTAAAAATCGCAAAAATTACCTTTTTATTGCACAAAACAGCATTTGTCCAACAAAATTTATTAAAAAAAAACAGAAATTATTTTTTTATTGCATAAAACTGGGTAAAAATTACCCAGAGAACGCATTTGTTGGACAAAATTGACAAAAATCTAAAAATTACTTTTTTATCGCAAAAATTAGATCAAAAGTAGTTCAAAACTCGCATTATTTGATAAAAAAAACTTGGAAATTACTTTTTTATTGCACAAACTTGAGTAAAAACAGCCCAGAGAACGCATTTGTTGGACAAAATTAACCAAAAACCTAAAAATTACTTTTTTATCGGACAAACTAGATCAAAATTAGTTCAAAACACGCATTATTTAACCAAAAAAAACTTAGAAATTACTTTTTTATTGCACAAACTTGAGTAGAAATAACCCAGAGAACGCATTTGTTGGACAAAACTGACCAAAAACCTAAAAATTACTTTTTTATCGCACAAACTAGATCAAAAATAGTTCAAAATATGCATTATTTAATCAAAAAAAACTTAGAAAATACTTTTATATTGCACAAACTTGAGTAATATAACCCAGAGAACGCATTTGTTGGACAAAATTGACCAAAAACCTAAAAATTACTTTTTTATCGCACAAACTAGATCAAAATTAATTCAAAACAGGCATTATTTAATCAAAAAAAACTTACAAATTACTTTTTTATCGCACAAACTAGATCAAAAATAGTTCAAAACACGCGTTATTTAATCAAAAAAACTTACAAATTACTTTTTATTGCACAAACTTGAGGAGTAAAAATAACCCAGAGAACGCATTTGTTGGACAAAATTGACCAAAAACCTAAAAATTACTTTTTTATCGCGCAAACTAGATCAAAAATAGTTCAAAACACGCATTATTATATTAAAAAAAAAAAAATAGAATATACTTTTTTATTGCACAAACTTGAGTAAAATTAACCCAGAGAACGCATTTGTTGGACAAAATTGACCAAAAACCTAAAAATTACTTTTTTATCGCACAAAGTAGATCAAAAATAGTTCAAAACACGCGTTATTTAATTTAAAAAAACTTAGAAATTACTTTTTTTATTGCACAAACTTGAGTAAAATAACCCAGAGAACGCATTTGTTGGACAAAATTAACCAAAAACCTACAAATTACCTTTTTATCGCACAAACTAAATAGAAAATAGCTCAAAACACGCATTATTTAATCAAAAAAACTTAGAAACTACTTTTTTATTGAACAAACTTGAGTAAAAAAAAAACAGAAAACGCATTTGTTGGATAAAATTGACCAAAACCCTAAAAATTATTTTTTTATCGCACATATTAGATCAAAAATAGTTCAAAACACGCATTATTTAACCAAAAAAACTTAGAAATTACTTTTTTAATGCACAAACTTGAGTAAAAATCACTGAGAGAACGCAATTGGTTGACAAAATTGACCAAAAACCTAAAAATTACTTTTTTATCGCAAAAACTAGATCAAAATTAGTTCAAAACAGACATTATTTAATAAAAAAAAAACTTAAAAATCACTTTTTTATTGCACAAACTTGAGTTAAAATAACCCAGAAAACGCATTTGTTGGCCAAAATTGACCAAAAATCTAAAAATTACCTTTTTATCGCACAAAGTAGATCAAAATTAGTTCAAAACAGACATTATTTAATAAAAAAAAACTTAAAAATCACTTTTTTATTGCACAAATTTGAGTAAAAATAAACCAGAAAACGCATTTGTTGGACAAAATTTACCAAAAACCTAAAAACTACTTTTTTATCGCAAAAACTAGATCAAAAATAGTTAAAAACACGCATTATTTAATCAAAAAACAATTTAGAAATCACTTTTTTATTGCACAAACTTAAGTAAAATAACCCAAAAAACGCATTTGTTGAACAAAATTGTCCAAAAACCTAAAAAATACTTTTTTATCGTACAAACTAGATCAAAATTAGTTCAAAACAGGCATTATTTAATTAAAAAAATTTAGAAATTAATTTTTAATTGCACAAACTTAAATAAAAATAACCCAGATAACGCATTTGTTGGACAAAATTGACCAAAAAACTAAAAATTACTTTATTTTTGCACAAACTTGAGTAAAAAAAACTTAAAAATTACTTTTTTATTGCACAAAGTTGAGTAAATATTACCCAGAGAACGCATATGTTGGACAAAATTGACCAAAAACCTAAAAATTACGTTTTTAACGCACAAACTAAATCGAAAATAGTTTAAAACACGCATTATTTAGTTAAAAAAAACTTAGAAATTACTTTTTTATTGCACAAACTTGAGAAAAAATAACCCAGAAAACGCATTTGTTGGACAAAATTGACCAAAAACCTAAAATATACCTTTTCATCGCACAAACTAGACAAAAATAGTTCAAAACAGGCATTATTTAATTAAAAAAATACTTAGAAATTACGCACAAACTTAACCCAGAAAACGCATTTGTTGAACAATATTGACCAAAAACCTAAAAATTACTTATTTATCGCACAAACTAGATTAAAAATAGTTCAATCCACGCATTATTTAATTAAAATTATTTTTTTAATGCACAAACTTGAGTAAAAATAACCCAGAGAACGCATTTGTTGGACAAAATTGACCAAAAACCTACAAATTACCTTTTTATCGCACAAACTAAATAGAAAATAGCTCAAAACACGCATTATTTAATCAAAAAAACTTAGAAATTACTTTTTTATTGCAAAAACTCTAGTAAAAATAACCCAGAGAACGCATTTGTTAGACAAAAATTATCAAATAACGCAAAAATTACTTTTTTAATGCTCAAAATTGATTAAAAAAAAACTTTTAATCAAAAAAAAAAAGAAATTATTTTAAGAAAACACATTTTTTAGACAAAAATAACCAAAAAACCCCAAAAATACCTTTTCATTTCACAAACTAAATCAAAAATTGCTCAGAGGTTGCATTGTTTGAAAAACTTAATAAAAAAACGCAAAAATTATCTCTTTCATGCACACAATTGATCAAAAATAGCTAGGACAACTCTTTTGTTGAACAAATTTATTCAAAAAACCGCAAAAATGATATTTTTATTGCATGAAATAGATCAAAAAACTTAGTAATTACCTTTTAATTAAACAAACTAATCCAAAAAGCTAAGGAAACGCATTAGTTGAACAAAAATAATTTAAAAAAGGCAGAAAATAAATCAGAAATCACTCAAAAAACGCATTTGTTAAAAATTAATTAAAAAAAGAAAACATAAATTACCTTTTATTGCACAAACAAGAATACCTTGGCTTGGAAAACGCATTTATTAAAAGAAAATATTCAAAAAAATGCAGAAATTACTTTTTTATTGCAAAAAATGAATCAAAACAACCAAAAATTACCGTTTTATTGCACAAATTAGATCAAATATAGCTCAGAGAAGGCGTTTGTTGAATCACAATAATCAAAAATCGCAAAAATGATCTTTTTAATGAACAAAATTGAAAAAAAAAATTCAATTATCACATATGTAGATTAAAAATGCTTAAAAAATAGCAAACAATCGCTCAACAAACACAAACAAATTATGTTAAACCAAAAATAAGTTAATATAATTAAAAAACAAAAACCTACAAAATATGTAAACAAAAAAACACATATTCAAAAATCGCTTAATAAATTTTTGAATCGCATAAAATTTATTTGCTGCATAAAATTTGTATAAAAAGACATTTAGAACAAATATTTATCACATAATATGCAGCAAAAATCGCCCCCGAGATACTTTTATTGCATCAAAATTGTTAAAAATGTTCCAACAAACCCAATTTCAACCGTTCCACCACATTATAACATAATCCTCAGCACTACAAGTAAGAAGTTTTAAAAAATTTCACACCGCATTGTTAAAAATTGCACTAATTTTCAATCAATTTCGATCAATAACATAATTACATAAACACTTCAGTATTAAATCCAGTTGCAACCTTAACCAGCATGAAAAATAAACGTAATAGCACAATATTGTCATCACATGAAAGCAAGTTCTACAAGGTCTTTTTGTCTATTGACAAAAAGACCTTGTAGAACAAAAATATTTCTTGATTTATTACGAAGGTCATTGACCTCTACTACTATTATTTAAGATATTTAATATAATCGCTACAATATTGCAGGAAATGGAATATGATTGATTATTTATTGTATCAATTAGCACTGTTTTGCATCAATTAATAATCAAATTTATTTCTACCTTATGATCCTATATTGACTCCGTGCGGCCGGACCAATTGATTCATAATTTTCCGACGAAACCGATTTCAGCCATTCCAGCACTGTAAATATCATCCTCGGCACTAATACTTAGAGTTTCTCACAATTTTCGCACCGCATTGTAAATATTTGCACTAATTTTTAATCAATTTTGATCGATAATTTCACTGATATGTAGCCCGCACGAACTGTCAATCACTACTGAGATATCAGTGTTGCCAAAACCAATATTTTAGTAATTATAAGATTCTAAAGTTGATTTATTTTATAAAATTAATAAAAATTTAAAATTATTGCACAAAATGTACTAAGAAAAACGTTTTGCACTTGCAATACACGTTATAGACAAAAATGCCGTGTAAAAGCTGCAGAACCAAAATGATTATTATAAAAGGTCATTGACCTCTGCTATTATTATTTCAGATATTTAATATAATCGCTATAATCTTCCAGGGAATGTATTGATAGATTATTATTAATAATTAATTGTATCAATTAGCCCCAAAACACCAATACAACAACTATTTTAAATCAATTAATAATCAAATTCATTTCTACCTTATGATCCTATATGGACTCCGTGCGGCCGGACCAATTGATTCATAATTTTCCGACAAAACCGATTTCAGCCATTCCAGCACTGTAAATATCATCCTCGGCACTAATACTAAGAGTTTCTCACAAATTTCATACCGCATTGTAAAGATTTGTACTAATTTCCAATCAATAATTTCACCGAAGTCACCCACACGAATTGTCACTCACTACTGAGGTTTTAGCAGTGTTGCCAATACAAATAGTTTATAATTAACTAAATTAAAATATTTTTCATTATTATATATTTAGTTTCACAATTATTTAATATAATTACTGGAAATATATTGTACGAATTAACAATTTAATAAACGCATAATTAATTAATTTATATCAATATTATGCTGAATTAAAAGTTCTACAGAGTAATATTTATAAAATTAAATAGGAAATCAGTTCCATTTACAAAACTGTTTTATTTTATAGAATACGAGTATTCCCACCGGATTTCTATGGCTTTAAAGGTTTCTAGTTTCATGATAAAAACTGATTTATATTACTACTTAATGAATCAATATCAAATTATTTTTGTATATTTTAAAAAGAAATAATATAAAATTTCGTTTATATTCAATCGATCTCATCTAATTAAAACCTGCTTTAATTGTGTTAAAATAATTTGCTTTACAAAACGCTAGTTCCAAAATTAAAATTCGTATCAAAGCTTGAAATTATTAAAAAATTGCATATTATCACAAAATGCAAACTAAATGATAGCAATAAATAAAATATTTATTGTTTTATTGTGCGTTTTATAAAAGTTAAAAGTTTTGTTTGAATGTAGATGAGACCAACGGCTTAACCACCCAACCACCACAACGAGCGTTAGCATTGTAAATTAATTAATTTTAAGTATAATTTTACTCCAGCTTATGGTTACCAGCTACTAAAGACCCACCCTAGTGTTTGTCATCAAAATATTAGAAGTTTCTACTTTCTGCAAGCTTTAAAAGTTTCTAATTCATAGAATGCGATGGTTAAACCCAATCTTATAATAACTAACATTTGGGCAGGGCATTCCAGTTTATGATTACAAGCAGGTTAAACTCCTACCAAGAGATTGTAACTTTCTCTTCTTTGCACTGCATCAAACCACCGGTCTAATATTTATAAACTGTATTCCCGCCCACCCGCCCAAGTGTTAGTTATCAAAAAATTTATTATTGTACCCACCTCTGACGTATTAGTAACTACTGTCATTCAATCTGTCATATTAAAAACAGCAGAAACGCAACAAGTGTGAGAATAAGCAAATTTCTTGATAACAAACACTTGGGCGGGTGGGCGGGAACAATATTTAAAACCACCGGCTCAATATTAATAAACTGTGTTCCCGCCCACCCGCCCAAGTGTTAGTTATCAAGAAATTTATTATTGTACCCACCTCTGACGTATTAGTGAATACTGTCATTCAATCTGTCATATTAAAAACAGCAAAAACGCAACAAGTTTGAAAATAAGCAAATTTCTTGATTACAAACACTTGGGCGGATGAGCGGGAACACTATTTCAAACCACCGGCTCAATATTTATAAACTGTGTACCCGCCCAAGTGTTAATTATCAAGAAATTTGTTATTGTGCCCACCTCTGACGTATTAGCGACTACTGTCATTCAATCTGTCATATTAAAAACAGCAGAAACGCAACAAGTGTGAGAATAAGCAAATTCCTGGATAACTGTCACTTGGGCGGGTGGGCGGGAACACTATTTAAAACCACCGGTCAAATATTTCTAACCTGTGTTCCCGCCCACCCGCCCAAAAATCAAATATCAAAAAAAATAGTTATTGTGCCCACCTCTGACGTATTAGTGACTACTGTCATTCAATCTGTCATATTAAAAACAGCAGAAACGCATTAAGTTTGAGAATAAGCAAAATTCTTAACAACAAACACTTGGGCGGGTGGGCGGGAACACTATTTAAAACCACCGGTCAAATATTTGTAACATGTGTTCCCGCACACCCGCCCAAATGTCAATTATCAAAAAAAAATTGTTATTGTGCCCACCTCTGACGTATTAGTGACTGCTGTCATTCAATCTGTCATATTAAAAACAGCAAAAACGCATTAAGTTTGAGAATAAGCAAAATTCTTGACAACAAACACTTGGGCGGGTGGGCGGGAACACTATTTAAAACCACCGGTCAAATATTTCTAGCCTGTGTTCCCGCCCACCCGCCCAAATGTCAATTATCAAAAAAAAATGTTATTGTGCCCACCTCTGACGTATTAGTGACTACTGTCATTCAATCTGTCATATTAAAAACAGCAGAAACGCAACGAGTGTAAGAATAAGCAAATTTCTTGATAACAAACAATTGGGCGGGTGGGCGGGAACACTATTTCAAACCACCGGTCAAATATTTCTAACCTGTGTTCCCGCCCACCCGCCCAAATGTCAATTATCAAAAAAAAAATGTTATTGTGCCCACCTCTGACGTATTAGTGACTACTGTCATTCAATCTGTCATAATAAAAACAGCAGAAACGCAACAAGTGTAAGAATAAGCAAATTTCTTGATAACAAATACTTGGGCGGGTGAGCGGAAATAATATTTCAAACCACCGGCCAAATATTTATAAGCTGTAATATATGGAATGGAAAATAATTAAGAAATAGAGAAACCGATAGACTTTATAAACTGTGTTCCCACCCACCCGCCCAAGTCTTGCTTATCAAAAAATTTGTTATGTGCCCACCTCTGACGTGTTAGTGACAACTGCCATTAAAGCTGTCACATTAAAAACAGCAGAAACGCAACAAGTGTGAGAATAAGCAAATTTCTTGATAACTGTCACTTAGGTGGGTGGGCGGGAATACTGTATCAAACCACCGGCCCAATATTTATAAACTGTGTTCTCGCACACCCTCCCAAGCAATTGTCATCAAGGAATTAATGTTATAGCCGCCTGTCGTAACCCTGCAGGTAAAAAACATGACAGAATGACAACAGAACGATGTCATTAAACTTGAAAAAAGAAGTAACGTAACCAATTTCTTGATGACAAACACTCGAGGGGCTGGGCGGAAAGAATATATCAAAGTCATAAAAGACAATAGTTATATCCAATCTTTTAATGACCATTTCTCGGGTGAGTGGGTAAGTCCCTTAAGGGTGCCCGCCTACCTGCGTTCCAGTTTATGATTACTTGCAAGTGGTTTAAACTGAAGTGCCCGCCTACCCGCATGAGTGTTTGTTATCAAAAAATTGAAAACTTCTCTTCTCTGCAAGCGTTTAACTATCTAAGTCTTAAGAGGCGATGGATATATCCAATATTTTAATGAACAAAACTTGGGCGGGTGGTTAGGGGCAATCCAGTAGTTTAAACTGGAGTGCACGCCCACCCACCCAAGTGTTTGTTATTAAAAGATTGAAAGTTTCTCTTCTCTGCAAGCGGTAGAATTATATAAACCTTAAAAAGCAATAGATATATTCAATCTTTTGATAACCAACACTAAGGCGAGTGGGTGAGACACTCCAGCTTATAATTACCTGCAGGTGGTTTAAACTAGAGTGCACGCCTAACCGCCCAAGTGTTTCTTATTAAGAGATTGATAGTTTCTCTTCTCTGCAAGCGTTAGAATTATTTAAGTCTTAAGAGGCGATGAATATATCCAATCTATTGATGACCAACACTTGGGCGGGTTACTCTAGTTTATGATTACCAGCAAGTGGTTTAAAGTAAAGTGCGCGCCCACCCACCCGAGAGTGTGTGGTACTAAAAGATGGTTAATTTCTCTTCTCTGATGACCAACACTTGGGCGGGTGGAAAAGGTACTCTAGTTTATAATTACCAGCAAGCGGTTTAAACTGTAGTACCCGCCCACCCGGCCAAACGTTAACAAGAGATTGAAAAATTCTTTTCTCAGCAAGCGTTAAAAAAAATTTCAAGAAAGAGGTGATCCAAATTTTTGATGACCAACACTCGGGTGGGTAAGCGGGGCACTTCAGTTTATAATAATCAGCAAGTGGTTTGAACTGGGGTGCCCGCCCACCCGGCCAAACGTTAACAAGAAAATGAAACTTTCTCTTCTATGCAAGCGTTAGAAGTTTTTTTTTGAGGAGGAGGTAATATTCGATTTTTTGATAACCAACACTGGGGTGGGTGGGCGGAGCACTTCAGTTTATAATAATCAGCAAGTGGTTTAAACTGGAGATCCCGCCCACCCGGCCAAAGGTTAACAATAGATTGAAAGTTTCTCTTCTTTGCAAGCGTTAGAAGTTTATTTTGAAGGAGGAGGTGATATCCAATTTTTTCATAACCAACACCCAGGTGGGTGAGCGGGGCACTTCAGTTTATTGAGTTGAGCGGAGTGCCCGCTAACCCGCCCAAGTATTTGTTATCAAAACATAGAAAGTTTCTACTTCTTGTAAGCGTAATAGATTGATTGAATTGTATTCAACAACAAAAATCGCACCGAAACAACAATTATCGTATAAAATATACAAAAAAACTCAAAAATATTGATTAAATTACTAGAAAATGCTTTGTTCATTCATGCAAATTTAAAATCAATTGATATAATAAATAATAATGATCGCATACAAAATGTAATTACAAATTTTTCAAAAAAAACATTTGTTTATTCAAAAGTAGGACAAATTTTGATACCACTAAAAGCATAAATACTCGTTAACTGTAAGTAACTCAACAGAATCTAATGCAATTAAAGTTAATAATGATATACAATTATAACTAAATTTGTAATACGATTTCCAAAATGTTTGGCATGTACTTAATATCTGTTATTTATATAAATAATAAAACAAATGATTATGCTCCCTCTATATTGTAAATAAATAACTAAAACCACTTATCGGTAACATTAGCATTTTACAATTGATTGTAAATTTGAATAAATTATAAATGACTTAAAAAAAATCAAGGAAGTACAAGTAGTGTTACGTAATCATTAATATTATTTAATTTTATTAAAATTCAATTGTGATTCTAATTAGCATGCAAAAAATGATCAACAAAGTCAATTAATAATTAATACGAGATTAAATCGAAATCTCTATTGTCTTTAGTTGGTAAAGGGAAAGGGTTTCAAAGAAGCAAATTCGAGTGCTTTAATTTGCAGCTGGCATTATTCAGCTGCACCTAACTACTTCCGAGTTTCCTCGCTTTATTTTTATTGTCCGCGCTATAGAATTTACAGAAGAGCCTGGGCAGGTTGGCAGGCCAAAACACAACAAGAAATTACTCACAGATGGGAAAATGGCTCCCCTTCCAATAATCAGACCGATAGGAATATCTTCTCGGATGTTAAGTAATTACTCGAGCGACAATTAAACAATTTAATAGAAAGTTTTTCATTTTTATAGCATATTAGAGCGTTGTAACTATTTTAAATTTCATCCTCCAAACTGATCATTGCTATACGCTGACCTCGATTATTTGCATTGAAATGTTTTTTTTTTACTATTTTCCAGAACAAATAACTTTGTAGAATGAATAATATATTTCTCTTTATTGTGTATCCTAGTTGTTTTAATGAAAAAAGACCTTGGTGAATAACATTGTTGCATTTTTGTGCAATGCATTATTTCTCAGGCATAATGCGCTAGGTAATAATAATTGATCTGCGCACGTGAACTGTAATAGGATATTTATTGTGTATTTCTCTACATCTTCCTGGTCCTGAGTGCGCTGTGACCATTGGATCGGAACGCCATTGGAATGGCACTGGCTAGCTTTGCCTTGTTATTTTCCCACGTTCACACATTTCAGCACGATTTTTATTGAATTTTATCAACACAAAATAACTAAATTTTATTTCATTTTCATTAAATTCATTACATTATACACTTTTTTTTACAAAAATAGGTTAAAATCGATGTACAGTATTACTGACTGGTGGTCGAGGTCGCAATGATCTTGATTGACATTCAAATCCTTGTTTTCGAGTGCTAGCTTACTTGATTTCATCATTATTTTAAGCATTCATTCGGATTCGACAAAAATCATTCATGTGGTAGTTATCCGGATTTCGTTTTAAAATAGTAACGGACAGTGGACGAATTTTAAAATTAAAAAATAAATGTATAAGCGTTTAACAATCAATACCACAACGTTTGACATTTTTAAATGAAAATATTGTATATTACATATTTGGTCTCAACAACATGATCGTAGAAAATAACCTAATTCACAACAAAAAGAGCAAAAAACTTCAAGATTGCCAAAAAATATAAATCTGAATCAAATTTGCTTTGAAAATCCAGCAACAAAAATAAGTTCTCCTACGTTATGACAGCAAACACTGCTATGAACACAATGAAAACTCAAATTACTCAACCATTAATGGAAAAAATACCTCTCACAATCTAAAAAATTTTAAAAAAAACTGTTTATTTACAAACTACAAACAATTTTGGCGCAGTCGATAAGAAACTATTCTCAATAAACCTTTTTGTCACTGAATTTGCAAACCAAAAGTTTTTCACTTCAGCAAACAACGTAATGTGCGTGTCATAAAGCATATTGGTGGCAGCTTTCAAAAATTATTTTAAGCTGAAACGTTGTGGCGCAGTCGGCATGGAAATTTTAATAGTGAGGCCTATAAAGATAAATCTCGCGGCACCTACAAATAATTTTGGCGCAATCAATAGCATACAATTCTTAATATACTTTTCTATCACTAAGTTTACAAACTTTGTCTTAAAGCATATTGATAGCAGCTTTCAAAACTTAACATAAAACGCTTTAGCACAGCCAGTATAATAGTTTTAATAGTAAGCCCTATAATTAAAGATCTTGCGGTAGACCACGCGACGTTTAAATAATTTTGGCGCAGTTTATAGCATACAATTCTCAATATACTTTTTTTGCAAACCAGAAATTTTTCACTTCAGTAAACAGCTCAATATAAGTGTCCTACACAGTATAAGTGGCAGTTTACAAAACTTATCTTAACATAAAACGCTTTGGCGCAGTCCGTATGACAAATTTGATAGTCAGTCCTACAAGAATAAATCTCGCTAAACTACAAATCATTTTGAAGCATTCGATAAGATACATTTTATCACTAAATTTTAAAACCAGAAGTTATTCGCTTCAGCAAACAGCGTCCTACACAGTATTGGCGACAGCGTTCAAAACTTATCTCAACATGAAACGCTTTGGCGCAGTCGGTATGACAATTTTTAATAGTGGGCCCACTTCATTATAAAACCACGCAGCACCTTTTTATAAATAGTTTTAGCGCGTAGTCAATAGAATACGATAATTGCAAACCTGGCAGAAAACCATGCGGGAACTCTTTACAAACTACAAATAATGTTAACCCAGTCAATTCTCAATATACCTTTTTATCACTAAATTTGCAAAGTAGAAGTTATTCACTTCAGCAAACATCGTAATGTGCGTCTTCTAAACCATATTGATGGAAGCTTTCAAAACTTATCTAAACATAAAACAATTTGACGTAGTCGATGTGACTATTTTGATAGTAAGTAGCCCTATAATTATAGATTTCGCAAAAAAACATGAAACACTTTACAAACTACAAATAATTTTGGCGCAGTCGATAAGATACAATTGTCAATATACCTTTTAATTACTGAATTTGCAAACCTGAAGTGTCATAAGCCATATTAGTAGCAGCTTTCAAAACTTATCTTAACCTGAAACGCTTTGGCGCAGTCGGTATGACAATTTTGATAAAAAACCCTAGAATTAATATAAAAAAAACTAGAACTTACTTAAAAGAAAAGATTCCACATGAAACGGCGTGATGTGCTGTTTTAAACCATATTGGTAACAGCTTTTAAAATTTATATCAACAAAATACAATTTGGCGCAGTCGTTATGACAACTTAAAAGTAAGCTTTATAATAAATAAGACCAAAAACAGTTTCGGAGCAGTCAAAGGAATATAAACTCATTATACATTTTTATCACTGAATTTGCAAATCATATTGGTAGTGGCTTCCTCCAAAATTAAGTGAAAAATTCAAATTGGCCAAAAAACGTTCTCCGCTTCTTCGCAAAAACTATTTTCGGATTTTTTGAAAGTTTGGAGCAAAAATTTGTCAGAACAGCTAAACAGGCTTCCGCCAGAAATAAGGCAAAAATAAAAGTACCAAACAAATTCGCCATTTCTAGAGTTTTTGTAAGTATGAAGCAAAAATTTGTCCAAGCGGCTAAATCACTACAGCCAAAATTTGGTCAATTTTTTGTAAATTTGAAGCATAAATTTGTTAGTTTGAAACAAAAATTGAACAAAAAGGCTCGCTAAAATTAACCCTAAAAAAAATAAAAGTTCCAAAAACGTTTATTTTCCATGTTTCTCGATTGTTTCCAATTTTTTTTTTAATTTTGCCCAAAATTAAGACAAAACTCAAAGATAGAAAACTCACAACTAAAGCTAAAAGCATTAATTTGTCAAAACGGCCAAAAAATTAAACTTAATGCAAAAAATCAAAACATTGAAGCAAAAACTGGTCAAAATTAAGGCAAAAATTGGTAGTTCCAAACACAGAGTCAAAACTGCCGTTTTTTCCGCAAGGTTATTTCAAAAAATCAACCATTTTCGAATTTAGAAACAAATTAAAGCAGGAAGAATAAATTCATTAAAAAGGCCAAAAAACGTTTCTCAGTTTGCCGCATTTTTTTGCAAGAAATCCTCTATTTCTGGATTTTTTGTTCCAAAATTGGTCAAAACGGCTCGCTTTTTGTTTTTGCCCAAAATGAAGACAAAAATAAAAGTAGCTTCCCCCCTCCCCAAAACCTATCGCAAAAATAGACTATTTCTAAATTTTCTATAAATTTGAAGCAAAATATAGTGCAAAAAATCAACTATTTCCAAATCATTTAATAAATTTGAAGCAAACTCGCTTCCGCTAAAATTTAGGCAAACAATGCAGCGTCAAAATAGCCAAAAAACATTTTCTCGCTTCCTCGCAAAACTTATTTTTTGAAAGTTTAGAGCAAAAACTTATAGCAAGAAATCAAGCATTTAGGGATTTCTGTAAGATTGAAGCAAAAATTTGCCAGAACGGCTAAACTAACTTAAATTAAAGCAACAAAAATTTCAAATACGGCAAAATTTGTTGCAAGAAATGGACTATTTTTTGATTTTTTGTAAGTTCAAAAATCTGCTAAATTCGCTTCAAAGCCAAAAAACGTTTTTCCACTTATCCAGAACATTTAAAGCAAAAAATCTCGACTAGTTCTATTTTTTTTTTTGAAATTTGAAGCAAAAATTTGTCAAAATAGCTAACCTAACTTTTGTCAAAAAATGGTAGTTCTAAATACAAAGCCAAAACAGTTAAAAACGTTTTTCGGCAAAATCTATTGCAAGAAATCGACAAATTCTAAACTTTGTTGCAAGTTTAGATCAAAATTTGTCAAAAACTAAACTCGATTCCGCCAAAATTAAAGCAAAATATGGTATTTACAAAAACGACGCCCAAAATGACCATCAAAAATTTTCCCGCAAAATGTATTGCAAGAAATCAATCATTTCTAATTTTTTTTGTAAGTATAAAGCTATTTTTTTTCAAAAACTATGCTCAATTCCGCCAAAACTAAAGCAAAAAATGGTATTTTCAAAAACGTCACCAAAACAACAAAAAAACGTTTTCCCGCAAAATTTATTGCAAGAATCCACCATTTCCGAATTTTCTATAATGTTGTAGCAAAAAGTTGTCAGAATGACTAAGCTATCTAAGACAAAAAATAGTAATTCCAGATTAAAAAAAAAAAAAAATACGGCCTCAAAATAACCAACAAAAAAGATTCCCCTCTTCTCTCCAAATTTTATTAAAAAAAATTGTCAAAACGACTAAACTCGCTTCCGCCAAAATTAAGATAAAAAATGGTAGTTCCAAATACTACGTCAAAACATTTTCTCGCTTCTTTACAATTTTTTTTTTACAAAAAACAACGTTTTTCAGATGTTTTGTAAGTTTGGAGCAAAATTTTGTCAAAACGGCCAAACTTTCTTCCGTTAAAACAAAGCCAAAAATAGCAGTTCCAAATACGACGTCAAAACCGCCAAAAACGTTTTCTCACTTCTACGCAATTTTTTTGGATAAAATCGATCATTTTAAAAAATTTTAGAAAGTATAAAGCAAACATTTTCCAAAACAGCTGGCTTGCTTCGGCCAAAATTAGGGCAAACAATAGTAGTTTCAAATACGTTGTCAAAACGGCCAAAAAAACGTTTTCGTGCTTCGTGGAAGAAAATTTATTGCCAGAAAACGCAATTTAATAGAATTTTTAAAAAATCCGAAGCTAAAATTTGTCAGAACAACTAAACTCGCTTCCACCAAAAATAATGCAAGACATGCTAGTCAAAACAAGCAAATTTGTAGTTTCAAGTCAAAACGGCCAAATATCATTTCCGCGACTTTCTGCAAAGTTTATTGCAAGAAAATCACTATTTCCAGATTTTTTGTAAGTATGAAGCAAACATTTGTCAGAACGGCCAAAATCGCTTCCGCCAAAATTTAGGCAAACAATGGTCTAAATACGAAGTCAAAACGGCCAACAAACTTTTATATAAATTTTGGTTCCCAGCCTAAATCAACATTAATCATCTCGTTTCATTTCATCATTCGTACTCGGAAAAATCTTCGTCCTGCTAGAGCAAGGTTGGTGAGGTCATGCCAATTTCATTTTTATAAAAAACGTATTATGTTCAAATTATACTATTCTTAGCCATAAAACCTTACGAGGACAATGCGGGTTAAAATGTAGAGAATAGTGTAATCGTAAAAAAAAAATTGTGGGGTTCGAACTCACAATTTTTGTCACAGGTGTCAAATGCTATATTTGCTCTGCTTTATTCATATGGAATTATATATCAAAGATCATTAATCTGTCATCTGGATTGATTGATGATTGTTTTCTACTCCATTGGTCCCTTTGAAAGTTTGACTAAGAAGGTGCTACCTATTCTCACAAAATTCCTGAACATAAAAATTATATATTATTATTTTATTACGTTTGGCTGTTTATAAATTCTTATTTTTTGTGGCAAAAATTATTGATTCAGTGTAAAATTCATTTTGTTATTTTTTGCTATAAAACTAAATCTGTGCAGATTAATATGAAAATATTAAATTGAAAAATGAACACATCTGGCAATTGGCGACCACTATTGCGGTCGAATCTCGGGTCGCGGCCTAGGATTAAAGCACCCCTAATGATATTCATAATAAATAAAACCAGTATAATAATTACAGCTCTAAAATAAATGAACTCAATTGTGTGTAAATAGTACCAATAATAATAAAATATTTATTTTAGTGATAACAAAAGTATAATATTGTTATGCAATTATATATCGTTCAACTACTCACATCAGAGATAAATATCTAGCAGACATAGAGATATTAAGGTAATGATGATTGCTGTGCATTCAACAATGAAATTATGAATGTGGCCGGCTAACGGCAAGTGGTAGGCAGCAGCAATTAGTGATGTGTGTCCTAATTCCGTCACCCTTTTTAACACTCCGCTTGGACATTGCAATATTTCCTAATTAATTACTAATATTGACAGACGACCCTTCGCTGGAATCATCACAGCAGGTGCTTGAATAAATGTAGCCCTTTCCTAAACAAACTGGAAATTGAGGCAAATTCGTCATCTCTGTTGGATCCTTCTTGTGTACACTACAGTGCAGCAATTTTATTCAAAATTATCTTGAATTATTAATAAAGCAATTAGTTTGTAACCGATGGGGTTAATATCAGTAGCCTCTGGACGGTAAGTAATATTTCAAAATAATCCTATTATTAATAACGCGTCGCATTTCTTAGTCGATCGTTCTTAGTGGTCGGACATCGCGACGCTCTGCTTCACCGCCCCTGCGATGCAAATCGCATTATGCCAACAGCGATTATTCACAATACGTATAGTATTTGTTTGAAACTCCCACAATTGTGTGCACGAAACTATAGTTTTGGACTCTACTACAGTTTACCGACGGTGGCAATAATTACACCGCTTGACGAAACACGCCATAATTTATTGTTTTGTGCTATCTATTTGTCATAAATAATATAACAGATTGCATTAGACAATTTCATTCATTGAATTCAAAGACAAAGTTATAATTATGGTTAGAAAATGTAAATGGAGAGAAGTGCTTGGTTTTAGCTATAAACAGATAAACAGAAATTCAATTTACATTGTAGCTAAAGGTAAATCAATAAGATTAACAGGTTTAGGTGCCAGTGAACTATTCACTGCACAAATTGTGGGGATCACGACAGGGAGGCTCATCTACTTCACATCCACTGATATAGGAAGCAGGAGAGATGTATGGAGGCGGCAGGACAGCGCAAGATACTTTAGAACGTATGTGGACATAGTTCCTACCGCTCGGAAATCACATCTCCTATAAAGCTTTGCACAGCTCTAAGCTCCGCACTGGCGTCTCTTAGAGATCAAAAGCTCCACTCCTTTCTACTTTTTTATTCGAATCTATGACCGCGGTCTTTGTACAGTTCCTTCTGCACTTATTTTATTTCCAAAATTTACATGTTCCGGTATTGTTTGATACGTGTTTTGACTTCAATATTAAAATCGAATAACATTGAAAAAATAAAACCAACCGGACATGTTTTATAATTTGTATAAAACAATGAAGCCCACGTAACATCTCGTAACATGTTAGCAAAGCAATACAGCGACAGGAAAGAAGTCTACAGTCTAAAAGTTAAATAGGTCAATATGAATGAAAACAATGATGCTAATAAATATAAGCGAAGCATAAACACCACTTTCTCTTCTGCATCTTATAAACGAATACGCCACTTTATCTTCAAATAATAAAGCTAATCGCATTACGATTCAGATCGCTTTTCGCGACGAGCAAAAATAAAAAGATCTAGTTAGGACTTGCCCCATTAAGAGGGAACTTTTTTAACTCGCCTCATTTTAATGCGAGTTAAATATTATTTTTTTTATTTGCATTATTAAGTGGCCGTAATCAGAAAGGGTGCCGGTCCGGACTTTTATTAAATTATAATTTCATTAAGTTTTATCAAAGCGATTGTCGCCGATCAGCTGATTCATTTTCAAAAGAGCTTCGATTAAATGGATCGCTGGCGCGAGACGCCATCATTAATTTTACTTTAATATGACATCATTTATTATGATATTTTTAAATACACCCAAATTCATTAAGCTTAAACAAATTATATCAAATTTAATACCCTCAATTTGATTAATTTCTGCACAGCTGTATTACTTTATACACAACGCGAACCTTCACGATCATTTACGAACAATATGAACCTCACATTTTCGTATCCAACACAAAATAAAAAACGTTTTTATACTATATCGACCTTACCCAACCCAATTCAAGCAGGTATTTTAAAATATAAGAAGCAAAATGTTAGTGTTTCTGCATTTGTTTGTCGCTGAAACCAAATCAAATCAAAGTAGAAGACTCTTTCACATTCTTACTACTCTATTCGATCACGACAACACAAAGAATGGCGCTGTTAAGTTGCTGGTGTCCAGATTTAACCCAGTTTCCACCACAGACAATCAGATTTCAAAATTCTCAAAGCAATTTTCAAAAGAATTTTTTTTTGCAATCAATTAATTTCAGAAAATAATAACCAAAAGAACTCTCTTAGTCGGCACCTTATTTGCAAAACAACTTGCTACCACTAAACTGAGTCACCAACCACTATTAAGTCACAAAACGCCATTATTTTATCACTAAATTGAGTCATTGCTGCTCAGAGTTAGTAAGAAAGCAAAAATTGTTAATAAAAAGTTGATTCAAAATTCAATCAATGCAAAGTAGCGCAATTGTCGTTGCAAGGAGTCATCACAGACCGCAGTTAATAAGAAAACAACATGTTATCATTAAACTGAGTCATATCAACCAACATTAAGTCACAAAACTGCAAATTGTTACTAAACACGACATGCAATCAGTCACAAATCGATATATTATCATTTTATCAACAGATCATACTAAAGATAACAGTGATGTGATATGTTATCACTAAACTGAGTCATTGCGGCATATATTTGATAACAAAGCAGAAATTGTTAATTAAAATATTTGTGTCAACATTCAATCATTGCAAAGTGGCACAATTGTTGTCATATCTAACGGTAATTAATAGAAAAGTAACATATTATCACTAAACTGAGTCAAATCCGCCAAAATTATATTGCAAATCAATAAACTGTTAATAAAAAAGTGGCCCAACATTCAATCAATGCAAATTGCCAAAACTGTTGTTGCAAGGAGTCATATCTGACAGTTAATAAGAGAGTACATCACTATACTGAGTCAAATCCACTAAAAATAAATCGCAAAGCAACAAACCGTTAATGCAAGAAGTAACATATTATCACCAAACTGAGTCAAATCTGCCAAAAATAAATTGTCAAACAACAAACTGTTACCAAAAGCAGTCATAACAGAGTGTAATTAACAAAAAAATACATAGTATCACTAAACTGAGTCATTGCAGCTCACAGTTAACAAAAAAGCTAATAAAAAATGTTGCTTCACTTCCAATGAATGCAAATTTACTTAAATGTTATTGCAATGAGTCATATTTGATTGTAGTTAGTAAGAAATTAACATATTATCACCAAACTGAGTCAAATCCGTAAAAAACATATAGCAAAACGGCACTGCAAAAAATTATTATCACTAAACTGAGTCAAACTTGCCATATACAAATTTCAAAACAAGAAACTGTCACTGCAAGAAGTCATAATAGACTATAGTTAATAAAAAATAATATATTAGTACTAAACGGAGTCAAATCCCCCAAAAACAAATCGCAAACTAACAAATTACATTACACTAAAGTCATTTCCGCCAAAACTAAATCACAAAGCAAGAAACTGTGACTACAACAAGTCATACAAAACTGTAGTTAGTAGAAAAACAACATATTATCACTAAACTGAGTCAAATCCACCAAATGTAAACCGCAAAACAACAAACTGCTACTAAAAGAAATCAAAACAGACTTTAGTTAATAAAAAAGTAACATAATATCACTGAACTGAGTCATATCCGCCAAAAATAAATAGCAAAGTAAAATATTATAACTAAACTGAGTCATTAACCGCCAAAATAATTTGCTTATAAACAAAATATAAGCTACAAAAGTCATAACAGACTGTAGTTCATAAAAAAGTGACATATTATCACTAAACTGAGTCATATATAAATTGCAAAATGTTAAACTGTCACTGCAGAATCCATAACAAACTGTAGTTGATAAGAAAGTAATATATTATCACTAAACTGAGTCATATTCGCCAAAAATATTTCAAAACAAATAACTGTCACTGCAAAGAGTCATAACTGAATGTATGTAAAATAAACTGCACAGATCGTAGTTACCAAAAAAAATTATTATCACTAAACTGAGTCAAATTTACCATATATAAATTGCAAAACAACAAACTGTCACTGCAAGGAGTCATAACAGTCTAAAGTTAATAAAAATCAATATTTAATAACACAAAACTGAGTCAAATCCGCCAAAAATAAACCGCAAACTATCATAGTATCACTAAACTGAATCATATCCGCCAAAACTAAACTGCAAAACAACAAACTATCTCTGCAAGAAGTCATACAAAACTAAACAACATATTATCACTAAACTGAGTCAAATCCGCCAAATTAAAATTGCAAAGCAGCAAACTATCACTAAAATGTAACGTAATATCGCTAAACTGAGTCATATTCGCCAAAAATAAACTGCAAAGTAACATATTATCACTAAATTGAATCATAACCGCCAAAATAATTTGCTTATATACAAAATGTTACTGCAAAAAAAATAATACGCAAAGCATTTACTATCACTGCAAAGAGTCATAATTGACTGTAGTTAACATGAAAGTAACATATTATCACTAAACTGAGTCAAAATCAATAAAAATAAATTGCAAAGCTTCATACTGTTACTACAAGAAGTCATAATAGCCTGTAGTTGATAAGAAAGTAACATAATATCACTAAACTGAGTCATATTCAGCAAAAATAAATCGTAAGGCATCAAACTGTCTCTACAAGGAGTAATAATAGCCTGTAGATGATAAGAACGTAACATATTATTATAAAAAAATAATATATTATCACTAAACTGACTTAAACTCGCTAAAAATAAACTGCACATAAAGAAACTGATACTGTAATTAATAAAAAAATAACAAATTATCATTAAACTGAGTCAAATCTGTCAAAAATAAATCGTAAAGTATCAAACTGTTAGTGTAGTTAACAGAAAAATAATATATTATCATTAAACTGAGTAATAAAAAACAATATAATATAATAAAACTAAACTGAGTCAAATCCGCCAAAGATAAATTACAAAGCATCAAACTGTTACTAAAAGTCATAACGGCTTGTAGTTAATAGAAAAATAACAGATTATCACTAAACTGAGTCAAATCCACCAAAAAAAAAAAATCGCAAAGCAAAAACTGTTACTTTAACTGAGTCATAACAGAGCAAAGTTATCAAAAAAGTAACATATTATCACTAAACTGAGTCAAATTCGTAAAATATACATTGCAAAGCATCAAACTGTTACTAAAAGGAGTCATAACGGATTGTAGTTAACAGGAAAGTAAAAAATTATCACTAAACTGAGTCAAATCCTCCAAAAATAAATATCACAGCAACAAATAGTTAAAGTAATTAATAGAAAAACAACGTATCATTAAACTGAGTCAAATTTGCCAAAGATAAAACGTAAAATATATTATTACCAATAAACTGAGTCATTACCGCCAAAAATAAATCGCACAGTATCAAACTGTTAATGAAAAGAGTCATAACAGACTGTAGATATTAAGAACGTAACATATTACCAATCAACTGAGTCAAATACGCCAAAAATAAATCGCAAAGTAACAAACTGTTGCTGTTAATAATAAAAAAGTAGCATATTATTATCAAACTGAGTCAAACCTTCAAAAAATAAACTGTAAAGTGACATATTATCATTAAACTGAGTCAAATCCGCCAAAAGTAAATCACAAATCAACAAACTGTCACTGCAACAAATAATAACAGACTGCAATTAATAGAAAAGTACCAAATTACCAACAAACTGAGTCAAATACGCCAAAAATAAATCGCAAAGTAACAAACTGTTGCTGTTGTTAATAAAAAAGTAACATATTATCATTAAACTGAGTCAAACCTTCAAAAAATAAACTGTAAAGTGACATATTATCATTAAACTGAGTCATACCCGCCAAAAGTAAATCACAAATCAACAAACTGTCACTGCAACGAGTAATAACGGACTGCAATTAATAAAAAAGTAATAAATCGCAAAGCAACAAAATGTCGCTGTTGTTGATAAAAAATAACAAATAAATTCTAAAAAAATACTAAACTGAGTCAATCCATATCGTACATCGCAAAATAACAATCTGTCACTGAAATGAGCCAGACAACATTAAACCAACCGCCAAGAAATGACGTATCCACTGAAACAAGTCACGTACAATACTAAACTCGCCAATATCCTCATAAAAATGTGACAAATCTACAAATTTGCCACTAAAACAAGTCGCACCTCATAAAATTAATCGCTGAGAAGCGTATTATCACTAAACTGAATCATAACTGCCAAAAATAAATCGTAATGTAACAAACTGTCACTGAAACAAGTCATATAACACTCAATCAATCACTGAAAGCAACATATTAAACTGAGTCAAAAATCACTAAACAGCAAAATAGTAAAAGTTACAAAACATGCAAACAGTCAAAATCAGAAACGTATAATAATTGCAAAAAATCATCATTGAAAGTATTTAAACAAAAATCAATACATTATCACTAAACTGAGTCACTCCGGCTCACAATTAATGGTAAAGCAAAAAAAATCTGAAAAAATCACACAAAACGCATCACTGGATAGCATCAATAAGCAGCATATTATTATTAAACTGAGTCATAATCGCCAAAAATAAATCGCAAAGCAACAAACTGTTACTGAAATAAGTCACACAACACGCAATCAAACACTGAAACGTAGTTGATCATTAAACTGAGTCATTATGTCCCACAACTGTATGCTCCACAATTAACTAATCGTGAACCATACAAAAATGAGTTATATCAGCAAAAAGTAAATTGTAAAGCTACAAATTGTCTTTAAAACAAGTCATACTATTTAGAATCAATCGCTGAAGTCGTAGATAATAGAAACAAACTGAGTCATTGCAATAAATCACAAAAGTTTCAAATTGCAGCAATTCATACAGTCAAATATACAGCAACATATAAATATAACAATAACTTACAGCTAACTGTAGTTAATCGTGAAACTACAAGTTATTCTTAAACCGAGTCATATCAAGTCAACAAATCATTTTAGATCAAAATGACAATTTTTTAATAAATCAAATTGCCCTAACCATTAGAAATACCGTGCGTAACTACAAATAATTAATCACAAAGCAATAAATTGAGTCATGTCAGTCAAATTATAACTGAGTCATTTCAGCTCAAAACGACAAATTGTTAATCAATCAAGTTTCCTCAACATTCAATGTGACTACAAGCAATTAATCACAAAGCAACAAATTTTCAATAAACTGAACATATCAGACAGATTTTAACTGAGTCATTGCAGCTCAAATAACCAATATTAACAATACTGTGCATGATTATAAACACAAAGCAACATATTATCAATAAACTGAGTCATATTAATCAGATTATAACCGAGTCAGTCCTTGCAGGCCAAAACATTTTTTTAAACAAACCAAATTTCTTCAACATTCAATAAGTAGTTAATCACAAAGCAAAATCAATAAACTGAATCATATAAAACAATACTAAATTGTTACACAACATGCAATCAATCGCTAAAAGACATATTATCATTGCAATGAGTCCTGTAATCAATTTCAAAACAATATATTACCACTAAACTGAGTCAAAGCAAAAAATTGTCAATAAACAAAATTTGCTCAAACTCTTGAAAAGAAAAACTTCGTATCACCATTGGAGTCGTATAATAAATCTCAAAATGACTTATCACTAAACCGAGTCATTCTAGCTTACAGTGATAAACTTTTAATTAGCCTAGTTAGTTTAAAATTCAGTCAAAACAATGTTAGAACAATGAATTATAATTAAAGGCTTGCGAAATCTCAAAGTAAACTGAGTCAATTAATCACAACGCAAAAAATTGTTAATAAACAAAGTTTCCTCAAATTTAATTAATAACAAAACTTCGTATTATGATTGCAATAAATCACAACTATAGTTAATCGCAAAGCAACATGCTAACATTAAACCGAGTCATATTAGCCAAAATTGTCACTAAAAACTAATTATTGCAAAGGTCATCACAAAAAGACAATATGTCAATAAATCAAGAATGAATTTCAATCGATAACAAAGTAAAATAATATCATAAAAGCATCAGATTCTAATTAATCAAAAAACAATTATCACCAAACCGAGTCAAACAAAAATTAAAAGTGAGTCAAAATGTACCATGCAAAATGATAAACTGCCAATAAAAAGTTAAATACGATTTAAAACGTACCGTGTAAAACGACACATAATCAACAAACAATATTATGACTAAACCAAGCCTAAAAAGTTAATAGCGAGTCATAACGTACGTGTAAAACGACAAACTGTCTACAAACAAAAATATCACTAAACTGAGTCAAAAAAATTACAAATAAGTCACAACGTGCCGTGTAAAACGACAAACAATATTATCACCAAACATAACCAAAAAAGTTAAAAATGAGTCACAACGTACTGTATAAAACAAAAAACTGTTAACAAACAATGATATCACCAAACCAAATCAAAAAAATTTATTAAATCAGAACGTACGGTACCAATCTAGTCAAAAAAGTTAAAAGTAAGTCACAGCATAACAACAAAATGTATTATCTATACCGATACAAAACGGAGTCAAAACAGTTAAAAGTATAGTAAACTGAGTCATTCCAGTTCACAAAAGTGACAAATTGCTATTAAAGCAATTTATACAACATACAAACTTTACAAACAGCGTACTATCATTGCAATAAGTCATAGTAAACTGTAGTTAATCTTTAAACTGAGTCATATAAACCAAACAAAAATAATGAAGCAACAAATTATCCCTAAACAAATTAATAAATCAGAATATTATGATTACAATGAGTCAAAAAAGCCTATCGTTAATTTAAAGAAACATACTATCACTAAACCGAGTCATATTAGTTAAAAATAACAAATTTTCAATTTATCAGCCAAAAGTAAATATCAAAAGACAAATTGTTAATAAAACAAGTTGCAATTAATTACAAAACAAACTATGATCACTAAACTGAGTCATCCCAGCCCAAAATTAATTAGAAAGCCAAAAATAATAACCAAAAAACAAATAGCAAAGCAACATATGAGTCATAATTTCGTTAATCGCAAAATAATTTATCACTGAACTAAGTCACATCAGTTAATGGTATACCATAAAACAACTAATTGTTATTTTGTTATTGTAGTAATTTATACGGCTTGAAATTAATTGCATCATTGCAATAATTGAAAGTAGTTAAACGCAAAATATTATCACAAAACTGAAACATATCAAATTTGAAAGTAAAATTAAAAAACTGGAAATGGAAATATTGTAATAATCCTAAAATGGAATTGATGAAGAAGCTACAAATAATTTACTAAATACATATAATGTTTATTTGATGTTATTGGCAGCAACCCCAATCAATTTTTAATGAGATATTTTTGAAGATGTTACCCCTCCTTTAAAATGTTGCAATTTTGATTGGTAATCAGTTTCAGAATACAAAACTTTAAATCGCATTATTGTCTATTAAATAAATGAATGTTATTATTCATACTTGAGAATTAAATCGTTTGAAAATATTTATAATGAGCGCTGTTAATGATTTATTTTATCTAAATTATAATGTTCCGGTTCATGACTCAAGCAAGTGTTTAAATTCCAAGTAGTTGCATTGAAATATTGAAAACAAATGAGTAATTAATATTGCGTTTCTATTACCTTACTATTAGATGATGTGGAATATATATATAACAACTTCTCTTACCTAAAACAAAAAGAAAAACAAATTAGTAAATTTTATTTTGTTCGTGTAAATTTTGTTTAAATATTTTAGGTCAAATTTGTCATAATACTCATTGAGGAAATTAGAACCACATTTTATCATCCGCTTGTAGTAAGATCAATAATTGCCGTGACACACTGCCGGCCAATCAGCAACCACTAAAACGCAAACATATAAATTGCTATGAATATTCTCCAACAAACTCATTTCATCGATTCTGAAAATACATAGCTTTGATTCATGTAGTACGAACCATAAAATGACTCTAATTGCTTATTGCCTTCGTATCGTATTGTATTGCTTTTATTATTAATTTAAAATATAATTAGTAACATTTGGGATGCCAACCAAAATGAAAAATGGTTTTGTAGTATAATGGCGTTGCAATTAAATAGATGTATGTGCCATACGAGAAATGTGTACTGGTATGTTAGAAATTGGACTGTACGTTCCTAATTTACAATGTCGGTTCAAAATTCAAACTAAGCTGCAAGTGGCAATTTAGTTGAATTGTTTCTCTGCTGATAATGGCAGGCGTCTTAATGTGGCCCGGAAGTGTTATTATTATGCTCTTCTAACAAATGTTTAAATTTATTTTCTAAACCACTCAACTCAAATATCGTAGGGAGTTTTCTGGTTACATATATTGGAAAAAGAAACAAATGCGAGGAAATATCGCTATATAGATTTCTATAATACGTAATGGAAAAGAAAAAAATGTAAATGTAATTTCAAGATTTATTATAATTTTTTTCAGCTTTTGTATGGAAAGTGCTTTAAAAGGACTCACAGACACAAAGGCGCCGACAGGATTATGATCGGATTCGTAGAATGTATCTACTATTATTAATATTTTATTAATTCAAACGCACTTTTCCTGCTATTTCTTTTAGCAAATCATCTGTCGATTTCTATCTTGAGAATAATAATAGATCTATAGTCAATGTTTATTTATATTACATTATATCGTGTAATCGATTATATTCATATCATATTCAACACAATGCTCACTTTATTCCCAAAGAATTTTACAATTATGTTCGCTTTCTATATAAATATTTTCTTATAATATTGTTCAATTGATCAACAAGGTGATTGCGCTACCATAAACTAACCTAACAAAGTTTTATCACCATCTACATCGCATCTACTATCGCTTCCATCTGTCAGGGTTTGGAAAATTGTTAACTTAGATTACAGCATTATTCAAGATCGCTTTTTTCGATTATTGAAGCCAGCTACCTGCTACCCAATTTACGACTATAGTCTGTTCAATTTTAAGATGAGTTATGCAAAATTAAATATTAGCTCGCAATCAGCGCACGTGTTGATCTTGTAAACCTGAACCAAGCGTTGTACGGTATAGTTCAGGTGGCATGCTAAATGCTTGAATGCTCTATCTTAAAATTGAATATACTATAGTCTAGTCTATCTTGAAATTGAATATACTATAGTCTAGTCTATCTTGAAATTGAATATACTATAGTCTAGTCTATAATAGCTTTGATAATGATGTAATCAGAATGACCAACTTTCCATGGCAAAACTTAAAAAAAAACAAAGCAGAAATTTTAAGTTACAAAAATTGATCATTGGCTTCAACTGCCAAGTAGTCTTCAATCGCGTTAACTAAGAAGTCTAAGCTACCAAACTAGGATCACGTAATTTAAAGCTTAAAAAATCTCCATTTAGACCAAAATAGCTCCAAAAAGTATCAAATTGCAACATCAAAGTTTAAATCACTTAAACCTAAAAATCCCAAAAAGTATAAAACTTGTGTTCAACATTTAAAACTCAAAGTCATGAAATTATGTATCAAAAAGTACGACTTTAACTCAAACCAAAATTTTTTTTTCCAAAAAGTATTAGACAGAACAACAAAGTTAAGTTGCCAAAATTGTGCAACTTTTCAAATTCTGTGTTAACTATGATGAGATTCAAAGCCATGTATATAAAATAATAAAAAGTACAACTCTGGCTTAGACCAATATAGATACAAAAAGTATCAGACTAATGACTAAAAATCCTAAAAAACAAGTAAAAGCAAAAAAAATTCAACCAAATTTGACCAAGATAGATCCAAAAAGTTTCAAACAGCTACAACTTTGCAAAATTTGAGTGGCCAAAATAACTAGAATCCTAAAAATCAAATAAGAGAGGAAAACTTGTCCAACATTTAAATTTTTTTGTTAAACAAAAACTAACAACCCTGGCTCGTACCAAGATGATTCCAATAATTATCAAACAGCTACAACTATGCAAAGTTTGAGCCGCCAAAATAACTGTTAGTTTAAACCGCTTAAACCTAATAATCCAAATAAAAGTACAAAACTTGTCTAACATTTAAAACTCAAAGCCATATAAGTCATGTACCAAAATGTATGACTTTAACTCTAACCAGAATGGTTCCAAAAAGTTTGAGTTGCCAAAATGACTAAAATCCTAAAAAACCAAGTAAAAGCAAAAAAAGTTCAACCAAGATGGTTCCAAAAAGTATCAGACAGCTACAACTTCGCAAAAATTTGAGTCGCCAAAATAACAAAAATTCTAAAAAAACAAATAAAACAAAAAAACTTGCCCAACATTTAAATTTTTTTGGTAAACGTGATTAGACTCAAAGTTTTCTATGTATTATACAATTTTTTTATGAGCAAGATTGTAAGTATAGATTTTTGCAGATTTTAATAATAAAGATTAATGGACAGTTGTCACTTATACGTCAGAGGTGGGCACAATAACAAATTTCTTAATAACTAACACTTGGGCGAGTGGGCGAAAACACAGTTAAAAAATATTTGGTCGGCTTTTTAATAAAGTGTTCCCGCCCACCCGCCCAAGTGTTTGTTATCATGAAATTTGCATATTCTCACACTTGTTGCGTTTTTGCTGTTTTTAATATGACAGATTGAATGACAGTCGTCACTAATACGTCAGAAGTGGGCACAATAACAAATTTCTTGATAACTAACACTTGGGCGGAAGGGCGAGAACACAGTTTATAAATATTGAACCGGTGATTTCATATAGTTTTTCCGCCCACCCGCCCAAGTGTTTGTTTTCAGAAAATTTGCTTATTCTCCCTTTTGTTGCATTTTTGTTGTATTTAATATGACAGATTGAATGACAGCTGTCACTAATACGTCAGAAGTGGGCACAATAATTTCTTGATAACTAACACTTCAGCGGGTCTGCGGGAACACAGTTAAGAAATATTAGGCCGGTAGTTTGATAAAGTGTTCCCGCCCATCCGCCCAAGTGTTTATCATAAAATTTGCTTATTCTCACACTTGTTGCGTTTTTGCTGTTTTTAATATGACAGATTGAATGACGTCACTAATACGTCAGAAGTGGGCACAATAAAAACTTTCTTAATAACTAACACTTGGGCGGGCGGGCGGGAATTCAGATAACAAATTTTTGGCCGGTGTTTTAATAAAGTGTTCCCGCCCACCCGCCCAAGTGTTTGTTATCATGAAATTTGCATATTCTCACACTTGTTGCGTTTTTGCTGTTTTTAATATGACAGATTAAATGACAGTTGTCACTAATACGTCAGAGGTAGGCACAATACAAACTTTCTTGATAACTAACACTTGGGCGGGCGGGCGGGAACTCAGTTAAAAAATATTTGGCCGGTGTTTAGATAAAGTGTTCCCGCCCACCCGCCCAAGTGTTTGTTATCATGAAATTTAAATATTCTCACACTTGTTGCGTTTTTGCTGTTTTAATATGACAGATTGAGACAGTCGTCACTAATACGTCAGCGGTGGACACAATAACAAATTTCTTGATAACTGACCTTTGGACGGGTGGGCGGGAACACAGTTTATAAATATTGAACCGGTGGTTTCATTCAGTGTTTCCGCCCACCCGTCCAAGTGTTTGTTATCATAAAATTTGCTTATTCTCACACTTGTTGCGTTTTTGCTGTTTTTAATATGACAGATTGAATAACAGTCGTCACTTATACGTCAGCGGTGGGCACAATAACAAATTTCGGGAACACAGTTAAGAAATATTAGGCTGGTAGTTTGATAAAGTGTTCCCGCCCACCCGCCCAAGTGTTTGTTATCATGAAATTTGCTTATTCTCATACTTGTTGCGTTTTTGCTGTTTTTAGTATGACAGATTGAATGACAGTTGTCACTAATACGTCAGAGGTGGGCACAATAACAAAATTCTTCAAAACTAACACTTGGGTGGGTGAGCAAGAACACAGTATATAAATATTGAGCCGGTGATTTAATATAGTTTTTTCGCCCACCCGCCCAAGTGTTTGTTATCAGAAAATTTGCTTATTCTCACATGTGTTGCATTTTTGCTGTATTTAATGACAGATTGAATGACAGTTGTCATTGATACATCAGAGGTGGGTACAACAACAAAAATTTTAATAACTAACACTTGGGCGGCTGGGCGGCAACATAATTTACAAATATTGGGCCGGTGATTTGATTAAGTGTTCCCGCCCACCCGCCCAAGCGTTTGTTATCAAAAAATTTACTTAATCCCACAATTGTTGCGTTTTTGCTGTTTTTAATATGACAGATTGGAATGACAGTTGCCACTAATACGTCAGAGGTGGGCACAATATCAAATTTCTTAATAACTAACACTTGGGCGGGCGGGCGGGAACACAGTTTATAAATATTGAGCCGGTGGTTTGATATAGTGTTCCCGCCCACCCGCCCAAGTGTTTGTTATCAAGAAACAAGTTTATTCTCACATTTGTTGCGTTTATGCTGTTTTTAATACAACAGACTAAATGACAGTTGCCACAAATACGTCAGAGATAAGCAGAATAACAAATTTCTTGATAACTCACACTTGGGCGGGAACACAGTTTAAAAATATTGGGCCGGTGGTTTGATAAAGTGTTCCCGCCCACCCGCCCAAGTATTATCAAAAAATTTGTTTATTTTCACACTTGTTGCGTTCCTGTAGTTTTTAATATGACAGATTGAATGATTATTGTTACTAACACGTCAGAAGTGGGCACAATAACAAATTTCTTAATACCTAACACTTGAACGGGTGGGCGGGAACACGGTTTAAAAATATTAGGCCGGTGGTTTGATACAGTGATCCCGCTCACCCGTTCAAGTGTTTGTTATCAAGAAATGTGCTTATTCTAACACTTGTTGTGATTTTGTTGTTTTTAAAATGACAGATTGAATGACAGTTGTCAGTAATATATCAGAGGTGGGTACAACATCAAAAATTTTAATAACCAACACTTGGGCGGGTGGGCGGCAACATAAATTACAATTATTGGGCCGGTGGTTTAATTAAGTGTTCCCGCCCACCCGCCCAAGTGTTTGTTATCAAGAAATTTGTTAATTTTCACACTTTTTGCGTTCCTGCCGTAATTAATATGACAGTTTGAATGACAGTTGTCACTAATACGTCAGAGGTGGACACAATAACAAATTTATTGATAACTAACACTTGGGCGGGTGGGCGGGAACACAGTTTATAAATATTGAACCGGTGGTTTGATTTAGTGTTCCCGCCCACCCGCCCAACTGTTTGTTAACAAGGAATTTGTCAATTTTCACACTTGTTGCGCTGATGCCGATATTAATATGACAAATTGAATGACAGCTGTCACTCATACGTCAGAGGTGGGCACAATAACAAATTTCTTGATAACTAACACTTGGGAGAATGGGTGGAAACACAAATTAAAAATATTGGGCCGGTGGTTTGATACAGTGTTCCCGCCCACCCGCCAAAGTGTTTGTTACCAAAAAATTTGCTTATTCTCACACTTGTTGCGTTGTCACTAATACGTCAGAGGTAGGTACAATAACAAATTTCTTGACGACTAACACTCAAAAAATTTAATGGTTTAAGCAAACCCAAGCGATTTGGGCAAGTTTAAATACATTAAGCAAATATTGATTAAGTTTTTTTAATGGGGGTAGTTGTTACATAAGCTTTGTATTAGAATTGAATAGTCTATACAATTGTGTTGATATAATTTAATAAATTAAGGCTGGATCAATTTAAGTAAATCTCATCCAAGTTTTTTGTATCATATTGAAATTGCGAGATAAACGTGGTTATAGAAATAAATACTTTATAAACGGGTGGTTAGTTAAACGCACATTTATGGCCAAAATTAGTAAAGTTTTTAGTCATTTTTCAAATAATGGATGTTAATGCAAGGCTTAGCTTTTAAGTCTTGTTACTGAAGGAACGTATCCAACCATTACACGCAATCATAACTACTATTTTTATTATTAGCTTTATAAGTGGTTCTATTTAAGCATCAAGTTTAAACTAAAATGCCTTTATCGGTCAACCAAGTACCAATTACTCTGCAATTGTAATGGAATATTCCATTAATTGTTGAGAACTCTATGTAATGCAATGCAATGATTAGTCGGTACAATGTGCATGTTATTATTGGATTTATATTTACTTAAAATAAAGAGGATTACATTGGTGTACGGTATTTTGAATAATTCGAATAGACGGTTGCGGTTCGTAGTAATCAGAGTAATTTGTATTCTAGAACTAGTCCGTTACGCGTTTTCATTTGGTATAATATCAAAGTATCTACGCTTTCTGAATATCATTGCTGAAATATGGTTGTAAAAATGATGCTGCGTTTCGGGTCGGGGAATTGCTCGGAACTGCTTGGAAGTCGGTCGCATTTCTTTATGGGTTGTTAAAAGCTGATTTGTATGATATAAATGATATTAATTGTGATTTGTAAAATGGCCGCACGTCCGGCTCGTTTGATGGTGCTTGCTTACATATCATCGTGCGTTGTCTCGCAAGATTAAAAGTGTTGCGACTGTTATTTCTGATAAAAGTATCGGTTTCCTGTAAGTGGGATCATCTGGCTAATAATTTCCTCTCGCCGTTTGGAATGTGGTGATGTGGGAGTTTTGTACGTGTAATGTTCACTATATGCTATCTCACCAACGTTACTTGTTTCGCTTAGATGATAATTGGATAAGTAAGTTAAGGAGGAGTTTCTTAAAATTAGTTAACTGAAGGCATGTACGCGGCTCGTAAAAGAACATATTACATCTCACGTACAGGCACGTACGACCGTTGTATTCAGTTGTAAAGTAATGTAAGGAAATTTAATAATGTGCTGCGATACGGAAGGAAACTGTCGTTTGTCCCCTTTTTTTACGGGGTTGTAAAAATGGTCGCTTAGCGCAGGCTGCGATCGCTGTGCCGAATCGCTGCCAGGTAATTCCTGATTGCAAGTTTGCGCGATTCCGTCATGCTCCTGCTCCGTTTCCACTATGCGATGGGGAATTGGCCCGGGTAACTTTCGGCCGCCGGAAACGCCCTATATAATGCGGGGAGCTACTCATAAAAGCGGTAATGTGGATGTTAAAGTCGATGGGCCGTGCATGTATTGATTCACTGTCAAAGAGCAGACGGAGATGTATGGGAGAAAAACGTCAGGAGAAGAAGAACGGCCGAAACTGGACGTCAAGAGGTGACATACTGTAAAGAGCTCTCACACCTTAATTACTTTTTTATATGGCCATAGATTAGAATAGTTAGATTTTTTTTGTGGACCCGGACGGTGTAAACTACATTAAAAATTCCAAATATCTCACCGCCTTGATCAATATTGCTTTCGACAGAATTGCGCGCACTTTGACGGCCCAGATAACGTCTCTACCTTCCACACGATCACATCCCTCATCTACTGGATCCACCACCTTCTTCCAACATCGCGGTCCCACCACCCGGATCCGGCCACCGGTATCATCTACTTTATTGGTTTTCAATCTGCATACTTGCTACGCCATTCACTTGCTCTCTTAAAACATCTTCTATCTTCATACCGTTTCAAACGCATATTTCAAAATCCTTTCACATTTACATCAATGAATATCCGATTCTCATACACGCAGAAATAACCAAACACGGCAATCTACTTCTTCAGTAAATCTTCAATTATTTTTTCTCTCTTGTGTGCTATTATAATAATTCATTGTTTCTACCAATGCTATAATAACTGTCAAAACAGAACCTACTAACATTGCGTTGAGTTATCCTAATTTGGTAACTGTATGGGATTGTGAAATAATTTACATTTTCACTCCAGGACACGACTCATATCATATATCTTATTAATAGCTTATACAGGGTGTTCTTAAACTATAGGATATACTCCAAAGTATTTCTAATTTACGGAATCAAAGTAACTAAATTTTAACAAGGTATTAAGGCAATAATATTATATTGTTAGACAACAAATATACAAGTAGTTGTACAATAGAGTATAAAATCTTTAATTGTAGATTGAAAGTCCAATCAATTGTATAGTGATGGTCTAAAATTTGAAACGGTGCTTTGGAAGGCAGTTTAAGCTGTTGGTAACATCTGTTACTTACACTAATACGACGTAAAAAGTAAGCATTATAGTACAAATTTGTGGCCAAAAACACTGAGTAATGTTGTAAGAACACTTTCTGTAACTTGTACATCACCTACGCACATATTATGCAGAAGCGGCCGCTTCCGGAGAGTAAATTGAATGAGTAGGTAGATAAAAATGTAAGAAAAAGTCTTAAACAACAATTGAAGACTACCAAATAAGTGTCCCTTGCAAAATATTGCACAGTGCACTTAGCAAAGACAACCCTTGCTCCTTTTGCTAGAAAAAGTTTTGCAAGAGCGGTGGTCTAAGTTTGTTGTAGGTGGCAGCGGTGGTTCAAACTTCCTTTCTGACAAAGAATGTTGATGCTTCAACGTCTGGGCTCGGCTGCAAAAACATTGATTAGAGTAAGCTCAGCGGACGGTAATTAAAAGCATGGTGCTATTCCGTCCCTACCACAACATTAGCAAAAAAGACCCGGTTGCAAAAAAAAATTGCAGAAAGTCCCAACCAAAATACCTCACCGACAACAAAATGTATGATACCAACCTTCCAACATCAAAAGCAAAGTGGTAAGTCAAGGTCCCGACACAATAAACCAACTTCGTCATAACATCTGGCAGCTGCACAAATAGATAGAGTCTATGCCAAGCTCCCCCAACTTTGTACAAGTCAGCTACCTGTCTGAACAAAACATGCAGAAAAAATTAGTACAACCAATCTAAACTATGTTTGCGACAGCAAATTAAAGTCCCAAGCTACTAACTACTGATGGGAACACTAAAGCACCTGGCAAGCTAGAAACTAAAAAAAACTTAAACTCTCGGTTAGTACTTCCGCTCAAAAAACCGCTGAGACCTAAAACCCCAGTGGACCCTTTTATGTTTTACAGACTACTCCCTTCCAAAACAATAATGCCAAACCCAAACCTCAATCATCTCCGTGCCAAATAAAACCAAAAGCTTAGCTTCCGTAGTTGGCAGGAATTGTTAGAGGCAGTAAAGAATCAACCTCCAGTCAATAACATTACGCCTTTCACCACTCCTTTAAAAGTTTGAAACTTCAGATTTTCATCTCAAACCACACTGTAACATATCCACACCGCACGCTGTAGCTTCCTAGCAACGGCCCCAAACCCCATCAACGACTACCAACGCAGTCAACCCTAAAGAATGTCCAAAAGACTGTAACCCATACACCCTATGCTTGCACACCCTGCTGGAGTTCCAGGTCGCTCTACAAACAAAACAATCGAGCTCTAAATTAAACTGCACCCTGTGTGGGTAAGTCCACAGACATTCTGAGTTAGTGCGTATGTAGCTCCTACTCTTGGATTTGAACCAGTCAGCAGCCTCCGTCGCTAGCCTCAAAGCCCTGCCGATAACAGGACGCGCTTTGAAGATATTGTTTTCTTTATCCCTGACATCGCTTCCGTACGGTAAACATGAGTCACCAATGTATCTAAAAGTTTGAGATTTTAATCTTTTTCTTAGCATTGGTAATGAGGTCAAAATGTAGTTCAGATTCTGCTTTAGACGTCTGTTGTTCATTAACTAAAAAAAATATTTGTGCTTCTTAATCTTTGATTAAGCTAAAAATTCCCAGATGCTCATTGCACTGATCTTCGTATTTATATGTTTCACTAGTGTTCCAGAGTCGTAGCGCTAAGCTTTGGTCAAAGGAAGAGTCTTCAAGCACATCAGAGAAACTCGCTCCAACCATAACATCGTACCCTTGTTCAGTGCTCTGAGCCTGAAAGACTAGAGTTGTAATCCTAGCTCGGTACCTTCGCCCATTGCTCCAAACTTAGACTAAAGTTACCAAGCTAGGATCAAAGCCAATATTGAAAACGCTGAGCAATAAAGTGCAATGCTATGGTCGGAGCAAGAATATCTGTTGTGTCCGCATCCTTAGACTACATTTGGACGTAATCGACCAGTACCCCCTCACGTAAGCTATTTATAACTGTACAAGTTAACCAAAGATTTGCACATAACAATGCCACTACTGCAAAACATTCTTTTGACTTTGGCACCAATTTCACCCAGCCCTTGCTAAACCTCGTAGACCAACATCCAGAATAAAAACTACAACCACTTTCAACGCAAGTAGAGTTGAGCAAGACTATAAATATGTTAGATGTGAAGCCGATGAGAAATTTTAATACTTTTTCATAGATTTGAGAAAGTTTCTTATTAGTTTTTACTTTTTTTTTAACATCTTCGTTTGTTAGTTGGAGACTTCCTGATAGATATTAGATATCATATTAGTCTTCAATTTTTTTTTGCTTTGTTTTTGACGATAGTTATGTTTTGTCATCCAATATGCAATGTATTTTTCATAACCAAGTACCTTTTCATAAATCTTTTTGCAATGACTACAATATTAATATTTGTAGAAAAAAAATTCTTCTATTTTTTAGCCAACTTTGCTTCTTAAGTAAGACAAATTAAAGTAAACCAAAATTTTTTTTCTCTGACATGCAAGCAAGCCACTTTATTATTAATCAAAAACCTTTTAGTAATTCTCTTTGCACTTATTATGGGTAGAAAAAATACTCATCAATTTTTTTTGGCCAATTTGGCTTTTAAGTAGAAAAAATTGTGGTAAGCCAACAAAGATGTTTCTAATTCTTATACTTATTAGAATATTCTTGTCTACCTTTTAAAAGAAGATATTTTTGGATAATAGTAATAATGCTAATTATCAAAATCTTATTTTCTGCTGCAAGCCAAACCGCGTCTTGTTTTGGGTATGTAAGCCAACTTAAGTGTAAAATAGTTACTTCTACTTAATATTTAAGACTTCAGAAATTTTTAAAAAAATGTATTTTGCATCTATTTGGAGTGCTCTTTTGATATAGTGGACTTTAACAAAGTTTCTTTCCCAATCCAGTTCCCTTAAATATAATTTTGCAAAAAAAAATTACGAATCTAGCTTTACAGCTAAAAAGTTCCGCGAGGCCAAAGCACGGGACCGTGCTCGGATAGACGCCAAGTCGCTGTACACGTCAGCTAAGACTCGCTTTCCGGCCAAAACAACGCATGTCAATGCTAAAAACCAATTCTTATCGCAAAATTACAAATCTAAGTTTGCAGCTAGAAAATTCCGAGAAAGGCCAAAGCACGGGACCAAGCAAAAATCATAGAAATAGCAAATGCATCAAAATTCGCTGAGTAAAAATATCGTAAATAAAATTAGTTGAATAAAATAAAATATGTTAGTCAAAAACTTTATAAAATTATGCTTATAAGTAATAAAGATCATTATAGTTAAAAATAAGCCCCTCTGTGCTTCTTTTAATTGTTTAAAATTTCTATTAAAATATAATGCAGAATACAATATAAAAATGCCTAAAGTCACAGTACACTCTATGTCCTGTTAAGCTAAACAAAGTAATACAACCGTTATCAAATCCGTATATAATTTACGATCGGGTTTTAAGATTGAACCCGGGATCTCCAGTGTGAAATAGAATCTCTGTAACAATGCAACTAGGGCGTACTATCTCGGTTTAACCAATAATGCATTATCTTGTATTTGCTGCCAATCAATTATATATTAAATATTAAAACTTTAATTGAGAGTACATAAATTATTTACAAAATTGATTGCGAATAGATGTTATAATTATAATACGTATATAGATATCCATCAATCTCACTTAGTTTACATAAATAATATGGAAATCAACTACAATATACGTCAATATACTTCTCTTGAGATTCTTTAAATATAGAATCTCAGCAATATTGATGTAAAGTAAGATAGCGAAGCATTTCAATTGAGAATTTTGCTTCGTACCGCGCTGTAATCTCATAACACATCGACTCGAGGATGTTGTAGAATTATAAGTGGCTTTCATTATAATGGACAAGATTTTTTTCAGAAATTATTATATTGTTCAATTTATTGATATAGGGTGCGGCAGAACATATTTACTTCAATATTAGAGACAAAAAATTTGATTGTTTTCAGTAAAAATGCGTAACCCAGTTGCAGTAACTTTATGGAAATAACCCGTATAATTATGTCTGAATGTTCACGCCTGTTAATATACTAAGCCTGTGCAATTAAGATATACTACTGGTCTAAAGCCAGTTGGACAATATCCAAATATAGCATATTTTAATCGATACCGGAACAATTAATTAGATCAACATTGCTTCAATTTAATTGCAAGGTAAAGTGCACAAAAGGAATAAACCTTTAAATGCTTATTTAAAAGAATCAATAGTACTGATCAACTAATTACATTTGAATTGAGATAATGAAATTGGGATGATTGCAAGCAATACCGATCGAAACCTAAAAGTTTTAAAGGTTCCCACAATGGAAAGTTGTTTCGTTAAGTGTTCAAACGTGTGTGTATGTAAAGTAATTAGGGAAATTGGCAATATGTTGCAAAAGTAAAGACTTGTTGAATTGTTACTAATTATTCCATTCAACTTAGAAACGCTCGAGTAAGTTGAGTTAATTGAAAGTGTCGCAGTGTAAATGAAAGTTCGAAATATGTTTTTCCACATATAATTAGGAAAATTATTCAGGTTCACGATATTTGGTTTCATTATAGTAAAAAAATAGCATTATAGTCTATACAATGCTTTTATAATAATTAAAAAGTTCTCTGTTAATTAAATAATTTTTATATTTCAATCAAATCAATATTTCATTGTATTTTAATCAAAAATAGTATATTCCAATTAATTCCATAGAATTATAAAAAAGTTTCTTCAATTGCAAAATAATCCATTGTTCTAAAAAGCTTTTGTTTTAATTTAAAATAGATTACAGTACATTTGAAAGCAAGCGTACATCTTTAGTTTGCAGATGATAAAAGGGATTGTGTTAATTAGTAATAAATTTTAGAACAAAGTTAAAGTTATCTAGTGAAGCAACAATATAAACTTTGCTTTTCATAATTAGGCATTAACCTTATTATTCTAGTTGAAACCAAAGTTCCGCTAAACACAATTTCATCTAACTACAACCGAAATATCTATTTCGAATATTAAAGTGGAAAGCCTAACGTAACTCGTAGTCTAGCCAATTTAATAATCCTCTTTCAATACTACCCCATCAGCTTAGGAAATGAGGATAATGCTTGTTAGTTTTAATTAAGTTGTAATTTATAATCTCAAACAAAGCACTCGATTAAGGCGGCATTTATAGGATTATTTATAATTTTTCAATTATAAATTTACCGCACAGTTTTTTTTCCGTCGTGGCTATTGATTCGGCTTCATTTTAATTCGTAATACCTCGAGGTAACCCTATCCAACAACAGAGAGAAGAAGGAATCAATACTCTATGTTTATTTGATGGACTCAGCTATCTGAGCGTTTATCCTAAAATAAATGAATTCAAATTTAATTGAAATATTGATTTTATACTTAGCAAGTTTCATATTAATTATTAAAATAATAGTTTCCACAAATGTTCCAAATATGTGGGCGATGGCTAGCGAAAATGAAAAGACGCAGGATGGTGCAAATAGACTAGGGGAAATTAGTGGTTAGGGGTCATTGTCGCTATGGTTGTTGGGGTGCGTATAGCATACCGTGAAGAAGTAGTGATGGTTACAGTAAAGAGGAAGTGGTGGAATAGTTGCTGCTTGGTTAGTCATGTGCCCTTGATCTTTATAATTCTGTTATGGTGTATTATATACGCCAAGGATACACTCAGCTTTATTCCGTTTTGAATTATTATTGAGTTCTACACAAACAAAAAAAAGTTTTATTTTATTCGCTAATAATGCAATGGTTCTCTTCATTAAATTCGCTTAGCAGCTCACTTTGTGATCCGGCTGGCTTTATTTTAAACCATTATAAGCTAAGAATTAAAAAACAAGTTCGCTTCGCAGTATTATATGCAGTTTAGTTTTCCTTGATCAGCTTCGCTCAACAGCTGACTTTGTAATTCAAATTTTATTTTAATTTAATATAAGCTTGTCTAGTTTAGGAAGTTTGTGTTCGACCGTTTGCTGATAGTTCGGGTCTACTTGATCAGCTTGGCTCCGCAGCTAAATTTGTAATCCGATTAGTTTTATTTTAATTTATTATAAGCGTTCTAGTTTAGATAAAAGTTTACGTTCGTTGGCTGTTGGCGCACTTCACAATTATGATAAGCATTAGATGCAAATTGATTCTTGTTATGTATAGCTTAGATATAAATTTGTGTTCGTTTTCCGTTTGCTCTCGTTGATCAGTTTCGCTCCGCAGCTCGCAAATATTATGAGCATTATATGCAGTTTGGTTCTCGTTGATCAACTTCGCTCCAGAGCTGATTTTGTGATCCGAATAATTCTATTTCAATTCAAATAAGCATATTAGTTTATGTTCGTTGTTAGTTGATTTTCTGTTATTCGCTTTGTGATTTATTTAACAAAAGTTTGTGCTGGTTTCAAAAATTTGCAGAAATAAGGAATAAGGGAAACTTCTAGAATTATTTAAAAAAAATTGCAATTTTTTGAAGTTTCCTGTTGATTGTGAACCGACGTTTATTATTATTATGCAAATTAGCCCACTAAAGTCAAATTAGAAAATTTGATATTTCAAAAAAAAAATTGGGCAAACCTGTCCTAATTTTTGATAAATAATGTCACAGAACGCCAGAAAAAATATTTTAGTAACACAAAAACAACGTTTTGTCGGCGGTCCGTGTACTTTTAAGTAGAATTTGATAATATTTCAGGCAGGAAGTCCTAAACCACACAGATCCATCACCGAAAAACTTCTTACACTTGGAAGAGCTTTCCCAAAAAAATTGACAAACTTTATGACCAAAATTCGATAGTTTGGTTGATCAAAAAACCCGTCACCGAGAAACTTCTTACACCTACCACACCACCGGAACGACTTCCAGATCTCCTACCACCTAAAAAACATATCCAGAAGACTCAACCTTAATTGCAACTCTTGATTCAAGTTCAAACCAAGAGTTGATTTCTTTGTTTTTTTTCTCTCTTTGCTGTTGCTGTCGCTATGTAGATCTATTTGTGATTATAGTTGTTCTAACGGGCAAAAACCTCCGCTTCCGATAAGACTTAGACCGTAAAAATTGGCCCAATGTGAGGCAATTTAGTAAAGGCGTCCCAAACTTCACAGACCGAAAAACTTCTTACACCTAGAAGAGCTGCCCCACAAAATTTAACAAATTTTATCACCAAAATTCGATCATCTGGTTCCACAACTAGTTCCGGAACAAATTCTAGACTCCCTACCATCCTAGAGGACGTCTCTAGAAGCCCCAACCTGAGTTGCAACTCATGGTTCAAACCAAAAGTTGACAACTTCCCCAAAAAAATTGACAAATTTAATCACCAAAGTTTGACACACTACCGGAACAACATCAAACGCACCCTACCACCTAAGGGAAGTCCCAGAAGTCCAAACCAGAATTGCAACTCTTGGTTCAAACTCAAACCAAGACTAAATTACCTTGCACTGACAAACACTGATCCAGAAAAAAAATAGTTTTTTGTTAAATTTAAGCAAGCACCTTCGCAATTAAAAAAAACTATACCACTAACCTAACTTTTAGCAATGTCAAAAAACCTCAAACAAGAATGTTGTACAATGTCGGTCAAAATTTCCTAAACAAAACTCTCTAAAAAAATACCTTTCCTGGAAACCTTTTAAAGCCAAGCAAGCCAGAAAGACCCTGAGTAGGAAAGTTTGGAATCGTATCTTTAAAAAAAAAAGTGACTGGATAACCATACAGAGCACCTTCCCGCCGAGATCAGGATACAGACTTAAACGTAAAAAGCTAATACTAACCGCAGCTCCTTGACCTAAACCACAAATACCCGCCTTGGTACAAAATCTGCAGTTGACAATACCGGAAGTAACTCTCGGACAAGACTATAATATGAACGGAACAGAGCTCACCGACAATTGATCCCATCCTGGATGTAATTCCCAAAAGGATCGACATTTATTACTGTTTTCCCCAGCAAGTAGAAAGACCATTAGTACATACCAGAATAGCGCAAGACTTTCCGTAAAACCCTCAAAGATAGCAAAAGTGAGCTTTAGAATTAACAAAACTCCCCGTAATCAACTCACCAGCTATGCGAATCTTCAAAGCGGGCAATTTCCTACAAAATAGAAAGACTCACTGGTAATAATTATGGGAAAGACCGGATGCTTCCACAAAACTACAGTCTTCTATGCATCAAGAACTACAAAAAAGCTAACAATCCACTTCGAGGATACAGAAAGCCACCACCGACCTTAAAATATGATTGAACAAATGGTGAGTCAAAGAATGAATGAATCCAGAAGAAAGCAAAGCTGTTCTCTTCCCTAATCTGGCCCGACACACCAAACCAGACACAAAAAATGTCTTCTACAAACCAACTGGTGAATGAAGTGACCGACCTATAACCTAAAGCGGATAACGCTACATCCCACCTCACAGCTTAGTGAAGCCAACATCAAAAACCACAAAGAAGCTAACAACCCCCCCTAACCAAAAATGGCCCAATATGGTCACTTCAAGGCTACAGAAAGCCACCACCAACCTTGAAATATGATTGAATAAATGGCGAGTCAAAGTGAATCCAGAAGAAAGCAAAGTTGTCCTTTTCCCTAATCTGGCGCGACTCACCAAACCAGACACAAAAAATTTCTTCTACAAACTGACTGGTGAATCAAGTAACCAACCTATAACCTAAAGTGGATAACACTACATCCCACCTCACAGCTTAGTGAAGCCAGGATAACATTCTATGCCCACAACTGACGTCACGCACTAATTGTGGTGTAATGAGTAGTTAAGTTGGTTTTACAATTTTTGGTAAACATTATTGAACACAATAAAATCACCAAACATACACTAAGTTAAAGATTTATTGGCATTTTGGTAAATTAAATACGTAAAAATGTATTTACAAACACGTCAAGTATTTTGCTACTTACGTGTTTTTGTCCACAAATTACGTCATACGCATCGATTATGTTAGCTTCATCGCATTGGCAAAATGCGTGTCTATAGGTGTATGGTCTAAGGTTCCACCGCAACATTCAAAGCCACAACATCTCATCTGCTTCCACCAAAAACACCAAGCAAACCAAGAAAAACACTGCTAAATTGCATATATCGGCCGCAATAAGCCAATTCACCTAAAGCAGGACGTCTCATTCCCTGGAGGGTGCCTTTGTCGACCTCCGCCAAAAACCTAAAAGTATATTATTACAGAGCTGCATCCACTGAGCCAATATAGTTTAGTCCCGACAAATTAACTTGGAAAACAACCTAGAAAAAAGCCACGCCACACCATCCGTAACTAACAAATCCCCCCCCTCCACTATGTAAGAAAGGAGCCGGTAACAATAATCTGAAAATCATAAGGTCAAAAATAATTACTAACGCAAAGTTTCGTCGGCGGTCCGTGCACTTTTAAGTATAATTTGACAGACGGTTCCTCAATCACATAAAGCCTACAAAAAATACGTTTCGTCGGCGGTCCGTGTACTTTTAACTAAAACGTTCTTGGAGGCAAAGTTTAAAGTAATTATTAAATCTTCCTAAAACACAGCTAGTAAACATAACAAAAAAAAATTAAAAAAGACACCAACCAGAACAAACTGCCACAAAGAAATCGCTAAAGAACTTAGCAAGCGACTGGCAGCCTCTTAGAAAACAAATCAGGGTATAACAAAAACGCCAAAAAAAGCCAAACACTAACCAAGTGGACGTGCACTCGCCAGAAAAAATCTTCGAGCTAAGACTAACAAGCACTTAGTTGTTCAAACCCAAAAATCGATTAAACTAAAAATCGTATGCCACAATCGCTCCATTGTGGCCACATAGATGAAAAGACTTTCCAAACGTCTTCTCAGCTTTCAGCAGAATGCCCAAAATTTAGCTACAAAGTTTCCACTATCAAGGAGTCTACTCGCACAAAGTCGCACCAAACCAAACTTTCTATCCACTGCTAGAACCCAGCCAGACGCAACACAGAAGCAACAAAGCAAAAATGAGCAAACCTCTATCAGAAGCAGCTTCAACTGTCGACCCTACCAAAAAACAAGAACAAATACAGAAAACATCTAGAAGCTCTACAGGCCCAAAAACTTTACCTAATAATTAGAGATAAACTTCTCTCAAAAGCATAAACGTCAATCCAGGAACACCAAGACAACGACATCACTTCTACAGCAACATGAAACTGCAGCAATGTTCCAAAATTTCATCAAAAAAGACCAACGGCAAAAAAGTCACTTTTTTCCGCATCAGAACAAAAGAAGGAAACTACACATCAAAACCCAAACTTCCAATGAGTATGCAAAAAAAAGTAAAAAACCCAGAGAAGTTGAACAAATCAAATCCACAAAAGACTACGTCTTAACATCTCCAGTCTCATCTAGAAACCTTGTCCGCAAAAATAGGCCTTGACTCACACAAAAAATCATTTACAGCAAAAAACAAAAGAAAAAATATCAAACTCCAAATTTTCACTCAGTAGGCAATAGAAAAGAGTAAATGACTCAAAAGAATTGAGCAGATGAAACCTTAGTAAAATCACCAGACCTCTAATCTCACCTAGCAAAAAATTGACAAAGAGACCCAACACCTTAGCACAGCAAAAAAGGTAAACAAACACCTTTATTGCACATAAAGAAGCAAAAAACAAAACAAATTTCTTTGAGGTTGTTCCACCATTGATTCGTTAAACAATAACTTCAACAAAGCTATACATAACGCCATCTATGTAGAAAAATATGTAATAATTCACCGAGACGATGATTTATTTAGTAAAAATGAATTATGTTGTGTGTATTAGCAAGAATAATTATTGACCCTAAAAATGTTGATAAATCAAACAGAACTTGATTCATGCTACTGTAAATATAGCAACAATAAAAAACAAATGGTAATTGTGATAGTAAAAAACAGTACATAAATCATAAAAATGTATGAAAACTTAATCATCAGAGTGCGTTTGTTTTTGGTTTTTTTGCAATTTAATTCAGTTTTTATTACGTAATATGATGACAATATAAATGGCTTATATTTTCGTGGAGATATTCAAATGAGATTTTTTTGCAACTTGATTTGTGTAGGGGGTTTTTGTGATGGTTATTTCGGCAAATTGTAAAACAAAAAAGTTTCCCTCCGAGTTTTTATTTTGTAATTCATGCAAATAAACATTTCTCATTTGCTCCATGGATATGTATTTTTTTTTTCTCTCCTTTTTAATAAAGGGATTACTTCTGTTCTAATACTGTAACAGTAGTGCCGACACCTTAATTTAGGACCCAACATGGTATTTACTGGGGGGAAATAAAAAGTTTTACGATTGTCTTTAGGTGGCCGTTTCCTCCAATTATAATTTACAGTAAGGTTTATTAAGCTATCAAAACGTACCGCCATTCCGATCCACCTGTTCATCTTAGTTCCGTTCCATTCTCCTGACCACAACCGCAAATAGGATTATATCTTAATTAATTAATTACCCCCGGTGTATTCGTTGTAATTTCATTTTATCTTCTTCATAACATTTCAATTCATTTTTATACGACGCCCACGCATTTTACTTACACCAACACACAAATATATATAATGTACGTGGCTTGAAGCACATAACAGGAGGTGTTTAAATTTATTAGCGATCGATTTTCCAGGCGGACTCGTAAAATTTCTCCCACGTAAAAATACTGAATTTTCATACGATATTAATTCACATCTAAAATCCATTAATGCCACTTACTTTGTAATAGAAAATAAATAAATTTATTTCAAAAAGCACTTTCAAAAAGTTTTATAACAGCACAACTATTTTTAATAATATATCTTTATTTTCTACGTTTAAACTATCAATAAGTGGATGGATAAAAAAACTGAGATTAAGTACCGTGAACTAGGAATTGGAAACTAATAAATTGTGGGTTCTCTAATATAATTTATAGTAAGAGCCTTTGCTCCCTTAAATTGTTATTTTACTGGAAATTAGAAAGAAACACTCACACTCACACCTGTGTTTCAATGCACCCTATATGTAATAAATTCATACACAACAATACCGTCTAATTCATTGGAGTTGTAGAGGGGAATGGACATATTTTTTTATTAAGCACGTTAGAAAGAATTGTTTAGTGGATAGATAGTAACCACCTGTGTGTTGCAATTGTTAAAAGCAGTTTCAAGACAATAAATACTTTAATTAGTTGGTATGACAAAGCAATGCCAAGTATAACAAGCAATCACTAGCTTAATATTTTGAGTTATTTCATAAAATTTAAGGTTTTTCTCAAAAAACTCACTTGATTCTCAAAATTTTAAAAAAAATTACATAAATAAATTTAATTGAAATTAGATTCCAAATTTTTTTTTTAATTAATTCAATATTTTGAGTTGAGTTTGATTGTAAATATAGTTTATTTGAAGAATTTTTTAAAAATCGATCAATATTTTGAGTTATTTCGAAAAATATAAGGTTTTTCTCAAAAAAACTCAAAAAAGCTTAAAAAACTCACTTCATTCTGAAAATTTTGAAAAAATTACATAAACAAATTTAATTGGAAATAGATTGCAAAAATAATATATTTCAAGATTTTTTTTTAAATCGCTCAATATTTTGAGTTATTTCAAGAAAAATAAGATTTTTATCAAAAAACCTTAAATATCTCACTTAATTCTCAAAATTTAAAAAAATATTACATAAATAAATTTAATTAGAATTAGATTGCAAATATAACTTATTTAAAGATTTTTTTCAAAATCGCGCAATATTTTGAGTTATTTAAAAAAATGTAAGATTTTTCTCAAAAAAACTCAAAAAACTCACTTGATTCTCAAAATATTGAAAAATATTACATGAATAAATTTAAGTAGAATTAAATTGAAAATATAATTTATTTGAAGAAATTTTTAAAAATCAATCAATATTTGGAGTTATTTCGAAAAATATAAGGTTTTTCTCAAAAAAACTCAAAAAACTCACTTGATTCTCAAAATATTGAAAAATATTACATAAATAAATTTAAGTAAAATTAGATTGTAAATATAGTTTAATTGGAGATTTTTTTAAAAATCGATCAATATTTTGAGTTATTTCGAAAAATGTAAGGTTTTTCTCAAAAAAACTCAAAAAACTCACTTGATTCTCAAAATATTGAAAAATATCACATAAATAAATTTAAGTAGAAATAGAAGTTTTTAAAAACCGATCAATATTTGGAGTTATTTCGAAAAATGTAAGGTTTTTCTCAAAAAAACTCACTTGATTCTCAAAATATTGAAAAATATTACATAAATAAATTTAAGTGAAATTAGATTGTAAATATAATTTATTTGAAGAATTTTTTAAAAATCGATCAATATTTTGAGTTATTTCGAAAAATGTAAGGTTTTTCTCAAAAAAACTCAAAAAACCTCAAAAAACTCACTTGATTCTCAAAATTTTGAAAAACCTTACATAAACAAACTTAATTGGAATTAGATTGCAAATATAATTTATTTCAAAAAATTTTTTAAAATTGCTCAATACTCTGAGTTATTTCAAAAAATGTAAATTTTTTCTCAAAAAAACCTTAAATATTTCACTTAATTCTCAAAATTAAAAAAAAAAAAATTACATAAATAAATTTAATTAGAATAAGATTGCAAATATAACTTATTTAAAGACTTTTTTAAAAATTGCGCAATATTTTGAGTAATTTAAAAAAAATGTAAGATTATTCTTAAAAAAACTCAAAAAACTCACTTCATTCTCAAAATATTGAAAAATATTACATAAATAAATTTAAGTAGAATTTGAAGTTTTTAAAAATCGATCAATATTTGAAGTTAATTCAAAAAATGTAAGGTTTTTCTCAAAAAAACTCAAAAAACCTCAAAAAACTCATTTTAATCTCAAAATTTTGAAAAATATTACATAAACAAATTTAATTAGAATTAGATTGCAAAAATAATTTATTTAATTTTTTTTTTAAATCGCCCAATATTTTTTTCTCAAAAAAACTCAAAAAACTCATTTGATTGTCAAAATATTGAAAAATATTACATGAATAAATTTAAGTAGAATTAAATTGTAAATATAATTTATTTGAAGAAATTTTTAAAAATCAATCAATATTTGGAGTTATTTCAAAAAATATAAGGTTTTTCTCAAAAAAACTCAAAAAACCTTAAAAAACTCACTTCATTCTAAAAATTTTGAAAAAAATTATATAAACAAATTTAATTGAAATTAGATTGCAAATATAATTTATTTCAAGAATTTTTTTAAAATTGCTCATTATTTTGAGTTATTTCAAAAATTGACATCTGACTTAATTCTCAAAATAAAAAAAAAAAATTACATAAATAAATTTAATTGAAATTAGATTGCAAATAAAACTTATTTAAAGATTTTTTTTTAAACCGTGCAATGTTTTGAGTTATTTCGATAAATGTAAGGTTTTCATCAAAAAACCTCAAAAAACTCACTTGATTCTCAAAATGTTCAAAAAAATTACATAAACAAATTTAATTGGAATTAGATTGCAGATATAATTTATTTCAAACATTTTTTTAAAATTACTTAATATTTTAAGTTATTTCGAAAGTTGTAAGGTTTATCTCAAAACACTTAAATATCTCACTTAATTCTCAAAATAAAAAAAAAATACATAAATAAATTTAATTGGAACTAGATTGCAAATATAACTTATATAAAGATTTTTTTTTTAAATCGCAAAACGTTTTGAGTTATTTCAAAAAAATTAAGGTTTTCCTCAAAAAACTCACTTGATTCTCAAAAATTTGAAAAAAATTACATAAACAAAATTAATTGGAATTAGATTCCAAAAATAATTTATTTCAAGATTTTTTTTTAATCGCTCAATATTATGTTATTTCAAAAAATGTACGATTTTTCTCAAAAAACCTTAAATATCTCCTTTAATTCTCAAAATTTAAAAAAATAATACATAAATAAAATTAATTAAAATTAGATTGCAAATATAACTTATTTAATTTTTTTTTAATCGCGCAATATTCTGAGATATTTAAAAAAAATTAAGGTTTTTCTCAAAAAAACTCAAAAAACTCACTTGATTCTCAAAAATTTGAAAAAAATTACATAAACAAAATTAATTGGAATTAGATTCCAAAAATAATTTATTTCAAGATTTTTTTTTAATCGCTCAATATTATGTTATTTCAAAAAATGTACGATTTTTCTCAAAAAACCTTAAATATCTCCTTTAATTCTCAAAATTTAAAAAAATAATACATAAATAAAACTAATTAAAATTAGATTGCAAATATAACTTATTTAATTTTTTTTTAATCGCGCAATATTTGAGATATTTAAAAAAAATTAAGGTTTTTCTCAAAAAAACTCAAAAAACTCACTTGATTCTCAAAATTTTGAAAAAAATTACATAAACAAATTTAATTGAAATTAGATTGCAAAAATAACTTATTTAAAATTTTTTTTTTAAATCGCAAAATGTTTTGAGTTAATTCAAAAAATGTAAGGCTTTCCTCAAAAAACCTCAAAAAACTCACTTGATTCTCAAAATTTTGAAAAAAATTACATAAACAAATTTAATTGAAATTAGATTGCAAATATAATTTATTTTAAGATTTAAAAAAAAAATCGCTCAATATTTTGAGTTATTTCAAAAAATGTAAGATTTTTCTCAAAAAACCTTAAATATCTCACTTAATCCTCAAAATTTAAAAAAATATTACATAAATAAAATTAATTAAAATTAGATTGCAAATATAACTTATTTAAAAAAAAAATTAAATCGCGCAATATTCTGAGTTATTTAAAAAAATGTAAGGTTTTTCTCAAAAAAACTAAAAAAACTCATTTGATTCTCAAAATATTGAAAAATATTACATAAATAATTTTAAGTGGAATTAAATTGTAAATATAATTTATTTGAAATTTTTTTAAAAAATCAATCAATATTTTGAGTTATTTCAAAAAAAGTAAAATTTTTCTCAAAAAACTTTAAAAAACTCACTTGATTCTCAAAATTTAAAAAAATATTATTTAAATAAATTTAAGTAAAATTAGATAGCAAAAATAATTTATTTAATGATTTTTTTTAATCGCTCAATATATCTAGTTATTTCAAAAAATGTAAGGTATTTCTCAAAAAAACTCAAAAAATCTCAAAACACACTTAATTCTCAAAATTTTGAAAAATATTACATGAATAAATTTAATTAGAATTGGATTGCAAATATCATTTATTTGAAGAATAGTTTCAAAATCCCTCAATATTTTGAGTTATTTCAAAAAATGTAAGGATTTTTTCAAAAAACCTCAAAAACCTCACTTGATTCTCAAAATTTTTAAAAATATAACATAAATTAATTTAATTGAAATTAGATTGCAAATATAATTTATTTAAAGATTTTGTTTAAATCGCTCAATATTTCGAGTTATTTCAAAAAACGTGAGATTTTTCTCAAAAAACCTCAAAAAACTCACTTGATTCTCAAAATTTTGAAAAACATTATATAAATAAATTTAAAAGGAATTAGATTGCAAATATAATTTATTTAAAGAATTTTTTTAAAATCGCTCAATATTTCGAGTTATTTCGAAAAATGTAAGATTTTTCTCAAAAAACATCAAAAAACTTACTTGATTCTCAAAATTTTGAAAAATATTACATAAATAAATTTAAGTAGAAAAAGATTGCAAATATAATTTATTTCAAGAATTGTTTGAAACATCCTCAATATTTTGACTTATTTCAAGAAATGTGATAATTTTTTCAAAAAAACTCAAATATCTCAAATAATTTTTTTTTTGAAAATTGATTAATATTTTGATTTAATTCAAATAACTCACTTAATACTCACAATAAAAAAAAAAAAAAAAATTAAACCCTTTATTTTTGAGTTATATTGAAAAAGCTGATTTTTTTAATAAATAACCTCAAACATTCCCACACTTTCGCTTTGACCTCACAAAATTATAACTAAATAAACAACTAATTATCATTTTAAAATATTTACAAACATCCATTAAGATAAATTGTATAAATACCCTTGATAATAAAATTGCTGGCTTACTTTATATTTGTATAGATCTGCGTACTTGTCATTATAAGACTGAGTAGTGCATCGCATTTTTTCAATGAAATTTACAGCTTTCACTCTGCGAATTCCTATGTGAATTTACCTTTTTCTCGTTGTCGCTTCACATTTTTTCGTCTCACTGAAAGACCCCTGGGAGTGAACAACTGTCTGACAGGTTTTGAGATTACAATTAAAATAAATTTCTATATTAAGATTGTTATAATTAATTATAATTAAACCAAAAAAATAACAAGCGTATTACTATTGTTAACTATTTGATTTAATAAATTGGTTCATTGTTAAATCATCCATAATTGAATCTTTTTTATTATTTCATAATGCAACACCCACCCGTAGCATGCAGTATTGAATAAGATAAATCTTACTTTAAATAAAATTATTCCGGCGTTTTATTTCTTCCGGAAATTAATTGTATACTAAGATAAGATTTATTCTATTATCTTAATCATAAATAACATCTCTTATTATGTATATACACAGTAATACGAGCGGAGATTATTATTTTATTTAACAAAATACTCCTACAGCAACAATATTTTGTGTTGGTGCATACATTATTATTTAATTATTCATAAACTGTACATGAGTCATCATGATATCACTTTTGACCTTGCAACACACTGATCTGTCGGCATTAGTTGTGATTAGAACCAGTGGCGTAGATATAATTTTTTAGTCCCAACCGCAACATTTTGAGAGAAGTATAATAATTTTACTTAATTTTGTTATTTTGTAATAGAAGTGAAAAAAAGAAGCATGACTTCCAAACAAACTTCAAATCGCAGCGCAAAGCTGCAAAGCGTTTCAACGGCGGTCCGTGTACTTTGGGTAAGACTAACAACCAATCAGAACAAAGCTGGCAAACAAGTAAAAGTATAAAAAACAAATTCAACATCAACACCTACTACTGCTATACCCTTTGACGATGCTAACCAACTTCATAACCATACATCAGCAAACACCGCCATAGAAACCAACACCTTGCTTCCAAGAAGCAATTTAAGACTTAGGACACTGCACTTTTAGCCGTAAGTTACTTCCCAAACTCTGGAAAAACTAATTCATCAACACACTGCAAGGCCGTGGCTCACAACCAGCCAAGACCACATAACCTCATTCCAGCAATAGGTGGTGTGTACACGCCACGTGTATGGCTACGTGTCTAAGCAGCGCACGCCAACCCCTGCAGTCTAAAGACTACCCTTTCTACTGGAAGAAAACCCGTATCAAGAAAGTTACTTCGCCAGTCTCACTGCAACCAACGTCTAATCCTCCTCACCGTCAAAAAAATCTACAATCTTAATCTTAATAAAATACACTTCTTTCATTCCCAGTGGTGCCGCTTACAACTTTCAAAGCTACTTTAATATCAACACTTACGACAGTAGCTCAGTTAGGTGAAGCGACTAACTCGAATCTTAAGGCATAATTTGTCGCAGGTTCGAGCCCCAACTTCGGTCAAAAAAATTAAAAATTTTGTTAATCATTATCTACCGCCGATAGTATATATTTGTGTTTTCAGGCTCGTATTCAAAAGCAGTTTGTGTGGTAGTAGCATAAGCCCTAAAAAATCGGTCCTTGCAACCAAAAAAAGCGTGTCAGGTTATAGACTAATATCTAGTGCTTGTCCAAAAAGACAGCGACCAAAAAAATACTTCCATACTAATATTAGATTGGCTAACCATCAAGCATCTCTATAATTTCAAATTGCATAATAGGTAAGTACCGTCCTCGGAACCTGGAGATGATATGCTAAAAAAGAAACATCCCAAAGATGGTGCTGTAGATCTACCAAATAGGTTTAATAAGTCCTCGGAAGTACGTTCTCAGATTTGTTGTAGCCCGTGAAGGTGTCTACCAAGTTTTAAGCAACTCCCTGGAGAAAAGCTCCAGATATGGAGAAGCCTTGGGGCTGTTGTGATAGTGTGTTTGCTCCTGTCTGGTCGATGGTGACCTTCTGATCAAACCCCTTTGTAACAAAAACTTCAAACATCTGAAAAACCTTGAACCAAAAGAAGCTCAACCAGCAGTGACCAGTAAAGGCGTTCAACAAAACTTAGGCAATTCCTTGGAAAAAAGCTCCAGATTGGAGAAAAGCTCCAGATTGAAGAAGAGCTCCAAATTAGAGAAGAGCTCAAGATTTAAGAAGAGCTCTAGATTGGAGAAACATTAGGGCTGTTGTGATAAGTGTGTTTGCTCCTGTCTGGTCGATAGTAACCTTCTGATCAAACCCCTTTGAGACAAAAACTTCAAACAGCCCCAAGTTGCATCTGAAAATCCCTGAACCAAAAGAAGCTCAATAAGCAGTGACCGGTAAAGAAGTCCAATAAGTCTCCAGCTTAGAGAAGAGCTCCAGATTGAAAAAAAACTCCAGATTGGAGAAGAGCTCCAGATTGAAGAAGAGCTCCAGATTGAAGAAGCATTAGGGCTGTTCTGATGGTGATGGTGACCTTCTGATCAAACCCCGTTGGGTCAAAAACTAAAACAAAAGAAGTTCAACCAGCAGGTCACCATCGACCAAACCAAAGCTTTTCCGGTATCACCGCACATTTCGGCACCCAAAACACACCATCACAAACGCCCTAAGTCTTCTCCGCACCTGGAGAACATCTCCAGAAAGTCGCCTAAGACCTAGTGGACATCGTCACCAAAACATAAACACAAAAATCCAAAAAATATCCGCGTATCAAAGGTGATATCGAGGTGTGTCGTCCATCGCAAAATACCTCCAGGACCAAACCTTCAACAATAACCCCGGCAGTAAAATAGCTACAACAAATGTTGTAAATGCCGACAAATGCCCCGCTCTCTTGTGCCAAGAGAGCAAATGGCATTCCAAACCCGGATTTACATGCAATCGGAGGCATAGCACCAATCGCCCTTAGAAAACGGCTACTTGGACAAACCTAGCGCTTTCTCAAGCCAATACATCTGTAACCTCGAATTGCACCTAGAAGTCACTGAACACAGGGGGGAAGAAGTCCTCTATAAACCGGTAAACACATCCACCCAAAAACAAACCCAAGAAGTTTCTGCATAGTCCAGTAAAAGCTTATTGGCCGGAGTTAATAAACCAACTACATCATATCCGTCGTGAGCCCGGGTTCGATTCCCGGCAGCGACAATATCTAATTTGTCAAATATATTTCAATGCGGTCGCAAGGCAATGACAAACCAGCAAAGTATTTGCCTATTAAACCCCTCTAGTGGTGTGGTTCGGATTCCACGCTAAACTGTAGGTCCCGCATGTTTGTGTAGAACTGTTATCGCACACCACAAATATACAAGAAGGGAGTCTATGCTCGTAGCTAGCACAAGGCAGTATAAGAAGAAGAAGCGTCAACACCACGCTCAGTAAGCGCAGCATAGCGTCGGAAAACCCACAAAACCCGCAGTCAATGTCTAAATAGAAAGCAAAAAGAAAGAGTGATCCCAATACGGGAAACCCATCCTGCGTACTTTACTTCAACCCAACCTTCATTACAAAACTAAGCAATCGCTTTCTGTGTAAACTTGCAAAGATTAGCAAAGTACTAGTTGCAGTTTAGCTTAGTTCGTTAGATCATATGCCCACGCAGAAGCACAAAGAGCAACCCCACCGCTATCGGACTTGGACCGGTGGCCTAAAACACTATCTTCAAAAAACCGTCAGTAATACTGTAATGCAAACATCTAGAAAGCAGTCTACAGAAAAATTGAAATGTGTCAGATCAAGAAACGGCACCATCTCCAGTGCGCAGTATAGAAGCAAGAAAACAAGCAACAAAAAGAAGTATCCACTCGTAGCATACTAAAAGATAATCGGAAACAATTTCCAGTCTCGCCAAATGCAGTGCTCACTATCGACGTGGTCACAATTAAGCTATCAAAATGTGCTACAAGCGCTAAATGATCTTGAACGACCACATGGCTAGCTTCCGGATTAGTTCAACGCCATCTACCCAAGCAACCTATAATTGCGTCCGAAAGTCAACAAAACTGGCTCCAAGCTTCGCTCAATCACGTAAAATTCATTGCACCTAGGGAACTTCCTCAGCAAGTTTTACAGAAAAATACTCACATTCAAACTCCATGCACGGAGATGCTTCTGGCCAACCAGTGACTAATCTTCAAGTTAGTTCAAAGTTGTCCACCCAAGCAACTTTTGATTGCGCCAAAAAATTAATTGCACCTGGGGGACTTTCTCGAGTCAGAATATCGCACTATCGGTTAAACTCACATAAAACCCATTGCACCCAAAAAACTCCTTCAGCAAATTTTATAGCAAAATACACGCCTAACCTCAAGTTAAGACAACCCAAGCACAGCGTAGTATTGCGCCGCCCTTTTAAACTTGTTCAACAACCAAAAATAAATTTCACCTGGGGGACTTCCTCAGAAAACTTCTAACAAAACTGGCTCCAAGCACCGCCCGGAGCCATGTAAAACCCATTGCACCTAATAACTTCCTTAACCGGTTTAGTTGAAAACTCTTTAGTCCCCCAGGTGCAGTAGACCCTCACCTAGAAAACTTCCCCAGAGAATTTTCATCCTAACCTAACCTAACCTCAAGTTAAGACACCCAAGGCACGGCATAACATTGTGCACTCCGCCGCCGCTCCAAATTTGTTCAATACACTAGTTACACCCAAAAATAAATATCACCTGGGGGACTTCCTCAGAGAACATCTAACAAAACTGGCTCCAATCACCGCCCGGGAGCATGTAAAGCCCATTGCACCTAATAACTTTCATAACTGGTTTTGTTAGAAATCCTTTAGAAAAGTCCCCCAGGTGCAACAGACCTTCACCTAGAAGACTTCCCCAGAGAATTTCCATCAAAACCTAACCTAACCTTAAGTTAAGACACCCCAAGCACTGCATAGTATTGTGCACTCCGTTGCCCCTCCAAATTTGTTCAATACACTGGTTACACCCAAAAATAAATTTCACCTGGGGAACTTCCTCAGAGAATATTTAACAAAACTGGATCCAAGCACCGCCCAGGGCCATGTAAAGCCCATTGCACCTAATAACTTCCCTAACCGGTTTGGTTAAAAACTCTATAAGAAAGTCCCCCAGGTGCAGTAGACCCTCACCTGGAAGACTTCCCCAAAGAATTTCCATCAAAACCGGCTCCAAGCAAAATATATACATTCTACCTCAAGGCAAGACCCTTCACGCACAGGAACGCATATTATTGTACCACTAGTGCTTGTAAACAACCTAGAAGACTTCGCCAAAAAACCACCAACAAAACCGACTCCAAACATAACATTATCCGCCGCTTTCACGTGCAGCCAATAAGCACATAGCACCTAGAAAATTCTCCCAGTAGGTTTTACACCAAAACACACACATTCAACCTCGAGGCAGAACTCATCGTGCAAGGCGGGTGCGCGTCCTTGCCAATAACATCGTTAAATAATTGCAACTTAACTACCGCATGACTATTAAATTAATTTCTGTTAAAACCTAATCTAGCGATTTCGTATTTTTACTGTTTGTTTGTAAAAAAACTTATTTACTTATTATTATGATTGGAAAATAGTTTTTTGCTATTTATCGAAGTCATCTTATATATTAAAAAAATGTATCAACCAAATAAATCTCAAGTCAACACAACAAACAAAAGTTTGAGTGAAATAAAATATAAAAAAATAAGCAAACAAAATAAAAGTAATTGGTTTTAGGAAACGTTAGTTTTTTTTTTATATAAAATCAATACAGCACACAATTCAAACAATAATAAATTTGATGAAAATATTTATAGTCGCATTTAAAATATTGTCAATGTATAAATATTTGTATAAATATTTTTTTTTATAAAACAATAAAAAATTTAACTAATTCTACCACAAACAATTAAATCATTTGTTTATTTGTGTGCTACAAAGCGTGAAATATAGTTAATACATAATTCAGCTTCATCCTCACTATTGTCCAACAAATTACCTTTATGCTTTGTATTCATAAACAAATGAATAATGTGGGTTTAAAACATTTTATAAATTAAATTTAAAATAAAATATACAAGGTTTAGATGCCCACATCGATAAAATTTATTCACTTTCATTAGGTTTATTTGTTATATCCATTGCGTGACCTTCTGAAGATCTTACACTCATCAGTATTAATTGTTGTTGTATGTCCGTGAGCGCAGTACAAATTGTTTAATTCGTGATCCATTTGTAGCCTCTAATTAATGTTAGCTAATTAACGCCTATTAAATAGCCTTTGACGTTGACTGATCTTCAACATTTAACAATGCTTTTGGTCAAGGTATCAGCGGAATTTTTTTATTTGATCTTTAAAAATGTTCATAATAATTGAAGTTGATTAACAATGTATATTTACGCCTTCGTAAATAAATTTTATTTACACTTTAAAATAAATTCAGTCTGACACCCACGCGTTTTTTTCCTCTCTCTATCGATCACCGCCGAATATATAAAAGGGTGTTTCTTATCAGGAATCTTTCCCATTCAACTAAACACTGCGAGGGTCAGAAAGTTCGTAATTCGAGTGGCTGGTTGGAAATTCTGAAATTGGCTTATTGATTTCATAAAAGAAAAACATATTCACGCATATCAAAATGATGATGTATTAAATACAATATAAGAAGTAAATTCAATATCTACATTCTCTAATTGCATGACATTTAATAATGAACATTTATTACTAATAAAGTAAACAGAAAGTGTTGAAATTCGTTGTGTTGTAACTTACGAGTGGAAGGACGAATGTTAATTTTATCATTATATTATAGATTAAGTAATTGATGTAATTGGACAGTTTTTGCATACATTGTTTATAAACAAACGCCGCATTCTGAGAATTTTATTTTATAATTCCCACACAGTGTTTACGAAGAAAATATTAATGGCTATTATCGAGTATTGATTCAGTTATTCTAATGAAATAATATTAGTCATTATAAACAGATTATGTCTTTTTTATAATTTGTAATATCCATTTTTAAAAGCTTGTTTTAAAATTATTTCATTCAATATTAAATCAAAAAACGACTGCGCCATTTAATAAGAAAATTTGTAATTATACTCAAAGTATTCTATTTTTAAAATATTAAAGTAGGCGCAAATTAAGCAATATTTATGTAATTTTAAACAAATTTTAAGTTTTTAATCATATTTTTTATCCGATTCAACCAGGCACAAAACAGGCGACTGCGCCATTTGATAAAAAAATTATAACTTCTCAAAAACCTTCGTTAGATAAAATTATCAAATCTTCAAACTTTTTATCAAGAAAAAATGCAACAGTAAAGCTGTTAAATAAAATTGGATTTTCAACAAATAATTTAAAAACAAAAACGACTGCGCCATTTAATAAATGAAATTGTTGTTATACTAGTATTTTTTGTTTTAGAATATTGAAGTAGGCGCAAACTAAGCAACATTTATGTATTTTTTAAAATAAAATTTGATATTTTAATCATATTTTTTATCCAATTCAACCAGACCCAAAATAGGCGACTGCGCCATTTGATAATTTTTTTTTTTTTCAAAAAATTAGGTTAGATAAAAATGATTAAATCTTCAGACTGTTTGTCAAGAAAAATGCAATAATAAAGTTAAATAAAATTGGATTTTAAACAAATAATTAAAAAAAAATCGACTGCGCCATTTAATAAATGAAATTGTTTTTATGCTTTTAAGTATTTTTTGTTTTAGAATATTAAATGCAAAATGAACAACATTTATGTATTTTTTTTTAAATAAAATTTGACAATTTATGATATTCTTTATCCGATTCAAGCAGACCCAAAATAAGCGACTGCGCCATTTAATAAAAAAATATAATATTTTCAAAAATCCACGTTAGATAAAAATGATCAAATCCTCAAACTGTTTGTTAAGAAAAAATGCAACAGTAAAGTTAAATAAAATTAGATTAAGAACAAATATTTAATAAATAAAATTGTTGTTATACTTTTAAGTATTTTTGTTTTAGAATATTAAAGTAGGCGCAAAATGAGCAACATTTATGTATTTTCTTTTAATGAAATTTGACATTTTAATTATATTTTTTATCCGATTCAACTAGACCCAAAATAAGCGACTGCGCCGTTTGATAATAAATTATAATCTTTTCAAAAATCCACGTTAGATAAAAATGATCAAATCCTCAGACTATTTGTCAAAAAAAATGAAACAGTGAAGTTGAATCAAATTAGATTTTGAACAAATAATTTAAAAAAAAAAACGACTGCGCCATTTAATAAATATAATTGTTGTTTATACTTTTAAGTATTTTTTGTTTTAAAATATTAAATGCAAAGTGAACAACATTTATGTATTTTTTTTAAATAAAATTTGAATTTTTTTGATATTCTTTATCCGAGTCAAGCAGACCCAAAATAAGCAACTGCGCCATTTGATAAGAAATTATAATCTTTTCAAAAATCCACGTTAGATAAAAATCGTCAAATCCTCAGATTGTTTGTCAAGAAAAATTCAACAGTGAAGTTGAATAAAATTAAATTTTAAACACATAATTAAAAAAAAAACGACTGCGCCATTTAATAAATGAAATTGTTGTTACACTTTTAAGTTTTTTTTTTGTTTTAGAATATTAAATGCAAAGTGAACAACATTTATGTATTTTTTTTAAATAAAATTTGATATTTTTTGATATTCTTTATCCGATTCAAGCAGACCCAAAATAAGCGACTGCGCCATTTAATAAAAAATTATAATATTTTCAAAAACGCACGTTAGATAAAAATGATCAAATCCTCAAACAGCAAATTTATGTATTTTCTTTTAATAAAATTTGACATTTTAATTATATTTTTTATCCGATTCAACTAGACCCAAAATAGGCGACTGCGCCGTTTGATAAAAAATTATAATCTTTTCAAAAATCCACGTAGATAAAAATGATCAAATCTTCAGACTATTTGTCAAAAAAATGAAACAGTGAGGATGAATCAAATTAGATTTTGAACAAATAATTTAAAAAATAACGACTGCGCCATTTAATAAATAAAATTGTTGTTTATACTTTTATGTATTTTTGTTTTAGAATATTGGAGTAGACGCAAAATAAGCAACATTTATATATATTTTTAAAACAAAATTTGACATTTTTAACCAATTTTGTATTCGATTCAACTAGACCCAAAATAGGCGACTGAGGCATTTGATAAAATATTATAATCTTCTCAAAAATCCACGTTAGATAAAATAAACAAATCTTCAGATTGTTTGTCAAAAAAAAAAATGCAACAGTAAAGTTAAATAAAATTGGATTTTGAACAAATATAAAAAAAAAACGACTGCGCCTTTTAATAAATAAAATTATTTTTATACTTTTAGTATTTCTTGTTTTAGAATATTAAAGTAAGCGCAACGTGAGCAACATTTATGTATTTTTTTTTAATAAAAATTGTAAAGTTAAACAAAATTGGATTTTAAACAAATAATTAAAAGAAAACGACTGCGCCATTTAATAAATAATTTTTTTTGTTATACTTTTAAGAATTTTTAGTTTTAGAATATTAAAGTAGACGCAAAGTAAGCAACTATTATGTATTTTTTATTAATCAAATTTGACATTTGTAATCATATTTTTTATCCGATTCAACTAGGCACAAAATAAGCGACTGCGCCATTTGATAAAAAAATATAATCTTTTCAAAAATTCAAGTTAGATAAAAATAATCAAATCCTCAAACTGTCAAGAAAAAATGCAACAGTGAAGTTTAAATTAAATTAGATTTTGAACAAATAATAATAAAAAAAAAAACGACTGCGCCATTTAATAAATAAAATTGTTGTTATACTTTTAAGTATTTTTGATTTAGAATATTAAAGTAGGCGCAAAGTGAGCAACTTTTATGTATTTTCTTTTAATAAAATTTGATGTTTTTAATTATATTTTTTATCCGATTCAACCAAGCACAAAATATACGACTGCGCCATTTGATAAAAAAATTATAACCTTCTCAAAAACCCAAGTTAGATAAAATGATCAAATCTTCAAACTTTTTGTAAAGAAAAATTGCATTAAATAAAATTAGATTTTTGACAAATAATTAAAAAAAAAAAAACGACCGCGCCATTTAATAAAATTCGACATTTTTAATCAGATTCAACCAATCACAAAATAAGCGTCATATATGAAATCATTTTTAAAATAAAAAAAAATGTAAAATTTACAAACTATCAAAATTAAAAAAACGACTGCGCCATTTGTATAATTTAAAAAAATGCAATGTTTGTGGTCTTGTCATAGAATGTGCCTGAAAAAATGATAATACTATATCAAAAATACAGAAAATATCCTGCGTATTCAAAAGAAGAAAACGAATCATGTCTTTAAACACATATGGCTTTCTAGAAAATTTCCACCTAACTTTATATTTGATCTCAACGCCATGAGTTTAGTCGTTTTTTTCACACAAAAAAACTCAATTTTTTTTGTTGAATCGGTCCTTATCGAACTGTCTATCACTATTGCTTCATTACATACAAATTGTTGCTAAGTTTACCTTGCTATGCCATTACAGGTAACATTTAGTAAATGAGCAAACTATTAATTGAATCCTTTGCGCAGAAATTGATATGGAAAGCGCTTTACAAACCCGTACATTAGTTAGCAAACTGAAGATAAATATAATATTACAAACGTTAATTAATTGCATATTAAATTGCAATCATTCAAATTGAATTTCAATTAATTAAATTAAAAAAAAAATGAAACTTTGTAAGTGACCTAATGATTAGCTCTCTAAGGGTAATTTGTTGTATTTCTAGCACGACAAGGCACGTCCCATGCCGTATCAGACACTATACAATTATATGTAATATTAGATATTAGAAACACGTACGTACGTAACGTTGGTACATTGAAAATGCTTGTTTTCAATTCCAAAACAATAGTCTAAACAAGTGAAGCGAAATGATAACAAACAAGAGAATTTTTTTACCGTTTCAAAGTAATATGCATAATATATAAATTAATTATGATGTAAATCGTAAGTAATAGCAAAGGCTACTCATACAAGGCCAAACATAATTGGACTAATAATGTAACGACAGGAGATAATCGCACCTTGCACATTTTCACTTTCATAATGCAATCGGATATTAAATACACAGGTGACGGTTGTATTTACGTTTCAATATCCTTAGGATTTTCCAGTATATCCGTTACAAGATAATTCGATTTCAATTTAATTATATTTAACTAGGTTTGGTCCAAATTTGCTATTTTTAAACCCCTGCGAGTTATTTTTTTTTCCGATATTTAAAGGGGTTACTACTAAAAAGATTACAATTGTGTAAGAAAAGAACAAAATATATAGAGTGCTGTGCATAATCTGTACGATTGTACGGTATATGAAATAAATTGCATAAAACACATAAAAACTAAAAAATCCACAAAACACAAAGTCAAAGTTCAAAAAACTTCTCTTAAGGCTAGTCATGTTAAAAATAGATAAAAACTGGCGTAGAGTTAAAACTGCAGATTGAAAGAAACACGGTTGTTTTAATCATCCTAAACTCCATAACTTGGCTGTCAAAATATTAAAAACTTTAAGTGTAAACACATAGTAAAACATACATACATCAATTTTTTTGCAACAAGCGCGTTCTTGACCACAGTTGACGTCACATGTAGCAATTATGTTAGCATCACCGCGTAAAAGTGTGTGAAAGAGTGTATAAGAAAAAAACTTTTTTTAATCAAAGAAGAAATGGTAAGAATATCAAAATGGCAACTCCGCAATTTTAATTAAGGCCGTATCACAATATTTTAAGTGCTTACTACTAAAAAGATTACAATTGTGTAAAAAAAGAACAAAATATATAGATTGCTGTGCATAATCTGTACGATTATACGGTATATGAAATAAATAGTCATTGCATAAAACACATAAAAACTAAAAATTCCATAAATCATAAAGCCAAAGTTAAACGTCTTCCTTTAAGACTTGTCATGTTAAAAATAGATAAGAACTGGCGTAGAATTAAAATTGCAGACTGAAAGAAACACGGTTGTTTTAATCATCCTAAACTCCATAACTTGGCTGTAAAAATATTAAAAATTTAAGTGTTAACACATAGTAAAACACCTACATCAAATTTTTTGCAACATGCGCGTTCTTGCCCACAGCTGACGTCACATGTACCAATTATGTTAGCATCACCGCGTAGGCGAAGGTGAGTCAAGTGTATAAGAAAAAACTTTTTTTAATCAAAGAAGAAACGATAAGAATATCAAAATGGCAAAACCGCAATCGTAATTAAGAGACCAAATTACGCCAAAATTAAAAAAATAAAAACTTTTATCCAAATTTGAAAATGTTTTACAAAAGTCAAATATTTCTTCGGTTGTTGATGAAAAATAATTACTTTTTTATTGGCAACCAAAAAAAATTGACCCACAAATTATCTTGAAGTTAGTAGCTAGCTGCAGAAATAATTGCATCCATCCCTTATACCAAAAAACGTTATTTTTGACATAAAAACTTGTTTTCCAAAAATTATTCAAAATATAAATGTCAGTCCCACAAATTCAAAATTGCAAATCAATTTATGTATATAAGTGCTAAAAAAACCTTTACTTCTTAAAAAAAAAAACTTCAACTTTCATTTTAAAAAAAGAAACAATAAAATTAATTTATTATTACAAATTTGCAAACAAACAAAAAAGTTCAACTTTTCGCAAAAACTAAAACAAAATCTTTCGTTAATTGGCATTGAAAAATAATTGATTTACCGCTTAAATTTAATAAATAATGTAATTTATGTAAATTGTCTGTCCACCCATTGTAAAACACATACAGTGTTTCAGGGTATGCACCCTTTATCAGTGTGCCTTGCATCTCACTCTCAGAAAAAAACAATTTACATAAAACCACAATTACTATTATAACTTTTATGCATAAAACCACCTTTCAAATTAATTTAGACACAATCAAAACTAAAAAAAAAAAATCTAAACGGAACAACAACAACAAACCCGCTATAAAAATAAAACAAAAACAAAAAACCATTTTCTCAAAATTCAACCGTAATCGAACGACCAATTCACGTAGAAAACCATAAAACTAACAATTTTTCCCAAGTTTGACCTGACCCATAACGAACAAATTTTCCACTAAAGCCTATTAAGAAGTGCTATAAAATTAAAACGAGAACCAAAAACCAGTTTTCTCAAAATTCAACCGTAATCGTAAGACCAATTTAAGTAGAAAACCAATATACTAACAATGTTTCTCCAAACTTTATCCATAACGCACAAATTTTCCACTGAAACCTATTTAGAACTGCTATAAAATTAAAACGGGAACCAAAAACCATTTTTCTCAAAATTCAACCGTAATCGAAGAACCAATTGAAGTAGAAAACCAAAAAACTAACAATTTTTTCCAAATTTGACCCATAACGCACAAATTTTCCACTAAAACCTATTAAGAATTGCTATAAAACTAAAACGGGAACCAAAAACCATTTTTCTCAAAATTCAACCGTAATCGAAAAACCAATTCACGTAGAAAACCAAAAAACTAACAATTTTTCACCAAATTTGACCCAGAACGCACAAATTTTCCACTAAAACCTATTAAAAACTGGTATAAAATTAAAATTAAAACGAGAACCAAAAACCATTTTTCTCAAAATTCAACCGTAATCAAAGGACCAATCTACGTAGAAAACCAAAAAAAATAACAAGTTTTCTCTAAACTTGACCCATAACGCACAAATTATCTACTAAAGCCTATTAAGAACTGCTATAAAATTAAAACAGAAACTAAAAACCATTTTTCACAAAATTCAACCGTAATCGAAAGACCAATTTACGTAGAAAACCAAAAAACTAACAATTTTTTCCAAATTTGACCCATAACGCACAAATTTTCCACTAAAGCCTATTAAGAACTGCTATAAAATTAAAACGGGAACCAAAAAACATTTTTCTCAGAATTCAACCGTAATCGAAGGACCAATTTACAAAGAAAACCAATATACTAACAATTTTTCTCTAAATTTTGTCCTTAACGCACAAATTTTCCACTAAAACCTATTAAGAACTGCTATAAAATTAAAACAAGAACCAAAAACCATTTTTCTCAAAATTCAACCGTAATCGAAGAACCAATTTACGTAGAAAACCAATATATGTACTAACAATTTTTCTCGAAATTTTATCCATAACGCACAAATTTTCCACTGAAACCTATTAAGAATTGCTATGAAATTAAAACTGAAACCAAAAACCATTTTTCCAAAAAAATCAACCGTAATCGAAGAAACAATTTACGTAAAAAAACAAAAAACTAACAATTTTTCCCAAATTTGACCCATAACGCACAAATTTTCCACTGAAACCTATTAAGAATTGCTATAAAATTAAAACAAGAACCAAAAACCATTTTTCTCTAAATTAAACCGTAATCGAAGGACCAATTTACGTAAAAAACCAAAAAACTAACAATTTTTCTCCAAATTTGACACATAACGCAGAAATTTTCCACTAAAGCCTATTAAAAACTGCTATAAAATTAAAACGAGAACCAAAAACCATTTTTCTAAAAATTCAACCGTAATCGAAGGACCAATTTACGTAGAAAACCAATATACTAACAATTTTTCTCCAAATTTTATCCATAACGCACAAATGTTCCACTGAAACCTATTAAAAATTGCTATAAAATTAAAACGGAAACCAAAAACCATTTTTTGCAAAATTCAACCGTAATCGAATTACCAATTTACGTAGAAAACCAACAAACTAATAATTTTTCTCCAAATTTAACCCATAACGCACAAATTTTCCACTAAAGCCTATTAAGAATTAAAACAAAAACCAAAAACCATTTTTCTCAAAATTCAACCGAAATCGAAGGACCAATTTACGTGGAAAACAAAATTTTCTCTAAATTTGACCCATGGCGCACAAATAATCCACTAAAACTATTAAGAACTGCTATAAAATTAAAACGAAAACCAAAAACCATTTTTCTAAAAATTCAACCATAATCGAAGAACCAATTTACGTAGAAAACCAAAAAAATAACAATTTTTCACCAAATTTGACCCATAACGCACAAATTTTCCACTAAAGCCTATTAAGAACTGCTATAAAATTAAAACGAGAACCAAAAACCAGTTTTCTCAAAATTCAACCGTAATCGAAGGACCAATTTACGAAGAAAACCAATAAACTAACAATTTTTCTTCAAATTTTATCCATAACGCATAAATTTTCAACTGAAACCAATTAAAAATTGCTATAAAATTAAAACGGAAACCAAAAACCATTTTTCTCAAAATTCAACCGTAATCGAAGGACCAATTTACGTGGAAAACCAAAAAAAATAACAAGTTTTCTCTAAATTTGACCCATAGCGCAAAAATAACCCACTAAAATCTATTAAAAACTGCAATAAAATTAAAACGAAAACAAAAAACTATTTTTCTAAAAACTCAACCGTAATCGAAAAACCAATTTACGTAAAAAACCAAAAAACTAACAACTTTTTCCAAATTTGACCCATAACGCACAAATTTTCCACTAAAGCCTATTAAGAATTGCTATAAAACTAAAACGGGAACCAAAAACCATTTTTCTCAAAATTCAACTGTAATCGAAAGACCAATTTACGTAGAAAACCAAAAAACTAACAATTTATCTCCAAATTTGACCCATAACGCACAAATTTTCCACTAAAGCCTATTAAGAACTGCTATAAAATTAAAACTAAAACCAGAAACCATTTTTCTTAAAATTCAACCGTAATCGAAGGACCAATTTACGTAGAAAACCAATAAACAACCAATTTTTCTCCAAATTTTATCCATAACGCACAAATTTTCCACTGAAACCTATTAAAAATTGCTATAAAATTAAAACGAGAATCAAAAACCATTTTTCTTAAAATTCAACCGTAATCGAAGGACCAATTTACGTAAAAAACCAAAAAAAAATTAAGTTTTTTCTAAACTTGACCCATAGCGCACAAATTATCCACTGAAACTTATTAAGAACTGCTATAAAATTAAAACGGAAACCAAAAACCATTTTTTTCAACCGTAATCGAAGAACCAATTTACGTAAAAAACCAATATATATACTAACAATTTTTCTCGAAATTTTATCCATAACGCACAAATTTTCCACTGAAACCTATTAAGAATTGCTATAAAATAATACGGAAACCAAAAACCATTTTTCTAAAAATTCAACCGTAATCGAAGGACCAATTTACGTAAAAAACCAAAAAACTAACAATTTTTCCCAAATTTGACCCATAACGCACAAATTTTCCACTAAAGCCTATTAAGAACTGCTATAAAATTAAAACGAAAACCAAAAACCATTTTTCTCAAAATTCAACCGTAATCGAAGGACTAATTTACGTAAAAAACTAAAAAATCTACAGTTTTCTCCAAACTTTCTACTAAAACCTTTGAAAAACTTTTTTAAAATTGATTTTTCTCAAATATCGAAGTGGGGATCGTAATCAAAGAAACAATTATCATAAGAAACCAAAAAATAGCAAATTTCCTCCAAATTTGACCCATAACGGACAAATTTTCCAATAAAACCTTAAATTATTGGAAAAATAGAGCAAAATCTAAAAAAACATTTTTAAAATTGTTAACCAAATCACCCCGGACATCTGCCTTAGCAGATCACCTATCAAAATCAATAATTTAACAGAAAAATACCATAAAAAACAAAACAAAACAAAAAAAAAATTCTTTAAATTCAATTTTCTTTTCAAGTCACCCTCGGACTTCTCGATTTCAACATTTCAATAAAATTCAAACACTGGTAGCTCGACAAAACTTTATTTACTGCTCTATACGTTTAACATGACTAGTCTTGAGAAAAGACATTTTAATTTAGCTTTGTAAGATTATTTATTATCCAGACTTGCTCATTTCAATTGGTATTCATGTCCCAGCTCAAGTTTTTCGCAATGACTATTTATTTCATACACCGTATAAACGTACAGATTATGCGCAGAATCAAAATTTGAAAAAAAAAACAATTGTAAACGCAACAATTTTCTAAAAAAATCATTTCCATATTATTATTTTCAAATAAAACTCCGTATTATTAAAATAGAAATACTTTTTCTTTATTAATAATGTCAATGCAATACCGCAAGCGCTATTATTGAGTATAGCAAAAAAACAAATTATGCAACACGTAGTTTAATTCGCCCCTAACCCTAACGCAGAAATTTCGCACGCAATAAAAATAGAGCACTCCAAACAAGAAATAGAATTAACGGTATTTACTTATGCTATTATTTCTTGTGTATAACTAATCGATGAATCATAGTAAAAGGTAAGTAATGACATAAAAGGTGTCGACTAATTGTAATTAAAATTAATTTCTTTCAGTATTAAATCGAAATCAAATGTGTGTGAGCATTAAATACAATTCTTTTAGAAAAATAACATTTTTAATTAATAAACCAATCATTAATAAAATTTGATTGAATACAATATGTTAACACATTAATTTTGTGAGTTGGGCTACTTTCATTTCGATATATTATAATTACTACTTAATTACAATTCCGAGAAATGTACATAATTTAATAATTTTTATTGCGTGTCAATTAATTATATAGTTAGGTAACTATTAGTAATTGTGAGTAATCAATAACAATATTGTAATATTAAAGAAAATCTGTTAATTTTCTAAGCCATTGAATAAGAATTCGGTTATATTTTGAGCTAACATAACTGTCAGAGCTCTTATAATATAATATTTCTGTGCAATAAAGCGCATACATAAAAAGGTATAATTCAATTTGGGGCGAACGTAATTGACCGGGGGCTTCTTATATATTTTTCTTGAATGAATTATTCGCATTAGGAATGCGTGATGGTATGATTTGATGCATCAATCAAATTGTCGGAGGCTGCTTGAAATTCTATTCGGCCAAAATAGAGTTTCTTACTTTATTTCTGCCATTACATTACATTACAGGAGTTTTTAAGGGTTTCCTAACAGCACATATAAATTGCAACGTAGACTTGCTGTATTAGTCTTTCCCCTATGCACTTTGTACACGTGGCAACATGGTAGGGGGTATAGCTATCCATATTGATTCATTGCCTGACGTAACACAACTATAACCATTCCTCTTGGTCAAGTATACTTAGCTCCAGTAATATCTATGAAACAATTAAGAGAAATAAAAAAATCCTTTTTTCAAACAAATAAAATCAATTAATTCCATTATTTACAGTAGAGCTATTATCAATTCCTAAAGGTTTAATCGCTCCACGGTTCTTGGATATTTATTGTCAATGAATTATCGAAAATATAGCTGACTAGTCATTCCTAAATGCGATTATATATTCCTGTTATTGCGATAGGGCTCGTTAACTCGCTCTTTCCCTGAAAATTTATACAACTTTCCATCGATTACATTACACGATAATTATATTTTAACTGCGATCCCCAAATAATTAAAAGCCTTGTCGTTCCACATGCAAATTAGTCCGACCCTCTTCCTAGCTTACGGCACTTAACAACTCTTCTAGCCCCGAACAACTTGAATTTAGGCACATAGGTACAGCCTCCCAACAACACCGCTAACAATATCAACCCAATGAAATTACTTATAAGATGACACGCTTGCGCTTTACATCCATTGATTGTTGCATGCAAAGCACCTTTGCTTCATTTTCTTTTTTTTATTGTCGAACGTGTGTTCAGTCCCATCTTTGGATCTCACATTATCTACAGTAGTACATGACAAACTCGTGACGAACACGAAATACAATCATTTATCACATTCCTTTCTTAATTGAACAAGTTGTATTCATTAATATAGCACAATTAACCCAAAAAATATCCAATTCAATCCTTAAGTGTTAGTACAAAAATGTTGTTATTAAATAAAAGCTATATTTTCCAACGATCATATTGTCACTCCTTTTTTAGGGAACCAGCGTCCCTTTTAAATTGCTTTTTATGCACCCCTCATAGGCGGTACTCAGATACACCCCTACTAGGGGATGCAATACACCTTGGCCAAAGATAATAAAGGGGACTACATTTTATGTGTACTTTAATATAATTGTGTTTTCCAACAGTTTTATATTATAAATTATTCGAATTCCTTTTTTAACATAATTACGCGGGTATAATAAAATTGTGAATAGGTCGTGAAAATGTCAACAATTTCATATTAAATGCACATTAGTTATATATTAATTAAAGTGAAAATGCTCTGTGTCGAAGCATTTAATGAAACAGAATATTTATACTTCACTAATTAATTAGTAAGAAGTTAATTGATTTTTTTTAATATTAATAATTACTACATTGTATGCTTTTTTATTTGTTATATATGTCTGTCCGGCTATAATTAATTTTTCTTTAAACTTTGTTTTTATCTTCAAAAATATATGAAAGTAACCAAAACATAACTAATAAATTTGACCCTTAACTCAAAATTCAACTTTGTAATCGGAGGACCAATTTACATAAAAATTTTCTCCAAATTTGTACACATTTTCTATTTAGAATTACTATAACACTAGAGCAAAAACTAAAAACCATTTCTAAAATCAATTTCTCTTCAAATTCAACTTTGTTTCTATTGCAAAAAAATAAAGACCGTAATCGAAGGACCAATTAACATAAGAGATCACAAATTGTCACATAACAACTTACAAATTTTCTAATAAAACCTATTAAAAATTGCTATAAAATTTAGAACAAAAACAAAAAAAACATTTTTAAACTGATTTTTCTTATAACTCAATAGAATTAAAAGACCAATTTACATAAAAACCCAAAAAAATAACAATTTTTCTCAGAATTTTACCCATAACGCATAAATTTTCCACTAAAACCAATTAAGAATTGCTATTAAGTTAAAACAAAAACAGAAAACCATTTTTCTCAAAATTCAACCTTAATCGAAGGACCAATTTAAGTAAAAGACCAAAAAAATATCAAATTTTCTCCAAATTTGACCCATAACGCACAAATTATCCACCAAAACCCATTAAAAATTGCTATAAAATTAAAACAAAAACCAAAAACCATTTTTCTCAAAATTCAACCGTAATCGAAGGACCAATTTACGTGTAAAACCAAATAAATTTTTTTTTTCCAAATTTGACCCATAATGTACAAATTATCCACTAAAACTTATTAAAAATTTCTTTAAAATTAAAACGGGAACCGAAAATTCAACCATAATCGAAGAACCAATTTACGTAGAAAACCAAAAACTAACAATTTTTCTCCAAATTTGAACTATAACGCACAAATTTTCCACTAAAACCTATTAAGAATTGCTATAAAATTAAAACGGAATCCGAAAACCATTTTTCTTAAAATTCAACCGTAATCGAAGGACCAATTTACGTAAAAAACCAAAAACTTACAATTTTTATCCAAATTTGACTCATAACGCACAAATTTTCCACTAAAACCTATTGAGAATTGCTATAAAATTAAAACGAAAACCGAAAACCATTTTTCTCAAATTCAACCGTAATCGAAGGACCAATTTACGTAAAAAAAAAAAAAATTTTCTCCAAATTTGACCCATAACGCACAAATTTTCCACTAAAGCCTATTAAAAATTGCTATAAAATTAAAACGGGAATCAAAAACCAATTTTATCAAAATTCAACCGTAATCGAAGGACCAATTTACGAGTAAAACCAAAAAATAACAATTTTTCTCCAAATTTTACCTATAACGCACAAACTCTCCACAAAAACCTAATAAGAATTGCTATAAAATTCAAACAGAAACCAAAAACCCTTTTTCTCAAAATTCAATCGAAATCAAAAAACCAATTTACTTAGAAAATCAAAAAACTAACATTTTTTCTCCAAATTTGACCCATAACGCACAAACTCTCCACTAAAACCTGTTAAGAATTGCTATAAAACTGAAACGGGAACCAAAAACCATTTTTCACAAAATTCAATCGTAATCGAAGGACCAATTTACGTGTAAAACCAGAAAACTAACAATTTTTCACCAAACTTTACCCATAACGCACAAATTTTCCACTAAAGCCTATTAAGAATTGCTATAAAACTGAAACGGGAACCAAAAACCATTTTTCACAAAATTCAACCGTAATCGAAGGACCAATTTACGTGTAAAACCAGAAAACTAACAATTTTTTACCAAACTTTACCCATAACGCACTAATTTTCCACTAAAACCTATTAAGAATTGCTATAAAACTGAAACGGGAACCAAAAACCATTTTTCACAAAATTCAACCGTAATCGAAGGACCAATTTACGTGTAAAACCAGAAAACTAACAATTTTTCACCAAACTTTACCCATAACGCACAAATTTTCCACTAAAGCCTATTAAGAATTGCTATAAAACTAAAACGGGAACCAAAAACCATTTTTCACAAAATTCAACCGTAATCGAAGGACCAATTTACGTGTAAAACCAGAAAACTAACAATTTTTCACCAAACTTTACCCATAACGCACAAATTTTCCACTAAAACCTATTAAGAATTGCTATAAAACTAAAACGGAAACCAAAAACCATTTTTCACAAAATTCAACCGAAATCGAAGGACCGATTTACGTAAAAAACAAAAAAAAAACAACAAATTTTCTTCAAATTTGACTCATAGCGCACAAATTATCCACTGAAACTTATTAAGAATTGCTATAAAATTAAAACGGGAACCAAAAACCCTTTTTCTCAAAATTCAACCGTAATCGAAGGACCAAAAACCAAAAAAACTAACAATTTTTCTCAAAATTTTATCCTTAACGCACAAATTTTCCAATAAAGCCTATTAAAAATTGCTATAAAATTAAAACGGAAACGAAAAACCATTTTTCACTAAATTCAACCGTAATCGAAGGACCAATTTATGTAGAAAACCAAAAAACTAACAATTTTTCTCCAAATTTGAACCATAACGCACAAATTTTCCACTACAAAACCTATTAAAAATTGCTATAAAATTAAAACGAGAACTAAAAACCATTTTTCTCAAAATTCAACCTTGATTTAAAGAACAATTTACATGAAAAATAAAAAAAAATGGATTTTCTTCAAATTTTTCACTAAAACTGTTAAAAATTCAACTTTGTTTTAATTGCTAAATATCGAAGTGGGAACCGTAATCAAAAAACCAATTTTCATAAAAAACCAAAAATAGCAAATTTCCACCAAATTTGACCAATAACGCACAAATTTTCCACTAAAACCTAATAATAGAGCAAAATCAACATTTTTAAAACTGTTAACCACATCACCCCGGACTTCTGCCTTAGCAGAACATCTACCAAAGTCAATAGTTTGACAGAAAAATATAATAAAAAACCAAAAAAAATTAAAACTAATTTTTCATTAAACTCAATTTTCTTTTCACGTCACCATCAGGCTTCTCAATTTCAACATTTCAAGAAAATTCAAACACTGGTAGCTCGACAAAAGTTTATTTTTACTGCTCTATACATTTAACATGACTAGTCTTGAGAAAGACGTTTTAATTTTGAAGTGACACTACTTTTTAAAGTGCTTCGTAAGATTTAGTTGCTCAGTTCAATTGGTATTCCAGCCCCAGTTCAAGTTTTTCGCAATGACTATTTATTTCATATACCGTAAAAACGTACAGATTAAGCGAAAAATTCTGCCTAAACACGTATTTTGCATCAATCCAAACTTTCGCTTTAGCAAAGCACCTACAGGGGTTCGTGGCTTGCTTGCTCGCATTCCCATCTCTCACTAGAAAATGAGTTATTTTGCTATCACATGATTGCAAAAATCTATCTAATCACAGTTTTGAAATCGTAATCAAAAAACCAAGTCAAAAACAAAATTTATTAAAATTTGCAGTTTTCAGAGGCAAAAAACAACAAACTTTTCTTCAATCGCCACACCTTAAATCCTAATTAACAAATTTTATGTTAAAAAGCAAAAAACTCCTTAAAACTCCTTATTTTCTATCAAAAAGTTTGTCGGTGGCTTGGTTACTGCAAGAGCAAAAAATTGATAAAACAAAGTAAGGACCAAAAATTCGTAATCAAAGTACAAACAACGTCAAAAATTCAAAAATAATGAACCAATTTGACTAAACGTTCCCCAAATAGCTTCCAAAATTAAATTACCCTCCCCCCTCCCCTATCAAACTGGAATATTCTTTTGCGCAAAGTTTACAAAATTAAAAAAAATTATTGATTTTTCTTTGTTGAGATTATTTGGCATATAACATTTTTTCTGTGCATTGTATAACTTTCTAGTTGATGACAATTGATTTAGAAACATGGTATGTAGTAGAAAACAGCATTGTGTAACAAAAAAACTCATTTCAAAAGTTTGACGTCAATTTTGGGCAATTTACATTTTCATTTAGTAGTTTTTGCGCTTGCAACACTATTTAGACTCAACCTATCGACACCAAAATTTATCAATGTAATTTTTTTTGTATTCAAACATAATTCCGCACGGCCCTCATCAAAATTTAACAAAAAAAATTATATAAACCAAAAACAATAAAAAATGCTCCCATATGACCGCTTTTGTAAGTATATATATATATAAAACAAAAACGTAAAAAAATATGATTTCATATGACCGCTCTTGTGACTATATAAATAAACCAAACAATTATGCTTCAATATGACCCCCCCCCCCCCCTCACGCAACCAACTACTAAAAAAAATGTATTAACCAAATTACAAACAATAAAAACCCTACTAAAAGTGCCCGATCAAAAAAAGCAATTAGTTTAAAAACCATTGCACCCCACCCCCCATTCTTCGCTTTCTATTGCACAAATCCCCCCCCCCTCCTACCAGGTAAGAAAATGCTAAACCAAAAAATGAAAAAAGTTATTTATATCAATTACCGTCAATAACCAATCTACTTTGGTTTGAATCAACACTGAAAGCGTTGAGTAAACAAATATTAGAAAAAATTATGTCTTAAAAAGCAACTTTTAAGTATAGTACAGCTTTCTTATACCTTCTTCTACCCCATATGTTTTCACAAAAATTAAAGAACCAATTACACTTGCATGTTATAGTTTTTGAAAATACTTAAATCCCCCCCCCCCCACCCCATATAGCAACTAAACTGTGCATGCAAACGTATTGAAGTCGTTTACTACAGCAAAATCTATGTGATGTATAAAATTGCACTTGCATATTATAGATATTTTTCTAATAAATCACCCCCCCAAAAATAATAAATTAAATACCCCTCTCTACCAAACTGCTTGTTTGATGACTGCAAAATATATCTCTAATATCCCCTCCCACACATTGATTAACACTGATAAAGTTTGTATACATAATTTAAATTCGCTTACGCCTATCATGTAAAACACTTGCATTTACAGCCTTTAAATCTGTAAATCCCCCCCCCCCCTCTAAAGAATTGCAATTGATTTCTAAATTTCTGACTTCCCTGTCCTATATTGAATATATTGAAAATAATGGATAAAATATTTAAACATTTTTCTTTTTTGCCAATGATTTGACCCCCCCCCCTCGCGTCAATTCTAAATACTGCTAAATATTGGCAAACTCCCCCCCCCCCCCTAATTTTTCAATTGTTTTCTTAAAACTGAAAGATTAATGTTAAAAATTTCGTTGTCGGTCCTACGAATCAATGGTCAATTTTACGTTATGAAATGCAAATTTAAAGTCTAGACCCCATCAGAGACAATGGTTGGTCTAGTCAACAAAACTTTTTCGGTAAAATCACTAATCACTCAAATCCTGAGTTATCTCGTCTTGCCTAACAAGACAAACAAACAAACTCCAAAATACAAACGACCAATCAACATGGTCAAAAAAATCATGACTTCTTCAACCGCCACCACACAAAACTAAGAAACAAAATTCAAATGACCTCTTTTATAAAGCACAATCATAAGAAGGTTGTATACAGACTCCTAATAGAGAGGGGAAAGGTTAGTCGGTACTTAGGCCAAATATACTTATAGACACGCCTTAGCGGATGCGGTAAAACTGACATGATAGGTACGTGTGACGTCAGTTGTGGGTAAGAACGCCAATATAGCAAAAAACATAAAATGTCTATAAATTTTGTCTAATGGCAAATAGTGTTGCTAAATTATTTAATTAACAAATATTAAATTGTGGGATTCAAACAAGTGATACTTGATACAATAAATATTCTTAATATTAAACCATTTATTAAAAATATAACATCAAAAACTAATTCATCTTGTAAATAATATTAATAGTTAATATTAAAATATACATTTATAATTTACTGTGTTTATTAATGTTTAACTGTAAAATTAAACGATAAACTATATAAATGACGTCAGTCGTGGGCATAAAACGTTGTTATATTAGCTTCAAAATGCAACAAGCAAAAAATAGGCGCGTCTATAAGTGTATATGGTCTAAGAGTCGCTAATTGATAAAACTCGAGCTAAATAAAAACGATATCATCAAAGTAAAGGCATCAAAATTGTAATCAGATACCTTTTTTCAATAATTAAAAATTCGTACTGCTAAAATCAAACTTTTACACACATCCGAACATCTGCGTTGATGTATGGCCGCAAACATCTATAAATATCATTGCTTCCTACATTGCTAATGTTTTATACACCTTTACTAAATAGCGTTACTAATTTCTTTAATGAACCTTCACTAACTTAATAATGCTACAGGTCCCGCAACCTCTCATCATAACTCATAGCATATTCTTAGTTAACAAAATTATTGAGAAATATCAAATAAAATTAGGCTGACAATATTGTAGACCATTTATAAATTCAGAACGGTTTCAATTCATGAATTTGCCAAGAGGCCTAAAACAACTATTGTAAAATCACGAATTGTCATGTTTTATATGATTATTAAAGTACTTACATATTAAATCATAATGAAGATTGGACTTACCTAAAACAAAAAAGAAAGAAAAATTTAATAACATTCATTTAAAAGCTTTATTGAATTAATGTAATTTTTTAATGAAAATGTATTAACATACTTAGTAAAATGTAGTAGCTTTAATACACAATTTGTTTTGTTAAAAGCAAAGCTGATTGTAAATTATAAAATAATAATAAAGCTTTTAGTGAAAGAGTTTAGCATTTTATCAACTTCTTTTTAAAACAATTGATTCAATAGAGTTTTTTTTTCCTACAATAATAAAAAATAAACGTTTTTTGTGTAGCGACCGTTACACTTTCACTCCATATGCAGAATGAGAGAATAAAACAAATCAAAACTAAATACGGAAAAAATGTATCTCCTGGTAATCGCGTGTGAAATATGGATGTATCATTCATGCGGCTCGTGGATGGAAAAAATCACCATATTCAAAATACATACTGGAATAAAACTTTGTTGAGGAAGATAACTGTCGATGGAATGGGACATTCAATTTCTAGAATCACCCACATCGTGCTTTTTTTTTATTTACCCTCCTCGCTTCCAAGTAAATGTACGTACAAGACGGGTGGAAAAATAAATTTGATATTAAAATATTTTTATTAATAAATTCATTCAATTATTCAGCTGATTTGTATTTTGTTTACGCTCGTAGACTAATGTAATCAGCCTGACAAGGTTTATCAATGTTTTCCTGTGCGGATTATGGTTTTAATCAACATGCGGTTTATAGTAGGATTACGTTTAGAACAATTGTAGAAATGTGGTTTCCAATATTTTCACTAGTTCAAAGAAAACTGTTTTAAACACAAATCTCTGCTAACAGCTGCAAACAAAACATTCCGACTTATAATAGGAACAACTTGAAATAAAGATCACAGATGCATTGACAAATAGTACATTTCGCAAAAAAAGTTGAATTCATTAAATTTTATTCCTAGATTTTAAAATGATTTAATAAATGTATTGTTGACATCAAAACCCAATATCGGTATTTTTTAATCAAATTTTGATATTTTTTAGATTACTGGCCGGATTTTTAACATTTATGGCCGGATTTTTATACTTTGAGATGTAATTTAATTTTATATTTATTATTTTAGTACTTTTCACATTTTTTTCCTTTTATTGACCGGATTTTTAACATTTCACTATTAAATTTCGGTATTTTAAAATGTATTCAATATTTTATAACAAAATTTTTATATTTTTAAACTTTCATTGCCGAATCAGTTTTTAAGCCGGATTTCATAACCGGATTTTAACTTTTAAAAACGTAATTTAATTTTTTTCCATTCGATATTATGTATTAATAACATTTCATGATCAAAAATAGGTATTATGTAAGCAAATTTTGACATACAATGACCGAATTTTAGTACTTTTTCACACTTTTTAATTTTAACGGCCGGATTTTTGAAAAATCATGACCGGATTTCAATATTTTATTTAATTATGTATAGTTGACATTTAATGGCCAAGTATCGGTATTTTATAACCAAATTTGACATATAATGACCGGATTTTCAACACTTTATGGCCGGATTTTTATACTTTGAGATGCAATTTAATTTCATATTTATGATTTTAATGCTTTTCACATTTTTTCCTTTTACTGACCGGATTTTTAACATTTCACTATTAAATTTCGGTATTTTAAAATGTATTCAATATTTTATAACAAAATTTTTATATTTTTAAACATTCATTGCCGGATCAGTTTTTAAGCCGGATTTCATAACCGGATTTTAACTTTTAAAAACGTAATTTAATTTTCTTCCATACGATTATGTATTAATAACATTTTATGACCAAAAATAGGTATAATGTAACCAAATTTTGACCAAATTTTAGTACTTTTTCACACTTCTTAATTTTAATGGCCGGATTTTTGAAAAATCATGACCGGATTTCAATATGTCAAAATGTAACTTAATTGATTTCATTTAATTATGTATAGTTGACATTTCATGACAGAGTATGGGTATTTTATAACCAAATTTGACATATAATGGCCGGATTTTGATGTTTTTTTCACAGTTTTTAATTTTACCGGCCGGATTTTTGACCAGATTTTGCTATTCTAAGATGTAGTTTTATTTTATTACATATATTTATGTATTGTCGACATTTGATGACAAGATATCGACCATATTATAATATTTTAAACATACGATGGCCGGATTTTAATATTTTTTCATAGTTTTTAATTTTACTGGTCGGATTTTTGACGCTTTATAACCAAATTTTGATATTTTATAACCAGATTTAAATATTTAAAAACGTAATTTAATTTTTTCTGTGATACGTTAGACAAATAGCCAAATTGTAGTATTTTTCGCAACTTTTAAGTTTAACAGCCGGATTTTTGACATTTTATAGTAATAATAGATATTTTAAGACCTTTCATAACCAAATTTCGGTAATTTATAACCAAATATTGACATAAAATAGCAAACTTTTGATAATTTTTCACAATTTTCAAATTTAACAGCCGGATTTTTAACATTTTAAACTAAAAAATAAATATTTTAAGAAATAATTTAATTTTCTTGCAAATAATTATGCATTGTTGACCTTTAATAACCTAATTTCAGTATTATACAACCAAATTTTGACATATAATAGCCAGCTTTTGATACTTTTTCACAATTTTTAAATTTAACGGCCGGATTTTTGACATGTTAAAACCAAAAATAGATATATTAAGAAGTAATTTAATTTTCTTCAATTGTTGACATTTCATGACTGGATTTTGGTATTTTATAACTAAATTTTGGTATACATAATACTTTTTCACTGTTAAGCTTAACGGCCCAATTTTCAACATTTTATGACCAAAATGAACATTTTAAGACGTAATTTAATTTTCTTTCAAACAATTATGCATTGTTGATCTTTAATGACCAAATTTCGGTATTTTATAACCAAATTTTGACATAATAGCCAGCTTTTGATACTTTTTCACAATTTTTGAATTTAACGGCCGGATTTTAGCATTTAAAAATAAAAATGGATTTATTGAGACGTGAATTAATTTTCTTTTAAACTATTATACATTTAAGCACAGTTGAGCTTTCTTGACCAAATTTCGGTATTTTATAACTAAATATTGACATAAAATAGCAAACTTTTGATACTTTTTCACAATTTTCAAATTTAACGGCCGGATTTTTGACATTTTAAAAACAAAAATGGATTTATTTAGACGTAAATTAATTTTCTCCTAAACAATTATATATTTTTAAGATACCACGGCTAAATATCAGTATATTATAAGCAAATTTTGATATATTAGTCGTATTTTGATACTTTTTTACAGTTTTCAAGCATAACGGCCGGATTCTCAAGATTTTATACCCGAAAACAAATACTTTAAGAAACACTATAATTTTCTTTTAACGAATTATGTATTATATTAGTATTTATAACCAAATTTCAAAATATAACAGCCGAATTTTGATATTCTTTCACAGTTTTTAAGTGTAAAGGCCGGATTTTCAATTTTAAAAACTAAAATAATTATTTTAAAATGTAATAGAACTTTCTTTCAAATAATTATGTATTCTTGACATTACATGACTAAATATCAATATTGTTTCTAACAAAAATTTCTCATATAATGGCAGGATCTTAGTACATTTTACCAATTTCAAGTTTTGTTTTGATTTATTGACCGGATTTTTGACAGTTTATGACCAGATTTTGATATTTTAAGATTTAATTTTATTAAACTCCATTTAATTGTTGTGTATTTTTGGCATACCACGTCCAGATATCGGTACTTTATCACCAAATTTTAATATTTTTGACATTTGATGTTCAATTGCCAGATTTTTGACAATTCTTGACCGGATATTGATACTTTTAGATATAATTTAAGTTTATTCCCCTTCAAAAAAGTCGTAAAACTCTGGGGCGATGTAAAAAGCACAATAAACCCAAACAAAATATTTTATAATAAAACTTTGATTTTGTTTACATATAATGGCCGGATTTTAGTACTTTTTCACAGTTTTTAAGTTAACTAGACATACTTTTTAGATTTTAAAACGTAATTTAACTTTAAATCCATTTAATAATGCATAATCTACACTTCATAACCAGATATAAGTATTTTATAACCAATTTCAACAATTAATCGGCAAAATTTAGTAATTTTTCATTTTTTTTAAATTTACCGGCCCGATTTTTGACTTTGTATGCTGAGATTTTAGTATTTCAAGATTTTATTTCAAATAATTAAGTTTAATTAACACTTCATGACCAGATATCGGTAGTTTATAACTAAATTTTTACTTCTTTACAATTTTTAAGTTTAACGGCCGGATTTTCGACATTTTATTACCAAAAATAGATATTTTAAAAAATAATTTAAGTTTCTACCAAACAATTATGTATTGTTGACTTTCCATGTCCGGATATCGGTATTTTATAACCAAAAGTTGGCATATAATGGCCGAACTGTAAAACTTTTTTGTTTAAAAACCAAAATTGTTAATATTTTTGATGGCCGGATTTTGGTATTTTATTTTATTGCATATATTTATGTTTTTTAAGATTTCATAACCGGATATCGGTGTTTTATAATCAAATATTAATAATTTTCGTATTTGGTGGCCGGATTTCAGTAATTTCTCACAGTTTTAAAGTTTACTGAACCAAACCTAAGCATTTTATGACTAGATTTCGATATTTTATAAAAAAAATGTTGACAGTTTACGAGCTGGATTTACGACATTTGACACATATTTTAATATTTTTAACATATAATCGTAAAATTTTCAAAATTAACAACTTTACTGGTCGGATTTTTAACATTTTAAACCGGATTTTAGCATTTTAAAATGCAATTTAATATTATTACACGTATTAGACCTTTTGTAAACCTCAAAAAAAAAATTGGTCTAGACCAGCAAAAACTCAAAATATGCCAAACAATCACAACACCGTAAAATGTCTTTACAACACAAGAGAATCCAAAAACTTTGAGACGTCTTTGAAGCAATTGTAAAAGACAAAATAACCTTTACACACTCCAGGAAACAAAAAACCTTATCTAAAGCCAGAATATAGATTGGTCTAGACCAATAAAAACTTAAAATATGCCAAACAATCACAACACCGCCAAATTGTTTTAAAAACCATTAAAAGATCCCTTAATATCTTAAAAAGTATAATAGGACACAAAAAAACCTTTTCTAAAGTTCAAAATAAAAAATACAGACCCACCACCAAAAACTCAAAAACACAACAGAATCCAAAAACTTTGAGACGTCTTTGAAGCAATTGTAAAAAACAAAAAACCTTATACAAGCCCTTAAAACCTTAAAAAACACTTCAGGATACAAAAGACCTTATCTAAAGCTCAAATAAAAATTGGTCTAGACCACTAAAAACTCAAAATATGCCAAACAATCACAACACCGCAAAAAGTCTTAAAAAAACAAAAGATCCCTTAGTATTTTAAAACGCATAATAAGATACAAAAAACTTTTTCTAAAGTTCTAGACCACCAAAAACACAACACAGCAAAATCCAAAAACTTTGAGACGTTCTTGAAGCAATTGTAAAAGACAAAAACCCATACAAACTTTTAAAATCTTAGAAAACACTTCAGAATACAAAAGCCTTATCTAAAACACAAATAAAGATTGGTCTAGACCACTAAAACTTAACAATACCGCAAAATTAAAAACACTAAAAATACCCTTAATATCTTGAAAAACATAACAGGTTAAAGCACAAAAGGAGATGGGTCTAGACCACTAAAAACACAACTCAGCAGAACCCAAAAACTTTGAGACGCCTTTATTGCAATTGTAAAGAACAAAAAATCCTATACAAACCTTTAAAATCTTAAAAAACACTTCAGGATACAAAAAACCTTATGTAAAGCTCCAATAAAGATTGGTCTAGACCACTAAAAACTCAAAATATGCCAATCACAAAACCGCAAAATGTCTTAAAAACACTAAAAGATTCCTTGATATCTTAAAAAGCATTAAAAAGTACAAAAAACCTTTTCTAAAGCTCAAAAGAAGGTGGGTGTAGACCACCAAAAACTGAAAAACACAACACAGCTGAACCCAAAAAGTTTAAGACGTTTTTGAAACAATTATAAAAGACAAAAAACCCTTAAAAACTTAGAAAACACTTCAGAATATAAAAGACTTTATCTAAAGTTCAAATAAAGATTAGTCTAGACCACTAAAAACTCAAAATAAGCCAAACAATCACAACATCCCAAAATGTCTTAAAAACACTAAAAAATCGCTTAATATCTTAAAGAGCATAATAGGGTACAAAAAGCCTTTTCTAAAGCTCAAAAAAAAATAAATCTAGACCAACAAAAACTCAAAAATACAACACAGCAAATTTCAAAAACTTTGAGACGTATTTGAAGCAATTGTAAAAGACAAAAAACCCTTAAAATCTTAGAATTCACTTTAAGCTACAAAACACCTTATCTAAAGCTCAAATAAAAATTGGTCTAGACCACTCAAAATAAGCCAAACAATCACAAAATCGCAAAATGTCCTAAAAAACATCAAAAAATCACTTAATATCTTAAAAAGCATAATAGGATAAAAGAAAAACTTTTCTAAAGCTCAAAATAAAATGGGTCTAGACCACCAAAAACTCAAAAACACAACACAGCAAAATCCAAAAACTTTAAGCAACTGTAAATGACTTAAACAGCCCTAAAAGAACACTTAATATTTTCAGGCTACAAAAAATCCTTTTTTAAAGCTCAGAAAAAAATTGGTCCAGACCAGCAAAAACTCAAAACATATCAATCACCACAAAATCCAAAAACTTTTTAACTTCTTAGAAGTAATTGAGAATGACTTAAAAACCCAAAAAAACCTTAAAGATTCTAAAAAGTACAGAAAATCTTTTCCAAAATTCACAAAAAAATTAGTCGAGACTACTAAAACTCGAACTATGCCAAACTATCACAACATATCAAAATCCATAAACCCTAGAAGTAATTGTAAAAGTAAAAAAAAAATCAATCACAAAACACTACAGGATACAAAAAACCTTTTCTAACGCTAAAAAAAAATTGGTCTAGACCACTATAACCTCAAAAGATGCCATACAATCATAACACTCCAAACTGAAAACCCAAAAAAATTATTAGAATCTCACCAAATACAACAGAATTCAAAAACCCTTTTCTAAAGCTCAGAAGAAGATTGGTCTAGACCACCTAAAACTAAAAATACCCCAAACAATCACAACACATCAAAATCTTGGAGGCATCCTTAAAGCAATTATTGTAAATGTTTTGAAAACCCCCAAAAAACCCTTGGACATTTTGGAAAATACTTCATTTAAAAAGTATGAATTGAAAACTCCAATCAAAACACAAAAATACAGAAGATCATAGAAAACTTTGGCGACAAATAATTGGGTTGATTTATTTATTTCCCAAATAATGAGTATTATGTATAAAACTAAGGCCTCTAATATTGTATGTTAAGGAATCTTGAGTAGAATTGTTAGAACGCATAAATTCTCATGTTGTAGTGAAATTATGTTTAGAGTAGAAAGGAAAAATGTAGTTTGCGGGAGAGTTGTTTGAAAATTTTATCTTATGATATGCGTAATTTAAGATTTCCAGACGGGGTTACATTAATTATTTAGGACGTATTATTATCCACAAGGGACCCTCCTAAGCATAAGTTTAGATCGCATGTTTGCAACCGTTCTAAACTAACCACGTATTCCTTCCTAAAACATATAACATGGCACATAAATAAGTTATATTATACATCGTTGGCTTCCTCGGCTCTCCTGTTTCCTTCAATTCCCTTTAAAGAATATACGAATTACCCGAGTCTGATAATTTACCCCTACGATCGATCCATATTAAACAAAGATGCGCTCATCGCGCACATAAATATCTCTTTCAGTTGTATATTTTCATTTGAAGCTCGCGTGTTTTTAAAAGTGCGACTTAATTAATGACAGGAGACACATTAGGTAGCTTGACAACATTGAGAAATCAATACGCAAACATAACATTCGCTTTTGGGTAGACAATATGAGCGCAGTTGTTTTATTAAGGGAAGAAGGTTATTTGCAAAGAATAATAAAGCGTGGATGGAATGATGCTGGCTGGCTGGGGAGGTGAGTGCGATATTAAAAATTCCGCATAGAAGTTCGCATATAAACCAAAATTTCCAGTTCGTGAAGAAAAGGCTAAAACTTTGACAACTACTTCCCGCTATCAATGTTATCACAGCTTAACGAGAGCATACTGACTCCATGATAAAAGTTTAGTGTTGTATCAGAGCTATCTTGGTCTAACTTTCATCACGTGTGGTGAACTCTTAACAGAACGCGTTAAACATTCGCATTGGAGATACATAAAACCGCAAAAAGTTTTAATTCACTGTCAAAACTTATTATATAAGCGAGTCTGGCCCGCCCAATCATCGAGTTCCAATCGATCGACGTGAAACTGTAATTCGAATTATCATAGCACCAATAACTACACATCTGTTTACATAATTAATGCATTATAGCTACAGTAAGCACAGCTTCATCATTCAATCTTAACGAACCATATAATGCAATTCATAATAAACAATTGACATCGATAGCAACATTGCCGCCAAAGCAAGCGCTCATAGTTGAATAGATTGAAAAAAACAACAAACAAAACATTCTCTAATTAACTACTGGAATTTCCTCGACACCGCTTCCACGGTTCAAATTCAGAATCAATCAAACCTGTGCGCTCCATTCAAATTTAAATAAGCACAAATACAAAGGGCGTGATTTTAATAAATTCTTAGTCTACCCTTCTCAATAACGTTTTTAAAGTCTCCAGTTCATCGGAATTCAATCTACCGAACCGATGGAAAAAATCATATTACACTTTGTGATTTTATTATTATTTATTCACAGAATATTTTATCAATATTCAAATTGACTTCTTTTACATAAATTATAATACACAATATATTCATTTTGGCACAGTTATTGAAACGAAATATCATCGTTACAGGACTGGCTTAATTTTTTGCAAAAAATCGGGACACTAACATACATTGGATTACGATACTATCATCATCAGTCTCCTCTGTCCTATAGAAGAATAACTACTCAAGGAAAAGGATGGAGGGGAAGAAATTATCTAAATTTAAATAAACCTCTCAGTCTAGGCCTGTTCGTGGAATCAACCAAACCCTCAAAGCTTACTCTCAGTCTTCACTGCCCAATTAAAGAATTATTACCCAAAAAGTAGATAGCCATCACCAAAACCTCTCACTGCACCGTGAGGAAAAAGGAAAAAGAGTATCAAACTCAGCCTAGGCCTCTACAGAACCCCAAATCTTACTGGCAGTCTCTACCAAAAACTACCACTGCACCATAGGGAAAGAAGCAGTATAATCGAAAAAAAATGGGTAACCTCCAAAACCTCAGCCTGAATCAGTTTTTGGAATGAACAGAACCTCCAAACTTTACTTTAAGCCTCCACTGCCGTATCGAGTAATCACTACCTAAGGAGTAAGTGACCATCACCAAGAATTTCCACTCCACCTTGGTGGAAGAAAATGAATAAAGACGTACCTTCAAGACATTGTTACCCGTATAATCAACAAAACCCTCAAACCTTACTCTCAATACCCACTGCCATATCAAAAAATCACTATCGCCAAAAGTAACTGACCATCACAAAAAAATCTCACTGCACCGTTAGAAGGAAGAAAGAAGAATAGCTGAGATAACACTGCAACGTCAGCGTAGGCCTCTACAAAACTCTCAAATCTCCACTGACGTATCAAAAAATCACTACCCACGGAAAAGGTGACCATCACCAAAGACTCCCACTGCATAATGGGGAAGGAAGCGGTAGATTCAAAAATATTTGGGTAACCTCCGCAACTTCAGCCTAAACCAGTTCGTGGAATGAGCAAAACCCCCAAACTTTACTTTCAGTTTCCATTAAAGTATCGAGTAATCATCAAAAACATCCACTGCACCTCGGTGAAAAAAAAAGCGGTAAAGATGTATCTTGTAAACCCCGCAACCTCAACCTAGGCCTATTCGTAAAATCAACAAAACCCCCAAACCATACTTTCAGTGTACAAAGCCGTACCAAAGAATTACTACCCAAGAAGAAGGTAACCATCGCCAAAATCTCCCACTATGTCGTGAACTGGAAAGAAAAACTTCTTCAACAAAATTTAGATAAATTCCGCAACCTCAGCCTGAGTCTGTTTGTGGAATCAAGAAAACCCCAAAACCATATTCAGTCTTCACTAAAGTAACAAGGATCACTACCCAAGAAGAAGGTGATCACCACCAAAAACTCTCACTGCACCAAAGAAAGAGCGTGAGTGAACTGAAAAACCATAAAAAAAATATTTAGACCTTAAATTAGAGCTACCAAACAAATCAGCATGTTAAGCACACATATCCGGAGTAGATTTTCTAAACACTGATCTAGACCAAGACAATAGACAGTACAAATATCATAAAACCTCAACTAAGAGCTTCTAGACGTGCCATCAAGACTCATCTGTTGAAGCCTCTGCTGACTGTTAACTCTCTAAAGAGTCTAAAATTTCACCAAATTTGACAACAACAAAATCCCTTTCACTAAAAGAAGCCTAAACGCGTGTTTCCTTTGTCAACGTACTCTATTGAGAGCGTACTAGAAGAAGAGTATCCTTTTAAATCAAATAAAAGTCTCAAAACTCTATTCAGGTTGAGAAAAAATAAACAACCCATACCCTCCACACAACCAAAATAAATTAGAAAACCAAGCCCAACCAGTCTGAGCTGTAGATCTGATCAATTAAGACAAAAAACCAAAGCAGTGCACACTACCAGCGCAAACAACAACGGTATTTTATACACAAGTTGACTATTGCCATTATTGCCAATCGCAACGGCCAATAAGTCTCCTTTGGAGTATGCAAACCCTTCTTACTATCTTTTTGAGTTTGTTTTTGGGTGACACCCGTTGAAAAGGTGCTCCAAGTAGAATAAGTGCCACGTGGCTTCGGGTTTTGTTGGAAATTCTCTGAGGATGTTTAACAGGTGCAATAAACTTCCGGTAAACCATAGACTGTAGAACATGGGTTCCAAAAAAACTGCTCGTTACCTCCAGATAGTAATTTGTCAGACATCTCGTTTCTGCAATCTGTACTAGACCATGCTTCTAAGGTGCAAGTATCACGTGGCTTCCAGTTGTGGTGCTAGACCAAAAACTGATTTAAAGGTTTGTATTGTTGGAGGCTCTCTGAAGGTCTACCCCTGCAAAACTACTGCGTCTACATTTGGTTGTCTCAATTTTGCCATCTGCACTAGGCTCCTAAGGCTCAAGTGCAATAAGTGTCACGTGTCTTCAGATTGTAGTGCTAGACTCAGAACTAGTTTGAAAGTTTGTATTGTTGCCCCAAACTGTGATGCTAAGTCTGGGGTTGTCATTTCTGCAAATCTGATGCATCTGCAAGTCGTTGTCTTATCGTTTCTGCCATCTGCTCGTAAAAATCTCCAAGTACAATGAGGTGCTAGACCCAGAACCGCTTTGTTTTGTTAGAGGTTCTCTGAAGACGCTCCTCAGGTTCAATAAACCTGCGGTGGATTTTAGAGGTCTGCTAGTTGTTGTCTTAAGCCTCCACCAGATAGTGATTTGTCAGTTATATATGCGCAAGCACATTTTGACTTCATTAAACTGCACATCTGCTTCTTCACGCTGGCAGGCAAAAAATTCTACCCTGGAGTTTACCTGCAGATACAACCAATGTTTGCTTCGGTAGTAGATGTTTCTAGATCTGAACCTTCGCTGGTCTTCACTCTAGTTCAGCTGATGTTCTGCTAGATGATGTTGTTGATTTGAGTTTAAAAAATTAACTGCAATAAATGGCGTTGCTTTTTTACAATTTTTGTATAATTGAGTTTTCTGAGCGATTTTAGATCAATTTTGATTCTTTTTTGGCGGTTTTGACACATTTCCCACCATAAAATAATTTTTCTGTACAAATTTGAATTATTTTTAATGCTTTCAATGTAATTTCTGCAAGATTATTAAATAATTTATTTCAATATTAGTGTTCGGAGCGATTTTTGATCTTAAATGTATTCTTTGAGCAAATTTTAATTCAATATGCACAATTTTAAATGGATTTCATGTTTTCATATTTTTTGCAAAATGTATAAAGTATTTCTTGCAATAAATGAATCTACATTTTTATAATTTTGGTATACTTAAATTTTCTGAGCGATTTTAGTGAAATTGTGTGTAATAAATAAATTTTTTGTACAATTTTTGATTGTTTTGACACATTTTCATCCATACTTTGATTATTCTGTACAATTTTAATTGATTTTAATGGAATTTCTGCACAATTTGTAATCAATTTCATTCAATATTAGTGTTCTGAGCGATTTTAGATCGTAAATATATTCGTTAAGCAAATTTTAATTTGATATGCAAAATTTTTAATGGATTTAATTGCATTAACATATTTTTGCAAAATGTATAAAGAATTTCTTGCAATAAATGGGTTTGATTTTTTAAAATTTTAGTATAATTAAATTTTCTGAGCGATTTTAGAAAAATTTTGTGTAATAAATAAGTTTTTGTACAATCTTTGATTGTTTTGATACATTTTCCTCCATACTTTGATTATTCTGTACAAATTTTAATTGATTTTAATAAAATTTCTGCACAATTTGTATTTAATTTCATTAAATAAATTGATATCTTGAGCGAGTTTTGTCCTAAATGTGGTTTTTGTGCAATTTTTAGTTTGATATGCGCGTTTTTTGATGGATTAATGACATTAAAATAATTGTTTCGTAATTTCTTAAAAATTTCTTGCTATAAATGGCTTTGTTTATTATGAATTTAGAACAATTGGGGTTTCTGAGCGATTTTTTAGTAATAAATAAGTTCCTGTACAATCGTTGATTCTTTTGACACATTTTCCTCCATACTTTAATTTTTCTATACAAATTTAATTATTTTTATTGCTTTAAATAGAGTTTCTGCACAATTTGTATTCAAATTCATTCCATGAAATGATGTTCTGAGCGATTTTTTTGGTTTTTATGCAATTTTTAGTTTAATATGCGCGTTTTTTTGATAGATTATTGACATTAAAATGATTGGTTTGAAGTTTTTAAAGTATTTCTTGCAATAAATAGTTTTTTTATCATTTTGACACAGTTGGAGTTTCTGAGCGATTTTAGTGTAATAAATGATTTTCTGTACAAATGTTGATTTTTTTGACACAATTTCCGACATTCATTAATTTTTCTATACAAACATTAATTAGTTTTATTGCATTAGTGAAATGTTTGCACAATTTGAATTCAATTTCATCCAATAAATTAATGTTATGAGCGATTTTTGTCTTAAATTTGTTTTTGTGCAATTTTTAGTTTGATATGTGCGTTTCTGTATGTATTAATGACAGTTAAATATTTGTTTAGTTTTTAAAAAAATTCTTGCAATAAATGGCTTTGTTTCTTTAATGATTTTAGTACAATTGGGATTTCTGAGCAATTTTAATGTAATAAATAAGTTTTCTGTACAATTTTTGATTCTTTTGGCACATTTTCCATCATAAATTGATTTTTCTATACAAATTTTAATTATATTTACTGCTTTAAATAGAATTCCTGCACGATTTGTGTTTCATTTCATTCAATAAATTAATGTCCTGAGCGATTTTTTGTCCTAAATGTGGTTTTTGTGCAATTTTTAGTTTGATATGCGCGTTTTTTATAGATTAATGAAATTAAAATAATTGCTTCGTAGTTTTTGAACAATTTCTTGCTATAAATGGCTTTGTTTTTTATGATTTTAAAACAATTGGGGTTTGTGAGCGATTTTTGAGTAATAAATGACTTTCTGTACAATTGTTGATTCTTTTGACACATTTTCCGCCATACTTTAATTTTTCTATACAAATTTAATTATTTTTATTGCTTTAAATAGAGTTTCTGCACAATTTGTATTCAATTTCATTCAATAAATTGATGTTCTGAGCGATTTTTTGTTTTTAATGTGTTTTTTGTGCAATTTTTAGTTTGATATGCGCGTTTTTTGATGGAATAATGAAATTAATATAACTGTTTCGTAGTTTTTAATAAATTTCTTGCAATAAATAGCTTTGTTTTTAACAATTGAGTTTCCTGAGCGATTTTAATGTAATACATGGGTTTTCTGAGCGATTTTAATGTAATAAATAAGTTTTCCGTACAATTTTTGATTCTTTTCGCACATTTTTCATCACAAATTGGTTTTTCTATGCAAATTAATTATTTTTATTACGTTATAATTTTTTTAATTTTCTAATCCCAATTAATTCATCAAAAATAAATATTTTTATTATTATTATTGAATAAAATATATAAATAAAATTTTAACAAAACTAGTAAATTGTTTAATTAAATTCAATATTGAGTATTTACAATTAATTGTTTTAAATCCTGCTACAAATTATAAAGCCAACAAATATTTGAAATAAAAATATATTTTGTACCAAAAGTAAATAAATAAATCGTCCGATTCTGAACAAACTCTAAAGAAATATAATAAATGATTACTCTGCAATATATATAAAATCTTAATATTCAATTTGACCCCATATATAACTAAAAAGTTTTCGAAGTGGTTGAATTACACGGAAACAGATGGCAGTCTAACCATTTATTACTTATCTTGCTGCAAACTTTTTTCAAAAATATATTATTTGATATAATTCAGAAGATTAAACCCCATTAGTGATTCGGTTATCAAAGCTGGTTTATTGTATATTATCCTCTCAGTTTCATTAGTAATATGAATTTGATTTAAACAAGCCTAAGCCAATTTAGTCAATTACGAACAGCTTTGAGTTTTTATTGATTGATGTATTCCCATTGAAGCTGGTTCAATTCATTATTAAATAATCCTATTAGTTACCTGTGGAATGTTATTAAGCTTTGTGTATTATTTCAATCAAATTAATACCAATTAATTAAAGTCAAAATTGTAGCTTATCAACAATATAAAAATGCAATAATTAATTATTTCATATACCGTATAAACGTACAGATTATGCTAAGAAAAAATCAGCAAGCATTTGGTAATATTAGAATAAATAGTGATTTACAATGAATTTTTATTAACTTTTGATCGATGTGTTAATAAATAAGCTATTTGCACTCTTTATCGATATTAATTCAGTAGATCAAAAAAATATTGATAGATTATATGGAAAGCATAAAAATATTGAATAAACTTGAGATGCGAAAGAGATTATAAACATGATGTTGAGAGAGAAAGTTAGAGCAAAAGTTTTTGAGTGAAAGGGGTTGAATAAAGCGACATTTGATTATCAAACTAAAGTTTTATAATAAAATCAATCAAGTATTGATTAAAGTATAAAGCTTTATAATCAATTAAGTTTAAGTCAATATTTCAGCAAAAACAATATTTAATAAATATGGAAATTTACTTATAATCAATAAAACTCAATTAACTGAAAGCTCTGAAGACTTTTTTTCAACAGTAACTCAATTTAGTAGTATTAAGGACAATATCAACAATGTGAATTGTTCTTGTGTCTGTCAATAAATAAAATGTGATTATGAAAGCCTCCCCATACTCAACTAAACTTTTGTTTTGAAACATTCCCCTCACCACATAAGAAACTACAAAGATAAAAGTATATAAACTTCTTTGGGGATAAATATACTTGTGAAATAAAATCATTCAATTCATCACATTTAAAAAAAATATCTGACTATTTAAGTAGGTAATGTCGAATCGAAATGGACGATTAATTAAGTAGCGGATAGTGATAAGCCAGCGACAGAGTCGACAATCCGAATGCACAATTTCGCATCTGTTGCGAATGTTCGGAATAGTATGTGTCGCTTTTCATCAGTACAATATGTATGTATTTTCACACTCGCAAAACCACAATAATATGACACATTATCATACAAATTATAATACAATTTTGAATATCATTAAAAGAATGTTTAACATATTTTTTCTATAAGTAAATATTTGATTAATTAAATTTCAAATATAAAAAAAATCAGAAATCCTTGAAATTTAAATATTTCTTTATAATATAAGTTTGTTTAGTCAATAAATGTAAACAAGGTGAAAACACTCCATTATGATTTGATCAAGCTTATGTAATATTATAAAATATTCCTTGCTTAAAATAAAATAATTAAAAACAAACAAAGTTCACAGTGTAATATCCTGTTTACGTATCTATCAATCTAATGAAGTTTTTTTTTCTACCTATCCTGAAGCTGCTAGAATTTTCTGAGTACAATTATTCAATTCCCAATGGATGCTGTATGGTTTAGCTAGCAATCAGCACAAGAGTTTAGCATAGCGCAATAACTAGAAAGTACACGGACCGCCATCAAAACGCTTATTCAATTTCTAGCTAACTGGAGGTGGTTTCTAAACCAATAAAGCAATATCCTCAAAGGTTTCGCTAAGATCTACATTTTGGGCTATCAACCTAACCTAAAAAAGCAAACCATTTATTGCAAAAAAAAACTTTTGATGCCATTTAATCCGTTAAAAAACGCATACCAAAATAAAAATTGCACAAAGAATACATTTAAAACAAAAAATCATTTTGAGTTTGGCAAACTACGGAATTGATGTAATTTGGGTTTAGGTAATCGCCCCCAATTTATTTTTTCAAAAAACCAGCAGTCATTGCCTTATCAAAAAATTATAATTAAAGTTTTATTGTCAAAGCCGTTCGAATAAGCCAAATTTGAGCCAGAAAATCATGATTTTGTTGACGAGAGGGAGGAAAATTCTAATCTCAATGATGTCTTAAAAAGCTCTTCGAAGAACTTCAGTGTACCTGAAAACTCTTCAAGAATCTATAAGAATTTTAAATAATTATAAGTCACGCATTTTAGTCAAACGTCGTCAAAAAAATCTTACAAAATATTATGGGCCAAGCCACCGCACTAAAGTGTGCAAGTTTTGCATCACACAAAGAAGCCATAACACGAAGGCATAGGTCAAGTCACGTTTTTGCAAAAAGCTTGGCCCCAATGTTTTCTAAATTTTTTTTTCAATATACTTTTGGATTTTAGGAAGTATTTGTCCAAAAAAGGCGCCAGGCAAGGTCACATTTTTGCAAAAAGATTGGCACCAACGTTTTCTAAAAAAAAATGCATCGTTTTCTTTTGGGTTTTGAAGATATTTGTCCAAAAAATTGAGCAAACAAACCAAAAGTCACATCAATTTGCTGTTTACGGTCTTTGTCTTCACCGTTTCTCTCTTTTTTGACATAACAGATCAGATTTATAATTAAATTTCTGGAATCTCTGCTGGTTCTTTCGATACCATGGCAACGACATCAAATATGTTCAAATTTTTAATAAAAAAGTTGAGCAATGCTGAAAACAATCTTTTCCGGCAACTTCCCAAAACTTTTGCATCTTAAAGCCAAAGCTATTTGTCTACGAGAATCCGGCCAAAACAAAAAGCCAAAAAGTTTTAGCTGAAGTTCACGCCCACCCGTCCAAGTGTTAGTAATCCAGAAATTAAATTTTCTTCAGAGAAACAGATCCAATTCCTTAATGACAAACAGTAAAGTGGATGGGTGGGGCATTCAATTCATTGATTGCGGGACAGTAGTTTTAGCTGGGGTTCCCGCCCAACAAGTAGTAGTGACCCAAAAATTAGATTTTCTTATGTGTGACAGGTCCAATCTCTTAATGACAAATAGATAAGTGAGTGGGTGGGATTGCAGGACAGTATTTTTAGCTGGGGTTCCCGCCCTCCCGCCTAAGTGTTAGTGACCCAAAAATTTGATTTTTTAACAAACAGTCGGATGGGTAGGTATGTAAGGCATTCAGTTCAATAATTGCTAAATTAAAATTGCCGCCCACCCGCCCAAGTGTTAGTAATCTAAAAAATAATTTTCTTCAGAGTGACAGATCCAATCTTTACAAATGACAAACAGTGAATGAGTGATCCAAAAATTAGATTTTCTTATGTGACGGGTCCAATCTCTTAATGACAAATAGTTAAGTGGGTGAGTGAAATTGCAGGACAGTATTTTTAGCTGGGGTTCCCGCCCACCCGCCCAAGTGTTTGTAACCCAGAAACTAGATTTTCTGCGGAGTTACAAAGCTGTTAATAACAAACAATCGAGTGGGTGAGTGTGTAGAGCACTCAGTTCAATGTTTGCAAAATTAAAATTCCCGCCCACCCGCCCTAATGAATATAATCCAAAAAATAAATTATACTCAGACTGATAGATCCAATCTGCGGCAAAAGACAAGCTCACTAGTGAGTGAGTGGGCACTTAGTCATTAATTGCGGGACAGTAGTTTTAGCTTGAGTTCCCGCCCACCCGCCCAAATGTTAGTAATCCAACAATTAAATTTTCTTTAAAATGACATATCCAATCTTTTTATGACAAACAGTTGATGGGACATTCAGTTATTTGATTGCGGAACAGTAGTTTTAGCTGGAGTTACCGCCCACCCGCCCAACAAGTGTTAATGTTCCAAAAAAAATGTTTCTTAAGGTGTGACAAATCCAATCTCTTAATAGCAAATAGGTAAGTGGGTGGGTGGGATTGCAGGACAGTCATTTTAGCTAGAGTTACTACCCACCCTCCCAAGTGTTAGTAACCCAGAAATTAGATTTTATAACAAACAGTTGGATGGGTAGGTGCGAAGACACTTAGTTCAATAAATGCAAAATTAAAACTCCCCCCCCCCCCCAAATGTCAGCAACCCAAAAAATAATTTTCTTTAGTAACAGATCCAATCTTGAAAAATGACAAACAGTGAGTGAGTAGACTTAGTCATTGATTGCAAAACAGAAATTTAGCTGGGGTTCCAGCCCACCCGCCCAAACGTTGGTAATCCAAAAATAAAATTTTCTTTAGAGTGACCAATCTTTTTATAACAAACAGTTAAGTGAGTGGATGAGGCATTCAGTTCATTGATTGCGGGATAGTTGTTTTAGCCAAGATTCCCGCCCACCCGCCCAACAAGTGTTAGTGATCCAAAAACTAAATTTTCTTATGTGTGACAAGTCCAATCTCTTAATGACAAATAGTTAAATGGGTGGGTAAGATTGCGGGATAGATTTTTTAGCTGGGGTTCCCCCCGCCCACCCGCTCAAGTGTTTGTGACCCAAAAATTGGATTTTCTTCAAAGTGATAGATTTCTTAATAACAAACAGTCGGATGGGTTAGTGAGTAGGATACTCAGTTCAATAATTGCACAATTAAAATTCCCGCCCACCCGCCCAAATGTTAGTAATCCAAAAAATAAATTTTCTTCAAAGTGACAGATCCAATCTTGACAAATAACAAACAGTGAATGAGTGAGTGGAACACTTAGTCATTGATTGCAAGACAGTAGCTTAGCTGAAGTTCCCGCCCACCAAGATCCAAAATTAAATTTTCTTATTTGTGACAGATCCAATCTCTTAATGACAAATAGTTAAGTGGATGGGTGGAATTGCATAACAGTATTTTTAGTTGGGTTTCCAGCCCACCCGGAGTGACAGAACTCTTCATAACAAATATCGAATTAGTGGGTGTGTAGGGCACTCAATAGGACACTAGTAGGGCAGTTCAATAATTGCAAAATTAAAACTTCTGCCCACAAGCCCAAATGTTAGTAACCCAGAAAATAATTTTCTTTAAAGTGACAGATCCAATCTTAACAAATGACAAACAGTAAATGAGTAGGTGGGGCACTTAGTCATTGATTGCGGGACAGTAGTTTTAGATGAAATTCCCGCCCGCCCGCCCAAGTATTAGTAATCCAAAAATTCAATTTCTTCAGATTAACAAGTCCAATCTCTTAATAACAAACAGTCAAGTGGGTGTGAGGCACTCAGTTCGTTAATTGCGGGACAGTATCAACTAAAGTTCCCATCCACCCGCTCAAATGTTTTTGATCCAGAAATTACATTTTCTTCAAAGTAACAAATCTTATCGCTTAGAGCATTCAGATCATTGATTGCAAAACAGCAGTTTTAGCTGGGGTTCCCGCCCATCCGCCCAAATGTTAGTAATCTAAAAACAAGATTCTGTACAGAGTGACAAGTCCAATCTCTTAACAAAACAGTCGAGTAGGTGGTCAGTAGTATTTGTGATCAAAAAATTGAGTATTTTTCAAAGCAACAAATCAAACTTCTTGATTACAAGCTCTGGGATAGTTGGGCAAGGCACTAAAATTATTGATTGAAAAACAATAGTTTCAACTGGGGTTACCGCCCACCCGCCCAAAATGGTTGTGATCTAGACAGAGTTATAGATCCAACTTCTGGATTGTAAATTCAAACAGATCCTTTTAGAGGTAGAGGATCATCACAACAAATTGAACAAAAATCTTCAAACAACAAAGGCGCTGCCGCCAATCCCCACTAAAGATCCAGCCCAAAAAAAACGCTAAAAAACCAGATCTAATCTCCGACAAAAAAGAAGACCTCATCAACAAGTCCAACCACAAAGACGCTCCCCAAAATTGGTCAAGAAGAAGAAGAAGTCAAAGATGATAAAGAAGGACCAAGGTGAGATTATTTCTTCTTTATCTAAAACTAACAGACCGCCCCCAACGCTATCCGCCACCCAAATGCAAAACAACTGAAGAGTCCGGGCATGTTGCAACATAGGCCGCACAGCGCTAGCTACAAGAGCTGCCCAATTTATTACAAACTGAAGGCAAGCTAAAATAATATCCAGACCCATAATTCCACTCCACCTTGGAACACTCCTAACGTCGCAAAACGTAACTCATCAGTTAAAAGTAAACCCAACACTAACTCTTTAGGAAGATTCCTCTCCTAGCACAAAATAAAACTTCTTTCCTCGTTTTAGCATTTTTTAAATTAAAAAACCAAAATTTTTGATCAAAAATTGTTTTGCCAAAATTTAACGCCTTTTTATTACTTTATGGATTTTATAAACCTAATCTAATCATAACAAAGTCGTGGACACATCCGCAAACTCTTTAGCAGTAAATGCTTGGGCCCCAAGCCATATGGTCCCGTTCCAGCGTACGGGAATAGCTTGTGGTGTTGTTTTTATAACCAAAATTTGGTGTTTATCACTCAGCGTTTATTTTAGTATAGTCAAGTCAGTTGTGTAGAAGGTTAGCCAATTTTTTTCCTCTTCCCCCACTTCGTCTTTTTCGATTTCTGCTTTTTTTGTTTCAACACAGTATCGCTGTGAAGCGTTGTTTAGACAAAATCCTCAACATAATGGAAGACCTACTTCTAGCAAATAACAAAGTCGTTAACATGCACACAGGTAAGTGAAATTTCTTTAGCGGTAAATGCTTGAGCCCCAGGCCATATGGTCCCAGTTGCATCAAACGGAACTTGGTTAGTGTTGTATCACTTACTAATAGAATAAATTTTGTTGAATATAAAAAATAAAATAATTTTCAAGAAAATTATTAAGCTTGTATGAATGTGAAGCTATTCTGAAAGTATCCATTTGAATGTTTTTATTATTTCTTCATCGATACAAGAGTATAGTATGTAAAGTAATGTGACATTTGGGTTATTTTATGTAAACTTTCAAGTGAGACATTTGTATTGTATTTTAAACGAGTTTGAAATAGTAAAAAGTAACATGTTATCTGGAATAGCACAGCAGTTTGTGAATTCTTCTAGTGGGAAATAGTTTAATATCACAAGAGCCATGGTTTTCTGTTGCATTCGCGTTGACTTGTCGCCTTGTCCTTTTTAATATTTAATATGTTAGAATAACGGAAGGAAATATCGTTAAATATATAGTTCTACAAAATGCGAATGTATGGCGCATCCGGGACTGTTATATTCTCGTTATATACATTGCACATATATACTACACCCACCCCTCGTATATATATTTTTTTGTAAAGACGTCGCGCGATTTGAACGTTCTAGCTGAACTTTACGCGGAATAAAAGTTTCGCAATGTATCTGTCCGGCAATGCTATTTGAAACTTTTATCCAACAAACTCCCTTCCATTTATGTGGCTAATTAATAATTTCCGACGGGCCAGGATAATACGTCAATTAGGTCAGGAAAGGTGCCCTTTTATTTTCTGCTATCGCTCAACCGCAACATCGGATGGATTTTCCTATCCGCATGCGTGTGTCCGATTTTTTTGTCATCAGTTGTCCCCCCAAGCGCAATTAATCAATGAGTACATTATCCAGTCGTGTAGCTCATTTAAATCGCTGCTATTTGATATATCACAACCCATATTCATTTACACTAAAACAGCATTTATGGAGCAAATTCGATTTTTTTATTATAATTCTTTGCACGATTCGATTAACATCACAATTAATCATGTCGCCCCCAACCAACACAATCTCATAATACTATGCCTTATCTGCAACATTTTTACAGACTCGATGCACTCATGTCAATTTCAATTAGCTCGGATCATATTTTACAATTATGATATGCATAGCCTTGCGTTCAAAGTATTCTTTAAAAAATTCAACACCACTCCAACTTATTAAACCGACTAAAAACATTGCTTTGAAAAATTTACACCAAACAACCCTCTCCACTATACTATACTATACCTTTAGTGAATATAAATAATCAGTTTTTCAACATACTGAATATTGATTTTAAGATGGAGATTAGTTTAAATCTTATAAATCTATATTAATTACAAACTGCTTCAAAGTCTAATTTTACACACAAACTATCACTCTCGGTTTCACCGGTCGTTTTGACGGATCGCCGTTGGAAAGCGCTTTGACGTCTGCTTTTACTGTGGTCTGTGGCTTTCTGTTAATTCTGTTAGAGCGCTTTAGGTATTCTGCCACTCAAGTGATTTGAAAACATATTAATGTATTGTTTAAACAAATTAAAATTGAAACAAAAATATTTTATTTACAAAAAATGTAAGCAATATTTTTTAAATCCTCATCAACTGCGCCATAATTAATATTTTTTATTCACTATTCAAATATGTGACTAGCATAATTTCCTTTAATACTTTCAGTTTTCTGATTCTATTATATATAATTTCTACCGACTGCGCCAGAACACTTTTCACATATGTAAGGTTTTTTATTTGCACTTAATTGGATACTATATCATTGCAGTGCACCAAACATTAAATAAAAATTACTTAAATTGTTTTAAACGCAGATAGCAAATTAAAATTTCACAATTAGATTACGTTTTACCGACTGCGCCAAAATAGTTTTCAGATAAATAAACTTACTTTTGAGCTTTACCGCACTGTTCACATTTAAATTTATATGCAATAAAAATTAAATTAAAATTAAATCGTTTTAAATGCAAATAACTACAGTTTAAAAATTGCAAACAGCGCAGTCGGTAGAATATATTTTTTAATTTATGCTTAATTTCAAAACTCGTATAAAAAAATCTAAAAAAAAAAATAAATTTCTGCTTAGACATTATAGAAATAGACTCAATTTTGTAAAAATAATATATAATAAATATAATTAATAATGCAGCTTCAAACCCCCACCGACTGCGCCATAATTAATATTCGAAAGAGTGACAAGCAACACTTAATTTTAATCTTTATAAATTGCAGGAGGTAATCGTGATTTTAAAGCAAATTTTAGGTTTGAAATAAGTTTTGTGTTTCATTTAAACGTAAATTTTGAGCGAATTTTATGATAAAAATTAGTTTTCTGCGCATTTTTCATTCTGTAAATAGGTTTACTGCTTTTATTTTGATAAATGACATGTAGTAAACGTGATTTTAGTGAGAATTTTATGCTCAAAACTAAGTTTTTTGTGTCAATTTTGATATATTTTATGTAGTAAATGTGATTTCTGAGCCAATTTAGAGCTAAAACTAAGTTTACTAAGCGTTTTTCATCCTGTAAATAAGTTTTTTGCATACATTTTGATCAAGTTCAAGTAGTAAACGTAATTTTAGAGCAAATTTTATGCTTAAAAATGTGTTTTCAGGTGGTAATCGTGGTTTAGGAGCAAATTTCATAATTAAAATAAGTTTTTTTGTGTCATTTCTGATGTATTTTATGTAACAAACGTAAATTTTGAGCAAATTTGGCTTCAATTTTATAAATTTAATGTGGTAAACGTGATTTTATGCTTAAAGTAAATTTTCTGCGTCAATTTTGATAGTAGTAAACGTGATTTTTGATCAAATTTTTTGCTAAAAACAATTTTGTTGCTCGTTTTTTTTGCATAATTTAAATAAATTTAACGTGTTTTTAGAGAAAGTTTTATGTTTAAACTAAGTTTACAAACTTAATTTAGATTCTATCGACTGCGCCTAAACAGTTTAAAATTTTCATACCGACTGCGCCAAAGCTTGTGCAATTTAAACTTTAAAATTAAACAAACTAAAATTAAAAATTAAAAAAAGTAATTTTTATTATCAACTGCGTCAAAATTGATTACAGTTTCTATCTGCAGCAAAAAAATTCAACTAAATCCCATAATTAAAATTCTCATACCGACTGCGCCATTGTTTGTAATTCTTAAACTTAACTATGCGTAAGATTTTAAATTAAGCACAATCTAAAAATATATTCTGCTGACTATTCGTATTTAAAATAGTTTAAATAAAGTAATTTTTATTGCATCTAAATAACTTTTCACTTGATGCGTTAAATTTATTCAAAATAATATTCTATCAACTGCGACAAAATCATTTACAATTTGTAAAAGAGTACCGCATGGTTTTCTATCTGCAGCAAAAAATATAATTAAGTTATCCTACTATTAAAATTGTCATACGAACTGCGCCACAGCTTGTGCAGTTTAAGTGTAAAACTAAGTATAAACTAAAAATTATATTCGACAGAAAGCGTATTTTATTGCATCTAAATAATTGTTTGCTTTGTGCATTGAATATACATTTTACAAATAGTATTCTATCGACTGCGCCAAAATTATTTACAGTTTATAAAGAGTACCTCTTTAAACAGCAAATATAATTAAATCCAACTATTAAAACTGTCATACCGACTGCTAAATAACGTTCTTCTTTGTGCATTAAATATATTAAAAATCGTATTCTATATTTGTAGTATCGACTGCGCCAAAGCTTTTTTTATTAAAGTATACTGAAAAACTCAAAAAAAATATATTTTTTTTAAATTAAAAATTAAAGAATTTGAAGAAAACTTTATGATAATAATTGACACAAATTTTGTAAAAAAAATTAAAAAAAAAAACATGATACTTCAAATCTCCATCGACTGCGCCAAAATTATTATTCTTTATTCGCTATTCAAAAATGTGAGCAGCAAAACTTTAAACATCCAATTTCCAGTTTACATACTTACATAAAAAAAATAATTAATTAAATTTCTATCGACTGCGCCAAAACACTTTTCGCATAAATTTATACTTAATTATATACTCTTCCTGTGCTTGCACCACACTATACATTTACATTTAAATGTATTTGTAATAAATAAATATTAAACAAAAATTACTTAAAACTTAAAAATAATGCAGCTTCAAATCCCTATCGACTGCGCCAAAACTAATATTCCTGATTGACTATTCAAAAGTGTATTTAATTCTTGTGACTGCGCCAAAACACAAAGTTTGTCGCTTATAAAATTGTAATTGTGAGAAATGCATTATGTTGGCAACAGTGTTTTGTAAGCGGTCCGTGTACCCCATTACCATAACTAAATTAAGTTATTTTAATGCCAATCAAAGCAACCAAAAAAATTATAACAGCAAATGCAAAATTGAGCTTAATTTAATGATTAGTAGGATAATCCGCTCACAATTTTGCAGGAATCATACACAAATTCATTATAATTTAATTTATAAACGCAAATAACGATATAAATATAATTGGATTTACTCAGGCTGAAAGTTGCAAATGTAAGAAGTACTAAGAATATGAAAAAGTTAACATAATACAAATTGAAGCGCGTCTGTAGGTGAACTGTAATTGCATTTAAAAGGAATCGCGTAAGGAAATATAAATAATAATAGTTAAAGCATAACATATTGATTAAAATTAAATTATTGGATAATACAGATAGAAAGGTTAAGAAACTGAGACATATGGCTCAAGGTCATTGCTAAATGGTGTCAAGTTAAAAATAAAACCAGTTATATGAAACCGAATAGCGTTCTGCGTATGACAAGAGTTTCTGTCTTACATCCCTTGGAATCCAGATGAAGGCAGCGTGCATCCCGCAAATCTAATACGATTTCCAGATCGCAGCGCAATTCAAGTGCAGCTTGCTGTTTAATTGAATTATAATCTACAGAGGATCTCCATTGAAATTGTCGAAATGAGTCCGTGATTCCCAAAGGTAAACTATTGTTGCTTTAACTGTACACATGCTTGCCTCACACAATTCAAGTGTAATTCAATTACACCTCCGGAAAACATACCCCAGCGTAACGCACGTCAAAAATATATGAATTCCAGCGAATGTTTTTATTTATGAATAGCTAGCTAGCCTTACCCTATGAGAATTATATTAAAGCAAACATTGTAACAATTTAACAAAACATTTATTTAATAATATATTGGAATTTAAATTTATTTATTAATTAGTTTGTTTGTAAACTAATCCGAAACTGTACCTCTCACTACAAGCGAAGTTAGTTTGTAAGAATCATCAAACACTAGCCCCGAGATGTTTGGAGAATTCACTTTGTTTCGTGTATTGAACTAGTCTGGAACAGTAATGAACTTAATAAGAACTTTAAAATATCATGTTATGAGACTCTTAATTAATTTAAATTGATACAATTAAAAATTTTAGAAAATAAATAATTAAATTGAGTGGTTTCCTTTCGGCGATTTGACAGGTTTCGTTTGGTTTGGTATAATTTGCTTTAGATCAGATTAAACTAGAATGGGTTACGTTATCCCAGTCGTGCGGTTAGAACACTATGGGTATTAATGAATAGAATCACTTAATTCTATTGTAAAATGAACTACTAAGATAGAATTAAATGCTGCAGCTGTTAAAATTTGTCTTTAACAAACAGTAAATTAGTTTGGCGCAGTCGATAATTTTTAATATGTTAATGCGCAAAAGTTATTTAGATGCAATAAATAATAACTTTTATTAAACCGAGAAATTTTTAAAACATTCTGCACCACTTTACATTCTGTAATTTTTTTTGACGCAGTCGATTTTAAATATATTCAATGTAGATGCATTAAAAATTAAATAAAAAATATTTTCATCAAATTCCTTTGAGTGGCATAAATAAAGTTTAAATATAAAGCGCAGATTATGCTTTGGCGCAGTCGGTATGAGAATTTTAATAGTGAGACAACTTAATTATATTTCTTGCTGCAAATAGAAAACTCGTTACAAACTATAAATAAATTTAGCCAAAACTGGTAAAGGGTGCAAAAAATGGCTGCAATAAGCATGTTTTGTGCTATTTGTACGGACCGCAAACAAAACAACACGGACAAGAGTCATTTGATTGTAAAAATACTGTGTCTTATCAAAATTCTCACCACTAAATCTCAAAGAACTAGTAAAACGTACAAAAAACGGATGCAACAAGCACGTACAAAATTTGTGCTATTTGCACGGACCGCAGACTAAACAGTACAGACAAAAGTTATTTGATTCTAAAGATACTATGTTTTGGTGTCAAAATTTCCAGATTAAAAACACTAAAACTAATAAAGCGTGCAAAAAACGCCTAAAATTAACAAAATGTATAAAAAAGTAGTTCTGCAGAAGCTCTTCTAAACTTTACTACTGTAACTACAAATCCTAAATAACAATCTCGGCTATGAGATCAGTTCAGAAAACACCGATAAATGCGAAGAAAGCTGTTCATAACCCCGTAGAACACGTGAACCGCAGACAAAACAGCACCCACAAGAGTCATTTGATAGTGTAGATTATGTGTCTTGGTCAAAATTCTTGGCTTCAGATCTCCAAAACGCCAAAAAAAAAAAATTAGCAAAGCATCTCACACAAACCTCCATAAGATCTAGCCCATTTCCGTCCTCTATTTCCACAGACAAAAGCAAAGAACATTCACAAAGACAACTTCTCAAAGTATCATTCGACCAAACTTTAGAACAAGTTTAGACAAACAAAGTACAAAATACTGTAGTCAAAATTCTCACCTTCAAATCTCCAAAAACTAGCAAAAAACGTCAGCAACAAGCAACTTCAAGTTTTCTACTGTTTACACGGACCGCTGACAAAACAGTACAGACAAAAATTATTGGATTCTGAAGATGTTTTGGTCTTAAATTTTTTGTCTTCAAATCTCCAGATTAAAAAAAGAAAAACTAATAAAGCGTGCAAAAAACTGCAACAAGCATCACACCAACGTGCGGAACTTCCATTGGCTGATCAAATTGATCAATTACAGAAGAGAAAGCCATTTTTTTTAGAAAAATGATGAATCAGTCCAAAATCTCGCTTTGTGAGTAGTTCTGCAGAAGCTTCGCTAAACTTTTCACTGAAAACTATTGTTCCAGCTATGGAATGACTACAGAAATAACTCGTGGCTCACAGACTGACAAACGTCAAGGAAGCGGTTCATAATCCCAACGTAGAACAACACAATCTTGGTGGCATTGCATCAGCCGCTATTAGAATCGCAACTCAAGACAGCCGACCTCACAGCATTCCTATGTTGCATCTAAAAATCCTTCAACTCGAAAAGACGCCACCAGCAGGCCACCATCGACCAAACCGCAGCCTTGCTAATGTCACTACACTTTTAGGTACCAAGAAACACACTATCACAAAAGCTCCAAGGCTTCTCTCACATCTCCAGAGAATCGCCTAGAAACCGGAAGCCACCTCCACCAAAACAAAACAAAATGAAAGAAAACGTTGCATACCAAAGCAAGGACCTATTAGCCAGAGTTGGAATATCAATAATAAAACCGTCTCCAACCAATCACGTCCAAGTTCTGTGCCATTTGCACGGACCGCAAACAAAACAACACGCACAAAAGTCATTTGATAGTGTAGATGATGTGACTTGGTCAAAATTCTTGGCTTCATATCTCAAAAACGTCCAATAATTAAAAAAAATAGCAAAGCTTCTCACAAAAACTTCCTTAAGATTAAGCCCATTGCCGCCCTCTACTTCCACAGACAAAGCAAAAACATTCACAAAAACATTTTCTTCGGCTGCCTCCAAGTATCATTCGACCAAATTTTAGACCAATTTTAGACAAACAAGCTTTGAAGCAATGTAGTAGCAGTTCAAGCAACCTTCTCACTGCAACATAGAAAACAGGTCAAAAACTAAACCAATTTTTTTTTTATAGCAATCTGGAATTTTAGTCAATGTTCAAAAACGTGTGGAGCAAATTATAGACACTACTATTACATCGTAGACCTAACACCAGAGCGACAAATAAAAACCAGCTTCAACAAAATACAAAGCCAAGACAGAACCACAGATCTGCAATCACCTGTGTGCCACCTAGACAACCAGATCCTGGTGCTTCACCAAACTCCTTAGCTTACATCTTGACAGCCAAAACCTAAGACATTCAATAGAAGCTTTCGGAAAACTTCCATCTATCTAAAGACATTTCACAGAAAGTAGCAAAAGTACAATATTTATTTGAATATTTCAAAATCAAAACCATTGTCACCGCCCCAAGCCATTGCTCAGATAATGCCACATGGCTGGGCTTAGTAAATAACAGCAAAAAGCAAAACTCAACCAAAAATGTTACCGGTGCTAAGCGTTCAGACAGACAAAACAACAATCGCCCAATCGATGCGCCGAGTGCGGGAATAAAGCAACAACACTCCAGCACCATCCAACGCTCACCCTACTACATCACGGCACGCTCGGAGTCGCACGCATGGCAACCCGCATGCCCTTCATCCCCTGTAGGTAGCGTATGTATATGAGTTTGGCTTGAGTAGCTAATTCGAGCTTTCTAGGGTCCAGAGGAGATTATATTAAGAATACTAACCTTGTTAGCACCCACAGGGCTACATCCTACCAGAAATTCATCGTTGGAACCGGCAAAGTAAAGAAAGATAAGATAAATACCTAAGCAGAAATCTCTGAACCGGAAAAGTAAAGAAGGACAAGATAAAAAGCAAAACCATATTATAGTACTCAGAAAAAAAAACCGTAACATGTTTCAACCTTTACAAGGCCTTCATCGGGCGGTGATACAAGCAAGTATACGCTACTGGAAGAACTCAATCACTAGATCGTCACTATTGACCAAAGAGGAACCTTCCTGGTGTCACCGCACACACCGATGCTGGAAAGCAAAACACAACAGCCACAAAGCTTCACTACACCTGAAGCCCTTCTCCAAGGAGTCGCCCAAAACCATCACCAAGCTCCCATAAACACCAAAAATCCGAGAAAGTGCATCGCTCCCATGCAGGTTTTTGTCTAACAACCGTACCATCTTCTAGGTGTTTCCCCCTCCGCAGATCTCCTCCAGGTCCAAAAAACTGTATCACAGAAGCATAATACTTATAGAAGCCATTGTGGGCCCTCCCAGCGGCATTATTGGCCAGCGTTTACACTTGTGGAGTAGAAAAGTCATGCAATCGTAAAACTGGCAATCAAAAACCTCTAATTAATCTAGATTTATAGATCCTAGTAAAAAAGTAGAAGATCTAAAAAAGCAAGCAAAACTGAAACAAAAATCAACTCATAAATAACCCTTTGTTAAAATTTTGAGTTAAAAAGTTGTCCAACCTTTTAAGAACATGTGGCTTTGTCTCGTGAATGTCCGAAAAGTTGAAGGGTAGCATAGTGGTAGCGCTAAGATGTTTTTGTTTGCCTCTTCAAAAAGTTTGGTAATCCCTTAAAAAATGTTTGCAAAACCCTCTGGCTAAAGACGTCTGCAAGGGTGTGTAGTTGCAATAATGCGGTAAGTGATAAAAAGGAATGATCCCTGGCACTTATGTCGACAAGGGGTGCGCCAGAGTCTGTAAAGATTCCGAATTAAAGTGAAATCCTTAAATACCGATATTGTTTAGTTAAAAAAAGCAAATGCGTTATAAACAACTACAACAAGCACGTCCAAGTTTTGTGGTATTTGCACGGACCGCAAACTGAACAGCACGGGCAAAAAAATATTATAAAAATGCTGTGCCTCCAGAGATTGTTTTTATTAATCCAAACGCACCGATAATGATTAAATAAAAAACTAAAAAACTAAAATTTAAAAAAAACTTTGCAAATCCACAATATGGCAACAGTGTAACCCAGTGTTTCAAGTTATTACAACTCTCACCAGTGCGTTTAGCAACACATCTTTTTTCAATCAATCAAATCAATATCGGTCGATAACTCTTTTTATATTCAAACCAACCATTGTCACAAGGTAACATGTATAATCATTTGTCTGTATATAAATATTTTTACTTCTGAAAGAGCACAAATGCGTTTAAATTTTTTATAATCGCCCTAAAAATTGTGTAAAAAATAATATTTGTGCCAAGTGTACTCGAGAATATTTATTGTTTGAAATTTACAATAAAATTTTGCTCTGTTATTTTTTTTATTAAGTTAAAAGTTGTGTAGTAAAATAATGGGCAACGCCGCTTTTAAACTTTCCGTTTCACCGGCTTAATAAAAGGAAATAAAATTGTGCCACACCCCCACAGCGGATATACAGTGTTACATATAGCGCGAGAATATGCCGTATACATACAAAAAAAATTCGTTACAGTTCGGAATGCATATCAGAATTGATATCGACCCGGAAACATGTACATCTAAGTTTACTGCTAATTGTATACGTGTATAAAAGCAAATATTAAAAATGAAATTGCTTTTATATTGATATCCGGTTTAACACTAGAAAGTTTAAATATTTAAAATTAAATTAAATTACGGTAAATTGTAAGTACAATATTACATTAAAATTTTCCGGAATAACAATTGTAAAACATATGTTAAATTTGGGATCGAATGTTTTAAGTAAATTTAAAATGGAAATTGTTCACAATGTTTATTTCTATCTATGCGACATTAGTCCTAACTATCCAAACAATTTGTAATTCAAATGTGGCTATCTACATTTAGTAAATCTGTTGTAGTACAAGCAATTTAAAATAAAAATCTTAGAGTGACAAAAAATAAAACTTTTATTTACTCTCTATCTAGCAACAAACTTTTGAAATTTACTGGAACAAATATACCGACCTCATAATTTAGTAAACTTTTTCCCGGGCAATTAAAAAACCACATAAAAAGTTTTACTGTTTTCATCCCTACCATTCAAGAGCAAACAATCGAGATTCTGTATGGAGATATTCCACATATCACAAACACAGCATGTGCGGATACAGTTACTACCCTCTCTTCCACACACACGCTGGGAATTCGAGTAAAAAGAAAGAACAAACTACAACATGGACACACCCTTCTAACTAACCCAAAAAAATAAAAATTCTAAACAGTACGGTTTCTTATGCCCTTCCCAACAAACATTTCTTTTTTCAATCATTACACTTTTATGATCATGCTAACCGTTTTTATATACTACTTTTTCTATTTATATTTACATTAACATCTTTTTTCAAGCATTAACAATATTATAAAATATATTTTAACACAATATTTTCATTTATATCGTAACACACTCTACTCTTATGCTTTAAATATTTTATAATAATTATAATTAATTTTTCTGGAATAATATCAAATGTTACCTTACATTACATGGCACGAATGGAATACTTCACTTACCTAAAACAAAAAAAAAACAAATTAGTAAAAAATAATCAATAGTTAAGCTCGATTTCCACATAAAATAGTTTTACTTATATTAATAATATCTCCAAGATTAAAACTCACATTTTGAAAAAAATCAAACTGAATAAGTTAGAAACTAGATTATGTTGACCGTCAGAGTTTGAAGAAATTTGATTTGTAAGCTAGTAAAGATCAATAGGTGCGACGACAAATTGTCTTGATGGATGCTCATGTCAAAAGGTAAGAGTTCGGCATCTTGGAAAAATTATTGACAAACTTTGAAGAAGACCCCCAGGTAGTAAAAACCTTGAGAAGGCCCCCCAGGTTACCACGTCAAAGCGTAGGAGTTTGGCATCTTGGAAAAACTATAGCCAAGCCATGAAGAAGTCCCCCAGGTACTAGAAGGTCCCCAGAAACCCATGTCAAAGCGTAAAAATTTGGCATCTTAAGAAAATTATGGCCAAACCTTGAAGATGTCCCGCAGGTAGCAGAAACCTTAAAAAAATCCACAAAGCGTCCATGTCAAAACGTTGGAGTTTAGCATCTTAAGGCCAAACCTTGAAGAAGATCCCCAGGTACTACAAACCTTGAAAAAGTCCTTCAAGTACCCATGTCAAAGCGTAGAAATTTAGAATCTTGAGAAAATTATTGGTAAGCCTTGAAGAAGGCCCCCAAGTAGTAAAAACCTTGAAAAGGTTCCTTAAGATGTAAAAACCTTGAAAAAGTCCCCCAGGTGCCCATGTCAAAACGTAGGTGTTCGGCATCTTGGAAAAAATATTGCCAAACCTTGAAGAAGATTCCCAGGTAGTAAAAACCTTGAGAAGGTCCCCCAGGTGCCCATGTCAAAGCGTAGGAGTTCGGCATCTTGGGAAAACTATAGCCAAGCCATGAAGAAGTCCGCCAGGTACTAGAAGGTCCCCCAAAAACCCATGTCAAAGCGTAAGATTTCGGCATCTTAAAAAAATTTTGGCCAAACCTTCAAGATGTCCCGCAGGTAGCAGAAACCTTAAAAAAGTCCCCAAAGTGTCCATGTCAAAACGTTGGAGTTTAGCATCTTAAGGCCAAACATTGAAGAAGACCCCCAAGTAGTAGAAACCTTGAAAAGGTTTCTTAAAATGTAAAAACCTTAAAAAAGTCCTCCAAGTACCCATGTCAAAACGTAGAAATTTGGAACCTTAAGAAAATTATTGCAAAACATTGAAGAAGGCCCCCCAAGTAGTAGAAACCTTAACAAAGTTCCCCAAGATGTAAAAACCTTGAAAAAATACCGTAAGTGCCCATGTCAAAACGTAGGTGTTCGGCATCTTGGAAAAAATATTGCCAAACCTTGAAGAAGACCCCCAAGTAGTAAAAACCTTGAGAAGGTCCCCCAGGTGCCCATGTCAAAGCGTAGGAGTTCGACATCTTGGAAAAACTATAGCCAAACCATGAAGAAGTCCCCCAGGTACTAGAAGGTCCCCCAGAAACCCATGTCAAAGCGTAAGAATTCGGCATCTTAAGAAAATTATGGAAAAACCTTGAAGATGTCCCGCAGGTAGCAAAAACCTTAAAAAAGTCCCCAAAGTGTGCATGTCAAAACGTTGGAGTTTAGCATCTTAAGGCCAAACCTTGAAGAAGACCGCCAGGTACTAAAAACCTTGAAAAAGTCCACCAAGTACCCATGTCAAAGCGTAGAAATTTGGAATCTTGAGAAAATTATTGCCAAGCCTGGAAGAAGGCCCCCAAGTAGTAGAAACCTTGAAAAGGTTCCTTAAGATGTAAAAACCTTGAAAAAGTCCCCCAGGTGCCCATGTCAAAACGTAGGTGTTCATCATCTTGGAAAAAATATTGCCAAACCTTGAAGAAGATTCCCAGGTAGTAAAAACCTTGAGAAGGTCCCCCAGGTGCCCATGTCAAAGCGTAGGAGTTCGGCATCTTGGGAAAACAATAGCCAAGCCATGAAAAAGTCCGCCAGGTACTAGAAGGTCCCCCAAAAACCCATGTCAAAGCGTAAGATTATGGCCAAACCTTCAAGATGTCCCGCAGGTAGCAGAAACCTTAAAAAAATCCCCAAAGTGTCCATGTCAAAACGTTGGAGTTTAGCATCTTAAGGCCAAACATTGAAGAAGACCCCCAAGTAGTAGAAACCTTGAAAAGGTTTCTTAAGATGTAAAAACCTTAAAAAAGTCCTCCAAGTACCCATGTCAAAACGTAGAAATTTGGAATCTTAAGAAAATTATTGCAAAACCTTGAAGAAGGCCCCCCAAGTAGTAGAAACCTTAAAAAGGTTCCCCAAGATGTAAAAACCTTGAAAAAATACCCTAAGTGCCAATGTCAAAACGTAGGTGTTCGGCATCTTGGAAAAAATATTGCCAAACCTTGAAGAAGACCCTCAAGTAGTAAAAACCTTGAGAAGGTCCCCCAGGTGCCCATGTCAAAGCGTAGGAGTTCGGCATCTTGGGAAAACTATAGCCAAGCCATGAAGAAGTCCGCCAGGTACTAGAAGGTCCCCCAGAAACCCATGTCAAAGCGTATGAATTCGGCATCTTAAGAAAATTATGGCCAAACCTTGAAGATGTCTCGCAGGTAGCAAAAACCTTAAGAAAGTCCCCAAAGTGTGCATGTCAAAAAGTTGGAGTTTAGCATCTTAAGGCCAAACATTGAAGAAGACCCCCAAGTAGTAGAAACTTTGAAAAGGTTTCTTAAGATGTAAAAACCTTAAAAAAGTCCTCCAAGTACCCATGTCAAAACGTAGAAATTTGGAATCTTAAGAAAATTATTGCAAAACCTTGAAGAAGGTCCCCCAAGTAGTAGAAACCTTGAAAAGGTTCCTTAAGATGTAAAAACCTTGAAAAAATCCCCCAGGTGCCCATGTCAAAACGTAGGTTTTCGGCATCTTGGAAAAAATATTGCCAAACCTTGAAGAAGACCCCCAAGTAGTAAAAACCTTGAGAAGGTCCCCCAGGTGCCCATGTCAAAGCGTAGGAGTTCGACATCTTGGAAAAACTATAGCCAAGCCATGAAGAAGTCCGCCAGGTACTAGAAGGTCCCCCAAAAACCCATGTCAAAGCGTAAGATTTCGGCATCTTAAAAAAATTATGGCCAAACCTTCAAGATGTCCCGCAGGTAGCAGAAACCTTAGAAAAGTCCCCAAAGTGTCCATGTCAAAACGTTGGAGTTTAGCATCTTAAGGCCAAACATTGAAGAAGACCCCCAAGTAGTAGAAACCTTGAAAAGGTTTCTTAAGATGTAAAAACCTTAAAAAAGTCCTCCAAGTACCCATGTCAAAACGTAGAAATTTGTAATTTTAAGAAAATTATTGCCAAGCCTTAAAGAAGGCCCCCAAGTAGTAGAAACCTTAAAAAGGTTCCCCAAGATGTAAAAACCTTGAAAAAATACCCTAAGTGCCCATGTCAAACCGTAGGTGTTCGGCATCTTGGAAAAAATATTGCCAAACCTTGAAGAAGACCCCCAAGTAGTAAAAACCTTGAGAAGGTCCCCCAGGTGCCCATGTCAAAACGTAGGAGTTCGACATCTTGGGAAAACTATAGCCAAGCCATGAAAAAGTCCCCCAGGTACTAGAAGGTCCCCCAGAAACCCATGTCAAAGCGTAAGAATTCGGCATCTTAAGAAAATTATGGAAAAACCTTGAAGATGTCCCGCAGGTAGCAAAAACCTTAAAAAAGTCCCCAAAGTGGGCATGTCAAAACGTTGGAGTGTAGCATCTTAAGGCCAAACCTTGAAGAAGACCCCCAGGTACTAAAAACCTTGAAAAAGTCCACCAAGTACCCATGTCAAAGCGTAGAAATTTGGAATCTTGAGAAAACTATTGCCAAACCTTGAAGAAGGCCCCCAAGTAGTAGAAACCTTGAAAAAGTTCCCCAAGATGTAAAAACCTTGAAAAGGTCCCCCAGGTGCCCATGTCAAAACGTAGGTGATCGGCATCTTGGAAAAAATATCGCCAAACTTTGAAGAAGACCCCCAAGTAATAGAAACCTTAAAAAAATTCCGCAGATGCCAATGCCAAAGCGTAGAAGTTTGTCATCTTGAGAAAATTATAGCTAAACCTTAAAGAAATCCCCCTTATTAAGTACCCATGCCAAAGCAAAGAAATTTGGAATCTTGAGAAAATGATTGCCAAACCTTGAAAAAGGCCCCCAAGTAGTAGAAACCTTGAATAGGTTCCCCAAGATGTAAAAACCTTGAAAAGGTCCCCCAGGTGCCCATGTCAAAGCGTAGGTTTTTAAAATCTTGGAAAAAATATGGCCAAACCTTGAAGAAGACCCCCAGGTAATAGAAATCTAAAAAAAAATCCGCAGATGCCAATGCCAAAGCGTAGGAGTTTGTCATCTTGAGAAAATTATAGCCAAACCTTAAAGAAATCCCCCTTATTAGGTACCCATGCCAAAGCGTAGAAATTTGGAATCTTGAAAAAATTATTGCTAAACCTTGAAAAAGGCCCCAGGTAGTAGAAACCTTGAAAAGGTTCCCCAGGATGTAAAAACCTTGAAAAAGGTCCTCCAGGTGCCCATGTCAAAGCGTAGACGTTCGACATCTTGGAAAAAATATTGCCAAACCTTGAAAAAGACCCCCAGGTATAAGAAACCTTAAAAAAAATCCGCAGATGCCAATGCCAAAGCGTAGGAGTTTGTCATCTTGAAAAAATTATAGCCAAACCTTAAAGAAATCCCCCTTATTAGGTACCCATGCCAAAGCGTAGAAATTTGGAATCTTGAAAAAATTATTGCCAAACCTTGAAAAAGGCCCCCAGATAGTAGAAACCTTGAAAAGATTCCCCAGGATGTAAAAACCTTGAAAAAGGTCCTCCAGGTGCCCATGTCAAAGCGTAGATGTTCGACATCTTGGAAAAAATATTGCCAAACCTTGAAGAAGACCCCCAGGTAATAAAAACCTTAAAAAAAATCCGCAGATGCCAATGCCAAAGCGTAGGAGTTTGTCATCTTGAGAAAATTATAGCCAAACCTTAAAGAAATCCCCCTTATCAAAACGTTGGAATTTGGCAACTTAAGGCCAAACCTTGAAGAAGACCCCCAGGTAGTAAAAACCTTAAAAAGGTCCTCCAAGTGCCCATCTCAAAGCGTAACAATTTGGCATCTTGAGAAAATTATTGCCAAACCTTGAAGAAGACCCCCAGGTAGGAAAAACTGAACTTCTCAACGTTTTTCCTACCTGGGGGTCTTCTTCTTTTCGCAAAAAATTGTGGTAGAATTAGTTGCTCTTGCATCAATTTACCGCAAATTTTTGATCATTCTATTGATTGTTTTCCGTAAATTTCTGCTAATACTCGTGACTCTGCTACCAATTTTTAGTTTAGTTTAAGTTGTGGCGCTGCAATCAACTTTTAAACTCATATTAAATATGAGCTTATATAGTCAAACTGGGCCTATAATATTTTTTTGCTTTGTATTTCTGCAATTATTAAACTAAAGTTAAATCTTTTATGCAAAACTTTTTGCTCTAAATTTCATTTTAAAATAATTTAAAAATTCTTTTGAAGATCAATTAACGTTTTAATGTATTAAATCAAGAATTGTAGCATTAAATATTCCTTTGTGAATCAATTGTACTATTTTAGTTTATCTGAAATATTATTATAATAAATCAATTAAAGTCTTAAATAAATCTGTTAATAAATAATAATCTAAAACTGTCATATCCTTTTAATTAAAATTCTTTTTATCCAATAAATCAGATATTAAATTAATTAATCTTTCATTTTCATTATCCTTTGAAATTGAATAAAATAGCAATTTGTCTACATAAATCAAAATCAAATAAAAAAATATTTATTACAATTTGAAGAGATTTAAGCTTCAGCATTAGGTTAGGTGTGAAAAGTGTGGTGTAGGCAAGCGTGTAGACCGATAGAAAACGAGATATTTCCCTATGGATTGTCCCCTAAATTGAAAAGGTCGCCCAGGTGCCCATGTCAAAGCGTAGAAGAAAATTATTACCAACCCTTGAAGAAGTCCCCCAGGTATTAGAAACCTTGAGATGGTCCCCCAGGTATTAGAAACCTTGAGATAGTCCCCCAGGTGCCCATGTCAAAGCGTAGAAGTTCGGTATCTTGAGAAAATTATTTCCAAACCTTGAAGAAGTCCCCCAGGTAGTAGAAACCTTGAAAAAGTCCCCAAAATTCCTATGCCAAAGCGTTGGAGTTCGGCATCTTAAAGAAATTATTGCCAAACCTTGAAAAAGTCCCCCAGGTACTAAAAACTAAACTAAAAATGTCAAAGCGTTGGAGATAGGCATCTTGAGGAAATTATTGCCTTAAAAAAGTCCCCCAGGTAGTAAAAACATTGAAAAAGTCCCCCAGGTAGTAAAAAGCTTAAAAATGTCCCCCAAGAGGTATAAACCTTAAAGAAATCACCCAGGTAGTAAAAAATAACCGTTGGTAACTGCTCCTTAACTCAACTGGTTTAATTGGCGCAGTCGTACGGCTTTGATTTAATTCTACGGCAACTTTGTCTAAGTAATGCAAGTCATAGATTTTAATTATTCTTCAGGCAAATTTTACTGATTGTTCTAGAGTCTAATCTCTTGGTTGGTCCTTACACTCAACACACTTTAATTGGCGCAGTCGCTAGGTAACCACTTAGTATGTAGTTTGTATGCAGGTCGGGCCTTCCAGGTGTCAAGGATTAAAAATTGCTTTCTTAAAAAGCGTTTGTAAGTATTGCAAATCATGGATTTTATTGTGGTGTTCCAGAACCTGATTCCTTGGCAAGTCCTTTCACGAGTTTTAATTGGCGCAGTCGTATAAGTTTTGATTAAATTTTATTGCTATTTATTGGAAGTCGTGAAATTCAATAATTCCTCAGCTGGCCCTTCCACTCAACAAGTTTTAATTGGCGTAGTCCTTTAAGCTTTAATTAAATTTTATCACAACTTTGTCTGGGTCTTGCAAATCATGGAATTTAATTATTCCTTAAGGATCCAGTAGGTTGATTAACCAATTGGCAATGATGACTTTGACCCCCTACATTAGTCTCAAGTCAAATGTTTAATCATGACTAGCTCAAAGTCCGTTAAAATTTCAAATTTTCCGTCAGTTGGTGGCAGAACTTTTCTGGCATTGTCATCCCTATATATGGTGCCACCAGAAGCAGAATTTTTTGAATCATTTTTTTAGATAAGAAAAGTTGTTTAGGTTCTTTAAAAAGTTGCCTAAGTTTCTTTTTTTGATTTTTTGTTGTTTGGAGCCTTAGTTGTTTAAGGAAAAAATATTTTTCCAAAAATGTGTTTTTGAGTCTGTTATCAGTTGGTGGCAGAATTCTTTTTTAGGCTTCACTTGACAAAATCCTTGATTATTGTTTTGTATTTCTTGGGCGATTGCCTTAAATCTTAAAAAAACTTTGAATGAGACTTCGAATTGATCCGAGCTCGAAGCACCAAACAAAAAGCCTAGAACGAGTTTTACCAACACAAAATTACAAGCACCAGCTTTTGATAATTAAATTGTCACAATCTGTTTTAGAGTTTAGTATGTAAGCAAGATCCGTGCTCGAAGCACCAGGCAAAAAACCTAGAATTGATGGTCAACCACTTAAGTTTAGGAATTTTGTGACTCGAGGCTTTGAACGAGAGTTTATTAATCATGACTTCAGTATGTAAGCAATAACTGTGCTTGAAGCATCACTCAAAATTACAGGCATTAGAGTCATCATATTTTTTGATTGTCTATGCCCACGATTGACGTCACACGCATATTGTGGTAATAAGCAATAGTATAGCGTCAAGTGTCATTGCATAATTTATTTATTTACCACATATTAAACATACAACACCAAATCTTTTGATATGCGCGTTTTTTGCCTACAATTGACGTCACACGAATAGATTATGTTAGCTTCACCGCGTTGGCAAAAGACACATCACACAGATCATTTTCAACTCACTAACGGAGATTTGCAAAAATGGATATTGATTACTGCTCTGAAGTATGTTTTAATCAATATATTTTGGATTGTTTAATGCCAACCGGTACTTTCAAATTGAAAAATCATTACAAGCTACAAAAGGTGACTAAGAGAAACTTATAAATCTGAGAAGCAATTGCAAATCCTTTAGAAATATGTGCATATTTTAATCAAATTATTTAATGTTGAGTTACTTTGTTGTTACAAGTTTTATAGCAGAAATATTTCGATTGATTTTGTCATTTCAATTAAAGTTAATGAAAAGCCACGAATAAACAATATCGGTTAAAAATATTACATCAAAGTGAATGCTTTAAAGCCATGTTTGGTTTTCAACTATATCTCTAACAAACCACTAGTAGTTGTATATTTGAGGAAAATTTAGTAAAAAAATATAACAATAGTAAAAATGTTTGGGTTTTTTGTGCTGTTTGTTTTTGTGTTATTTGCGCATGAGTTTTGTATGGGTTGCTTTAATTAATTCCAAACAACAGGACATGTTCGTTACAGCAGTGAATGGAATCACATACCCTATCATCTCGCAATTTTTTTTAAATAAAAACAAGGAACAAAATGTAACGATCGTTGTGAATCTTTACATTTAGTATAATAACATGTAATGCACGCAAATTCATTGTTTGTATCTATTGTAATCCCTATCATCCAGCAGTTGGGAGCATCACAATCTGTAAATACTGTTAACTTTATGATAATAACGCACGATATTCTCCAATTATCACATTATTGTATGTAGCTATTTTAATTAATTCAAGATGAAATGCGATTGTGCCATCTTTCAAAGTGGTGATGTTATCGAGGATTATTTATAATGCGTCTACATTAGAATCAGATTATTCACAACGACTAATATGCATTAAAATTACAATTTACTCCGTAATTATGGCCACTAGCGGTTTTAACCCTCATCTTCTAGCTAGAATATTGCCACTATGTTATGTTACATTACTTCGGCATTTGGGGCTGTCCAGCCGTATATTAACAGCAATGCCAACTTTCACCTGATATATTCACTTAATAGCTTTACTATTTTAACATGCTAAACTTTATAAATTATACGATGAAACTATTTTAGTGCATTTTTCTTCACCAAATAATTATACCCATGAGTGAATAATATACGCATTGCGTATGGAAATAATAACAATATTAATCAATAAATTTTATGCCAATTTTGAAAACTCATATTCCGAAATTACCGCACCCTTAACCAAAAACATTTTTTTAGAACTGTGTTTTCTTAGACCATACACACGCCTTTTGCCAACGCGGTGAAGCCAACATAATCGATGCGTGTGACGTCAGTTGTAGACAAGAAAAAATTTTACGCACTTAACATACTAAAATGTCAATAAATTTTTGACTTAGTATATACTTAGTGCATGACGTTGCTAAATTATACAATAAACAAACATTATTTATTTCACACAAATATTGAATTTTGTAATTGAATAGTTAATTTTATTGTGTTCATTAATGTTTACCAAAAATTGTATAACCAACTTAACTACTCATGAGACATATGTCCACAATTATCGCGTGACGTCAATTGTGGGCATACAATGTTATGTTGGCATCACTATGCGACATGCGGGAAATAGCACACGGCGCGTCTATAAGTGTATATGGTCTAAGGTTTTTTCTCTCAGATTCAAAAAGCACCGCAGAATTCAGAAAATAAACCATGTGCAACACCAAAAAAAATATTACAGAATTTTTTGAAGTGTTTTTTCATAACTGAAAAACTCAAAACAATTTTAGAATTAAAAAAACTGAAATAATAAAAATTCTGACTCAACTGAAAACCTGTACGCCACTGAGTCCAGAAAAAAAGTCCACCACTGATAACAAAGACTCAAAAAACATATTTCAATTATCAAAAACTGATGCTCGTAATTTTGTGTTTGTAAAATTCGATCTAGGCTTTTTGTCTTTCGCTTCGAGCAATTGTCAAAAAAGTCCAAGAAAAGTAGAAACCTCCATCGTTTCTAAAGTTCTAATGCCTGTATATTTGTCCAAAAATTTTCAAGTGCATATGCAAAACACAAATAGTCCAAAACTTGCTCAAAATAGTAAAAAAAAGTAGAAACCTTTATCATTCACAAAGATTTTGTATACATATTTGGCATATCAGCCTAATATTCCTAAAGTTTTAAAGTCTGTATTGGTAAGATAGCGTAAAAGTCGTTCGTCAAAATTTTGAAACGCAAATCATCAACACAGGTAACCCATAACGTGTTCAAAATAGTAAAAAAAAACAAAAAAAGTAAAAACCTCCTTCGTTCCTAAAGTTTTGACGTCTATATTGGTAAGATATAGCGCAAAAGTTGTTGGTCAAAATTTAGAAACGCAAATCAACAACACAAGTAGCCCAAAAAGTGCTCAAAATAGTAAAAAAACAGGAAAAATAAAAGTTCAAAGTTTTGACATCTGTATTGGTAAGATATGCCGTAAAAGTTGTTGGTCAAAATTTAGAAACGCAAATCAACAACACAAGTATGGGCTACTATTTTGAGCACGTTTTGGGCAAACGTGCTCAAAATAGTAAAAAAACAGAAAAAAAAACCATTGTTTTCAAAGTTTTGACATCTGTATTGGCAAGATAAAGCTCAAAAGTCGTTAGTCAAAATTTAGAATCGCAAATCAACAACACAGGTAGCTCAAAACGTGTTCCAAATAGTCAAAAAATACCAGGAAAAGTAAAAACCTCCATCGTTTTCAAAGTTTTGACGTCTGTATTGATAAGATATAGCGCAAAAGTGGTTAGTCAAAACTTAGAATCGCAAATCAACTACACGGGTAGCCCAAAACGTGCTCAAAATAGTCAAACAATATCAAGAAAAGTAAAAACCTCCATCGTTTTCAAAGTTTTGACGTCTGTATTAGTAAGATATAGCGCAAAAGTCATTGGTCAAAATTTAAAATCGCAAATCAACAACACGGGTAGCCCAAAACGCGCTTAAATTAGTCAAAAAGACCAATAAAAGTAAAAATCTCTATCGTTCTCAAATGTCTTGACGTCTAAATTAGTAAGATGGCGTAAAAAACTTTCGTCAAAATTTAGAAACGGAAATCAACAACACAAGCAGCTCAAAACATGCTCAAAATAGTCAAATAAGACCAGAAAAAGTAAAAACCTGTATCGTTCCTAAGGTTTAGACGCAAATCAACAAAATAAGTAGCCCAAAAACCAAACCAAAGTTTGTATTAGTAAAATGATGTAAAAATCGTTTGCCCAAAAATTTTGAAATGCAAATCCACAATACAGGTAGCCTTAAACGTGCTCAAAATAGTAAAAATAACCAACAAAAGTAGAAACCACCATAGTTTCCTAAGTTTTGATGTTTGTATTGGTAAGATGATGTAAAAATCGTCCAAAAAAATTTAAAACGCCCAAAACTGGAAAAAAACAAAAACCTCCAAGTTTTGACGTCTGTATTGACAAGATAACGTTTTGAACTGCAAATCTACAATACAAGTAGCCCAAAACGTGAGCAAAATAGTAAAAAAAAACAGAAAAGTAAAAACCTTTATCGATCCTAAAGTTTTTTTTAATTTTTGGCATATCAACCTAATATTCCCAAAGCTTTGAAGTCTGTATTAGTAAGATGGCGTAAAAATTCTTAGTCAAAATTTAGAAACGTAAATTAACAACAAAGGTAGCTCAAAACATGCTTAAAATAGTCAAATAAGATTAAAAAAAGTAAAAGTTTTGACGTCTTTATTAGTAAGATACGGCGTAAAAGTCGATAAAAGTAGCCCAAAAAATGCTCAAAATTGTTCAAAAATACTAGAAAAAGTAAAAACCTCCTTCATTATCAAAGTTTTAAAGTCTGTATTGGTAAAATGGTGTGAAAACCGTTGAAAGAACAAAGTCAGGTTTTCTAAAGTACTTCAAAGCAAATTGTTGCTCAAGATTTGTTATGACTATATCGCAAAACTCTAGAAATCTTGAAGAGCTATTGTAGAACACTCAACATTGGTGTAAGTAGTAAGCAATTTCCAGTCTGAAAGCATTAGCTAAGAATAGGCTTGATATAAACACCAAAAAAACAAAATATAGAAGAATTCTAATAATGGCCAAACCATGAAGATGTGGAAATCTAGCTAAAGTTATTGTAAAAGACGTAACATTAAGTTGTTCCAAACCGTTTATCGTTTGTATTGATAAACTAACGCAGAAGTTGTTCTTCGAATAAAACAAATCATTTTTGTTCATGGTCTTCAGATCAAAAAGTTGCTCACGATTTGTAACAATAACCATGTCATAAAGCAGAAAACAAGCAAGCAACCCGCCAATCCACTCACAAAGTGTTTGTTATGGAAGAATAAAGCCGTTCTAAAGTAAAAATAATGTTTAATTAATTAATGAAAGCACGGTGTGGTGGATGAGAAGTTTAACATATGTTGCGTTAGTTATATAAAAAAACTGATATAACTAAGCGTAACATAAATAAACAAAAATTAAAATTTATAAAACAATTTACTCTGAAACTTTTCAAAATTGAATTGAAAGTAAGAGTGATACAATTGTTAAAATCAAAATTTCAGTAACCATTTGCTTTGAAAAACATCTACCGGGATTGTTGGCTATCCGTAAGAACAATTGCATCCATTTCCACCAAAAAAATCGTAGGACTTCTAGTTTAGTCATGTATCTACCGAAGTCAGCCCAAGGCGCAAAATCGACCGCATAAAAACAACAAAAATACGCATTTTATCAATAAACGCCCATATTTTTATAATCCTTGCGCTTTTATGCAACTAGGTGCCTAGGACTATATCGGTCATGGTATTGCGCTCCTGATTTTTACTAGCTCAATTTATTAATGTTACCACGCAACTTTCGACAAGTAACACATAGCCCAACCGATAGCTAACCAAAACCGCAAACTTAATGCGCTATTTATTAACACACAGTGTAATTCTACGCAACTGTCAACCAGTACTTCTAGAATCGACAGATAGCAAAAGTCGCCAACTTAGGTTGAATCCGGTATCACAAACTGGCAAATGTTACTGCGTAACTTTCAACAAGTACTACTTATTGGTAATATGCTACTTACGCCTTTGATTTTTACTAGCGCAATTTATAAATGCTACTGCGCAACGTAAGCAATTTTCGACCAATACCACTAGAGTCGACAGCTAGCCGAAATCGTCAATTTAGATTAAAAAAGATAAATTATAACAAAATGAGTAAAAATTATAACAAATATGTTTATTAACGCTACTGGGTTAACTGTCGATAAGTTTTAACAGAACCACAGCCCTACCGACAGCTAGCCAAAACCGCCAACTCAGATAGTGCGCTTAATCCTTCGTGCTACTGCGCAATAGCCAAAATCTTATTTTAGTAAAATAAAATAAAACAAACTAGCAATGCTATTGCGTAACTTTTGACAAGTTTTACCAGAAGCACAGCCCAACCGACAGCTAGCCACAACCACCAATTCAGATAGTGCGTTTAATGCTTCGTGCTACTGCGCAATAGCAAACCAGACCAAAATCTTAGGTTAAAACCGGTAAAATATAACAAACTAGCAACGCTATTGCGTAACTTTTGACAAGTTTTACCAAAACCACAACTCGACCGACAGCTAGCCAAAACCGCCAACTAAGATAGTACGCTTAATCCTTCGTGCTACTGCGCAATAGCCAACCAGACCAAAATCTTAGGTCAAAACCGGTAAAATATAACAAACTAGCAACGATATTGCATAACTTTTGACAAGTTTTACCAAAATCACAGCCCGACCGACAGCTAGCCAAAACCGCCAACTCAGATAGTACGCTTAATCCTTCGTGCTACTGCGCAATAGCCAACCAGACCAAAATCTTAGGTTAAAACCGGTAAAATATAACAAACTAGCAACGATATTGCATAACTTTTGACAAGTTTTACCAAAACCACAGCCCGACCGACAGCTAGCCAAAACCGCTAACTCAGATAGTACGCTTAATCCTTCGTGCTACTGCGCAATAGCCAACCAGACAAAAATCTTAGGTTAAAACCGGTAAAATATAACAAACTAGCAACGACATTGCATAACTTTTGACAAGTTTTACCAAAACCACAGCCCGACCGACAGCTAGCCAAAACCGCCAACTCAGATAGTACGCTTGATCTTCGTGCTACTGCGCAATAGCCAACCAGACCAAAATCTTAGGTTAAAACTGGTAAAATATAACAAACTAGCAACGCTATTGCATAATTTTTGACAAGTTTTACCAAAAGCACAGCCCGACCGACAACTAGCCAAAACCGCTAACTCAGATAGTACGCTTAATCCTTCGTGCTATTGCGCAATAGCCAACCAGACCAAAATCTTAGGTTAAAACCGGTAAAATATAACAAACTAGCAACGACATTGCATAACTTTTGACAAGTTTTACCAAAACCACAGCCAGATCGACAGCTAGCCGCAACCGCCAACTCAGGTAGTGCGCTTAATGCTTCGTGCTACTGCGCAATTGGCAAATAGTAGACAAAGTTGACTCAGATTAAAACCAATAAAGTAACGTTATTACAAAAATGTTTATTTTAATAGTACAACCGACAGCTAGCCGAATCCGTCAAAAATTTAATAGCTCAATGGCATAAAAATAACAATCAGATTTGCACCGTTACATTTCAAAATGTTACATACAAAAAAGACTTTCTTGATGGTAGAAAAATCCTTTTAGAACCAACAAATGCTTAAATTTGTCACAACATATTAATTTATTACAAAACATCCGTTGTTCAGTTGTGACCTAAAATATCGATTTGCTTAATGTGAGACGTCAAATCAATCCCTTACTGAATTGTTTGCATCATTTTAGCATTGAGAAGAAACACGACAACACAGTTTAAAAAGAAATCGTTGCGCATATTATACCTTATAATGAGAATTATAATTTAGTTGCAGCGCAGTGATTTGCTGGAATGTTAAAACGTTTTGAGCGCAGCTTTATATAGAAGGATTGATTGTATGGATTCTGTTTCACAAAAAATAAATATTAAATTCCTTTATGAAGAATTAAATTTCACGCTTAACAATCTTCATAAAGTAAAGCGCTTATTTCTACTATTTGAATCCATGTAGATAGATAGATAGAAATGGGGCGTTGGTCATGTAATAAAATACCTAGCTTTGATGTGGCATCTACCCCTATACTAAAGAGTAAAATTCAAAAGTCATTCCATTTGAAAATAAATTTCGACGCTTCGATAAACGACCATCGGGTGTAACAAACAACTACTGTTATTAATCTTGCGATTTCACATATGGAAATAGGGGAAGCGACGGTGTTGATAAATTGTGTTTCACATTTACCTTTCATCCCATAGAAAAGGCTTCTACATATTTGACGCTCACGCTATTTTCCAACGGAACTATTTTATTTTGTTACTTTCAAAATATATTATTATTGCAGATGTAATATTGCATATAGTCTGACTAGAATTGAAGTACAGCAAAGCAGAAACATGTTAGTCACATTAGGCTATTTGTCCATGAAACACCGTACATAATTAATTAATGTTCATACATTGCACACCCCTTATGGTACAAGTAGGGTACTTTAGACCACTGAGCTAGAATCAATTTAAATTACATTTTTAAATCAATTAGTTAGATTGCATGTATTTAATACATTAATGCAGCACTTACAACAATCGTAAAGTTTATAAAAAAGTGAACAATAGAAATGTATAAATTGAAAGTTATAAATATTAAATTTACTACATAAATCATGTAGTTATCGATAGAATTATTCCATGTTGGCCACACGCATCTTGCTTATAGTAAATATTTATTTACAAAAAGCTCTCGTTTCATTTATAATATAATATAGCTTGAATAAAATAAATTATATTCCACGCACCACAACGAATTGAAATTTATTTAATATATTTTTTGTTTTGTTTTGTTTTGTTTTAATCGAATATAATTATCATTTGTTGGTGTGAATGAAACCTGATTTGAATATGTATTATAACCAATACAAACTAAAAAACCTGTTATGTTGTCCGAGTAACCAAATTATATACGATACGAACCTCTATTTTATTTCGGATGCTTTCAATGGCCGCTTTGATGGGTATATAAACGCACAAGAATATCCCCAAGGTCATATTTTAAATGGTTGAGAGATATTTTACTGTCAACAGTATTGACAACTTCCTGCACTGTTTCTTATCAAATAAATATTTTATTTGATTTCAAATGGACTGCATACAATCAAAGCTTTTGTCTGAACAAATCGATAAATTCATTTGTTCTCTTTTAGAGTAAATAATTATTTGCAATCATTTAAATCTTAGTTACAATTAAAATCATAGTCAAATCTAAAACATAAATTGAAATAAACGGACATCAACTAACCCATTTCAATGCATTTGCTCTTACAAATAACCATGCAAGACAGCCTTAATCAAATGAATGTCCCATTGTTGCTAATAGAATTTGACGAAGCAAAATCGAATCATGTTTCAATTTACACAAAATGACAATTGCAAAATGATCTTTCACCAAAATTATTTTAAAAAGATGATGTTAATTGCGTGGACAAATCGATTAGTATTATTGTGTAATCCAGCCATTTATAATTCATTTAACTGAATAAACGAGAGATTAAAACAGAATGTTTATATTAGATCAGAGAGAACAATGGAACGTAATAGACCATGAGAAAAGTATTAAACACTTTTACAACAACAATGAACGTGTTAGAAGTGCTTCCCACTTTAATTCTCTTGTTTGTTTTAATAATTACTACGAGTTTGTATAATTTTATCTTGTTCATGATTAGAAATATGACTCTAAATTCGTAAAATTAATTTATCATTTTCATAGTAATATTTGTCATTGCATTTCAATGACAAAATGAAATTCATGTAAATGATAAAATTATTATTCAATTTTATTAACCTTCAGGGAATGAAACATGCAATTATTTTCAAATTCTACTGTTTGTAGCCCTAAATTTCTATGAACATGAATCATCATATTTAGTAATATCCCGTCGCATTCGCCATATTAAATGTTTTTTATTAGTCTGCACTTAGTCACAATTGATTACAATAAGTTATATTTGGTGAACAAATTCATTTAGTTATAATCAATTAATAAAAATAGTTTCACGACTGCAATCAAAATTGCAGAAATTGTGACAATTTCTGATTAAAAGATACTTAAACTAGTCTAAAAACACGTTCTCAAATCACCGGTCCAACATTCATAAATTGAATCCCCGCCCACCCACCCAAGTGTTAAATCACGAACACTTGGGTGGGTGGGCGGGAACACGTTTTCAAATCATCGGTCCAACATTTATGAACTGAGTGCCCGCTCACCCACCGAAGTGTTAGTTATCAAGCAGTTTAACCACAAACACTTGGACGGGTGGGCGGGAACACGTTTTTAAACTACCAGTCCAACATTCATAAACTGAGTGCCCGCCCACCCACTCAAATGTTTCTTGTCAAGCAGCTGAATCACGAACACTTGGGCGGGTACGCAAAAACACGTTTTTAAATCACCATAAACTAAGTGCCCGCCCATCCACCCCGGTAACACGTTTTTAAATCACTTGTCAAACCTTTATTTTATAAATTAAGTGCCCGCCCGCCCACCCAAGTGTTAGTTATGAACCGGTCTAACATTTATAAGCTGAGTGCCCGCCCACTAACACAAAACGATATCATCTAACTGCTTGACACTTGGGCGGATCACAGAAACACGTTTTTTAACCAACGATCCAACATTATAAACAAATTCCGCATATTTTGATATTTAGCAACATTAATTTATATTTCGTTAAGTGTTCCTAAAAATTGAATTTTGTTGAAATTAGTCAATTTCTCAGTTTTTTGCAATTATTTAAAAAAAAATTCCACTCCATGAAAAATGTTGATAGAAAAAAAATTATAAAATCGCTCATATCCGTGGGAACATTATTTTATCGTGTAGAATCGTCAAAAACTTTTTTTTTTTTATAAATCGTCCAAAAAATGCTTTTATCCAAAGAAATAATCATAAAATTACTAAAAATATAATAAAATGCTTATAAACGCTTTTATTAAGAGAAATAATCGCAAAATCGCTCAAAATTTGCATTTACTTTATAAAAAAATTAAGAAAATTGTTCTAATATTTTTCCATCGTGCGGCACCGTTACAAATTGATTAGAAAACTCTTTTACATAATTACAATTAAAAAAAAAAAAACTTTTTAAGAAAAAAAATTATTCAAAAAATCGCTCAGGATAAAAAATGCTTTAAAAAATCCATTAAAGCACTCTATTAGACGCGGAATCGTCAAAATGTTGTCCAAAAATGCTTTTATTTATTGACAATACTATAAAAAAATTCCCCAAATACAATACAATTTTGTTAAGAAAAATAATAGTAAAATCGCTCAAAATGCTGATTTTATAAATGAAATAATTATAAAACACTTAAAAACTATTTTTTTTTCGTGTGAAATCATTAAAAAAGTAAAACAATTTTACAATTTACAAATAAAGAATCGATTTAAAAATTATATCTAAAAAAATCGCTCAAAAAACGCTTTTATTATTATAATATAAAAAGATTATAAAAAATCGCTCTAAAAATGCTTTTGTCTAAAAAAATATCATAAATTTGCCCAGAATATTAAATAAAATAAGTAAAAAATCATTTTATTGATCTTCAAAAACAATTTATACAATTTCAGCTTAAAATATTACAAAAAATCGCTCAGGAAATGCATTTATTGAATAAAATACTAAATTTTTTTATTAAAACTGTTTATTATAGTGTAGAATCGTCAAAATAATATCAGAAAATGCTTTTATCTAATTTTATTATTAAATTGCACAGAATACACATTTATTTGATTAAATCTGTTTAAACAAAAATTCAAAAACCAAACGTAAAATCGCTTACAAAGCAAATTTAATAAATAAAATAATATTAGAAAAAAAAAAAAATTATCGGCTTACAAATAAAAAAATCACTTAAAAAATGTATCCAAAAAAAATTATAAAATCGCTCAGAAATAATCAAGATCTGTGATCAAATATCAAATAACGTTTTTTATCTAATGATATTATAAGAAAATCGCCCGGAAAATGCATTTATTTAGAAAAATAATCATATAAAAGTGCTAAGAATGTGATAAAACTGCTAAAAACGCTTTTATTTAAAGAAATAATCGAAAAATCGCTCAAAATGCGCATTTAATTTATAAAAAATATTTTAATACTTTTCTATCGTCCGGAACCGTTAAAAATGTTCAAAAAACGCCTTTAAGTAATTATAATAAAAAAAATACTTCAAATTTTTTTGTGTAAAAAAATATTCAAAAAATCGCTCAGAATGCGCATTTATTAAAACACTCTTTAAAGTGTAGAATTGTCAAAATGTTGTCCAAAAATGCTTAAATCTGTTTTAAACACTTTAAATTTTCTTAACAAAATTCATTAAATGCTTTTATTTAATAATAAAAATTTTAAAAGAACGCTCAAAAATTAAACGTAAAATCGCTTAAAATGCAAATTTATTAAAAAAAATACTTAAAAAATGCATCCAAAGAATACAGAAAATCGATGAAAAACTGCTCAAACATTCTTTTATCAATTGAGATTGAGAAAATTTGTCAAAAACCTAGCAAAATTATAAAAAATCGCCCAGAATGACATTATCTAAAAAAATAAACATAAAATCGCTCAGAATTAACATTTATTAGATCAAATATTTGAGAAATGTGTTTAAAAAATTTATATATCTTAGAAAACAAAATCAAAAAATGCTTTTATCTTACGAGATTATTAAAAACTGCTTAAAAACGTCTTTATTCTCTTAATAAAATTGTTTTAAAATCTAAAGCATAAAAACCATCAAAATAAGCATGCAATAGATAAAATGTCTAATAAAACATTCGTTTAAAGTGTGGAATCGTTAAAACTACTCATAAAACGCTTTAAACTATTTACAACTAAAAAATCGCTTAAAAAATCGCTCAGAATAAGCATTTATTAGATAAAACACTTATGACTCTATTCAAATAATCTTTTATCTTGTAAGATCCTCAGAATTGATGTTAAAAAATGCTTTTATCTAGATAAATAATCATAAAATTACTCGTAGCACGCATTTATTGAATGAAATATTAAAAATCGCTCAAAAAATGGTTTTATTAAAAAAAAAATGTGAAAACCCCTCAAAATGTGCATTTAATAAATGAAATATCGTTAAAAAATTCACAAAAAACACTAATTACAATAAAAATATTGCATTAAAAACTTTTATTTAAATAATTATTCAAAAAATCGCTCAGAGTGCACATTAAAAAAAATAATATTTAAGAATTCTTTTATCGTGACAAATGTCAAATATATTGTCAGATAAAAAAGTGCTTTTATCTAGTAAAACTATAAGAAAAATGCTTTTATCTATTAAGATAATAATAAAAATGTCCATAAAATGCTTTTATTTATACGGATCTTAAAAAAATCGCCCAGAAAATGCTTTAAACTAAAAAAATTATTATAAAAGTGCTCAGAATACGCATTTATTTGATAAAATATGTAAGAAATCTGTTTCAAGATTATATAAATCTTCAAAAATTTCAGAAAATGCTTCAATCTAATAAGAATATTTAAAAAAATCACTTAGTTTTTTTAAACATTCAAAAAATCGCTCTGAATACGCATTTATTAAATAAAATGCTAAAGAAAACTTAAAAAATGCTTCTATCGTGTGAAATCCTACAAAATGTTATGAGAAAATGCATTATCCATTGAGATTATAAAAAAAAATCGCTCAAAAAATGCTGTTATGTAAATAAAAAAATAAAAAATCATAAAATTGTTCAAAATGTGCATTTATTTGATCAAATATGTCAGAAATAGTCTGAAAATTTTATATATCTTTGAAAAATATTTCCTAAAATGCTTTCATCCAATGAGATTATTAAACAAAGCTTTAAAAACGCTAATATTAAAAAAAATAATCAAAAAATCGCTTTAAATACACATTTATTAAATGATATAAATAAGAAATCTATTACAACATTTTTATATCATATAAAATCTTTGAAAAAAATCCTCAGAAAATGAGTACCTACAATATGAAATGCTTTGTTATCTAAAAATTATTAATAAAAAAATGCTCAAAATTGGCATTTGATAGAAGCAATCGTTTGAAAAATCGCTCAGAATACGCATTTACAAAATGAAATACTTGAAAAACATTATTTTATCGTCAAAAATTTTGTCAGAAAATGCTTTTATGAAAAAAATTGCAGAAAATTAAATTAACTATTTGCAATTAATAAAATGTATCTAAATTATTCAAAACATCGCTCAAAATAAGCATTTATTAAAAAAATAACTTTATTAAAACATTCTTTTTTAAGAAAATCATCCAAAATGTTGTCAAAAACGCTTTTATCTATTAAGGCTATACAAAAATCTTACAGAAAGTAATGTTATTTACACCAATAATCGTAATTGAAATTGAATATATTTAAACATTTTATAAATCTAAAAAAAATATCAAATCTAATAAAATTTTACAAAAACGCCTGTATTAAGAAAAATCGCTCAATGATTTTGAGCAATTTTTAGTTTAATAGATGAAATATTTACTAAATCTATTAAACATTTGTCTATTTATTATTATAATTCGTCAAAAATGTAAAAAATGTTTTCATCTATTAAGATTATAAAAAAATATTCAAAACATGCTATAATGTAGATAAATAAGCATATAATTACTCAGAATACACATTTATTAAATTAAATATCAAAATCTGCTTATAAGTTTTCAAAAAAATGCTTGTACCCAATAAAATTATTAACAAAATGCTCAGAAAACTGTTTTATTAAGAGAAATAATCGTAAAATCGCTCAAAATATGTAACAAATCCATTAAAACATTTTTTTATCTTAAGGAACGTTAAAAAAGTCACAAAAAACGCTCAAAACATAAATAATTAAAAAACGTCGCTCAAATAAGCATTTGATAGATAATATAAGTAATAAAATTATTACAAAAAAAAATTATCGCCTATAAAAACCTTAGCAAATGCTTGTAACTGCATACATTACAATAAATCGCTCAAAAAATCGCTCAACATACGCATTTATTATCTATATTATCTTTTATCCATAGAACTTCGTCCAAAAATGCTTTATATAAAGAAATTATCATAGAATTGCTCAAAAACAGCTTTTATAGAAAGAAAAAATCGCAAAACCGCTCAAAATAAGCATTTAGTAAATAAAATAGTTATAAAATCTAATAGAACATTAACTTTATTTAAATATTTATTCAAAAAATCTCTTAAAATTCGAATTTATTAGATGTTATTCTACAAAAAAAGCTTATATCTGATATTAAAAATTTAAAAAAATCGTCCAGAAAATGCTTTTATCTAGATAAATAATCATAAAATACACTTTTAAAATTAAAATAATCGTAAAATCGCTCAAAGCATTTAAAAAATAAAATAATTAAAAATTCTATTAAAACATATTTTTATCAAGCGAAATCGTTGAAAACATTCTCAAAAAACGCTTTTAACTATTTACAATTGAAAAATTGCTTTAAAATATCTTAAAAAAATATTTAAAAAAATCGCTTAAGATGCGTATTAAATAAAATGCTTTAAAAAACTGCTAAAACATATTTTTACCGCATAGAATTATAAAAAATGTTGTAAAAATGCTTTTATCTATTGACATTATAATAAAACCGTTCAGAAAATGCTATTATATAAATAAATAATCATAACAAAATCGTAATATCGCTCAAAGCATTTTATTAAATCATAATTTTAAGAAGCGGAATCGTTGAAAAGATTCTCAGAAAACGCTATTAACTATTTACAATTAAAAAATTACTTAAACATGTCTTAAAAAAATATTCGGAAAATCGCTTATGATTCGTATCAAATTAAATGCTCAAAGAAACCAATATATAATAAAATAGTTCAGAAAATGCTTTTAAATAAATAAATATTAATAAAAAATCGTAATATCGCTCAAACTACTTAAAAATTCTATTAGAACATATTTTTATCAAGCGAAATCGTTGAAAACATTCTCAGAAAATGCATTTAACTATTTACATTAAAAAAATGATTCAAAAATCGCTTAGAATGTTTGCTTAAAGTACAGATTTATTGAATTAAATATGTGAAAAATCTTAAATATTGTAGATATCTTAAAAAAAAACAGAAAATGCTTTTAAGTAGCTAAACTATAATTAATAAAATCGCTTAAATTTTTTTCAAAAATCAGAACGCACACTAATTAGATGAATACTTAAGAAATCTTTAAAAACATTCAGTCAGAAAATGCTTTTATCTATTATAAATGATAAAAAATTCGTTCAAAAAAAATATGAAAAAATGCTTTTAATTTTACATAATTTCATTAAATTGCCTAAAACATTTTACATAACTTCATAGAATATTTATTGTTTATATAATTTCTGTAATCATTTCATAAAAATTTCACATAATTTCATATAATTTTAAGTGTTTTATCTAACAAGTTTATTAAAAAAAATGAACAAAAAACAATTTTCTTTAAAAAAATAAAAGTAAAATCGCTCAAAACATGCATTTAATGGATAAAATAATTAAGACATTTTTATTAGAACATTTTTTATCGTACGAAATGATTGAAAAAACACTCAAAACATACTTTCAAGTTTTTACAATTTAAAAAAAATCGCTTAAACATTTTTTAAAACTAAAAAATCGCTTAACCATTTTTTTAACCTAAAAAATCGCTCAAAATGTGCAAATACTTAAAAAAACCTCTCAAAACATTCTTTTAGCGTATGGAATTGTTAAAAACGTTTTCAGAAAATGTATTGAGATTATAAAAAAATCGTCCAAAAATGCTTTTATTTAGAAAAATAACCATAAAAATGCTCAAAATTACATTTATTTGATTAAATGTAAAAAATTTACTTAAACATTTTATAAATCTTTAAAAAAATGTCATGAAACGTTTTCATATAATGAGATTATCAAAAAATTTCTCAAAAACCATTTTATTAAGAAAAATAATCGTAAAATCGCTCAAAAAAATCGCTTACACAATTTATTTTCTAAAATAATACTCAACAACTGTTTAGAAAGAGCATTTATTAAAAAAATCACTTAAAAAATCTGTTAAAATATAACAGAATGTTACAAGAAGAATCTTGTAGAATCGTCAAAATGTGTTCATCTATTAAGATTATTAGAAAATCGTCTATAATGGATTTTTATGTAGATAAATTATCATAAAACTGCCCACAAAACACATTTATTGAATTAAATATGTAAGAAATCTGTTTAATTATTTTATAAATCTTTAAAAAAATGCTTTTATAAAATAAAAAAATTTATTAAGAAAAACTATCGCACAATCGCTCAAAATAAGGCTTAAACCAAGAAAATATTAAAATCCAGCCATTAAATTTCAATATTTGACAAATTCTGCCAAAGCTCGGTCTTTCTGAGCTCTTTTAAAACCGTTATTTCGTCCTATGATTTATATAAAAATATATATAACTTAATCTACTCACAACATTTTTTTTACACTATAATGTCCACCTCAAGCTCTTTCTTTGGTTAGTTTGCAATGTTTGCCATTTTTCATTCGACAAAGCTAAAGCATCGTCCATACTTTATAAAAATATTAGATTAAATTATTAAACTAAAATTAAATCTTTTGTGCGAAACTTTTTGCTCCAAATTCATTAAATTTGATTTTAAAATAAATTAAATATTTATTTGAAAAGCAATTAACGTTTTAATGTATTAAATCAAAGATTGTAGCATTAAATATTCCTTTGTGAATCAATTGTACTATTTTACTTTATCTAAAATATTATTATAATAAATCAATTGAAGTCTTAAATAAATCTGTCAATAAATAATAATCTAAAACTGTCATATCCTTTTAATTAAAATTCTTTTTATCCAATAAATCAGATATTATATTAATTAATCTTTCATTTTCATGATCCTTTGAAATTAATAAAATAGCAATTTGTCTACATAAATCAAAATCAAATAAAAAAATATGGATTAAAATTTGAATGAATATAGATTTAAGCTTCAGCATTAGGTTAGGTGTCAAAAATTTGGTGTAGGCAAGCGTGTAGACCGATGGGAAACGGGAGATTTCCCTATGGATTGTCCCGAATATTTGAAAATGTGGCTAGTCTGATCAAAAAATTAGTGGCAATTGCATACCGAAATTTTTGCAATGCAATCAATTGGTATTAACTAAAATATGTACGATTCATGACTAAATTAAACACAATATACAATAATAAAACTAAAATTGCATAGAATGATTTTTGAAAAAAATTATAATAGTTGACAGTTTCATGTATAGTAGAATTTGCAGGATGTTTCATAAATCTTAAATATGAAAGTTAAATCCCATAAATGTCATATTTTAACCGCAAAGTATCGACAGGTATTTGTGTCAAGTTAATAATAGTTACCTTGCAAACAATGATTGATCAAATATTAAGATTTCAGATTTAACTACAGTCATAATTATTTCTGATGATTAATTGTATAATTACAAGTGTCAATAAGAGGTAATTAGTTTATCAATCAATACATTTTGTATGTAATGCAATTAAAAATCAAACAATGTAGTTAGTGCTTGGATATTTTTTCCTATCAATTTGTTCATTGCATTTTTCTTTCATTAAATGATTTTATTAGAAAATAGTGCAATTTTATTAATAATTACACGCATGCGCTATATGTGTTAGTTTAATAACATAACTTTATTGGTTTGAGGTAAAAATAAATTTTGATAGAATATAATTCAACATTTAGTTTACAATTCTTATTATTAAAAATAAGAATATTGTTTGTAAAATCCATACTGAAATATAATTCTCTTACTCATACGATCCGATAAAGAGATGACCCTTGTTGTGCTCATAAACAATAAGGGGAGAGCAACACACGGAACTTTTGATATCTTCACATTACTCCCCCGAAATTACAAATTAGGGGGGTAACTTTTCATATTTGTCAAGATGTGCACCTACGCGAAGCGTGCATGAACGGTTATGAACCGCGCGGCGTAAAATATGGCGCATAGAAATATCTAACCCGGCAGGAAAAATAAAAACAGAAATTCATATGCGCAGACACGCAGCCTTAATAAACTACAATATATAAAAAAAAATACAACGCCCCAAAAATATAAATATTAAGAAAATACATTACCCTTGCCACAAAGGACTAATTTGAATGAACACTTACCTAAAAATAAAAGAAAAACGAATTAGTACAATTTATGGTTTTTTAGATTATCACTCTGACCCGAGCATAAATATATATAAAGATAAGCATGTGCATTGTCTAATAAACACATTAATAATGAAAAAATGTGTTGAAATTTTTGTGAAACATGGTTTAATACAAACTCAAATAAGTTGCTGAAATATTCAGCTGCCAGATGAGCTATTTTCTGAATATACAAATTTGATGTTTCTACGCTCAGGCCTCATCAATATAAAAATCTGATAATCGAATCCAACCATTCACACTGAAAGTTAGCGATATGAATGCATCAATTGTTGTGTGTATACTGTTGCGTATAATGTAGAGCTTTTTATACATCGCTACGCTTTATGTATGCTAATTGTCATATAATGTAGAAGCATTACATTTCTATAATAATTAGATTTATTTTGAAAAGTTTTCCGTTTATTTTCGTGCGTAGATATGATCTCGGCGAGACGAATAATGGAATTCAATTCTATAAATCGCAAAATAAAGGGAGACGGCGAACGATTCGATTCGATTCCAAGTTTCACATACGCCATTATAAAGTTTTAATAATATTTATTTACGCTATCACCTTTTGTAGTCGTTAAAACTGACAGTTACGACATTCACGGATTTACTTTTTTTTATTTAAAAGTTGAAAGTGAAAATATTCGTTTCAATTAATGAAATTTTCTTTATAATAATCTATTGGAAAACTGTTTGTGTTGTTACAATTTCCGCTTAGTAGGATACAGCTAAATGGTTTCATAACAAAGGAAGTATGGATCTCATATCAAACATGAAAAGTAAAAAAAAACAAATTTATCTTCAAAAGATTTTCTAGGAACAAAATTAAATGTGTTTCGTTTACCTTTACGTACATTTATTTCTACTCACAAATTCATCACTTTTATGTTTCATTTTCAGCCTTTGTGAACTTTAAATATATTTTATATACAAAAATTAACAATATTATCACTAGAATTATATTCATAAAATAAATAATTTTTTCCGTAAATTTGAAAAATATTCCGTATATTTCTAAAAACTTTCCGTATGGTTCATCTTAAACATGGTGTGGCGTTAGACATTTATTTTGTAACAAAAAGGCGTAAATTTGTAGAAAAATCCGTAAATTTGTTAAAAATAATCCGTAAATTTGTCTTACATTCAGGAGAATTTATTTAAATGTATAAGAACGTTTTCCTTAAATAAATTAAATTTGTTGATGTCCAAGAACATGGTATAGCATATTTCTGTACCATAAAGTGGCATTGTAGGAAATATTTCCATAAATTTGTAAAAACTTTTCGTAATTTTGTAAACATTTTCCGTAATTTTGAAAAAAAAATCGCAATTTTGTAAAAAACGCAATTTTAAACAACATTTCTGTACCATAATGTGGCATTGTAGAAAATATTTCCATAACTTTGTAAAAACATAAGTAAATTTACAAAAAAAATCCGCAATTTTGTAAAAAATACGCAATTTTGTAAAAAAAAAAACGTAAATTTCTAAATAAAATCAGGAAAATAGCATTGTAAAAAATCCGTAAATTTGGAAAGAAAGTAAATGCTTAAAAAAATCCGTAAACCGTAAATTTGTCTAGCCATTCAAGAGAATTTTATAAACATGTAAGATTATTTTCCGTAAATTAGTTAAATTTTGTGATCATTTATATATTTATTTTAATGCAAAAAATTCTTCAAATATTGCCTAAAAAATATGTTTATGGCATTAAATATGTGCCGTACAATAATTGCTTGTAGCATAAATTTCATTAAAATGTGTAAAAAACGGTATTTACTACAAAAAATCGCCTAAAAATCTTTAAATCTAATGAGTATTCGCGTACAAATAAGTGTTTTTAGCATAAATTTAATCAAAAACTGCAGAAAAACATATTTAATAAAAAAAAAAACTGCACAAGAAACGCAAAAACCGCTCTAAAACTCATTTACTGCATTAAAAAATAGATAAAAATAGCTCAAAACACAGATTTCAAAAGTGAACAAAACTTATTCTCCCATTTGTTGCAACAAAAAATCATCACATTATTGCAAAAATGTAACAAAAAAACAAAATTTAAAAAAAAACTAAAAACCTGTCCGTCAAACAAAAAATTTATTTCCGTAAATTTGTAAAAAAATATTTAAAAAAATGTAATAATTCGGAATGTTTAATCAGGAAAACTGCAACAATTTAGAATGTTAAAGAAATTATAAATATTTTGATACAATGCTGAAAGATTAAGATAATTAAAAACTTGTAAGATCGTTTTCCGCAAATTAGATAAATAAAAAAAAACGTAAATCTGTGGCCATTCAGAAGCATTTTTTAAACGTGTAAAATCATTTTCCGCAAATTATTTAAATTTTATGATAGCCCAAGAACATTTCTGTAAAATAGTGTAAACTCTTTCCGTAAATTTTAAGATAATTAGAAGTAGATAGATCAAATTTTGTACTTTCCAACGGATTTTTGATATTTTAAAGCAGGATTTTGCTATTTTTTAAATTTTATTAGAAAAATTAAACTTTTGAAGCTTTTAGGCAAATTTTTGTTTTTTTTTTTTTAATATTTTTATATTTTATGTCAGTATTCTATTATTTTTGATCTTTCTAACAATATTTTAAAACTTTTCGTAATTTTGTGAACATTTTCCGCAATTTTGAAAAAAACAAGGCAATTTTGTAAAAAAAAAACTCAATTTTGTAATAATTAAAAAACATTTCTGTACCATAATGTGGCATTGTAAAAAATATTTCCATAAATTTGTAAAAACGCTTCGTAATTTTGTAAACAAATTTAGCAATTTTGTAAAAAAATCCGCAATTAATATTAAGTGATTTTCAAAAAAATCTTTAAATAAATTGTATGATCAATTTAATTCCACTTAAAATTATTTATGTAATATTTTTCAAAAAGGTTTAGAATTAAGTGAGTTTTTGAGTTTTTTTGAGAAAAACCTTTCATTTTTTAAATAACTCAGAATATTGCGCGATTTTTAAAAAAATCTTGAAATAAGTTATATTTGCAATCTAATCTAAAAAAATAATCTAATTCTAATTAAATTTATTTATATAATATTTTTTTAAATTTTGAGAAAAATCTTAATTTTTTTAAAATAACTCAAAATATTGAGCGGTTTTTCAAATAAATTATATTTGCACTCTAATTTCAATTGAATTTATTTATGTAAAATTTTTCAAAATTTTGAGAATTTAGTGAGTTAATTGAGGGAAGGTTTTTGAGAAAAACTTTAGATTTTTCGAAAAAATTCAAAATATTGAACGATTTAAAAAAAAATTATTAAATAATTTATATCAACAATCTAATTCTAATTAAATTTATTTATGTAATATTTTTTATAATTTTGAGAATTAAATGAGTTTTTAGAGTTTGTTTGAGAAAACCTTACAATTTTCGAAATAACTTGGAATATAAAGCGAATAAAAAAAATGAAACAAATTTTATTTGCAATTTAATTCCAATTAAATTTATTTATGTAAACTTTTTAATATTTTGAAAATCAAGTTGGTTTTTTGAGGTTTTTTGAGAAAAACCTTACTTTTTTTGAAATAACTTAAAATATTAAGCAAATTTTAAAAGATTCTTTAAAAAAATATATTTGTAATGTAATTTCACTTAAATTTATTCATGTATTATTTTTCAAAATTTTGCGAATTAAGTGAGTTTTTTAAGGTTTTTTGAAAAAAAAAACTTACATTTTTTTAAATAACTGAAAATATTGAGCGATTTAAAAAAAAATTAATAACTTATATTTGCAATCTAATTCCAATTTAAGTAATTTCTTTAATATTTTTCAATGGTTTGAGAATCAATTGAGTTTTTTGAGGTATTTTGAGAAAAATCTCACATTTTTTTAAATAACTCGAAATTTTGAGCGATTTAAAAAAAATCTTTAAATAAGTTATATTTACAATTTAATTCTAATTAAATTTATTTATGTAATATTTTTCAAAATTTTGAGAATCAAGTGAGTTTTTTGAGGATTTTTGAGAAAAATCTAACATTTTTCGAAATAACTTGAAATATTGAGCGATTTATAAAAAATATATTAAATAGATTATTTTTGCTATCTAATTTTACTTAAATTTATTAATGTAATGTTTTTCAAAATTTTGAGAATCAAATGAGTTTTTTGAGTTTTTTTGAGAAAAACCTTACATTTTTCGAAATAACTTAAAATTATAAGTGATTTTCAAAAAAAATTTTAAATAAATTGTGTATTTAATTTCATTCTACTTAAATTTATTTAAGTAATATTTTTTTAAATTTTGAGAATCAAGTAAAATTTTTGAGGTTTTTTGAAAAAAATCTTACATTTTTCAAATTTTCAAAAAAAGTTAAAAATAAAATTATGATTGCAATTTAGTTTCACTTAAATTTAATTGTGTATTATTTTTCAATATTTTGAGAATCAAGTGAGGTTTTAAGTTTTTGTTGAAAAAAACCTTAATTATCTTAATTACTCAAAATATTGAGCGATTTTAAAAAAAAATCTTCAAATATATTTTATCTACAATCTAATTCTTCTTAAATTTATTTATGTAATATTTTTTATTATTTTGAAAATCAAGTGAGTTTTTTGAGTTTTTTTGAGAAAAATCTTACATTTTTTGAAATAACTCAAAATAATGAACTATTTAAAAAAAAAATGTAATAAAATTATATTTGCAATCTAATTCCAATTAAATTTATTTATGTAATATTTTTCAAAATTTTGGGAATCAAGTCTTTTGAGGTTTTTTGAGTTTTTTTGGGTAAAACCTTACATTTTTCGAAATAACTCAAAATGTTGAGCGACTTTAAAAAAATTCTTCAAATAAATTATATTTGGAATCTGATTCCAATTAAATTTATTTATGTATATTTTTTCAAAATTTTGAGAATCAAGTGAGTTTTTTGAGAAAAACCTTAAATTTTATGAAATAACTCAAAATATTAAGCTAGTGATTGCTTGTTATTCTTGGCCTTGCTTCGTCATACCAACTAATTAAAGTATTTATTGTCTTAGGACTGCTTTTAACAATTGTAGCACACAGGTGGTTACTATACATTCACTAAACAATTCTTTCTGACGTGCTTAATAAAAAAATATGTCCATTCCCCTCTACAACCCCAATGAATTAGACGGTATTGTTGTGTATGAATTTATTACATATAGGGTGCATTGAAACACAGGTGTGAGTGTTTCTTTCTAATTTCCAGTAAAATAACAATTTAAGGGAGCAAAGGCTCTTACTATAAATTATATTAGAAAACCCATAATTTATTAGTTTCCAATTCCTAGTTCACGGTACTTAATCTCAGTTTTTTTTATATTTTAAAGCAAGATTTTGCTTTTTTAAAAACTTTATTAGAAAAATTAAACTTTTTAAAAGTTTGTTAGGCAATTGTAAAAAAAAAAAAAGTTTTTAGTCAAATTTTTGATTTTTTTTTTTTTAATATTCTAATATTTTATGACCGGATTCTAATATTTTTGATCTTTCTAACAATATTTTGATATTTTATAACTGAATTTTGCTATTTTCTAATTTCAAAAGTTTGTTTACAAAAGTTTTGTTGCTTTTTGACAATATTTTGATGATTTAAGGCCGGATTTTTGACTTTTTACAAATAGAATTTTGCGAATTTTGTTATTTTTAACATTATAAAAATAAAAATTTGCACTTTTTAACAGTTTATAGTTGGATTTTGGTCCTATGACAATATATTAGTAGTAAGTAATGGTTTTTATTTTTTAATAAATAAAATTTTGCACTTTTTAACAGTTTCTGACTGAATGTGTTATTTCTAACAATACTTTCATATTTTATGGCCGGATATTCCTAGTTCTAAAATTTTATGATTGTTTTTACATTCTTCAACAGTGTTTCTATAAATAAACCTGCACTTTTAACTGTTTAAGACCAAACTTTGGTTTATTTGACAATATTTTAATGTTTCAAGACCGGATTTTGCTATTTTAAACATTTTATGAATAGAATTTTGCACTTTTTAATAGTTTATGACCGGATTTTGGTGCTTGACAGTAAGATGTCTTTTTTATTATTAAAATGTTGCACGTTATAACTGTTTTTGGCCGTTTTTGGTTCTTTCTGACACAATTTTAATATTTTATGACCGGAGTTTGTTACTTTTGACATTATATAAATAGAACTTTGCACTTTTCAACAGTTTATGGTCAACAATAAGTTATAGAAACTAAAAAAAAAATTGCCCAAGTAGAATTTTAAATAGTTTATGGCCAGATTTTGGTTTTATTCTATAAAATAAAACAGTTGGGGTTGCTGGCTTTAAGTATATTTGAGTTCAGATTAAGAAAATTTTCCGTAATTTGTAAAAATAAATATGTAAAAACATTGTAAAAAAATCTATACATTTGTAAACTAATCAAAATGTTTAAAAAGAAAAAAATCATTTTGATACTATGTTAACATTTTAAGATCATTTTTCCGTAAATTTGTAAAAAAAAATTGATTAATTTTTAAATGAAAATATTTTCCTTGTAAAAAAAACCGTAAATTTGTAAAAAATCAAGAAAATTGAAACAATTCGAAATGTTTAAAAACCAGTAACATTATAATGCAATGTTGGAAACATTTTAAAAACATTGTAAAAACATTTTTCCACCTCACAAACATTTTGAAAATTTTATTAATCAATACTTGCTATCAGTTTTAAATTGTTTACATTTTATATTTCGGATTCGGCTATTAGAAACACATATAACAAGAAATGATTTTTATGAGGCTAGTTCTGTTAATTATATAAAAAAAAGGAGACGTCATATGGTGGCAATCCACCCCTCTCATCTATTTTTTGTGTATAATTCCCACAGGACTAGTTCAATCATTTTTGTTTTGGCTGCTTTGAAATGCGTAACAATTTAATCTAAAAAAAAAATCGTATTTTATATAAGAACTAATTAAAACATTATTCAAACTTACATAATAAACTGAATTATAATCCTAACATTATGTCATTCATTTCAATCTAAATTTTATGAACATACGTCGGGTTATATTTTCCCAAGGGTTAATCCAGTCTTCAGTATGTCAACAAATGTCGCGTTGAAATTCAAAGCAATTTTATTCTACATCAGAAGTTTTTTTAACAAATTATTTTCAAACAATGTAGGTCTTGTAACTGATATTGAAAGCATGCGTGTGGCATACATGTGTAAATGTAAATTTAAAATAATAGTAATATATGGAGAAGAGAAATGCGCTCACAACGCTCACAACTAGAAAAATGTTACACAAACAGAAAATAAATCAGTTCAGATATTATTTATTTCTTTGTCGCTTCATTTCATTTACAAATTAATTTTCTGTGTCGCCGTTCTCACATTTCCTGACTTTAAATTCAGTTAGCCATAAACATGTATAATTTATGTGAAGAAAACTAAATTTTCTGTGCATTATACAATTGCTTATGTATTCAGTTGAGTTATTGCTCCTTAATTGATCTAAATTTTAATAGCGAGTTTCTATAAAGAGCAATAACCATACAACAAAACCTATTTTAATATTTCTATCTCTCAATTTGTGCTTTAGATTAACCACTTCCTGTATACCAGACGGAGAGCTACACTGAATTCTTTAAAAATGTAAACATTTCGAGAGGTCAAACTTTCACCAATAGAATGTCCGCCATTAATATATTTTTATTATTTTTAGAAATGCCAGTACTTTTTATTAATACCATATCGAGAGATATTAATTGCATTTTTTTTAATATGTTAATTTTTATTACATTAAAAGAATTTAATCGAATTAAATGTGTTATTTTTTGTTTTCATTTGTAATGTTTTTTACGAAACGAAACGAAACGAAAATTGCCACTTGTTTCACATGTAATCGCATGTCCTAGATATTATTTATCCACTTGGATAGTTTATATTGGCAAGTGTAATATAACACTCATCATAAACACCAGATGTGTTCTTAAGGTTGATTGCACTTCAATTGAAAAAAATAAAAAACGAGCGGAAATAAATGAATAACGATTTTTTTTTTGCAATCCGTTTTACTTTACTTTCTTTTGTAATACAAATCTTTTTATAAATGAATCGACCGCGATTCGGGTTATTTAGTAAACAACATACTTTATATTATATCACGTGATCTTAAATAATGCGAAGTTTTGTGAAATAAAGAATGTTTGACATAATATGAAGTGATTAGTGCGATTATAAGCGTCAAGATTGTCACAAAATTTTAATCATTAGAAGGAAAACGTTACAAAATGTTACAAAATTGCAGAAAATGATTTACACTTCCACAAAATGTTCTTAATTGTCATAAAATGTTCCATGGTTATTCCAAGTATTCCAAATTTTTCAAAATATTATTTAAAACGTCGAAATGTTACTAATTTTCGTAAAACTTTCAGAAAATATTTTTTAATTTTTACAAATTAAGTTTTTGTAATGTTTTCTTAATTATCTTAGAATGTTTCCTTATGAAAATTGTTACAAAACATTTTAAATTTGTCGAAAAATTACCCAAAACTGTCAAAATGTTACAAATTCATGTTCAAAAAATGTTTCTGAATTTTTATAAAATGTTCCCAAATGTTTAGAAAATGCTTCTAAGTGTTCAAAATGTTCTTAGTTGCCTTAAAATTTTTCTTGCAAAATATTCCAAATTTATCAAAAAAATCCTCAAAACTATCAGAATGTTACAAAACTACAGAAAATGTTCTTCAACTTCCCAAAATGTTTCTGAATTTTTACAAATTGTTTTTGTTTTCACAATGTTCTTAATTATTATTATTATTATATTCCTAATTTGTCGGAAAATTACTCTTTCAAACATGATCTAAAATTGTCAAAAAATGTTCTTAAGTTGTCAGAAAATGTTCATAACTGTTAAATTACTCGGAACTGTCACAATGCTTCTGATTATCACTAATACTACACTACACTATCACAAAATGCCTTAAAAAGTTTCTTGTTTGCGATATTCCAAAAGACCAAAATAAATCTACTTGTCCAACATGTTCTGAGTAATTCAAAACTTGTGCTGAGTCTGCTAATAGCATAAGCCAAATTTGACTAACTTCAATGAAAAGTCAGCAATAGTCTACGTTCTTGAAAATGACTTACAATGTCCCTTGTTTACAAAAAATATTCCAAAAAAGTCACAAAATGTGACAAGTTTATCGCAAAACGTTCCTTGTTTGCAAAAAAGTGTCACAAAATAAATCTACTTCTCAAAACATGTTCCAGGTAATTCAAAAATTATGCTGATTCTACCAATGAACAAGAACATAGATTTAAATCATTGATGCCAAGTTTGACTAACATTACCCAAAAATCAGCACTAATATAGTGGCTCAACACTACAAAGAAAACAATAGTCTACTTTCTTTAAAAATGTTTCAACGTTATCCCAAAATGTTCCCACCGATGCCAAAATTGTCGCAAAACGGTTCTTATTTACAAAAAAATTTCGTAAAAAGTCACAATACGTTTCGCTGAGTAACACACTTAACGCAACATGTTTCGTTTGCAGAAATTGTTCCTAAACTGTTACAAAATGAGTCTAGTTGACAAAACATGTTCTAAATTATAAATTTGTAATTCAAAAATTGTGACGATAAAAAGCTAACATTGATTTAGTACATTGCTGCCAATAACAGTAGGACTCACCTCAACCAAAATAGTAGCAAATGTCTACTTTCTTACACATACCCAACGACGCTTCCTTCTATCCAACCAAAAAAAAAAGATTGTTGTGCTAGCTTCATCAAAAAACGTCGCCAAAGCTGCAAATATTCGCCACTTAAACTTCCAACCTATAAAAACTCCGAGTTCCTCAACAAAATAGATTTAAAAAATAAACGACATTTAGACTCATTTCAAGTCAATTTCCAGAAAATCGCTCAGAGCTTATTAACTCAAACTTCAACGCATAAATTGTCGCAGGTTCGAGCCTCATCTCCCTACAGCAGATCATTTAAAAAACTAGGGTTTGGAAAAAAAAAACGCTGCGTAAATCAGCCATCAGGGTAGTGAAAGCATACCGGACAGTCAACACGTACGCGGTAGTACTACCAGAACATTTAAATGTAGAAAAACGTAAAAGAACCTACACCGCGCTCAAGCAAGAACATGCCAGGACGACAGTGACACATACATCCAAAAAGGTGTCAACAATAAGGAAAAAGCAGAATTTATCCCGTCAATATGCAAACGGGTAAACTGAAAGCATAAATAATGCTCATATAATCTGACCCAACTTCTTACCAACCACGGGTGTTTAAGACAGTATTTCCATCAAATTAAGAAGTGCCCAAGCAAACAATGTCAATACTGCGACTTGCCGTGCAAAGATGCCAAACATACACTTATCAAATGCCCGCTGTGGTCAAACCACAGAAGCTTTTAGCAAACCTCCAACGGCGTCAAACGCAGTAAGCCAAATGCTCAACTCAATAGACAAATGATATGCGGTAAACTTGTTCGCAGAAACAGTGCCTACCATTATTAAAGACACAGATCGAGAGTTGAGTGTGCAACCCTAACTTGTAAACACAGTGAAGTGTGAAAAGTGGTCCCGCATTACTGCTGGTATACAAAAAAAGTGTTTTTTGGTAGAAACCCAAAACTACTGCCAGCTGGTAGTGTCTTAGTTAAAAATTTTGTTCCTTTCGCAAAAAAATAGATTAGGTTAGGTTGAGATAATGCTAGCAAACAAGGAGAATTGAGCCGATTACAAATTAAAAGAAACTAAGGAAAAAAAGCTTAAAAAACAATTAGATAAAATAACAAAACAGAACAAAAGCTAAAACAAATAAAATACACAAAAACCAGGCGCAATGCTGCAGCGGTCCACTGCGCCTGCAAAGAAGACACAAAAAGCAATTTAGTAAACTCTGATAAACCCTATTTTCCGTTGAAGGTTTTTCCCTTTAAGAGAAAAAAAAAACAAGTTAGGTTATGTTAGGTTAAGCGTAGTTAAACGATACTGCAGCGGTCCCCTGTGAAGAAGACAGAAAAGGTCTTTAAGTGCGGTCTCGTAAACTCTAACTCTGAGCAAGCCAAACCTCACACAGAGCCTTTGGTAAAAGTTAGGTTAGATTATGTGGCTGCAAGAAAAAGTGTGATTTCTACCAGGCACGTCCGCAAGTGGCGGATAAAAAAACTGTACACGCGGACAAACACCATTCAACTGTCGCCCACCTTTGGACAACTTTTTGGTTTCCATTGATCCACTTACTTGTTACCAACTATTAGGGTTGATAACAAAACAGCTTTTAAATCTTTCTCTCACAGTGGAACCAACATAAAATCTTTGAAAGTGAGTGACTCTAGATAGTCAAAAAAAAAAAACATGGCGGTTGTCATTAGCCTAAAATAGAAATAAAATCTGGGCAAGGTAAAGCAAAGTAAACTATGAATTTAATAACAACACCAGCAATAAATTTACAATGAGAATGAACTTAACTCTTGTCTTGTTCCAAGGTTACCACTGGAGGTTTGCGTAAAAGAAACTAAGACCGGAAACGATAAACAAGCCAAAACAACACTAAAACAAAACAAAAAACAAATAGCAGAGAAAAAGTACTCAAATGTAAGCAGAAGAAAGAACTGGAGGAACTCAGAACCGCAGAGGCAAGAAAAATAACTATTCTCAAAAGCAGAATTGAAAAAACACTAAAAAAAGTGGAACAAACGCAGGCCATACAAAAAAATTGTACAACAAAACACAAATAAGATGCAGGCCCAACGCGAGCAAAATAATGGTAGTACAAATCAACATTGGCCCTGGATCTTCTTTATAAAAACCTTATGTTCATTGTTAGTGTTGACAGAGCTATCAACAATTCACTTTGTGATCTAGTATTTAGAAAATACCCCCAATATCACACAGCAAAACGTTGCCATCATCTACAGTTTTGTATAAAGTCCACACACATCTAAAAAAAGTTGTCACCTTCTAAACAGAATTTCCTAAAAGTCCGCAAAACCACCGCAAACATAGTAAAATAAAATACGCAGCAATAAACAAAGTTTTGTGGCAACGTCAAGCAACATTAACATAAGTCGTAAAAGAATTGTTACCGTCAAACCTAAACTACCAATACCAACAAAAATTATCGTAACCAATTATGACACTATTGACAACAATTGCTTAACAAGCAATGTCAGTTTTTTTTTTGAGGCATTTAATGACTCAAGACTTGAGTCTAATAGTATGAGTAGACCAGATACTAGGTCTCGTCAGTATCCACAGCGCCTCCATTCGATCAATTAACGGGTTCGGTAGTATATATTATATAATTAATTTACAGATACACGAGCAGCTGTGAGGTTGTGTTCTAAAATAAGAACAAGAAAAAAAACGTAGTAAAGTGCATTTGACACAATCAGTCCATCACAGCTAAAAAAACAAATACCGCCTAACTCCAAATACCAAACATTTGGTAAGCCTAATATTTCCCAAAATTTAACCTTTAAAACTCTTAATTTGACTAATTCTCAACCTATCTGTATGCTCCCGATAGATTGTGTAAACAAATGTTTAAACACGACCTTAGTAAGCGGTTCGTGCAACTTCTAACAAAAACTGAAGATGTTGTCCAATTCGCTGCCACCGCAGCATCCCCTGGAGTAAAACAGTCGGTCAGAACCCCTACGCCTCCTTTTGGTGAAAACCCACTTCCTGGGGGAATTAAATACAAAAAAAACAACACATAACAAGGGATAACAAACCACCCCAAACCATCTCCACCGCCTATTTTCAACACTGAATAAAAAGATTGTGGCACAATGCCCAGATCAATTAGTTCATTGCTTCCTTTTATGAATCCCCGGAAGCAGTAATATTTCAAGTTATAATTATCATGCGTTGTAAAAAAGATAAAATAATGTTTACAAACAAAGTAAACAAGATAGAAGTGATAAGGATATGTTTGGTTGATATCAATAGTAAAACAAATTTTAACACCACCAAGAATTTGTAATTAAATTCAAATATGGTTTTACTAGCGCTTTAAATTATAATAATGAACAGGATTACATTATTATGCGGTAATTTAAAACAAAAATAGATTGCGTTGAAATTTGTGCTATAGCATTTAATTAAATAATATTGTTAATTACATAATTAAACTAAATAACAAGCTGGCCGCAAATATGGAAATGGGATGAAATATTATTGTAATAGAAATTAATCGGATTTGCATAGTTGAATTAATGGATTCACAAAATCTTATTTAAATTGTTAATTTTTGTGATGAGTTAATTAATTTTGCCGAATTGACTTGAGGTGTGAATTGTGTGTTCTTGCACACATCATCACTTGTCATGTGCAAATGTTAATTAATTACCGAAGTAGTCTATTCAATTCAGCTAGTAATTGTGCAACCCAGCACACCACAGTCTGCAACTATTTTATGATATCACGCATGTTTACCTTCATTGTTATATTTTTTTATCAGCTTTTTTAATGTCAGATTTGTTTTATGTCGTTCGGCTGTAGTTCGCGCTTTTGTCCGCTGTGGTATTGATTAATTGATTAATAATTTTTTCCAGCATTAGCTCGTCGGTTTTTTTGTGGCTGGTGATTATAAAATTACGTTTAATTACGACTATCGATGAAGCTGATGGTGCTTCATTTATTATTCCCTTTGTGCAGATCACGGATGTAGTTTTGTACGTGCGGATATCGATTCATATACAATAAATATTGTTGGTTTATAGCGATTGTAAAATAGACAATTAATGTATTTTCTTAAACTGGTTAAAAAGAGTTGATCTGTTTCGTTTCGTTTCTATGTGGTATATTATCGCTTACATTATTTACCTATTACTTCACTTACTAAAAACGTATAACTTCGTATCTCGTTTTCTTATTTATGTCGGTGTTATATTCTAACAATTTCTGTCATGTGTCGTAGCGGGAATTTTATTTTATATCCTTTTAAAAGTTAATAAATTCTAACCTGACAGGAGGATATAAAAAATTCTATGTTGTCTATTAAATATCTTTAGTGATAATAAAATGAATACATGAACAAGATATAAATAAAATTCATTAATAATTAAATGAGAATCTATAAATTATAACAATTTATTAATTATATATGATTTTTGAGTCTGCCAAGTAACTATTGATACACATCACATGTTTACTCAATTTGATAAATGTTTCTTATCGCGAACTGGAGCGAGACAACACAGCCCCCGGTTTTAGATTGTAACTAGACAATGTGTTTGTGACATTTCGCACAGGGTGTATTTTATATTCGAATAAAGTCGTAACATGGCTGCTAGGCCTGAGAAACGAACGAATAGCACCAAACTCAATACCCGAACATCTAAAACTCTAAAACCCCACCCCCATTGATGTCAGGGAAGAGTGTTGCCCTGTCAGACCTTATTGTCCCATGATATATTAACTTGTTAACCGGCCAAATACAACTACCAATATCATAAAACATTTATTTTATTATTAATTGTACTATTTTAATTGGCTAACTAAATATTTATATTATTTATATTACATTCTATTAATTAAGTTCGCATATATTATTAATTCTAAACTAATGTGCTTGTTTAGAGTCTGTAATTAATCAACGCTGACATTTTATCAACGGCATAATTTATCTAATATTTGTCAACTCGTACAGAAAATATTAGTAATAAATAATATCTCATGACTGATTATAAATATCAGATATTACAAGTGGAATTTAGTAGTAGCACACATTTTCACATTACAAAGTAAAATATTAAAAATAATAAATATAGAAAGCGTATATCTCATAAAACGTGTCAAACGCAACATGTCTTATAAAACATGCGACATATGTTTCATATCAAACGTGCCTTACAAAACATGTCCCATTCCTCATAAAACGTGTAAAAAAATATGTTTTTCAAAAAATAAGACATGTTTCATAAAACGTGTAATAAGTATGTCTTACAAAACATGCGACATATGTCGCACATCTCATAAAACATATAAAAGGCAATATGTCTTACAAAACATACATCAAATATCTCACAAAACGTCTAAAAACATGAGATATGTCGCATATCTCCTAAAACATGTCTTACAAAACAAGAGACTTATGTCGCCCTGCTTGATACGTTTAGGTTTAGTAGTCGTGGAAGTTGCTGTAGTCATGAAACGAAGAAGTCTATCTTTTTGTTGAATTCCAACTTTCTAATAAACAGAGTCGCAGGTGGTTAAAAACTCTATTTACACTCAAAACCAGGCGGTTTTGGTGCCCTGGTGATTTTGATAGCGGAGTATGTTGTGCTTTAGTCATTTTTTAAACAATTCTTTCCCGTGGCGACAAAGTATTAACCTGTTTGCACGAATCGCAAATAAAACGTGAAGGTGGAGTCGGACGGAAGGCACAGTCGTTATTGCGTTTTTTATTCTCGATTATTTCTTAATAAGGACATCAGCAATACTGCTGAGGGAGCTATACTGGCTTCTTACAATTGTTGAGCGGAGAGCAGTGCAAGGTTTGCAGCACCATTAACCACAGAATTTTTAGATGTAATGGAGGGTTTTGTGGAAAGTTTGCAGAACAATATGGCTAGAAGAGTATGCGGTGCAACGGACAAGAGAAAAGTCTATTCCACACAATGCGGTTGGCGTTGAATACATCTTGATCAGTTTTGATGCAAAAGATTTCGGGCTGATACTTCCTTTGACTCTAATATGATTGGAGATAATACATTTTGAGCTTTGATGCCGTGGTTGCTCTGATGGTAAAGGTTTGATTGTGTTATTTATCCGTACGTGTTACACTAGGCAAAAGTGCACGGACCGCTAACGAAACACACTTGCAAGGGTGGAAGAGCTGTGTGATTGTAAATAAGAGTTGATGTAGTTTACAAGTCTTTAATCGCACAGCACTACGTGTTAGTACGCAAGGCAGCTAACAGTAGTTGTACTGAATACGTCTGTGGTGGAGGTGCAAGACCAACAGCCTTGGAGACGTTTTTTTCTTATCCTCGGTGTTGATCCGTAACGGCCTAGTGTTTACTACCAAGAGATGAAGTTATTTTGTGAGTTTGATTAACTTACGGTGGTCAGGTAGTCCGTGGCTACGACTGCGGTATATTCTTTCGGTTGGTAGTCTATTCAATATCTAGATCTTCTATGCCTTTAATGAATGGCGTCAGATGAAGCGCCGATTTGTTGTTAACTTACTGGAATAGGGTTGCAGTTTCAGAACCATGGATGGTGGCTTCTGGCTGATGTATGTCTGAGCTCAGCTATGATGAGCTCATGCTCGACTTATCACTCTTTGCGAGAGGCGTTTTGTTGGCGATCCATGCACTTTCACCTATTTTAGCTCAGACAGCAAAACCAGAAAAGCGAGGAAGTCTGGAAACTATGATTTACTACAGTCTGATGTATATCTCATAAAACGTGCAAACCGCAACATACGTCTTACAAAACATAAAACATAAAAATTTTCTTTGATTTAATGACCAAAAAGTCGTCATGAATCATGTGATGCATGTGATTTCAAACTACATAATAACAGAAAAGGTTTTTAGTCATAAAACCACACGCCGGCAAGGATTGTTAAAGAATTCAGTTCCAATAAAAATTTCAATTTTTATTGCAACGTCTAGATTTTGAAACATTAGACATGCGACCAAAGTCTTATAAAACAAACTAAGCAACGTATTTACATCATAAAGCATCGTACGCTATAACCTCCAACAAGATTTAACAACATGCAACATCTAGATTATGAAACATGAGACATGCGACAAATGTCTTATAAAACAAGAGACACATGTCTTATAAAACACAATTATGCACAACTTCTTATCTGCATGTAACCTAACCTAACCTATAGTTAGAATAACATAATGTCCTCCGTGACAGTAAAAAAAAATTAATCATAAAACTCCACGCTGGCAAGACAGGTTAGAAAGTAAAATATGCGTATAACAAAATTCAGTTTGTAAAATTTAAGCTTAACAGTAAACAAAGTAGAAAATATAACTATAAAAAACTTTAAACAATTCTTAAAGCAAACCTCGTCAACAACCAGCAATCACTTACAGAACTTTCCAGATCAGCAAGAAACACTGCAGCAACTAAACAAAACATGGCAATCTTACAAGTTGTCAGCAGCCAAGCAACATCCAAGCTAGTTAGCAAACGGTTAGCAGTCAAAAAAGTATGAGTATGCAACTAGTAAACTTCAAACCACTCTTGAAGCAAACCTCGTCGATAGCTAGCAATCGCTTGAACGACTTCCAGTCAGAAAATTTCCTAGATCAACTGCAGTGTTTCTTACTGCAGAAATTGAGCAAACGTAACCTTACAAGTTGCCAGCAGCCCAGCCAAATTAGGTTTCCAAAAACTAGAAGCATAGCTCTACTAAACTGCAAGTAAATGCAACTCAAAAAACTTCAACAGCAGCCCAGCCACGCCCAACAGTAAAAAAAGTAGAGAGTTTGCCTCTAGTAAACTTCTCTTGCTTGAAACACAAAGGTCTTTGCAAAAAACAAATCACAAAATTGTAAGCAGAAAACAAGCAAAAGTTCCAGCTCGCCCAACTTGGCTAAAGCCACCTCATCCAGCAGCAACCTTGTAAAACCAAAATTGTGACTAACACGACCAACAATCCAGGACAAAAAAAAGTCGAGCTTCGTCAAAAAAAAAAGGTTGGAGAAACCTGGCAATTTTACTCGTGAAAAACTCCACCCCAAAGTAGACACTCATGGTAAAACTCCGGTCGTTATAATCTTATAAAAAACGTCAGCGCAAAATCTCATTGATTAGCAAGGGCATCCACAAAGTCACAATCAATTCGACCCAAAAAAAATCTTTCTATTGAATTTAGCAAGCAAGTCTCCACCCCAAATAAACGCCTCTAAGCAAATCGCCATACCCAAAAATACCACAAGCAATCCTTTGCTAGTGCACAATTAGACAATCATACCCGCAGTACAGAGACGCAAGGCAAACCATTCCACTTATTACACCACTTATACCATTCGCAAAAATTTCTAAAAGAACAGAACTACCAGAGGAGTAACAAACCAAAGGTGCACTAGATCGAATCTGCTGATATTGAAAGGAAAAAGCGTACCACAACCAACCAAACTTTGCCAAACCCAAGCCGCGGCAGTGATTTCAAAGCTCCGGCAACTAAATAAGAAAATTTGTTGCGGGCGCAGGCATAGAGCTCGTTCCCAGTCCCATAGAACCAATAAAGAAACCAATATTATGGATAGAAAAAAAAAATTGGCCGCAGTCCTCCTTGCTGCTACTACCTTTGCACAACCGCCAGCCTTGACCAAGCCAAACCAAAAAAAACCCTGAACTAACTAACAAGTTTTCATTGCACTTTAACTATCCAACCTACAGATGTCCGTAAAAAAGTAAACCAACAACATTACTTGCCATTGACAAGTAAATACAAACAAGTCCAATTGACAATATAAAATCCATGCAGTTCCCACCAACAACAGATCACCATGATGATTTAAATTGCATAAAAAAAACAATGCCAATCCCTTTTAACAGCAAAGCAAAACAGCTTTCAATAGTCTATAGTCAGTAATCTCATTTTTTAGACAGCAATAAAATGTTTATACAAATTTTATTTTTAAACTCAAACATAATTCAATTCAAAATATGTTTTTAAATTATGTATTTAACCTATAACGTTCAAAAAATCTTAAGTTTCTGTTTTTTATTAATTTTATTTTTGAAACACCCTGTATATTACCATTTAATTTTATCTCCAATCGTATCATCAAAAAATACAAAACATTTTTCCGAGATTCAGAAAAACTTATTTCTTATTTTTAGTAACACCCTGTATATAATTTAAAAATACACAATTTCCTTATTGTTAGTAACACCCTGTATATCGTTATTGCAATCAATTTGATGTATGTGTAAGTTGGGTTGCCTATATTTCAATTTTTAAATTTTTCACTGCAAACACGGATATTTTCTTAAATGCATTAAAATAAATATAAAATTCTGTTAATTCAATAATGTGGGATCTGTATTTATTCATAATTAACAAGAAAACTATTAAAATTAAGTGAATAATAGATTCTATGCCGTCAAAATTGCAATTGTTGATGAATTTACTCATAATTTCATCAATATTAATTCTAAACTGTTGAAAACTTACATAAAACTAGTCGGTCATATCTAATTAATGATTCCAAGCTTATAATCTGTCGCACTGTACAGTATTTTTGATTTTACATCGATTGAAAATCATGTTTCATCTGCCGTGAGAAATGTCAATGTTGACCAATCACAAGCGCAAGATGGCCGCTTGACAAAATTGCTAATAATTATATTATGTTATGCAAATGAAACGTGCAACTTACAGAAATCCGCCCGACAATGTCTATAAAGTGATTTCATGTTGTAATTCTCCTTCCGTACACTACATTTTATATCATTTTCTGTAAAACATTCAACGCGACTGACGCGAGCTTTTACAACAGGATTGCCACCATGCGATAAACTTAAATATAGCAGTGCTGCCAATAGACAAAAAATAATTCTTTTAGTATAATATAACAATAAATAGAATAATATACAGGGTGTTACAAAGTGTAACCAAATTGATTTTTAAGTTTAAATAAATGCTGAATACAAACAAAATACTGATGCACTTGGTACAATCTCATTAGTTAAAGATAATAAACGTAAACAGTACATTAATAATACATAACTCAATTAACTCAAATATCTTAAGTAAATACAATGATAATAGAATGTTAGTTAATCGTATTGATTATAATAATTAAGATTTCAAGCAATTATATAGTTTGAATGCTTAGTTTAGATTATTACTATTATAATGGATGGACCAAATGATTCATATTGAATATCTCTGTAATAATAGGGAAGATATTATGCATGTTTACATATTGAATATTGTTATGTTTAATTGCCATAATTACAAAATCCATGCACTACAAACTAATTGATTCTATTGCTATTGTAAAATGTGAGTAATACCCTACTAGTTTATTTTGGAATCCGACTCAACTGATACTTGAATCCTTAATCAAGGATGTTTACAAATGCACTGAATATTAATGTACCCTACAATACAGTTGAATCATTTGGAGATAATTCATCCTGCTTTAAATTTTACTATTTACAAGTTAAGAGTAAATTATAAATAAAAATAAAATAATATTAATGTTGACGTAAATACTTGAAGAGACGCCGTGTCGTTCAGCTCATATTTTTTCCCTGGAGCCCAGCTTAAACTATGCAAAACGAAAAAACGTAAAAGTAATAAATTAGCTGAGAAAATCGGGAAATCCGGTAGTAAATTGTGATATGTTTATTTAGGATGGCAAAGCCCCTAGCTACTATTTGCATAAAACAATAGATATTGGCATTCCATTAATTATTAAAAAAAAATTAACCGTTTGTATATAGGCACTAAATATATTTGAAGTTCTCGGATATAAATCATTTTATTGAAGTTTATAATAATGTTTCCAACTAATCTCACAACAGTTGCACCCTATAGGTGTGGATACGGTGACTTCCTATGGATGCAGAACTATTCGAGAAGAAAAATAATTCGCATTGAAAAGTTACGAAAACTTATATTAAACTTGGAATCGTTCTGAACATCTCTATTCTATGATTATTATTAAGTGTCGTTATCGTGCATCATTCGGTAATTTGTATAGATATGATATACGAATTTCTCAACTATTTTCAATCCACATAAAGCTATAATTTTTGCTTCTTTTACATAACCTCAATTAATAAATTAATTATTTATTTGTATCTTAAATAAAATCAATTTATGGTAATCAACAAAATGGCCGCTGTCAATCAAAACATTTCAATATTATCTAAACAAACTCCAATAAAATAATCTAATCCAATTCATAGTATTTTTATATTGGTTTTCCCATACATTCGATTATAAATTTCAAAACGATATGTGTAATGGCGCGTTTCAATTCCACTACAACGAAACAATTACGTGCAATAAGTTTACGACTTCACGTATCATTATATTTGAAAATATTTTTGTTCGATGTAAACGCACCGTAATGTAATCAGACCGTCGCGCCGTCCTCTGTTGGATATATATATATATTTTTTATATTCTCTGTGCGATATTAATGCTTCAAAAATAGCAAAGCAAATTAAAAATGAATGACTCACATAAAAAATACATTACAGGCTTGATAAACCGTCAAAGGTATAAAAAATAGACGGCTAATAAAAAATGACTAAATATTTATAACATAAAGCTATGTTATTATGTTTCCTTTGTCAATGTTTGCTTACTATCTTAAAGAAATATTTGATAAGTGATAATGTTAGAAACATATTTGATTATGTAATGCTAATTTTATACTTTATCGAATTATTCAAGTTGATCTCAAGTGTAGAAATAAAATAAAACAGATGATTAATGTATTTAAATTTGTTTTTAACAGAAACCTTTTGTAATTTTTGCTCAAACACACGTTTCAATGCAATTAAATTTTCAGTGAATACAAAATATTCCTCAACATGAAACAAATTCTTTAATTCGAATCCTGCTTAAAAGATCCTGATGATTAGAGATAGGCCACAAATTTGGACTCGATGTGTAAAATTTAATCGCTTACAGCATCTGCGCATGACTAAAACAACACTGCAAGAACGCACGGACCGCATACAAAACGCTTCCAATAGATGAAGCTGGAAACTTGATGTATTAGAGCCAATGTGTAAAATTTATTTGCTTGAAGCATCTACGCATGACTAAGACGAGTCTCTGAAAACGCACGGTCCGCATACAAAACGTTTTCAAAAACTGTAGCCTCCCACACAAAACACTAATGACGCTAAATAAACAAGGGCGTTCCACAATCAAAACAGTACAAATCTAATAGGATACTAAACCAGAGACTGCTGAATAAACTTGAGAGGAAATGCGGCTTGACAAGCAATACAGTTTATACGTAAAATTTAATCGCTTACAGCATCTGCGCATGACTAAAACAACACTACGAAAACGCACGGACCGCATACAAAACGCTTCCAATAAATTTAGCTGGAAGCCTGGTGCATTGGACTCAATTTATTCGCTTAAAGCATCTACGCATGACTAAAACAAGTCTTGACACGCACGGACCGCATACAAAACGTTTACAAAAATTGTAGCCTCCCACACAAAACACTAATGACGCTAAATAAACAAGGAACGTTCCCCAATCAACGCAGTACAAAAGGTCCAAAAACTGACAAAAGAATGTAGAGCCAACAAGAAATTTGTGTTGCTTGTTATATTGGACATTAAAAATGCATTCAACTCAGCACGCTGGTGCGACATAGTAGAATCACTACAGGATTTTGAGATCTCAAACTACCTGATTAAGATTAACTACGCTTCTTAAAGAACCGCAATCTCCTAATAGGCTACAACTATAAAATCGATGTAACCTCTGAGGTCCCACAAGGATCAGTTAAAGGCCCAAAACTTGGAACGTCAACCATGACGGGGTCGTAAGGCTAAAGATGCCTAGCAAAACCTGGCTCATTGGCTACGCAGATGATGTAGCAATAGTTGTGGCTGGAGATAGTGCTGAAAAGCTGGGAAAGAATGCCAAATGGGCAGCTAAAAAACTGATAAGATGGCTGGACAAAAAAAAGCGCAAACTTTCAGCTCAGAAAACAGGAGACCCTTTTCTTTAGATTTGACGGCGTTACAGTATTAAGCTAGAGTTGCATAAAATACCTGAGTATCATCTTTGCCCATGGTAAGTTGATGCCTAACAAAGGCAGACCTGAAGAAGGAATAGAAGGGCACTGAACAGCATTGTCTCTGATGCAGATTTGTTAGCAGAGCCTCACTCCACCAATAACATCTTAATCCTTTGTCCCCTACTCCTATAAATACTTGACTTTCACAGCTACAGTCAGTCAAACTCCGAGAGCCAAGCAGAGAACATATGGTAACCACATCACCCAATCCACAGAAATTTCGTCTAGGTCCATAACTATCCATAACCACTGCTGCTTCCGACATGTGCCACCTTGCACGGTGCCGTCGACCATAACACACTATAGATCTGGGTTAGGCCGAAGCTATCGTAACCCCTGGTCTGCACCTTCTCCAGAGGACACCACAAACAAACCAAGCACCGATATGAACCAAACACTCCATATCGCGCACGAGAACCTCCTTCACAGAAGTACCACAACCTTGAGAGATAACCCAACGCTCTTGAGAGCGCACACGTCCACACCCCTAACACCTGGAGGAACGCAACCGATGACACTCCTAAATAGCTCTATATGAAGCGCCAGCATGGAGCCAGTGTGTGCACAAAACAGAGTACCGCAAAATACTCGAACGCTCGCAAAGAAAGGTAGCCATACAGGGCCTTCTCCACCAAGTAATTGCTGGATCCATCCCGCTCAAATCGCTCAGCGCAGAAAATAGGAAGAAGAGTGGCAGGAGAAGCAAACTAAACCAAAACTCTCATTCCAAACATAACCGAAAAGCACAGAAGCGTAGACTATCACCTCACCCAATTTGTAAGCGGGACAGATGCTTCTCGTCGTACGTGCGGCACAATTAATACACCAGAGCACACGGTGCACTAGATGGAATACAGAAATTCCTAATGTCGACCCCAGCCAGAAGAAAAAAACATCAGCACCCACTGTTGCTTAACTAGGCTTCGCTAAGACCACTTGGTTGGCAACCACTAAACCTTCAGAACTTTCTAAGTAGCGTCAAAATTGACCTTTTCGGGACAATCTTGAAACCACAAAAAAACAAAGAAAAGTCAAGGTATAGATCAACCTCAAAACAAATGATGTCTTTTTCCAAAACAAGACCGTGAAAGATACAGCAAAACCCCTTCAACAAATCTTGACAACCTCCTCATAACTAGCCACAGTTGCAGGTCCTTGTTTACAGGTAGCTCAGCCATTAGGCTAAATTCTCATAAGTAGCACGGAGCATAGTACATACAAGCACAGTAACACAACTCCCAACGTTCCTTTGGACCACAGTCTAAAGTCTCATAGAATAGATTACGCCCAAAGATGCCTTCAAACAAAATCTAGCTCCAAACAAAACAAAATTTTCTGAAACCTCGTCGAACTCATTAGAGCTGCACAACTTCCAAACAATAAATTTACACAATATCCTCTAAGTCACCTACCAACCAAAAACTGGTAACATAAAAAGAAAGATTCTAAGACCAAAAAAAAACACAATGCATCCACCCTCCAAAGTATCAATAAGCCAAAGACAAAAAAAGTTTCATATGCAAGCTCTGAAGATAATTGAACATACAAAGCCAACACAATTCCGCAACCAACATCCTCGTGACCACCAACTAGCAGATAACCCGTAAAATAAAAGGTAAGATTGTCGTCCAACAACCGCCACCACCAACCCCAGAAAGAACTGCATAATTTGCCCTACAGACCACATCCTGACTAGTAGCACGGGCCATTCTACATGGAAGCACAAAACAACACCAACGCAACTCACAACGTCCCCTCGGATCATAGTCTGCAATCTCAAAAAATCCATTGAACCCAAAAAAATCTTCTAAAACCTCTTAAAATTCATTAGATCTATATATAACCTATATAACTATATAACTTCCCCAGCAATTTCTATTCACACAACCTTCCAGCAAGCAACTGTCGACAATACCCTCTAGGCCACTTACCGACCAAGTGCGGTAAAATAATTGCCCCTTCCAAGTTCAGAATAAAACACAACGCATCCACCATGCGAGGTCCTAATAACCCAAAAACAAAATGTTTTGTATGCAAGCTTTGGGAGTTGATCAACATACAAAGCCAAAACATTAAAAAAAATTGCAACAAATTAAAACAGCAAAATTCGTCGGTTAAAGTTATCAAGACTTCGGCGAAAGCATCGTTCCGCTATAACAGCATCCACAGGAATCAACACTACTACTAATCAAGCAACAACAACTATCTTATCACTGTAATATTATTTGTAAAACTTTACAATATAATGATTCACTAACGACCGCTTTATGTACTCAAAACGTAAATCTATTAAGCAGCTCACTCACATTACTGACTGCATGCAATATCAGAAAACGGTGCCCTGTAACAATCGTTCAGAATCCAGACTGACAAGCTCTTACAACGTTTCAACAAGAACCCCCAATAGCACTCATAACAAGGCTAACAATGTGAATCGTTTTAAGCTTCCTATTTGAAAATATATATATTAGAACGCCACTCAATATCATTTCAAACTTTTCTTAAATGATCCTAATCCACATATTGGTTGAACATTGAGTCCCATATTTTTATTATTCTTAAGCCTCGTACAAATTTTCTATAGAACATACTTTAATAAGTCATACTCTCCAATTTGTCGCATGTAATGATGATCGTTATACATTATAAAACGTGCATCAAAGAGTGCAAACTTTAAGCTGCTTTAAAAATGATTTTATATCAGAAATATAACAAATTTTTATTGCATTTTAAATAATGAGCATCCAATATACAGGAAATAAGATTAGTTTTATAGCATTTTTTTTTATATTTATTTAAAAAAAATCGTTGTGAAAGGTGGAAAAATCTAGAGAAACGTACGTTCAGTTCCGGAGCTATTATGGCATACAGTCGAGGGATGATTACAGATGTCGTTTGATTTTATATAGCATTTTTGTTAAAATAATTGATGAGTGAAAGTAATTGTTTTTCTTTGTCGGATAATTGATGTGTTGATGAGGAACCAAATGGTTTTGTTTAAAGACTTTCTGGAGTATGGTTAACATTAATCATTCACTAGAACAGCTCATTAACAAATCTCATTTCACTTCAGGATGTTACAATATTTGAATGTTTTATTTTTGCTGAAAACAAACCATTAGTTTCAAGAGGTTTTTGATAAAAATAAACGCCTGTTTTTTATTATTACATTAATGACTGTGTATGTTTTTATATAAATAATTTTTTTGGTATTATATGAGAAATACGTGGCGCCTACATACAAGTTACGAGTAAAGGAGTGGCATCACAAAAGTCAAGTCGGTTGGCGAGTTTATAAAATACGTTTGCACTGGAGCCCACAGATTGGATCGTGTGGCAAATACAAGCCGGCATGATAGATGCCCGCGCAAGAGGCAACGCCATGAGGAAAATGCACTATGGAAATGGAAAAGTTTTAGTTATGTTGAAAGAATGAGGAATGGAATGCCGTTAAGTAGTAGCAAAAAAACAAACATTAATAAAATATAACCTAAACAAAACAATTGATTCAAATATTTATTGAATGCATTCAATAAAAATGTCATAATATTTTGAACTATGATGGATTATTTCAATATTATGAATAGTGACCATTTAAATTTCATTTAATGTGTTTATTGGACTACTAAAAATACACGCATGCCATGAAATGACGTATTATCCAAAACACAACGTCCAATTAGTTCGGTTGTACACTACACACAAATCATGTTTATCTAGGTGTTAAATATGACAAGTTTAAGTGAGTACAAGAGTGACATCAACATGAATTAATCTGATATAATTGTTTTCTGATTATAATAACAAAATATCGCTAATAATTTCTATCTAAACAAATTAAAACATTTTATGATTGATTATTGTCCTAGAAAGATAATAAAATTACTAAAACCAAAAAAACTCAATTTAAAAAAATTAATAGTCCACTTTTCTGCTTCAAAAAAATTCCAAAAAAATTAATTCTTAAACTATTAACCAAAAAATAGTTATCAACTATTTCACACGGAAAGAAAAATAACAGGTACAATGTTTCAGTTTTTTTTTAAATTGAATGATGATCGCTGAAGAAAAGTCACAGCCTCTCAAACTTGAGTTTTGGAATAGCAACTATCGGAGTCGCATAAGCAACCAATACCTCTACAGCCACAACCAAAAGTGTATTATTTTGTCATCAAAAGCCCAAAAATCAATCTGTTTTTGTGACTTTCAAACTTTTTTTACGGAAGCCAAAAAAAACGAATCCTTAATCAGAAATTGGTCCTCCGAATAGGAATTACATATTTACAGATTACGCTCAGAGCCCAAAAAAACAACAAACTTTTATTCCACTTTGCATTTTTAGACTCGCAACGTAGTATTTGCTGGTCACATGGGTCGAATGAAGGACCAAAGATGGACGAAGAAAATACTAGAGTGGAGACCAAGAGCCGTTAAACGTAGCAGAGAAAGACCACCTACGCGTTGGACCGATGACCTAAAAAGGATCCACAAAACTCAAGGCAGAAGACGATGGAAGGCTATGGAAGAGGCCTATGTCCAGCAGTAGACTAAACAGGCTGATTGATGATGATGATGATGAACGTAGTATTTAGTCTGCACAAGTATAAATACCCAAAAGTGTATTATTTTGTCATCAAAGTCACAAAAATCAATCTGTTTTTGTGACTTCCATTTTCAATTTTACAAAGTCAAAAAACCGGATCCTTAATTAGAAATTGGTCCTCCGAATAGGAATTACAAATTTACAGATTAGTCCAAAAAAATAACAAACTTATTACCATTTTGCATTTTTAGACTCGCAACATAGTACTTAGTCTGCACAAGCATAAATGAAAGATACTAAAAGGCCATTAAGTGGTCAGAAAAGATCCGGAATAAAAATGAAAGCACCAGTTGGGTTTAAAGACTATCTGCACAAGCAATTTCATTTCTACCGCTGACCAGAAAGTGCCTTTAAGCTGTTCTAAATGCAAAATTGAAGTTTTCTTCAACCTCCAAAAAAAACCACATGACCAACAAGTCTTCCGGTTAGCAAAACACCAACTTGGTATGCAAACTAACCGCAAGAGCAGTTGCTTCTTTTTCCTTCATGCCTTTTTGCTGTTCAAAATGTTATAAAAAATGCATAATTTAGTGTTTTAATGAAACTGAAAAATAAAGGTTAAATCAGACCCTCTAAATCGTAATCAAGGGGTCAATTATACCTTAAAGTGCTATAAACAAACTTTTTCTTTCAAACCAAACAAATATTTTTTTAGCGAACAAAGATTATACTCCTCTAAACTTCACAAAACTAAAGAAAGCCAAAAGAAACAAGCTTTTTGTGGGACAAAGCTAAACTTCTTACCAAAGTAAAAGTGTACCAACCGGAGTCGGTAGCTTAGAGCAAAAGCAACCAAATCCCAAAAAATAACCTAAAAGTGTATTATTTTGTCAGCTCGTACTCACATAAATCAGTAAAAAAAACGACATTTCAAGAAAAATGTTAAAAATATCAAAGTGGATAATGCCGCTTTGAGAGCGGATCATCAATCAACCAATAAAAGCCCAGCAAAAAGTATAAATATCTAACTTTCACGCTTCAATACCTGTCAGGCTTAAGGTATAGGTGCTCCTTCCTACCTTAACAAGATAGAATCATTTCAAAGTAAGACTCTGGAAAGATGTTTAAAGCACCTTACAACATTCGCAACATCCAACTAAAATTTCAACTCCATCAAAGATCATATGTTAGTCTTAGTAAAAAGTTGGTCAGTTATTTGCCCAACAAAGCAAACAGATTCCCAAATAACAAATCCATCACCTATAAGACTAGTGCAGGATATTGCGCACTTTAATAACCTCTCACAGTCAAATAGAAAAGTTGTACACAGAAATGTGTGATATTTCCTGGTAAGGAAAAGTTAGCTTCATACTTTTGGCAAGTAAATCCAAAGTCTTTAAAAGATTCACCTCCTCAGCCACAAAAAAATGTAACAGTGATTAGCAAGCAACGTAAGCCAATAGATAGTAAACCATTTCCACCTTAAGCCACCATGCGACCGCAGAACTACTTGTGCAAGTATCCCCATTACAACCCAACGATGCCCCCTGACTTCACCAATCAATTTTTGAACTCCACACCAGAGTTTTTGTTCATAATTTCTAGCTTGCACAAGACCTATAAGCCTGTAGATTCTTTCCCAATCACTGAGATTCCTATCTAGAACCACAAACCACCTACGCCCACTGCCTACAATTACACTCAACACCGACGACTGCCTTGGAAGCCTGTACGTACCTACAAGGTCACCGCAGACTCACAACATTGGAAACACCGTCGTAGGTCACTTCCCAACCACTAAAAAAAAACCTATTGGACCCATATGAGCGTTCAGTTAAAGAATATTAGAAATAGGCGCAAGGCTAATAATACATTTGTGCGTACCCGTGTATAGGCACCCAAACATACACGTCTTCTCTGTGGCTCGGTGTGCCCGACACCTCAAATTCCTACCACAAAAGAGAATGGCGTGACTAGGTATCTGTTTTCTTCACACATTTGCTATCGACTACCCGCCATCTTCAAGTCTCGGGACCAATTCAGAAACCATCCCCAAAACTTAGAAATTGCGGATAGTCGATAGCTATATATTTATAGCATCGGTATACACGAGTACGCACAAATGTATTAGCATTGCGCCTCTTACTAATATTTTTTTCACTTAACGTTATGCGGCAGTGGTTCTACTCACGCTAACAACTTTCCGGAACGTGCCAAAACTTGGCTGCAAGTGCGTTCCTAACCAAGTTACACTAGCCTATGCAGGCTACGCTTGCCAGACGTCCAAGATGCACCAGGTGCATGCTAAGTTGTATCAACAACCAAACTCAAAGCTGTAGTCTTTTAGAACTTCAAAAAAACTCTAATCACAACACCCTCCAATGCAGGACGAGAGCCGGTAATATGGGAACCTCAAATTTAAAGTCAAAGAACCAATTACCGTCAGAACCCAAAAATATGACAATCTGGTATCCAAATTTGTACTTTTTAGACTCGCAACACTCGTATATAGTGTGCCCAAACAAAAAATCAAACTTTTCTTTAATCACCAAAGAAAAACCGCCTGGGTTTAAAAGCTGATCGCAGAAGCCTTTTTAGTGTAGAAACTCAAAAAATGTGTTTTTGATGTTTTTATAAAACTCAACATTTCATGGAACTGTACCTTCTTTCAATCGCTTAAAAAAAATCTTTTAAACCACGGACTTTCGTTTTGAATAAAAATTTTCTTCGATTGCCAAAAAAATCTATCTGAACTACGGGCACACAATACACCAAACTGACCGTAGAAACAATTGCGTCTGTCTCACTTAACAAAAAGTTCCAAAACATCGCCAAAAAAAAACACAAACTTCTGCTTTAGAAGGGTACCTAGAATCAGCAGCTTGCTGCAAAAGTAACAGCATCCTAGTGCTTCATCTGAAAGTAGATTATTTTGCCATCATTTGGTCGACAAAATTGTTTCAAAATTAGTTTGGCCAAAAAAAAAAGTTAAAAATATTGAAGCGAGGACCCCAAATTGGTAATCAAGAGACCAATTTACATCAAAAACCAACAAAATATTAAGATTTTAACAAAATTTGCGTTTTTTGGGCACTCACAAATCTATAGTTTGCTCAAAAAAAACATCAAAACTTTGTTCTTCAATGACCAAACAAAATACCTCTTGGTTTACGGACTTAGACTTAGAAAAGCTCCTGCTGAGTTCCTAAGATGACCGCAAGAGTAATTGCAATAATCTGTCTAAACTGAAAATGGCCTTTTGCCACGGAAAACGCACAAATTCTTTTTTTGGTAATTGATAAAACTAAAAATTTCATTGAACTAAAGTTTCTTTCAATCGTCAAAAAGTCCTTTAACCTACAAAATTTCGCTTAGACAAAGCACTGAAATCTTGGCTTTCTGCAGAAACAGCCGCATCCCAGTGCTGTATCCAGTAATTTAATTTGCAATCATTTGGTCCCAAAATCGAACAAAATACTGGTTTGGCCAAAACAAAATTAAAAATATCTAAATAACCAATTTCAGAAACCAACAAAACATCAAGTTTATAACTAAACTTGCATTTTTAAACACAAACAAAAGCAAAACGTAAATTTTTCTTCAATCGCCAAACAAAAATCACTTAATTTTTGGACTTCCGCTTTAGCATAGCAACCGTTAGACCCACAGGCTACCGGGGTCGGTGGCTTGCTGCAAAAGCAACCCAATCCATATGCTTCATCTGGTACAAAATATTTTGCCATCACTTGGTCGCAAATATTAATTAAAAAAAAATCTTTTTTGCAACCAAATTCTTGACTGCAAATGCACAATACTGAATTTTACAAATCTTAGCAAATTTAATGTTATTACTAAATAAATTATTTTAAATTTAAAAAATATTTTATAAATGTTTCATCATACAAGCAAATATAAATACATGCCCGTTAGCTGCTTTTATGGCCTTGCTAATTCACAAATCTTGTCCTGACAGGCTTGCCCCGTAATGTATTAGCTCGGCCATGCTTTGCTACCTATCTAGAACCGTAAATAGTTATTAAGCTATAATGACATTCAACAATAACCATTAGAAAAAGCATCAGAAATCGCTCAGCAAAACTAACAAAATCGCTGACACAACAAGTTTATTAAATAAAATAAATAGTTAAAAACATGTATTTAAATTAAATAAATAATGTATTTTATGCAAATTGCCACATACGCTAGTGTTTCAGGGTATGCAGCCTTCATCAGTGTGCCTAGCACCTCACTGGTCAGATTAAAAAAAATATCCTTAAAACATAAACATCGCTTAAGAAATCTGCAACATATCGCTCAAACTCCCATAAAATAAAACAAAAAACAACAATTAATGTGTATGATATATAAAAATCTTTCTATCACAAAAAAAAATCTGCCTTATTAAAAATCGTTCAAAAATCCTAAAAAATACATAAATGTAAATGTATTTTAATAATTATTATAAATTATGATCGTTTTAAATTGATTGTAAATTTATTATTAGCAATATTATGATTAGCCTGAAGTAAAATCAATATTCATTGCACTTCATTCATTCAACTAACTAATGCGGCATAGCTAAAGGCTTTGTCGACACTTCGGCTCCAAATACCCTCCCACGTTATTGTTCGGCAACATTTCAAGAAAACAACTATTGCAACAAACCACCGAACTACTAATTGAAAAACTTCTGGGACAACCACTACAGAAACATAATCCTAGTCCGTTTCCACATCAACAATCAAACGCTAATAAAACAAAATATTCTTATTATTTACGAAACTTAAATTAAACATATTATTACTATAATATAACAAACAACCTTGACGCAAATTATTAGTGTTAAAAATTATAGTGTAAATATAATTTTAGTTTTATTGTTAACGACTTTTTTTATAGTGTATAATGCGTACATAGTATTTCATTATTTTTAAATTAAAATCAGATAAATAATATTTAAAAAATGTAATAATATTTCCTAATAAAACCTTGAAAACTTTATTTACTCTAAGCAAATTGAGATTTTATTTTTCAAATATCGCACCAAATATTTATATTGATGAAAGATAAATATGATAATAGTAAATAAGTTCATATAAAACTTTAAAATAGAATAATCCGTTAGCATGGTTGACTTTGTAGCGTAAACAAGCTCGAATTTACCGATATTTGTTAGATTAAGCAACCATTCCATTTTATACATAAACGTAATACATAAGGGAACAATGTTATTAGAATGAATATCCTAAAGTGGGTGCTGGACCCATGCATATCACCCATAATTTTAAAAAAGGGCTCAAAAGGGAAGAGCTATAATCATTAAGATGAAAGCATTAAGGCTTCCCATACTCATACCATTAAAAAATAGATGAAGAGGTAGTTTAAACACAATAGCCACTGAAAGAACTATTATTATTAATTAGAAATTAATGAAGCATTCTCATAAAACTGCAAAAAATATATTTTGTGCAAGCAAATCGGTAGATGAACTTTTCAAATGTAAGTAAATAATTAAGTTAGGTTAGGTTATAATGTTTTGTTTTTATTGTTATATTCTTTTAATTGATTTGAGATTAATTAGTTTGAAGAAAGGATTTGCAATAAAAATATAATATGAATTTCTCGTTCATTTGTTTATTGTAAAATTACATCTCTGCGCGTCGTCTTATCCGATTCGAAGGACCGTGCTATTTTGTGCTATTACATCGTTGTGTAAGTAGGTAACAAAACTACTAAGGAGTGAAAAATGTGGGTTTAATTGTTCAAGCTATTATGCCGCTTCAAGCAATATATACGATACAAATATGATAAGAATATCTTTGAATATAAATTTTCCGTTCAATAATTTATCACATCTTTATACGAAATGTCCAATTCGAAGGACCATGTTATTTTGTGGTTATATCGTTGTGTATGTAGCTAATAAAATAAATGACAAAAACTGTAGTGAGATATGAATTCATTGACATTGTATATAAATTTCCCGCTCAATTATGAATTGTAAAATCACATCTGTACGCGTAGTCATATCCGGTTCGGAGGACCATCTTGTTTTGTGTTGTTATACGCATATTTTCTAATAATCAATTCTTTGGTACTTACTAAAAATTAAGATCAGCTTCAATAACTAACTTGAAACTGAACTATAATTAATATTCCTTAAGCTGATGATGATGACACTTACCTAAAACAAAAGAAACAAAATATTAGTATGGCAATAGATAGAAAACAATAAATAAATTAAGGATCATTGATACAATTACAAGTACGGCAAAACAATCCAATGTCAAAAGTTAAATTACAAAATTATGAAATCAAGGAGCCCTGAAACAAGCCTTTTGGTCGCTCAAAGCGTTGCTTCAGACTTTGCACCCACATTAACACCAATCAAGATGGAGCAGTCCTCAACCACTGGTCATTGTAGCCTCTAGGAAAACGTTGCAGCATCACAACTGCTCTGAAACCACTCAACAAACTTTAGGTAATACCGAGAGACCAACAATAGTTCATCTCGTAAATGACAACAACAACAATCAGCAACCCCAAAATCTAAGTAAGTCTTGCAACTAATTCAATTACGCAAGCAATAATCTTGTAATAACCACGTACACTCCTGCAGTAGTCGTACACCCAAAGCTAATCTCATTATTAGTAGATAATCAGCAAAAACACCTCAAGCAACACCACCAAAGCAACTTCAATATCAAGTAAAATCCGTAAAACCGAGAAAGCCTTAAGACCAGCCGCTACTACAAAAATTCTAAAAAACAATTCTTCTTAGACCAGCAAAGTTTTACAATGAGTATACAGCCAACAAAACCAGCTCAATCAGTCCTGACACCAAAAACCTCAGTACTAAACAAGTCCGCAAAGCAGATAAAACCTTGTGACCAACCGCTACTACAGAACTCGGACAAGAGTCTTCTCTCGACCACATAGATGTACATACACTCCTACAAAAACCAAACACTCAATAAAATTCTAAGCCAACAAAACCAGCTCAAGCAACACCCCTTAAACAGCTTCCACACCAAAAACCTCAATATCAAACAAGTCCAGAAACCAGAAAAAGACTTGTGGCCAACCGCTATTACAAATACAAAGACAACGCTCCTCCCTCGACTATATAGACGTCACATGCACTCCCATAACAGCCTCAGGAAAAACTTATGATGTTTAGACAGCCAACAGAACCAGCTCAAATAACACTAAAGCAGCTTCCACACCAAAATCCTCAATAGCAAACAAATTTGCAAAACTGATAAAACATGGTGACCAATTGCTTCTAGATGTTACATATACTGTCATAGCAGCCAAACAGTCACACGTTATTATGTGTAGCAGCAAACAAAACAGCTTACACAGAACCAATAAAACAGGTTCCACACCAAAAAGATCTCACTTTTCATCAAGAAGTACCTAAAGTCGGACACCAGCGACAACCTATTTCAGAGCAAGGGTGAGAAAGCCTCCACCAATATCAAACTAGTCCGCAAAACAGATAAAGCCTAGTGACCCAGCAAAACCACTACCTAATTGTCCATAAGCGTCATTGCTCAGATACTGTCTAGAAACTGAGCAATAAAATTCAAAAATATGAAGCAACTTTGATCAGACTATTGCTATAAACGCTTGGCAAGTACCGCTACCGTCCCAAGCAAATGTAATTTTTCGTAAATTATAACCTCCCCTAAGTCTGGAAATTGCTTAATTACGCCAATCAGGCTTAAATTGGTATTTTTGTTACCAATCCTAGCCTTATGATGCAAGGCGTTCATTTGTTTAATCACGTACCTACACAACAATCAAACAACACAAAACAAATGGTCCTTCAAACCGGATATGTCGAGACGTAAAAATGTGATTTTACAATAAATGCCCAAACAGGTTCCAAAGACGACAAACCAAGACAAGCTAATGCACAGCCAATCTCCATTAACGCAACCAATCAATCAAGAAACGTATTTTCCCGACACAAAACAGTCAACATTCTCCTAAAAACCTACTGCCAAACGGGAGGTATAAGATCCAGGTATGCTTCAGGAAAAAACTCTCCTACACTCAATCTTTAGAAAAAAATCCCCCCCCCCCCCCAAACAAATTAAAAAAAAAACTCAAATCAGTTTAAGATCTACACTAAAGCACTAAATGTGAATAACAAAATCAAAAAGTACCATAATCTACCATTAAGACCATAGGAAAGAACAGACAGATCACGTGACTACGACAACATTAACAACGCGACCAAGCCACAGCATTGAAGCCAGAAGACAACACCCACAAACAGCCTACAAATCACCTTGGTCCAGCAAGTCCGGGCAACCAACAATCCCCTACCTTACACCACAATCTGGGGTCCACCGGAGGTTCATTGCACTTAACAAACACCCCCAGAAAAAAAAAAAACCAAGCCAACTCCTAGTCTAGCACTATGCCCAAGAACATCAGAAAAGTTTACAACAAAATATCTTAGACCAACAAACTTAAAACTTTACATCATAGTCTGAACTTCACCAGAACACCCCCCAAAAATGTCTAAAAAGTCTAGCACTACAACCCAAAGCCACGTGATACCCATTGCATCTGAAAAACGTTTCATAACTCAATCAAAAGACTAGGAACTACTTCCTTCTGTATTTATTATCTTATTCATATTTTTACCTTACCAGGTTCCGTCGAGTTTTATCTCAGTGATTTCCCGAAATTTGAAACCGAGCTCATAGACAAATGACAACATTTAAGGGCTCGAGTAGTTCAACCGAGAACAACTTGTACTACTCCACATAAACACAACACTTACTTGTTTTGTATAAACCTAGTTTAATCTTGTTGACATATGAGTAGTAAACTTTATTATTTTGCAAGTTAAAAACTCGCTTTGCGTAAACAATCCTCCACCAAAATACTGCACCAATACAAGTTAAACAGAGCATTCTCACTATAACAGCATTGCATTGATCGTAAAACTTTGTACGCATTCCATAGTACTTGGCAAGTACTTGGCAAGTACCTAATACTGTTTACAACACATCACCTACTTGACAAGAATTCGGCACGTACCAAATACATTTTACAAACTTGTGCAATTTTTCACATACTTGACAAGTACTCGGCAAGTACCAAATACCGTTTACAAAGTTGTGCAACTCACCACATACATGGCAAGTACCAAATACACTTTACAAAGTTGTGCAATTCTACATGTACTTGGCAAGTACTCGGCAAGTACCAAATACCGTTTACAAAGTTGTGCTACTCACCACATACTTGGCAAGTACCAAATACACTTTACAAAGTTGTGCAATTCTCCATATACTCGGCAAGCACTCGGCAAGTACCAAATACCGTTTACAAAGTTGTGCAACTCACCACATACATGGCAAGTACCAAATACACTTTACAAAGTTGTGCAATTCTACATATACTTGGCAAGTACTCGGCAAGTACCAAATACCGTTTACAAAGTTGTGCTACTCACCACATACTTGGCAAGTACCAAATACACTTTACAAAGTTGTGCAATTCTCCATATACTTGGCAAGCACTCGGCAAGTACCAAATACCGTTTACAAAGTTGTGCAACTCACCACATACATGGCAAGTACCAAATACACTTTACAAAGTTGTGCAATTCTCCACATACTTGGCAAGTACTCGGCAAGTACCAAACACCGTTTACAAAGTTGTGCTACTCACCACCTATTTGCTTTATGCATTCAATAAAGTAAAATCAAAAAAGATGAGTATATGAAGGCAAACCATTGACTAAGCAAGTAACGCGCAGTGAGTAGCCGGTTGCTTGCAAACGTTCATTTTATATTCCTGCAACAATAAAAACTGTCTATGTCTGATTAAATCAATAAAGAAAATACTGTTAACGTTAACTGTTAAAGATACAAATATTTTTATGGATGAACAAAATAAATTAAAACTGTAAGAGAATATTTTGAACAAAGCTTCTAGTTTTGCATCTAAATATTTAGAAATTATGTCATAATAAAGAACTACATATTACAACATTTAATAATGCATTGTCGCGTGCAAATATATGATTTAAAAAACTCTTATCAAGCCTAATTAAATCATTAACACTGCATCGAATTTAGGTAGTTAAAGTTTACGATTCCTAGCAAAATGTATATTTCTCACAAATATAAGAAAAACAACATTCCTTTCCTTATCTAATAACAGCTCCATTACAAAAATACTCCATTCTTTTACGACCACCCTGTATTATTAAATTGTAATGTGGTTTAAACGAGAATGTAATTATTTTAAGTTAAGAACCAGAACACAAAGTAACGAGCGATTCGATGTATAAACTTTTAATGGCTTTTAAATTTCATTAAAACTATTTCTAAGAAGTATTTTCTACGGAAAATTTTATATTAAAATCTATCAGAAAATCAATTTATATTTACTCCTTGTAAAGTTTCAAGTTCAGCTCAGTTTCCGCAGAATTAAATTTTATGAAAACATATTTGGTGGCTCAATATAGTTTGCCTTGAATGGACTGACATATTTTTATAATATTACATCTACATGGTAACTAAAACAAGTATGTCTCTGCGTAGGTGGTGGTTTTATAGTTCTTTTCAATCTGACGTTAAGATTCCTATATGTCAATCCTACATTTAATTCTGTTGTCCAAATGTGTCGCTATTTTTTATTTGTATTATTTTATGGTATATAAATTTTACAACCACTGATGTATTCTTGTGATAAAAAAGATGTTATTTCAAATATACAAACCAATTCAATTGCATTTGTAATTACTTTCAAGTTTATTTCTTCAAGTGCCCAATTAATTTAATTTTCATAAAAACTTAGCAAACTCTTTTTGAGTACAATTAATTTTTCATTCATGGGGGATTACTAGAAGGGCTGGCAAGGTAAGCGCGGCAAGTGGGAGCAACGCTTGAGGGAAAATTATTTAGGGAAAGGTGCGGATTTATTATTTATAGGTACGGAGCGTACACCCCAGCGCCATAACTGCCCAGCAGGGGTTATATTTGCAAGTAAACTAATACAACAATTACAGTAAGAAGTTTTTCAATCAATGAGTTTAGATATTGCAGCGACTATTGGAGCAATTAGGTTTCGGTTTACAGCAATTTAACTTGTAAGATAGATTGTAACTAGGATTAGAATCGATTTAAATAATTAGAAATTGCTCAAAATAGTCTAAAAACGTAAGCAATTTATCTGAAATAACGTTTTAAAAACTGTTAAAAATTGCAACATTCTAGTTAAATATTTTTTAAATCCAGCTAAAACGGTTGAAACGTAACCAAAATCGGGCATAAACTGTTAAAAAAATGCAAAATTTTAAATACCTTCCACATTACATACCCTTCCTTGCAGATAGCTACGCCACTGGCCTAATTCATACCTTGCTGTTTATATTTATATTATGCTCTGTTTCTCAGCCACCACACCGAGCATCCATGTCGCTGTTAATTTAATTATTTACAAAGAACCAAAACCCAGTCTAAAATAGCAATTTTTTGCCTTAAAACATCAAAATATTGTTAAAACACACCAACATTCGGCCATAAACTGTTAAAAATTGCAACATTCTAGTTGAATATTTTTAAAATCCGGCCAAAACGGTTAAAACGTACAAAAATCTGCTCGAACATCCATGTCGCTGTTAATTATTTTCAAAGAACCAAAATCCGGTCTTAAAAGATCAAAATGTTGTTAGAAAGCACCAAGATCCGGCCATAAACTGTTGAAAGTGCAAAAATCTTTTCAAAAGTAACTAAAGCCGGTCATAAAACATTAAAATATTTTCAGATAGAATCAAAAACGATTAAAAAGTCCAAAATGTCTAAAATAGCAATTTTGGGCCTTAAAACATCAAACATCAACATAAATTGTTGCAAAACACCAACATTCGGCCATAAACTGTTAAAAAAATTGCAACGCTCTAGTTAAATATTTTTAAAATCCGGCCAAAACAGTTGAAACGTACAAAATTCTGGTCATAAAATATCAAAAATGCAAAATCAGGCCACAAACTGCTAAGAGTGTACACATTTATATAAAAATAGTAAAATTCAGCTATAAAAAAACATAACCTAGCATAAACTGTTAAAAAATGCAAAATTTTATTCAAAAAACAACAAAAATAGCAAAATGTGGAAGGACATTACAGGCCCTTGCTTACAGATAGCTACGCCACTGACCTAATTCATGCCTTGCTGTTTAGATTTAGATTTTTAATAATTAACATAAAAATTTGATTCTCAACCACCACACCGAGCATCAATGTCGCTGTTACTTATTGACAAATTACCGTCGCAGCCAATTATTCCTAATCATCGTCAGATGCCATTTCAACCAATCACAAAAAGTGCCACGCCTCTCAAACTAACGTTTAAGCCTTAAGGCTGCTCATCGTTAGACTCGGTCCAGAGCAATACTGCTACAACCCGCTATCAGTTCCGCGTTTATTTGCCGCCAACAAAATAAAAATAATTCCTCTAAAAAGAATTATAAACCAGATTTAAACCGATTTTGATAATAATAAAAAAATTACCTATATTCAATTTTTTTGCGTTTTCTTAAACCTGTCATCAACTATTAAAGTGCAAAATAGCAAAATCTGAATATAAAATACCAACTTATGGTAAAAAAGAACCAAAATCCGGTCTTGAAAGATCAAAATATTGTTAGAAAGCACTAAATTCCGGCCATAAATTGTTGAAAAGTGCATTTTTTTTCAAAAATAACTAAATCCGGTCATAAAACATTAAAATATTGTCAGATAGAATAAAAAACCTGCCAAAAACGATTAAAAAGTCAAAAATGCTACAAAAATTGTCTAAAATAGCAATTTTGGGCCTTAAAACATCAAAAATGATTGCAAAATGCCAACATTCGGCCTTAAACTGTTAAAAATTGCAACATTCTAGTTAAATGTTTTTAAAATCCGACCAAAACGGTTAAAACGTACAAAATTCTGTTCATAAAATAGCAAAAATAGCAAAATCAGGCCAAAAACTGTTAAAAAGTGTACACATCTATACAAAAATAGCAAAATCCAGCTATAAAAATTTAAAATCTGGCATAAACTGTTAAAAAATGCAACATTTTATTAAAAAAGCAACAAAAACAGCAAAATCCGGTTCTGTATGCCTGTGGGCCCTTCTATATTACAGACTCTTGTTTACAGATAGCTACGCTACTGGCCTAATTCATGCCTTGCTGTTTAAATTTATATTTTTAATAACACAAAAAAAATGTTTCTCAACCACCACACCGAGCATCCATGTCGCTATTAATTATTTACAAAGAACCAAAATCCGGTCTTAAAAGATCAAAATGTTGTTAGAAAGCACTAAGATCCGGCCATAAACTGTTGAAACTGCAAAATTCTTTTCAAAAGTAACTAAAGCCGGTCATAAAACATTAAAATATTTTCAGATAGAATCAAAAACAAATAAAAAATCCAAAATGTAACAAATAAAATGTATAAAATAACAATTTTGGGCCTTAAAACATCAAAAATTGTTGCAAAACACCAACATTCGGCCATTAGCTGTTAAAAATTGCCAAAACAGTACAAAATTCTGGTCATAAAATATCAAAAATTGCAAAATCAGGCCACAAACTGCTAAGAGTGTACACATTTATATAAAAATAGTAAAATTCAGCTATAAAAAAACATAACCTAGCATAAACTGTTAAAAAATGCAAAATTTTATTCAAAAAACAACAAAAATAGCAAAATTCCTTCCACATTACAGACCCTTGCTTACAGATAGCTACGCCACTGACCTAATTCATGCCTTGCTGTTTAGATTTAGATTTTTAATATGTAACACAAAAATTTGAATATAAAATACCAACTTATGGTAAAAAAGAACCAAAACCAGGTCTTGAAAGATCAAAATATTGTTAGAAAGCACTAAATTCCGGCCATAAACTGTTGAAAAGTGCATTTTTTTTCAAAAATAACTAAATCCGGTCATAAAACATTAAAATATTGTCAGATAGAATCAAAAACCTGCCAAAAACGATTAAAAAGTCCAAAATGTTACAAATAAAATGTCTTAAATAGCAATTTTGGGCCTTAAAACATCAAAAATTGTTGCAAAACACCAACATTCGGCCATAAACTGTTAAAAAAATTGCAACGCTCTAGTTAAATATTTTTAAAATCCGGCCAAAACAGTTGAAACGTACAAAATTCTAGTCATAAAATATCAAAACTAGCAAAATCAGGCCACAAACTGCTAAGAGTGTACACATTTATATAAACATAGTAAAATCCAGCTATAAAAACCATAAACTGTTTAAAATTGCAACATTCTAGTTAAATATTTTTAAAATCCGTCCAAAACGGTTGAAACAAACAAAATTCTGTTCATAAAATATCAAAAAGAGCAAAATCAAACCACAAACTGCTAAAAAGACTACACATTTATACAAAAATAGCAACATCCAGTTATAAAAAACCAAAACCTAGCATAAACAGTTAAAAATGCAAAATTTTATTCAAAACACACAAAAAATAGCAAAACCCGGTCCTGTATGATTGTGGGCCCTTCCACATTACATACCCTTGCTTACAGATAGCTACGCCACTGGCCTAATTCATGCCTTGCTGTTTAGATATAAATTTTTAATAAACCAACAAAATGCTTTGGTTCTCAACCACCACACCGATCATTCATGTCGCTGTTAATTATTTACAAAACAAAATCCGAACCTGAAAAATCAAAATATTGTTAGAAAGCCAAAATCCGGCCAAAACAATTGAAACGTTCAAAATTCTGTTAATAAAATGTCAAAAATAGCTAAATCAGGCCACAAACTGCTAAAAAGTGTACTCATCTATACAAAAATAACAAAATCCAGCTATAAAAATTTAAAATCTGGCATAAACTGTTAAAAAAATGCAAATTTTTGTTAATAACGCAACAAAAACAGCAATACCCGGCCGTGTATGCCTGTGGGCCCTTCTATATTACAGACTCTTGTTTACAGATAGCTACGCCACTGGCCTAATTCATGCCATGCTGTTTAAAAAAAAATTGTTTCTCAACCACCACACCGAGCATCCATTTCAATCTACCACAAAAAGTGCCACGCATCTCAAACTTACTTTGAACATTAATGCTGCTCTTGGTTAGACTCGGTTCTGCGTTTTTTGCGCCACTGAACATTGTTACAATCTGAACATTAACGCAAGCCAAACATTAAAATCTAAATATTATCTCAAGCCGAACATTGTCGTAAGCTAAAAATAGTTGACAGCCAAATTTTATCACCCAGCACGTTCAGTTACAAGTAAAACATTGTCGCAAGCCACACCTTGTTACAACCATTGCAAGCTAAAAATTATCGCAACCCAAAAACATTGTTGCAAGCTAAACAATGTTGGCAGTCAAATTTTGTTCCAAACAAAATATCGTCACAAGATGAACATTGTTGCAAGTCAAACATCGCGCAAGACAAACCTTGTCGCATTTCAAACATAGTTGGACGCTAACGTATTTGCAGACTAAGCATATATCGTACACAACCTTAAGCCAAACTTTGTTGCAAATCCTATATTGTCGCAAACCAAAAATCGTACCAACTCGCAAATTGACGAATATATTGTTGCAAGCCAAGTATTTAATAACTGGTATGCAGTAGTTATCATAAATAGAAATTATTTATAAACGCACATTATGTTAACACCTTAGACTATATACACTTATAGACACGACATTTGCCGACTCAATGAAGCCAACATCATTAATGTGTGTAACGTCAGTTGTGGGCATGTAGCAAGAAGCTTAGTGTTTAACACATGTATGAAAACACATTTTTACGCACTCATTTACCAAAACGTATAAAGTACTGTCTCATTTTGAAGCAGTGCTATTTGATAATTGACAATAAATACTCTTAATAATAAACTATTTATTAAAGATGTAACGTCAAAAACAAATTTATTTTGTAAATAATATTAAAAATCAATATAAAAAAAAAATATTTTAAATGTATCAAAATAAACGAGTAACTACTTATAGGGTCCATGCCTTTAGCAAACTCGTGACGTCAGTCAAAACGTTGTTATGTTAGCTTCACCATGCAACTAGCGGAAAATAACAAACTATACTATAAGTGTATATGGTCTAAGGTTAACACATAATAACTATACAGCTGTTTAAAGTAAAGTTAGACTTGCACAAATGTTTGCAAATGCAAATCAAAATGATTTTAAAATTTAGTAATCTGAACCCGCCTTTAGAATAATTTTATTAAGTATTTTAATTTATTCATTTTTAGAATACTAAATTGATAAAACACATTCAAATTTCATATTCTGAAAAGCATATTTCCGTTTTTATGCGATAAAAGTAAACATATTCCAACTTAGATAATGTTATAGTATAGATAAGTAAATATTTATTATGGATTACCGCATAGTACATGTCTCATCCATCCTTTATATTTATAAATAGCCTTCATTAACCAATGTATTATTACTATTTTATTAATAATGTTTAAAACGTAAAAAAAAACTAATTAACTGCATGGTTCGTTTGAGTGGTATTTATTTCCGGAGATGATCATTTCTCTGCTGAATTGAGAGATATTCCTGTAATTCCATCGAATAAAATCCTGCGTTTAAGGTTAATTAATGGTTTGGTTACCGTGGAATTGTCTTCATGGTTAAAAGGGGAATGAGCCAGGTCGAATGCATTCTTTTATTGGATTCCCGAACCAAACGAAACTACTTTTTTTTTATTTCTGAAAGCGATTCTGGTAAATAATGCGGATCATTGTGCTGCTCTCCGTTTCTCCGATCGTATTTTAAGTTTCGTTCAAATTCAATTCCAATAAGAAAATTTTCTTATGCCGCATAGACGACAAAGCATTCAATGGTCAATTTGTGATACTTTATTAAATTTAATTTCAAATATTTACATTCACATGATTGCATTTACCGCGTAAATACAACATTTAATATAATAATATCAGATAGAGGTATTTTTATCAAATGTTCAATTGGGCGTTATTTTCAATTCACTGCACAAAAATAGAGTGACATGGCTGATTGCTTGAAACTTGATACGTCCTGAAAATCTTCTTTTTCAAACTATTTTTATTGGAAACTATAATAACAATATCGCTGAGTGACATGCGGATTAAAACAGCTCGACAATGGATTTCTTTTTATAATCATCCATATCATACACAGTCGCTGCATTTTATAAAGTATGATTCTATACAATGTATACAACTGCCATTTCATCAATCTCATATTAATGTCATTGAATAAAAAACCGTGTTGCTCAACATATGTTATATTTTCGTTAAGAGCACCTGCTGTGCATACTTGCAAACTTGCTTTTGTATATTTTCCGTGATAAATGAGATTTCCAAAAAAAAATTGAAATTGTTTTGGGTGACTTTATTCGTAAAAAACTAATATTGATTTACTGTGTTCTTCTAATGTTATGTAACGGGCGTATTCGAGATGATAAAACCAACCTTGTACTCTTGAACGAGTGGGAACAACCGAGTGAAACACAATGTGATAGATCGTTTACGCTTTCAAATAACATTTTGATTTTTACATAAAATTATGCATTGGCGTTTATTTTATTATAGCTTCTTATTTATATGTCAGGAGCCGATCCCAAGAAAATATGAACATTTTTTTTATTAAATTACTTCTGTTTACTACAATTTTATTACATTATTTATGCAAAGTATCCAATTATTTCACATCTAATCGGCCTAGAATTACTTGAATGAGCATTGAAATGTTTACAAGATGTTTCAACATCCCATAGAAGAAATGCAGAGGCGTTAAAAAATTGTTATGCGCATTTATAAGGAATGATATATAAATAGTGTACAGGGTGATCCACAAATAAACCGCCAAGCGTGCAGAGCTTTTTTTTAGGTTATAATCATTTTTTTGTATAAATTTATTTCTAAAATTCAACACCAAGATCTCTCCACCCAGTGTGAGACACATACACTAGTGTTTCTGGGTATGCACTCTTCATTAGGATGCCTAGTTCTTGCTTGTAAACCTAAAAAGTAAAAGATTTGTTGCAAATCTAGAGGTCTTTCTGATTCAATTCAATTACTAAGAGCTAGTTTCAACTTTATTGCTAGATTGTTAGAGGTATTGGCGGTTGCCAAAGTCTAAGAGACAGTTAAAACGCTTGTATTTAAGTGGTTTAAGAGGTCTTCTGTGCATTGTGTTCTTGAAGGAGAAAGGTTGGTTAATAATGTACGCAAATCTATCTTTTGCTGTGTACGCAGTGCTAGCTAAAGTAATGATAATTGTCGCTCGGATTCCCCAAACAATGACTAAAAGAAGTGATCAGAGTTTACCAAAAGTTGGTACAAATAAGTCAGGAACTTCTGAGAAAGTGTTGCCGTTTTTGGAGACAAAGTTGCACTAGTTGGCATCTTAGTTGACTCTCAGAAACTCAACTGAGGCTTCTACAATCCAATTGCTCTCACCTTGACAAAGACCACTCCACTTCAAACCTCACACTATACATATTCACTAACACTCACAAAAAAGCGATTATATTTAAACTAGTAAGAGAATCGTTAGCAAAGAAGTTCCAACAGCTACTCTGCATCGGTGGTTGTAGTAACAAAAGAAGACTACACCTTGCGTTTTTGCGTAGATCATTAAGACCTCAATTAAGTCTTAAATTTTTAGCCAGGAGGTTGCTTCCTTCTGGGTGGAAGAAACCCTATTATCAAAAAAGATACATTGAAGGATTGTCTTGAAATCCGGCAGATTTCAACAAACAAAAATTTGATTTAAAAACGTATCTTTAAGACACTAATAACACAGGTGTTAGCCAGCTTTCTAAAAAATGTTGCTCTGGTGTATCAAGTCAATACAATAAAGATTTCGCAGAATAACTGGTGCACCTCTAATAAATGCAAGACTAATCTTGAAGAACAAATCGTACTAAACCTTCAGCCAAACTTTGTTGCAAATCCAATATTGTCGCAAGCCAAAATGTTTAGTCTGGAATCAGTCAAATACTTGGGTCACCCAATCAGCACAGATGACAAACTACCGTTGCACCATCTGGCATTAATCAAGAAGCAGACACCACGGAAAAAGTTCTTCTACTTAAACATTGTAGTCACTTTAATGAAACTGCAAGATACTAAGAAATCGTTCTTGTAGAAATCAAGACAGCATTAAACAGACTGCTTCGACCTAAGCTTCTTAAGATAGCGCTAAGCTTACGCTGGCTATTGTGTAAGCAACAAAAAAATACAGAAAGCTCTAATCTGGTTTAAAATTTTTAAAGGATGACTTCACCATCAACCTACTGCAAGACGCACTCAGCAGACGTCAAAACAAGGACACCATAGCCACTTCAGTGGAAGAGTCTGTTACCAACTAAAAATTTGGCAGACGTCAAAATACCTACCAATACTTTACCTAAGCACAAAATTTGGCCTAGTATAAGTGACTAGGCCAAATTGTCTCTATAGGAAATATAGATGTTGTCCACCTTGGCAAAACGCACGTAAAACAAGTGCAAACCAACATAAAAATTAAACGACGTCTAAAGATGCTTGACAAAATAGAAGCCCTAGTAGACTGCCAACTAATAGTACTACCAATTGCTCAACAAAAAGTGATAAAACAACTTGCCAAACACCCGAGTAGAAACAAAACCAACTGCAGCCTTCCTCCAAGCTTACCACTAACCGGATTGTAAAAAAAATGTGCATGATTTGTTGGAAAATCAAGCTTGGACTAGTGCAACCAAAAGCACCTTTCCGCCACACTATGTCAAAGGTAGCTTATAGATTACTTTAGACTAGAGAGCACAAGATCAACAAACAGATTTGTCATTGCTATGATGGGTTTGTATATCAGGTGGATCAAAGCAGTATCATCAACGATGTGTTTGCCCCAAAATTATCATGTCAAATAATGGAAGAATGCAATAATCCGCACTCTACAAAAAAAAAACAACCGTTGAATGACTTGCAGGATAAACAAGGTTACCGACCACACACTTAAAAACTAAGAAAAAAATTTGGCGGAACCAAAAAGCTGAAAACTTCAAAGATCTAGATTGCCGTTTACAACAAGCGGCGTTATCCACAAAGAGAACATGTCGGAAACTATAAAGCTGGTAAGCTGATAATGGCACAAAAACTGGCCAAAGATCTAAGTGCCCAGTGGACAAATCCCAAAATGATCACCATGGAAAAAAGTAACTGTTATTGGGTAGAAAGATGCAGTGAAATAGAAAAAAAGAGACGTACCAACCGCATGCTACGAGAGGAACAAGGAAACAATAGTACCACTAACGGTATTCCATTGCAACCGCAAGACAAGCGAGGCTACCCCCCCACACACCAATACCAAATTCAAATCCACGCTGGACGAGAAGTAAACAAATACATGCGTTGTTCACGTGCACAGCTAAATAAATAATGGCTCACTTAATAGAGTCTGGATTGAGCAGCCAAGCCCCATGCTGACGACCAATCGCTTGCAAGCTGGATACCAAAAAAAAATCCAAAAGCTAGGCAGCAAATTGCATACAGAGAACAACGTTATCCACAAAGAGCAAATGTCAGAGCCTATAAAGCCAGAGAAGAGAGTTGGTAATGGTACATAGGCTAAAAGCCTATAATTATAATTCATTTATTTAATGTCGGTCTATTTTTGCTGCCATGGCTAATCACCAACGCCACAGGTTAAGACTACCACACAAATTTTGCCGCAATATCAAGAATTCCAACCTAACCCAATAATTTAGATATCTAGAGTGCAAGCAACATCTAGGCAGTATACAAGACCTACTAAAGTCTTCTCTTGTCCAAAAAAAGAGTAGTTATCACAACACATTTCAAACCCAAAACCCTTGGTGTAGCAGTAAAGTACGCTAACCCCTACACCACCTGGGCAAAGTCTAAAAAAGTCAAATTTTACCTGAACGACCCTTGACAAGCGTCACCAGCAGAATTGCCAACTCTAACATCGGTAGACGACGTTTATTACTAGTGCGCTTTTTGAAAGTAAAAGGAAGGTTCTGCCGTTGCAAGACTCGTGAGCCAATTGTGGTGATGTTGTTAGTACGCTCACTCAGAACATGTCTCAAAAAAAAAAGAAAAAAGTTAAGCCAGAACTGTAGTCACAAAAAAGCTACCTTTATGTGAAGATTGTTGCTTTGATTCTCGGTGCATGTCGGCGCCACCAGAATTAGACCTGGTTATCGGAAGCTGTTGTTGATGGTGGGCCAAAAACGGTGCCAAATTTCCGGTCTACGTATTTGGACGCTCTTTTGGTGTTGTTACTTGTTCGGTATAAAAATCAAATATTTATAGTGTTGCGCTGACTACTTGCTGCAACAATTACCTCCTCTGCTTTTTTGTGATTGCTGATTTGGGTTTAAAACACTATTGTTCGGTGACTGAAATAGTTTATAAAAACAGTGTTTACTAGAAGGTTACTATGAATTTGGGTGGCGCATAGTTTTGGAAACTTTCTCTTATAGCACGGGCTTGACCAAAATTGCTCTGATTTTGGTCGCAGTTTAAGATTGTGCGCACAATTTCAAAACTTGCTGCACTATAATATAAAGTAGTCACCATGAGTTTGGGCCGTGTGGTTGGTTGTAGAGAATTTTAGATTTTTGACCCATAAAAACTATTAAGCATGCTGGTGATTTGAAGCGTTTGAACACTCTTAGCACAAGTTTGTCCAAAACTGTTCTTAAGGTTTTGATTTGAGATAAACCACGGGCTTGACCAAAACTGTTCTGGTTTTAGTCGCGGTTTTAAGATGTTGCGCACAGTTCCAAAATTTGCTGCAATATAATATAAAGTAGTCACCATAAGTTTAGGTCGTGTGGTTGGTTGTGGAATTTTTTAGATTTTTGGACCATAAAAACTATTAAACTTGCTGGTGGTTTGGAGAGTTTGAGCACTCGTAGCACAAGTTTGTCCAAAACTGTTCTTAAGGTTTTGATTTGAGATAAACCACGGGATTGACCAAAACTGTTCTGGTTTAGATGACGGTTTTAAGATTTTGCGCTTAGTTCCAAAATTTGCTGCACTATGATATAAAGTAGTCACCATGAGTTTGGGCCGTGTGGTTAGTTGTTGAGATTTTTAAATTTTTGGCCCATAAAAACTATTAAGCTTGCTGATGGTTTGGAGTTTGTACGCTCGTGGTCCGAGTTTGTCCAAAACTAGTTTTCAAGTTTTGCACACAGTTTCCGAACACACGGCACTGTATTGTGGTGGTACATGAGGTTTTCCTGTGAAAGTGGTTTGTTTTCTTTTTATTGAAGATGTTTGTCCTTATAGGTTACAAACCTAACTTATATGACCAACAAGTTAGGTTTGCCCATGTAACCTACAAAGACAAAAGGCGTTTAGGCATTGCCGGAGTAACCTGTCTGATCTCCAATCTTTACCAACTATTGACGTAGTCGGTCACTTTTGTATAGACTTTGTTTGGCTGATTGGTGATTCAGTACAATAAATGCTCAAACTTTGCCTTCAAATATACTTTGGTTTTACTTGCAACAATGTTTGTATCCAAACTATATTTACTCAGCAACGTTATTAAATTTGCGACAATATTCGGCTCAATTTACCGCTAATATTCTCCAGCTTTATTAGTCTGAGCTACAATGAATAAATTTAATAACAAACATTTTTTAGTAAACAAAATGATGAACTAATTAAACGATAGAATAACTTGTTAAAACAATGTTGAATAATTACAATAAAATTTGTATTAAATTTGAATAAAATCTGTTACATGAATGTAATAAAATCACATTCGAAACTCATTTATAACAAACAGAGAATGAATATATGAAATAAAATTAAGGTAATTTAAAATACAACAAAAAAATATAATTAAATTTCGTTTCCATTTGTTTAAAATCCGTGCTGGAAAACAGGGTTGCTTTTCTTGTATTTTTGGTTAATTAATTTCAGATATATTAATTGGCGTTGTTTGTAAATACAACAGATTCTAATGTTCAGCATTTTCTAAAGGAAACGGCAGGTTACGAGATTCCCGTTGAATATACTTAATTGTTTTTAGGAAAACATTCTTGCATCTAATTGGAATCATATTCATTTTATTTAATTACTTGGAATTATGATTGCTATCGAAAAAATGTAATTAAACAGACCAAGCCAAAAAGGCTAAGTATAAACGGTTTACCATCGACGTAATTTGATAATAAAATTACAAACAATTAAGATATAAACATAAATATTTGTTACTACTAGATAGATTCAAAAAACTGGATGTGGGTTAGAATTATCGATCACCAAATGACAAAAAGACTAACTCTTTAGATTTTATTTGAAGAGTAAATAAACGTCAAATTGCAATTAATTATACTTTTAAAAAACATGAACAAATTTGTAATGAATTGAAGCAGTTGTTGTAACACTTTATACTTTATATTTGTGTCTGTGACATTATGTTCACTTGCAAAGTGCTTTAAATATTAAATAATTTAAATGGAATTGAAAACTCGTATTATAGAAAGCACTTAGCTAATACAAATATTAAAATCTTGAAGGAAACACATTTTCCATCGACTTATTGATATCATAAATAAGATCTAGTAGGTTGTCACAGTATATTCCCATCATCAATACAATATAAGTTTAGACAGTCATTCACTTGAATTTGATCATTAAAATCCAACTCACAGCAAGAAAGACTAAATAAAATGTTTTTATAATGGCGCAATGAAGTGGACGTTGAAAGCGCACCGCTCCGCACCGCACCATACCACCACAATGTATTATAAGAATATTTTAATAACATACAAAGCGTTGTTAATTAAGCTTAAACATTGCCAATTACCGTGGATGAAAATGTAGCTCACAATAGTAGAGATATTAACCTAAAGGAGATTAAAAGTTATGGTTGTACACAATGTATGATGATAAAGTTTAATTTAATTTGTTCATTTGCTTTAATTGGAGAAATGAAGCCAATATTAAATTTTACACTAAATTAGATCTGATTTCTATGACGCATCAGGGTGTGTAATTATTTAAGCTTATGAGGCTTTATCGCTACAGAAAAGTGCACTAAAATTGAGATTAATCTCTTGCGCGGTAATAAAATTAAATTTAAATACGAGTATGTACTGTTGAGGTTTTGCAGTGTTTTCCATTAGTTGTACTTCTAGTTATAACGATTCATGAGTCCCTAACGGTTAAGTAAATATATAAGGGAACGTATTTAGACGAGAGAGCACTTGTAAAATATATTTGTCTCAATGCTTTCTCTACATACGCGCTCATAAAGGTTTTATAGTTTCTGCAAATAATGTTTGGAAGGACTACATAAAAAGAACGTTGCTTTTGGAGAGAGCAAGATGGAAAAAAGGTGGAGTGGAGAGTGCCATCCCTCCAGGAATGATGGGTCGCATTTTATTTGCGATTTAAAATATGTATGGCCACGGAAACGTACGTCCAGTTCATGTTTCGTCCACCTTTTTCTTACCCCTCAGACATCCTTGAGGCGATATACTGACATTTATTCTGTTAAAAATTGAATAATCTCATTTATATTTTATCCTCAACTCGAGAAACAGCATATTATACAAGACAATACATTTTATATTCAATTGTTTTAAAACGGATTGTTTGTTACTAGAATTTGAACATATGGTTAGTCAGATATCGTATCATATTACTATATTAAATTGAAAGCAATAATATACAATTCTGGAAGCGATTCCAAAGCAGTAACCAATTTCTACAGACGGGATTTAACTTTTCTTTGCAACTTTCGCTTTGTTGTTTTCAATTGAAATTGTTGGTTTCCCTTCACATATAGAATTAATTATGAAGTAATTAATAATTTAACCAATTTAAATCTTCAGTTTCGCACTGCATAAATTAAGATTTAAAATAAATGTTATTATCAAAGAGCGTTCCAGTTTTCTTAAGAACTAGACTTCGCAGTCAATAGATTGTTAAGTAGTAGTATTCTAGCATTAGTTAGAACCTTAAAAATTCATTTAAGATTATTTTAATGTCTCACAAAAACTCGCACAGAAACACATAGTATCCAAAACACTCTTCTTATATTTATTCAAAATGAGTTTGCCGTTGGCTTTGGTAGAGTATCTGCTAGGATTAGTACAAACAATTGCCTCACCCAAAAAAAAAAAAATTTGCCATCCAAACATAAATCGTTGTTAAGGGTCAAACGTTAACACCTTGGCACACAAACTTCTGGTTTAGCAGAGCTCCTAGTAGCAGAAGTAATTGCGCTATCTCCATAACCGGAAATTGCCTTTTGGCAAAGCATATGGCCGCAAAAGTAGCTAACTGCAGAAGCACCTAAAATTGCACAAAATTTATATTTTTTTATTTACATTTTATAAAACTAAACTTTCTTTTAATCATTTAAAATTAATAAATGATGTATTTTATATAAATTGCCTTTTTCATCCAGTAAGAAACACATAAACTCGTGTTTCAGGGTATGCACCCATCATCAGTGTGCCTAGCATCACACTGGCTGAAGAGACAATTTACAAACAGTTTATGTTTAGTAACGCAATTATTAAGAGAAACGTTGAACTGTTTCTGTGTCTGCTTCTTTTAATCGCCAAAAAAAAACCACGTAATCCAAAGTTTTCCGCTTTAGCAGGGCACTTTACGTGATCAATGGCTTGCCACAAAGTAATCGCAAACTATTTTAGCACTTTCAGCAATAAAATCGTACATTTCTTCGATCGGTAGCTAGCTGCAAAAGCAATTGCATCTATCTGCATAGCCAAAACTGTTCTTTTTCGCTGCCCAAAAAAAAAAGGCATTTTTGTATGTTTTTTGACTGAATTTTTTTTAAATTAATATCTGTGCATTTTTTGTAAAGATCCAATGCTCAAACCCTCTTAAATTTGATAAAACTGTGAAGCTCCAATAAAAAACAATATGAAAACGTACTTCCGCTTTCGCATGGCACCTTAAAGAACATTTACATCTATCTGCCACACTACAACTTGCCAGCTTTTGCAATCCGTAAACTAAAAAAATATTTCATATTCAAAAATATTATTTTTTTAAAACTGAAGAAGAAATTTGAAGAAAATTGGTGCCTAACTCCCCAAAAATCGTAATCAAAAGTTAATTTTGTTGTTTGAAGTCTTTCTAAAAAACCGTATGCTGTAACCTTTGAACGGGTGGGCGGGAACACGCTTTAAAACCATCATCCCAATTCTTTTAAAATGTGTTCCCGCCCGCCCAAGTGTTTGTAATCAATAAATTGGATACATGACCTCTGTCTTCTATCTGGGTGAGCGGGAACATAGTTTATAACCACCGGTCCAATTCCCGCCCGCCCGACCAATTGTTTGTACTCAAGAAATAGAAGACGTCACCTCTGTCCTCTATCTTAATAACATTTGTCAATCATTTTGTCATGTTTCGTAACTGCAGGAACACGGCAGGTGGTAGTAACTTCAAATTTATTTATAACAAAAACTTGGGCGGGTGGGCGGACTCACATTATGAAACCACCGCCCCAATTCTTTTGAAATGTGTTCCCGCCCGCCCGCCCAAGTGTTCTGTATTAATTAATTAGTCACGTCACTACTGCCTTGTAACATAATAACAATCTGTCATGTTTTGTAACTGCAAGAACACGGTAGGTAGTAATAACTTTCAATTTCTTTATGACAAACGCTTAGGCGAGTGGGCGGGAACACTGTTTGCCGTATCAAACAAAAATCTATGAAAATAACCACAACATGACTGTATGTCTTGTTCTTGCTCTTTTGTTGCTCTATTATTATTATTTGCTGAAAGTTACATGTTGCTAGATTATATTCTCGCCTGTCGGCATCTTGCATACTAGGGTTCTTTAAAATGGCAGTAGTAACTTGGCCAATTTTGCTTAGTCCTGGCCAGTAAGCTGTTGTAAGTTGGCCAAAACTACGGACTTCCAATTTGCAAAAAAAAAATCCATCCTAAGACTGCTACAAACAATTTTTCCGCCTTAGGTTCACAAAGCGAACAGGCAAAAAAATACGTTTTTATCTTATGCAACTTTTAAGAATTTCTGAACAATTTTTAGTATTTTTGGGCAATTTTGTAAAAATATACAGTAAAATGCCTTTTCGAACAAGAAATTTGCTAGTATTTTTGTAATAATCAAAGACATTTGATGAGAAACCTTCGATGTTATAAGAATACTCTGATAGAGTTTCTAATCAATTTTTGTTTTCTACTCAACTTTCTTGATTTTTGTTCTTTTATGAGCGATTTTGTAAAACTATACAGTAAAATGCCTTTTCGGGCAATAAATTTGCTAAGTTTTTGTAATGTACAAAGACATTTGATAAAAAATCTTATTTTTATAAGAATATTCTAAAAAAGTTTCTAAGCGATTTTTGTTTTCTACAAAATTTTCTAAGCAATTTTTTTTTTCTACACAATTTTCTAAGCAATTTTTGTGATTGGTTTTTATATATACATCTATTTCAATCATATAATTTATTTTATGCGATAAAGTTGTGCGAACAATTTTGTTAGTTCTGCTGAGCGATATATGATTTTTTTATGACATAATTTTTTTTAATTATTTTCGTTGAATATCATTGAATTCTAAAGCGTTCATGGCCAAGCTAGTACACCGCGAAGCAAGCTTGTCAGGAGCTTGTAAACGAAGCCATAAATGCAGCTACAGGGTGTGTATTACATTATATCTGGACTGAACCATTTATAAAACATTTATTTAATAATTAAACGTGCAAAAGACACATTTGAGTGATCTTTTAAGTTTGCTGTGATCTATTAACCACATTTAATGCTAGAGAACTGCCAGGATTAGTCGCCGCGTCCTGAGGAAGTAGTATTTTTATGGAAAAATATTATTGGCAATCATTACATACTAAAACCCTATCACCACTACGAGAATAATGATGAACCTTTTCCTCTAAAAAATCTTAACACGATTTTTTCGGCATTAATAGTCTTCTTAAGCTGATATTCCAAAAATATAAACTAACTAACTAACTATGAGCGATTTTTCATTATTGTTTGTACTGTTTCTGACCACTGTTAAAGAGTTGCCCCTAATTTTCTACATTGTTTCTCAAAAAATCATTGCTGAGCGACTCAGTTTGCTTCAGAAATGTTTATAAATTTTTGAATTTGTTTTTTTGCAAAAAATGTTGAATGCTGGTGGCTGAGGAGTAGCTTAGGAGCCTCATTGAACATGTTAGTGATAAATTGTCTCTTATTTTATGCAAGAAATGCGTTTATATGTCGTATAAATATAATGGATCAGATTTGTATTTTCTAAATATGTATGATTTCTAAGCAATTTATATTATTCCAATGCAATTTATATTATTTCAAAGCAATTTTTATTATACCAAAGCAAATTTTATCACACCAAAACAATTTTTAATTATTTTCTATAATTTTGAGCGCTTTTTATATAATTTCCAAGCGAGTTTTATGTAATAAAAAACTGTAAACTTTGACGCAAAATACTATTTTCTAAACGTTTAAATGTACATATATTTGTTTGTAAACACAAATATTTCAATATTTGAAAACATTAAACAAAAATACATAAATTCCATACTAATAGTAACACCCTGTATATCGTTAATGCAATGAATTTGATGTTTGTTTAAGCTGGGTTGCCTATATTTCAATTATTAAATGTACTAGTCTGCAAACACAAATATTTTAAATATATTAAATGCATTAAATAAAAATACGCAATTTCCTTATTGTTAGTAACACCCTGTATATCATTATTGCAATGAGTTTGGTGTATGTGTAAGTTTGGTTGCCTATATTGCAATTATTAAATGATGTCAAAAATTCTGATAAATTTACTCATATTTTCATTAATATTCATTCTAAACTGGTGAAAACTTACATAAAACTAGCCAGTCATATCTAATTAATGATTCCATGCTTATAATCTGTCGCACTGTACAGTATTTTTGATTTTACATCGATTGAAAATCATGTTTCATCTGCCGTGTGAAATGTCAATGTTGACCAATCACAAAAGCAAGATGGCCGCTTGACAAAATTGCTAATAACTATATTATGTTACGCAAATAAATAGTACAATTTATAGAAATCAGCCCGGCAATGTCTATGAAGTAATTTCATTTTGTTTCCTCCATCCGTGCACTTTTTATTATTTTTTTTGTAAAACATTCAAGTTGCGACGCGACCGACGTGAGCTTTTACAACAGCGTTGCCACCATGCGATAAGATTAATTGTAGCAGTGCTGCCAATAGACAAAAAATAATTATTTTATTAATAATATAACAATAAATAGAATATACTGTAAAACTATAACTATTATGATATACAAGGTGTTACAAAGTGTAACAAAAATTATTTTAAAGTTTAAATAAATGCTGAATACAAACAAAATTGTTTCAAAGTATACATAAAATTTATAATATACAATACAGAGTGATATAAGTTCTAAATACTAATGCAATAGTTGCAATCTTATTAGTTTAAGATAATAAACGTAAACAGTACATTAATAATACATAAAAAGTGCTCCTTGCTAAACTCTAATATCTTAAATAAATACAATAATAATAATAAAATGTTAGTTAATTAATCATATTGATTATAATAATTAAGATTTCAACCAATTATATAGTTTGCATGTTTAGTTTAGATTATTACTATTATAATGAATGAACAACAGGGTTGCCACCATGCGATAAGCTTAAGTATAGCTGCCAAACAAACAATGACAAAAATCAATTGTTTTAATAATAATAAATCAATAAACGTCTGAAAGTATAAACTTAAAATAATTGCGGCATCCGAATAAATTATAATAATTTTGGTTTTAAGAATAGATTTGACTTAAATTTTAATGGCAAATAATAATAAAGAGATATCTCTGTTTTAGACAGCTACGCCATGTTTACGGGTTCGATTGCTTTACCTAAAATATTTAAACTAAAATAAGAAAACTTCTTACTAAAAATAATGTCGTCAACCTACATAAATAACATGATTGGACAGTTGGAAAAGAGATTTTATAAATTTTCCAGAAATCAGATTAATATCTAGACGGGTGGCACGGGAAGAATGCAAATGAACTTTCAACGGAATCGGAAGCTCACTTCCTGTTATCTTATTGAACGCCCGAATTGATTGTCCGAACAAAAAATAATAATAATAATGTTACGTTAAGTAAATTCATAGATGCAAGCAAGCAATTATTTATTCCGATTTAGTGGAACACAATGCTGGCTGGTTTAATTATTAAAGCCAGTCTTAACATTGTTAGAAATCAAGACTTATGAGTTGATCATGTTTACATGATTATTACATGTTTCTCTAAGTCGTTAGCAATTACTGGAATACTGAGGGAGTTTCAACATGACTTAATTAATTCACGATGATACGTCAATATCATATCGGCATGAAATTAGATTTTGAAATTTAATAATTAAGACATTTTTATATAGCTATCTATTATAATTGTGTTCGTAATTATATTCCACGCCTCGGGAACTTCAGTATCCTGACATGTTTTCCATTATCGTAAATGGGTGTTGTCAGCTTGCACCCCCAACACATCGGTATTTGAGTGTGTGGCTACTATGTATAATGCAGCACTAATCAACCAACTATGTACGTATTTGACGAACTAAATAATAACTCCATCAATCAACGTGTAAAATGAACCGCTAAAATCCAGATTAAAATTGATTAAATTTTTAATTAATTTCAACCGGATCATAATGTACATTTTTTAAAATCACAGCTTTAATGTTAAATAAATATACTTAATCTCTTAAAACGTGATTAATCTTATATTTTCAGTAGAAAATCGATGTGTTTGATTGAGAATTAAAGCACGTGCCTGGGATGAAATGCACTGTGTACAGTTTGCTTATTTAGCTATATATTTTTAATACCATTCCTGGAAAAAGGGGTGTATTCGATTATTACTTATCGATGTTGCAGCACGTATTTTTCATATATTTACATTTTCTCTATCTCTCTCTGTATGGATTTATGTTTCAAAAGTGAGATAAATCGGACTAAATACTATTCATGTTATCATTTTTTATAGCCGTTATTTATGTTAAAATAATGGCTTTTATTTTTATACATACTAACTATTAGGGTCGAAACGATATCGTCACTAAAAATGGAAATATTCGTTTTACTACACATACAAATTCGATCAAATTTTTAAGATTTTATTCAAATTAAATTGAAATGTTTTATAAATACTACAAACAAATATTATCAGTACCAGTAACAATTTAACTGATAAAACTTATTAATGTAGGTTGCGTTGCATTATCTCTCTTGCAAACTTCCCATGTTATCAATCCTAACTGACGGAATTATCATGAAAATGTCTATTTAAATACTTTTTATCATCTCGACATACATATTGAATTTACTTCGCATGTCAGATAATTGAAATATTTTTTCTTTGTTCTTTCAATGATAATAGGCTCCGAGGTAAATTTTAGTCGTTTGTAAGCACATTAGTTTTAATCAGCTTGCTACCCAAAAAAAGTTTTACCATTTTCTTTTTAATTTGAATTTAAATTAAATAAATATGTAATATTTTGCTTGCTGAAATACTATAATGTAGTAAGTTTGTTAATTATAAAATTTTCAACAAGAAACATTAATAGCAAAAACGGCATATTTATTTAAAATTTAAGCAATACTTTGCAAAATTAATTTACCAAATGTTTGATCTTGTACACGATTCTTTACATTTTTTCTGAACTTAGTTGGTTTCATTTCTCCTTTGCTAAATTTTGAGCTAAACTGTCACAATCCTTTTGAAAGTTTTAAGAAAACATTGAATTGCCAAAATAATTTAAATAAAATTAATCAAAAAAACTAATTAATCGCTTAAGATATTTTTTAAAATCGCTCAGGAAATTTATAAAATCTAAAAAACTCTTCTTGATATACTCTCAAACACTTTCCAGGTTTTCTTCTAACTTAAATTATAGTTTCGGAACATTTCTTATAAAAAATCCTTTTTGTTTTACTAATTTATGCATAAAATCTTTCAAAAATCGCTTAAGGATCTTACAAAATTTAAAAATTTATTTCTCCTAAAATTCTATTAAAGTTTTTCTACATTTTTAAAACGTGGTTCTAAAAAATATCCAGAAAAAAACTCATTTATCAAAATATTTCAAAAATCGCTTAAGAAATTGAAACTCTTTAAAGATTCTCTCAAATCCTTTTCAGGTTTTTTTCTGAACTTAAAATAGAGTTTTAGAACATTATTTACATATAATACATTTTTTTATGCATGCAATATTTCAAAAATCGCTTAAGAAAATTACAAAATCTAAAAATAATCTTATTTTATCAATTTTTAAATTTTTCCTAATTTAAAATAATGTTTTAAAACATTTTTCTAAATAAAATTTATCAAAAACCCCTCAATAAACTGATTTATTGTATAAAAAAAATCAAAAATCGCTCAGAAAATCGCTGAAGAAATTGAAACTCTTTAAAGATTCTCTCAAATCCTTTTCAGGATCTTTTCTGAACTTAAAATAGAATTTTAGAACATTAACTACATAAAATACATTTTTATGCAAAAAAAAACTAATTTATTGCATGCAACTTTTCAAAAATCGCTCAAAAAAATTACAAAAACTAAGAATTATCTTATTTTATCAATTTTTTTAGTTTTTCTTAATTTAAAATATGGTTTTAAAACATTTTTCTAAATAAAATTTATCAAATACCCCTCAAAAAACTGATTTATTGTATAAAATATTTCAAAAATCGCTCAGAAAATCGCTAAAGAAATTGAAACTCTTTAAAGATTCTCTCAAATCCTTTTCAGGTTTTTTCTGAACTTAAAATAGAGTTTTAGAACATTAATTACATAAAATACATTTTTTTGTTTAAAAAAACCAATTTATTGCATGCAATTTTTCAAAAATCGCTCAAGAAAATTACAAAATCTAAGAATAATCTCATTTTATCATTTTTTTTTTATTTTTCTTAATTTAAAATATGGTTTTAAAACATTTTTCTAAATAAAATTTATCAAACATCCCTCAATAAACTGATTTATTGTATAAAGTATTTCAATAATCGATTAGAAAATCGCTTAAGAAATTGAAACTCTTTAAAGATTCTCTCAAATCCTTTTCAGGATCTTTTCTGAACTTAAAATAGAGTTTTAGAACATTAATTACATAAAATACATTTTTTTGTTTAAAAAAAACCAATTTATTGCATGCAATTTTTCAAAAATCGCTCGAGAAAATTAGAAAATCTAAGAATAATCTTAATTTATATATTTTTTTAATTTTTCTAAATTTAAAATATAGTTATAAAACATTTTTCTAAATAAAATTTATCAAAAATCCTTCAATAAACTAATTTATTGTATAAAATATTTCAAAAATCGCTCAGAAAATCGCTGAAGAAATTGAAACTCTTTGAAGATTCTCTCAAATTCTTTCAGGTTTTTTTTTAACATAAAATAGTTTTAGAACATTATTTACATAAAATAAAAATGTATTTTGTTTAAAAAAATCCAATTTATGCATGTAATTTTTCAAAAATCGCTCAAGAAAATTACAAAATCTAAGAATAATCTTAATTTATGTTTCTTTTTAATTTTTCTAAACTTAAAATATACATAGTTTTAAAACATGTTTCTAAATAAAATTTATCAAAAATCTCTCAATTAACTGATTTATTGTAAAAATATTTCAAAAATCGCTGAAGAAATTGAAACTCTTTAAAGATTCTCTCAAATCCTTTTCAAGTTTTTTTCTGAACTTAAAATATGCATTTTTTGTTTAAAAAGAACTAATTTATTGCATCACATTGTTCAAAAATCGCTCAGAAAACTAATTTATCGCATAAAATACTTCAAAAATCGCTTAAAAATTATCTAAAATGTGTCTCTTACTCAGATACTCTTTCAACCAGTGCCAGTTTTTACAAACTCATAATATAGCTTTGAACATTTCATAAAAAAAAATCCATTTTATTCTTTCAAAAAACTAAGTTTATGCTTAAAGCATTTAAAAAATCGCTCAACAAATATACAAAATCTAAAAAAAAACTGTATTTGTTATTCTTTCAACTCATTCCATTTTTTTTTTTAAACATAAAAGTTCCCTCCCACCAGCCCGAGTGTTTGTAATCCAATTTCTTGCTCACAAACTCTTGGGCGGGTGAGCAGGGCACTCAGTTCATTGATTGCGGGACAATAGTTTCAACTGAAGTTCCCGCCCACCCGCCCAAGTGTTTGTGATCCACTTTCTTCATAACAAACACTTGAGCTAGTTTTTAAGATTCTTTCAAACAATTTTTTTCTCACTTAGAAGTTCCCTCCCACCATCTCGAGTGTTTATGATCCAATTTCTTCCTCACAAACACTTGAGCGGATGAGCGGAGCACAAAATTTATTGATTGCGGGACAGTAGTTTCAACTGGAGTGCCCTGACCACCCACTCAAGTATTAGTAATCCAGAAATTGGATCAGGTGAGTAGGCGGGGCACTTCTTAATTGCAGAATAGTAGTTTCAACTGAAGTACTCGCCTAAGCGTTTGTAATCCAATTTCTTCATAACAAACACTTGAGCAGATAAGCGGGACAGTAGTTTCAACTGGAGTATGGTTTAAAAATATAACTAATTTATGCATAAAACCTTTCAAAAATTGCCCAAAATCTAAAAACATACTTCCCTTACAACTCGCTCAAACTTTTTCCAAGTTTTTCTGAATTTATACTATGGTTTTAAAACCTTTTTAATATAAAAATCTATCAAAAATGTCTCAAAAAATTAACTTATCGCTTAGAATATTTCAAAAATCGCTTAGAAAATTTATAAAATCTAAAAAACTTTTTTTGAGATTTTCTCAAATCCTTTTTAAGTTTATTAACTTAAAATATAGTTTCAGAACATTTCTTACTATAAAATCCCAAAAATGGTTAGAAAAAATTAAATTATTGCATACAATTTTTCAAAAATCGCTCAAAAAACAGAAAAATCACTATAAAATCTAAAAAAAAATTCTTTATTAGATTCTTTTAAATCTTTTTCAGGTTGTTCTAAATTTAAAATATAGTTTCAAGACATTCCTTACATAAAATCCATTTTTTGTTTAAAAAATTGCATTTTATTTTCTAAAAATCGCTCAAAAATAAAATGTAAGAAAACTCTCCTCCTCAAATTCTACGAACTAGTTCCCAAGCTTTTTTTAAAATTTAAAATAAGGTTTTAAAACATTTTTAAAATAAAATCCATAAAAAAAAACTAATTTTCTCAAAAAATCGCTTAGGAAATTTATAAAATTAAAAAATCTCTTTTAGAGATTCTCTCAAATCCTTTTCAGGTTGTTTTTTGAATTAAAAATATCGTTACGCAACATTTCTTATATAAAATCCATTTAACTTGCTCAAAAAACTAATTTATGCAAAGATGCATAAAAAAATCGCTCAAAAACTTCCAAAATCAAATAAAAAATGTAACTAAATCGTTCATAAAACGCAAAATCAGTAAAAACCAATCTGAGTACCTAAAATTCTTTAACAAAACCGCTTGATAAAAACTATTTATAGCTAAAAATAAAGATAAGCGACACATTGCATAAAATATATTAAAAAATCGCTCAAATTTAGAAAAAAACAAAAAATCAGAAATATTTAATATTTATTAAATATTTCTGTTTTTTTGTTTTTTATATTTATTCCACAAAATGTATAAAAACGCTCAGAAAACACAGTAAACATTCGCTTAAATTTAAACAATCGTAAAGAAAATGTATTTATTGAATAAAAATCCCTGCGTAAACTTTCAGTTAACAGATGAGAGAAGCATTTAAAAAAATAAGCATAAAACTATATATTCAAATTTGACCATCATGTGATGCCGTAGTCGTACGAAGACTAGGTTTGTAGAAACAAAACTGTGCTTGACTCTAGACCGCTGTTGATGAGAGAAATAATTTCATAAATAAAACCCAACAAAATCGCTCAGATGTAATAAACTTATTTTACAAACAAACCCGTCAAATATTGTATTTAATTTGTCATGTTAACAAAACTTGACGCATTACAAAATGCATTTGAGGAACAATTTGCCACACTTCAGTTACAAGTTGCAACTATTTCTCATTGACTGCCAATCAATCAAATTATATGTCGACACTTTCGATTTGCTTCTTGAGAGATTTGTCATTCAATAGTAAAAGTAAAGTAAACTTCACTCTAAATAAAAGCACATATTATGAGTGAATTTTCAACTGATGTTACATGTTTTGACTCATCAGATTATCGCGCTCACCGCTTTCCGTTTATTTTATGCTAATGACAATTAAAAAATTAGATAAAGAGATTGAATTCGATTATGAATGAAGTAGTTGTTTACAAAGCTATGGAAATGGGATAGACGCAGGCGCCATTAATGAAACTGTGTGCTACGGATAAAACTTCAGTTGAAAACGATTAAAGTGCAAATAGTGCCCCGTAATCTATATGAACTATCTAAATATCTATATCTCTCTTTACGGAGTGTGATCAATCTCTCATTATTTATCCACGTCAAACTAAACTTTCTAATTGATTTTGTTTGGGAAGCCAAGAGAGAGAGAGCAAGAGAAAAAAAAGCGAGCTCCATTATTATTCATAAGGTTCTAAATACATAAACGTATTGCTAGTCATTATGATGAAACGATTTTGGAATATTAAACTGTTTAGCATTTCTGGATGCATTAAAAAAAGGAGGTTTTATGAGCACATTATTAAAGAGAGCACGGTAGGTAAGTTTTGACAGAATGAACGAGTTCTGTAATACGTTGGCGGGACTGCTTTTGCAGAGATATGTGAGAGGCGGGTATCAATATTAACTGAACTGAAATTCCAGCATCTATAAAGAATGGTAAAAAGTGAGCGTATAAATTAAAGTGTTTATTGATTGGAGCGGATCGAGAACATATGGCTAGATCGCATTCGCAGCAAGGACGGTCGTTGGTCCTGTTTGCTAGCCGTTGCTCGTTGTTATGCACACATTGTGTGAGAGAGCATGAGCCGCAACAGAGCAAGTTTCAGTTTCAGTTTCGGTGTAAATGAGGTCGAGTTATCAGACCGGGAGGGTGAATTCCGGTAGGGACTCTGGACCAAGAATTGCCTATTCCGCCCCAACGCCTCCATACTCATGCAAGCAGCCGGCCTGGAAATGCCCATGTTTGACTTCGGAAGCTTATTGCCGGATAACTTTGTTTTAGTTTTCCATTATAATATGGAACTTGCTAATATCTGGAAGTGTAGTAGTAGTTGTAATGGGTCGGAATGGATCGGAAGGGATCGCATCTATTATGATTAAATTCACGCGCGATTGAATATTATTATAAATATTATGTTTGAATAAAAAAAAAAAGAAAATTGTGAATGAGTTCGAGTGGAGGAATGGAGCACGTGAAGAATTCGGTGTGAGACGTCAGTTTGAGTCAGGGGCTGGCTGGGTCCCGGCGGTGGCGGCGGCGGATCAATACGGGGAGCGGCATTGCCGCCTCGCCGCTATAAGGGTGCGCAGATACTGTGTACAGAATTAAAACTACTCACCGTAGGCACGCATTTGTGGCTTGGCGATATGAAGTCCAGGCCGCGTTCTCCATTCCCTCCGAAACAGTTCTTGATATTCTGCATGAACTTCCTCCTGATGGCCTTCAAGGAATACACGCAAAGCGCCGACAAGTCCGAAGGTTTGTTAGCTTGTGCTTGATCACTTTCACTAAACACGGCAAATAGTACATCGTCTTGTGCAGTGATTCCCAAATCACCTGCTAAATCAGAGCCGGCTTTACCCATATAAGCGGCTTGCACTAAATTATACTTCCTGCCCCCATCACTAATACATTCGATTGGTATTTCAGTATACGAATAATAATTTTCATCATCATGACACACTCGAACTAATTTGCTTATATATTGGCTTGAACTGGTATGCTTCATCTGTGTTGTTAAAAAGTAGCTGAATCCTTCAGAACTGAATCCATAGACGTAGTTAATTGGATAACGTTCTCTGGCTAATGAATTCACGAACATTCTAGTGCCAGTCGTTACAGCTGTTTGTGCGATTGCAAACATTCGATCTTTTTCCAATGAACGACTGCTTACAGCCGGTACTTCAGATCTATACGGTGATCCCAGCGTAAATGTAACTCCAACATACATAACTTTAGATACCGGTGGATTGGGTGGTCCTGGAGCAATAAAAGCGACAGTTGAAGCGGTTGCATTATTAGCAACAACTGCTTCACGAATTTCGCGAACATCCGAATCAGAAATGTTGTGTAGATTTCGAACTGTACATATCCCTTGGAAAAGACTTCCACAGGATATCAATCGACTTGTTGTGTAATCTATTACCAATGCTTTGTTAACATTATCGGTTAGTTTCTTGTTAACAGCTGAAGTGCATTCCAATACCGAACATTCATCAGAGTCAGGTTCCGGGCCGGTTTTCGAGGAAATCACAAGGTCCAAGTCCGGAGATAGTTGGTATAAACGGTTTACAGCTCCTATGTATACTCGGCCTGTATTTATATCAACCACTAAATGATTAAAACGTTCAATTTTTGGATCAGAAAATGATCGCACAATATCACTTGAACCGGTAGTGGTGGCTATCAGAGCCAACACAAATGTTAGTAGCCGCTTCATGGCGGGAGCGGCCTTTCCAAATTTTCACGTCATCAGCCCTGAAACAAACAGAAAAAATATTTAGTTTATTTATAATTAGTTAATAAGTTTATACAATCATTCATAACATATTCTAGAACTTAAACAATCTAAGAAGCTTCATTTCAAAAATTTATTAAACTTAGGACGCTGTAAGCACACATCTAGATGTATATGTATATATATAAACAGTTTATTTTTTAGAAAGTTAGTGTAAATTTGCAAAAAATATGTATATATACAGGGTGTTTGCCAATTCATGTCAATTATATTCGGAAAACACTATTTTATAATTTTTAGATTAAGTTTATTAAAAAAACATATTTTTTAATAACGAAATTTGTTTCTATTAACTGATTTATTAATTGGATACGCATAATATATCTAATCCAATTTATTAAAAATAACACATGAATTCTTTTCAATTACAGTATTAAATTGCAATTAATTTGCTCAATTAATTTTGTGAATTACGAACTTTTCGTAGCTACTTGGAAATGTGTCGATGTTAGCTCCCGGTAGCATTCGACCTCTGGATAAACTAGCTACATTCTTTATTCCATGGGGGAAACCCTTTAAGAAAATGTGTGAATTTTTGTGTTGGGAATTCAGACAAGTGCTAAATGAAATAGGGTAAATTGTATTTACAAGAATTAATAAATTGGCACTACAAAGTAGCTTAAACTATTATTGTAATATAATAATAGCTCATCTAGCTCACGTTTTTTGTTAATTTAATTAACAAACTTGTATTATTAAAAATAGTTAATACTTTTTATTTATTAAGTTTTCATATAAGAAGATGGTATTGAACTTTTTTTTTTTAATCATATTCCGAGTACATATTAATCAGATATTTTGATGAGGAAAGTTTTGTCGCGTCTTCTCTACAGCGTTATTTCGATTTCAGTTGGACTGAAATAATCATGAAATAATTCCGGATGTTAATTTAACCGCCTAAACACCAGATTTGTTGGATCGAAAGCGGTTCATGTTAATTATAATTAAACAACCGCATCGATTAAGTGTAATTATAATAAAAATCAATTGCTTTAGTTGAATATAATATACAGAGTAACCCAGATTAAAAAATAATCTTTTCCGATTTCTTTGCTCGATAAAGGTTCCATTCCGCGTGATAAAACGACTGTTAAAAATCCTGATATAGGAACGCGGCGGCTGCCCGGAAAATTGGATACAAATCATGTCAATGGCCATTCTCAGTTGTCTGAAGAGTAAATTGTAAATTCAAAATATGTACACTAACGGCTCAAAACCGTTATGTTTAGAGAACAAAAATTGAACAATGTCAACGTCAAATAAATGAAAGTTTTTTTGATCGCGTGTGCGCAATTATACTTTATTGCTGTCCAAACCCCAAAAAGCTGCATTTTTTATCAGAATCGCAAAATCAGTTCAAAAATCGACATTTTGTAAATAAAAATTTAAAAAAATCGTTCCAAAATTAACCATAAAATAGCAGTTTAAGAACTATTTTTAAGATATTTCACAATAAATAAATTTCTGAGCTGCTTATTAAGTGCAAAAAACGTTGCTTTTTTATTTTAAATAAATTTCATAATAAATAAATTTTCTGAGCTACTTGTAAAGCATTTCATTGCCAAAAAAAGCACTATTTTTGCTTATAATTTTGATTTTAATAATACAAAAATGCTTTAGTAAGCAACATTTTATATTCAATAACCTCTTAATACCGTTAGGTGTCGGACACACCGAGCCACAGAGAAGACATGTATGGATGCCTATATGAGGTAACGGACCCATATTGGGAAGAACGCTACGCTCGGCATCACTTTGGGTTCACCCATCCAAGTTGTGACCAGAGCGGCCGTTGGTTAACTTTCGTTAGCGCTGGTATTTGACAAGCCCTCTCTGCCGTACTGCATTTTATACAAAACATAAAGTCTCATAGCGTATAATCCAATTTCAATTACAAAAATGTTTCTTTTCAATTTTAAGAACAAAAATATTTTCTACGCGATTTCTAATTAAATTTTATACAATAAAGTTGTTTTCTGATCTATTTGTAGTATATTTTATGAACAATAAAGCTTTTTTAAACTTATTGGCTTAAAACTTGCGCTGCAATTTTAATTTTTTAACAACTACCATGAGACAAAAGCAGTTTCTGAGCGATTTTTTACAAAAAATAAGTTTGTTCGGTACTTCATGCGCAAATAGCGTTTCTTAAACACTTTTTTGATAAATTTGAGCTCTAATTATATTTTTTCATCCATTTCATAAAACCAAAGCATTTTCTTAAAATAAATGTTATCACCTTATTAAGTACTTCATGCGTTAAATGAATTTTATTCACAAAAAAACGTTAAATTAATAAATTTCTTGAAACAAATTATTTTTTTATTTTTTCAAAATTGTGCGTTGAGTCAAAATCATTTTAAAAGCAATTTCATGGATCTTCTGAGCAGCATTTTATATATTTTACACTATACATAAACTCAGAGCGTATAATCCAATGTCAAGTGAAAAAAACTCCTTCCTTAGACATTTTTTTTTTATTTGAAGCCAACATGATCGGTAAGTGTGACGTCAGTTGTGGGCAAGAAAATTGGTGTTAAACGTGTGTATAAAATTACATTTTTACGCACCTAATCTACCAAAATGTTTATACATTGCTTAATTATTTAACAAATATTGTTTCTTTTGCATAAATATTGAGTTTTGTGATACATCAATGTGATAGTCGACAAAAAGTTTATTTTATGAATGATAATAAAAATCAATATTGAAATATACATTTATATTTTATAGTTTTCATTCATGTTCACCAAAAATCGTAAAACTAAACTAAAATTTAATTACTTGTATGGCATATGTTTACAACTAGCACATGACGTCAGTTGTGGGTGTAGAACGCCCTATGCTGGCTTCACTATTCGACAAGCAAAAAGAACACACTGCGCGTCTATAAGTGTATATTGTCTAAGGGCAAAACTTTAAACATTATGCACTTAAAAATTGTGTCTTCTTTTGATAAAAGCATTTTTATTGTTTGGCCACTTTATTGACTCAATTCTCTGCGCACGTCACTTGTCAATAAATTTGAGAAAAAAGTTAACAGATTCAACTTCTAAATAACAACCAGTCAAGTGAGTGGGCGTAGCACTCAGTTTATTGATTGCAAAACAGTAGTTTCAACTAAAGTTCCCGCCCAACCGACCATGTGTTAGTGACCCAAAAATTGGATTTTCTTCAAAGTGATAGATTTCTTAATAACAAACAGTCGGATGTGTTAGTGTGTAAAATACTCAGTTCAATAATTGCAAAATTAAAATTCCCGCCCACGTGTTAGTAATCCAAAAAAAAAAATTCTTCGAAGTGACAGATCCAATCTTGACAAATAACAAACAGTGAATGAGTGAGTGGAACACTTAGTCATTGATTGTAAGACAGGCTTTAGCTGAGGTTTCCGCCCACCCGCCCAACAAATGATAATGATCCAAAAATTAAATTTTCTTATTTGTGACAGATCCAATCTCTTAATGACAAATAGTTAAGTGGATGGGTGGAATTGCATAACAGTATTTTTAGCTGGGTTTCCCGCCCACCCGGAGTGACAGAGCTCTTAATAACAAATAATCGAATTGGTGGGTGTGTAGGGCACTCAGTTCAATAATTGCAAAATTAAAATTCCCGCCCACAAGCCCAAATGTTAGTAACCCAAAAAATAATTTTCTTCAGAGTGACACATCCAATCTTGACAAATGACAAACAGTGAATGAGTAGGTGGGGCACTCATTGATTGCAGAACAGTAGTTTTAGCTAAAGTTCCCGCCCGTCCGCCCAAGTATTAGTGATCCAAAAATTCAATTTTCTTTAGAATAACAAGCCCAATTTCTTAATAACAAACAGTCAAGTGGGTGTGAGGCACTCAGTTCGTTAACTGCGGGACAGTAATTTCAATTAAAGTTCCCACCCACCAGCCCAAATGTTGGTGATCCAGAAATTACATTTTCTTCAGTGTGACAAATCCTATCGCTTAATGACAAACAGTTAAGTGGGTGGGTAGAGCATTCAGATCATTGATTGCAAAACCGTAGTTTTAGCTGGGGTTCCCGCCCATCCGCCCAAATGTTAGTAATCCAAAAACTAGATTCTGTACAGAGTGACAGGTCCAATCTCTTAATAACAAACAGTCGAGTAGGTAGTCAGTAGTATTTGTAATCCAAAAATTGAGTATTTTTCAAAGCAACAAATCAAACTTCTTAATAACAAAACAAGCTCTGGGATAGTTGGGCAATAAAATTATTGATTAAAACACAATAGTTTCAGCTGGGGTTACCGCTCACCCGCCCAAATGGTTGTGATCCAAATAGAGTTATAGATCCAACTTCTGGATTATGAATTCAAACAGATCCTTTTAGAGCTAGAGGATCATCACAACAAATTGAACCAAAATCTTCAAACAACAAAGATCCAGACCTTATCAACAAGTCCAACCACAAGAACCCTCCCCAAAATTGGTCAAGAAGTAGAAGAAGTCAAAGATGATAAAAAAGGACCAAGGTGAGATTATTTCTTCTTTATCTAAAACTAACAGACCGCCCCCAACGCTATCCGCCACCCAAATGCAAAACAACTGAAGAGTCCGGGCATGTTGCAACATAGGCCGCACACCGCTCTAGCTACAAGAGCTGCCCAATTTATCACTAACTGAAGGCAAGCTGAAATAATATCCAGACCCATAGTTTCACTCCACCTTAGAACACTCCTAACGTCGCAAAACGTAACTCATCAGTTAAAAGTAAACCCAACACTAAAGTCTTTAGGAAGATTCCTCTCGATTGTGTGCATGTATATCGAGTACTCTGGGCAACTCTTTAAAGCAATTTTTTAAATAGTTCATATAATAACTTAATTTTTTAAGCAACTTGAAAAATCGCTTTTCTAAGCAATTTGTTGTGCATTTTAATAGATTTAAAAAATTCTAAGCAATTTTTTTGCATTTTATAGAATAAATAGATTTTCTAAGCTGCATTTTATAAAGAAAAACCGTTCATCCAATGAAAAGAATATAGAGTGTGATTTTAATTGTCCACCAATTGCATGGAACGAAAGCATTTTCTGAGCTTATTTTATATTTACTCAACAAGCGTTTAATGCAATTTTTTTGGTAACTTCACGACAAAATTTTCATTACATTGTCTGAGCGATTTTGTAGGAAAAATCATCTTTCTTAACCATTTTGTAGGATAAATACAATTTCTGAGCAATTTTTCTATGCGGTTTTGTAGGATAAATACATTTTCTAAGCAATTTTGTAAATAAATACATTTTCTTAGCAATTTACACGTTTTCTAAGCGATTTTGTAGAATAAATACGTTTTCTGAGCGATTTTGTAAAATAAATACATTTTCTAAGCGATTTTGTAGAATAAATACGTTTTCTAAGCAATTTTGTAAAATAAATACATTTTCTAAGCGATTTTGTAGAATAAATACAATCTAAGCAATTTTGTAAATAAATACATTTTCTTAGCAATTTATACGTTTTCTAAGCAATTTTGTAAAATAAATACGTTTTCTAAGCGATTTTGTAAAATAAATACGTTTTCTAAGCGATTTTGTAGAATAAATACATTTTATAAGCATGTTTGTAGTATAAATTTTGGTAAATTTCAAGATGTAATTTTCATATAAAACAAAAACCTACTAAAAATTGCTTTTTAATGCGCAATTTTTCTTTTTCCTTAAATTTCCGAACTACATGTTGTGTACATGTTAATGCGTTTGACCTTTTTTATATTTTTAAGCATTTTTGTATGAATTTTATGTATATTTCCTGCACAAAAGCATTGCTTACACACTTTTTTGACAAATTTAAAGCTGTTTAGCAGTTTCATAAAATAAAAGCATTTTCTAAGCGATTTTATGTACAAAAACCTTTTTATTAATCAATTTCGCAAACAAACAAAATCAAAACGCCTCAAAATGCCTCTGTGCGTGTATATTATACTGGAAATTTCACAAAAGCTATAATTATTATTTTCCATCAACATGATAAAAATAAAATCATTTTCTGAGCGATTTTTTTATGAATTTTGCTCCATACATTAGTTTTCTACGCAAATTAATGTGTATTGCACTAAAAAAACTAATTTCATTTACAAAAAGCGCTTCCTGGACGTTATTTTTTGGTCAATTTCGCTTTATAATTTAAATACTTAACCATATACATAAAACTTCTGAGCGATTTTTTCAAGTATTTCATGCAATAAATGAGTTTCTGTTGTAAATTTCATGCACTAAAAACGTTTTTTAATCTTTTTGGTACATTTCGAGCTGTAGTTTTAAGACAAAATCATTTTTAAGGCAATATAAAATAATTAAGTTTTATAGACAATTTTTTAATCAATTTCAGCAACAACTTCAATATTTGACCAATTTTATACATTTTCTAAACAATTTTATACAATATATAGTCTTCTGAGCTAACTGTTATGTATTCCATACAATTTTAGATAAATTTTTGTACAAAAACGTTTTATTGATAAACAAAAGCATTTTCCAAGCAACATTTAATGTAATTTATACAATAAGTCAGTTTTCCGAATCAAATTCTGTGCATTTCATGCGCAAAAAGAATTTTTTTGACAAATTCAGAGCTGTAATTTAATTTTTTTACTAATTTTATGGAATTTTATGTACAAAAACGTTTTATTGATAAACTTCACAAGACAACAGCATCTCCTAGGCAATTTTTAATTTAATTTATACAATAAATGAGTTTTCAAAGTCACATTTTGTGAATTTCATGCGCAAAACCCGTTTCTTACACACATTTTTTGACAAATTCAATTTATTTAAATGAAACTAAAGCCATTTCTAAGCGATTTTATATACAAAAACGTTTGATTGGCAAATTTCACAAAACAAAAGCATTTTTAGGCGGTTTTTAGGATATATAACGTTTCTAAAATGCTTGTGTGCATTTTATACTCAAAAACTGAACTTTTTTAGTGAATTTCGGGCTGTACTTTTAATTTATCATTAATTGCATATGACTAAAGCATTTTCTATAAAATTTTTAGTTGTATTTTATACAATTTTCCAAACTACTTGTGTATTTAATGCGCAAAAAAGTTTTTTGAACTAAATTAAAGGCAAAATTTAAGCATTTTATTCAAAAAAAATAGTTTTCTAAGGTAATTATTGTGTATTTCACGCACTAAACCAATTTTATTTACAAATAGCGTTTCCTAATTTTAATTTTTTAGTCAATTTCCCTTTGTAATTTAAATATTTCATTAATTTCATAAAACAAACGTATCTTCTGAGCGATTTTTTAAGTATTTTTTACAATAAATAAGTTTTTGTTACATATTTTAAGTGCTGAATTTTTTTTTGGTTTATTTGGCTCATTTCGCAATAAAATTTTAATCAATTTCATAAAACAAAATCATTTTAAAAGCTATGTTTACGTATTTTGTACAATAAATGAGTTTTCTGAGCGATTTCTTATCGCAAACTAAACTTTTTTGACCAATTTCATAAAACAAAAGCATTTTCTAAGTAGTTTTTGATGTATTTCATACAATAAATGAGATTTCTAATCATCTTATTGTAGATTTCATGCAATAAACCAATTGTATGCACAAAATTTATTCTTAAAAACACATTACTAGTTTCGGCTCGACTAGAACCTTTTTTTGTTGAGGGTTCTAGTCGAGCTTGTAGGTGTAGGTGTAGTAGAAACCAATTTTAGAATATTTCTTAAAGAATATAAGTTTTTATATGTAATAAATGCATTTTATAAGCAATTTGTAATGTATTTGATAAATAAACCTTAATTCAAATTAATTATATTGCAATAAAAGCACATTTATGAGCGATGTATTAGACATTTCATACGATAAATGCGTTGCTTCCAGAGCAGCAATTAAAAACTCATTGCAATTTTTGAAGCATTTTGTAAGATTCATTTTACGCTGCATCGATTTTATGCGCAATTTTTTTTTTTTTGGTAAAAACTCATAATTTGATCAAAAAATAATTGCTCAACCTAATCATGTGCAATGATCTGTCTGATAACAGTTAAGACGGTTCCAACCAAAATATCTCTTTGAAATATTTAACAAAAATAATATCTCAATTATAATAGTTTCTATGTGCAGTTTTACTAGCAACCAAAATGAGCGTATACTGAAAAGTTCTAAAAAACTCAATCTTAAAAAAACTGAACTCAATTTTGATTTTACAGTACTTCTAAGAGATTCTGAATAGTTTTTTGGACACGCAACACAAACTTATAGTGTGCACAAGCAAACAAATCCCTTATCCAATAAACTTACGGTTTAGAAGAGCATGTGCTGGCATCAGTGGCTAACCGCAAAAGCGATTGAGTTTATCTGCATAGCCGCAAAGTGCATAAAAAAAATACTAAAAAACTAATGTCAGGTCCAACAAATTGTAATCAGGAATCACTTTTACGGGCAAGTACAAAATAATAGTATATTATACTACTAGCACGTAATGATACCCATTTCCCACTAGTATAAACACATTTGCACATTTACACACAAGTTGAAAATAGACAATTTAGATTTTGTAACTGACTAACAAATTAGTTAAAAAATTTGGCATATCGACCTAATTAGCAACAAGTGGCAAGCAAACTATTACTTTTATTAGTTCATAGACTAATCTCTAAATTCGTTAACTGTGATAATCACAAATCTATTTGCATTTAAAACATTGAAATTATTGAGTGACTCAACAAAATAAATAAAATAAAAATCAATACATAAAAAGAAAATTGGTCTCTTAATGTTATTTCTTATTTTCTTACAAACTTATTTCTTTCTAAGCATGCTAAATATACACCTGGATAAACCGTATATTTGTGCGTGCAAAGCACCCAATATCCACAACATTGACAGTTTAGAAGTCCCTTCAGAATCTAACTAACAAAATAAAAATCAATTTATAATATTATATTGATATTTGTTGTGATACAAACAATTTAAGTATAATGGTGTTAAATTATTTATTAAAGATAGTAATTTTCCTACATATTTAAGTACTCAAGAATATTAAAAAAAGTCTCTTATTAAAGGAAGCCATTTAATAAATAATAAGATTGATGTATAAACTCGATACCATGGATAATATTATTTTAATGGCGCGTTCCCCTTTCTCCAAGCCAAAGACACATTCATTTCCGACCAAACCGGAAACACATTAAAATCAAATTATGCTCAATGAGATTCTAATAAAGTAGAAAAATATATTCATAACAATAGTTTGTTGAGTGATGTAAATTTACGATTCAAATCAAATGAAACTCAATCGAACAGAGAAACTAATGCAAATTTAATATAATTGATAGTTATGAATTTTCTGCAAGACATTTAAATATTAAAGTATTAAAAAAAAAGTTATAAGTATAATAAATTATCCAATTAATCAATCAATCAATCAATCAATTAATCAATCAATGCCTTTCAGACTTACTATTAATATTTGAGTAATTTTATGATGTGCAGAATTGCTATAAATTAATTAGGGACTTCGATTGACATTATATCCGGTAACGTATCATGCATTATTGGTACCATAAATGGAGTATTCAGGTCCGAAGTAACAGCATACTTGATTATGATGATATTAATGAAGTTAATAATTTCGTTCGTAAATATTTTATTGGTCTGAATAAATAAGTGAATGCTCACACACCAAAAGATTGAATAGAGCATGTAATAATCAATGTTGATTAAATAGAAAAACAAATCACTACTTAAATGAACTGTTTAAATCATATTATTTGTTTAGTTTAAATTACAATAATTATGCTAAAATTATCTCATTCATGAAAAAAGATCATCGCAAAGGTCTCGAAAGGCCGTCTGTACATATACAGTTTGCTTTTGTGTAAGAGTCAAGCATGAAAAGAATAGAATTATTACACCCATAAACCTTTCGGGTTACTAATAAACTACCGATGTCTTTTTAACCATTTATCTCCTGAAGCTCAAGCAAGATCTTTCTTAAAGATACATTTAATTATGTCGAGATGACAACGGAATGATAAATGCAAAGACTAAGAATTAAAATAAGCTCCTTGATGTGAGCAAAACCTATTAATTAATATATGCAGAACCAATAATAAATATAAAAAAATAATATTAATGGCGTAAATAATTCGAGTTCGGTGAACTTTTCAGCGGACCATATAAAGACAAATTTGCATACTTGTGTCACCGATGATTCATTTCAAGTGCAAGTAAATATATAGCACCGTGCTATTGACTTATATAAATATCTGGAGTGGTTTTTATATTAATAGCTTGCTTTTAATGACAAAAGATTTAGACCTAGTCTTTCGTCCCCTTTCTAAGCAATTAACACAACCATTTGCAAGGAAATATGTAAAGGTTAATTGCTAAATACATATTCTACGCCCTAATCACGATCCATTGATTGTCTATAGTTAATATTAATGGTTATGAACCGGGCAACCTATACATCAATATCACTAAAATAACTAATTACTTTATAGTTTTTGATTCTAAAACTATTATTTAAATTAATGTATAAAGCGTGTTTAATTTATACGCGACTAAATAATCGCAATGCGATTATCGTACGACTAAAAAGCAAACAATTTTTAGTCGCACGATTGATTTACTTAAATAATTGTGTGTCAGTTTTTAAAACAGACCTATACATGCATATGCAACTAAATAATTGAACAACGAACTAGGTGCAACCAAATAATTTAGAATAGCACAGTCTAATTGTGCAACTGAAACCAGCAAATAATTAAAATGCCGTTTAAGTTTCATATAAAACAAACAAAGCAATTTTAAAATCGCATATACTATTTTTAGTTGCAACTCACACGACTAACTAATCGTGCAATCAAATAGTTGCATCCAATTCAAACTTTTAACTCAACTAAACATTGCATATTTTAGTTGCAACTAATTAATCGTACAATTAAATAGTTGCATCCAATTTAAAACTAACAATTTTAAAATGGCATACAACTTTTCTTATGTGCAGCTTATACGACTAACTAATCGTACAATTAAATAGTTGCATCCAATTCTACTTTTTAGCAACTTGACTGAATATTATTGCAAGTACTCGCTTAAAACTTTAGCAATCGCGAAAGACTCTTCAAAAGTTGCAACTCACATGCTTATACAACTAATTAATCGTGCAATTAAATAGTTGCATCCAATTTAATTAAATAAGTATTGGATTAGTTTAAAACTCAATCAATTTAAGATCGCATAAAACTTTTTTGCAGTTACAACTACTGCTTATACATTTAACTAATCGTGCAATTGAATAGTTGCACCCAATTCTATTTTAAAACCACATAAAACTTTTTTTTAGTTGTAACTAATCGTACAACTAAATAGTTGCATCCAATTAATTCTATTTTTTAGCTCACCTTAATACTGTATTCACTTAACTTAAAGAGTCTACAATATACAAACAAAACAATTTTTGAGTCGCATAAGACTCGTTTGCGACTAAATAATCGTGCGTCTGAAAATCTTAAGGTTAACGTTGCAAATTATTATAAAATACATTGATTCTTATGACAACAACAATGTGCTTCGTTCCTGTAGGCGACAACCTTAAGATACTCAAGTATAAATATTGTTTCTATTTTTAAATTTGCTAAATTAACCGTTTTAAATAAATAACATTTTAAACATATCTGGCGTACAAAAGAATGTTAATGCAATATAATCTTTAAACATTATCATAACACGTGTCCTATAAAAATTCATACAAAGAACTTCTTATCTCAACCGATTTGTAACAAAATATGTACAGACTATGCAAATTTTTGACAAACAAGATTATAAAAAGAAATTAGTAATCCTAAACACTCATTGCAACGCAAAAGTCTAATGTACAATTTGCGATGAATCATTAAACATTCTCTTTCGTGGTACTAGACAACGTCATCTGCTTTGTTTAAAAATATAATTTAATTTATTAATTAAATTTATTTTTCATTCAGTATGAATACAACATGATTGTTATTGATTAAAATAATAATAAAAGAAAATCTGAATCAACAATGATTCATTGTGTAATTATTTTGTTATGTGTTAATAGATTAATTGAATTCAACATTGAACTTGTTTTCTTTATGGCATTTTTACATAAATATTTTAAAAGCAAACTTTCCGGTTTTATTACGGGAATCGCTTTGTAAAATTTAATTAAATTAACACGTCAATTTTATTAAATTGCATTGTTGCCAAATTTCATCAAAATCTAACGTATGTAAAGTTTTGAAATTGTAAATATTATCATTGAATGTAAATAGGTCACTAAATTACAGGTTATGTCAAAACTGACGTATCAATTTTAATCAATTTTATACAGTTGGTAGTAATGAAGTTTGTCTGCACTGTTGCCAAATTTCATCAAAATACAATGTACGGTTTTAAAGATATGATTTTTTTTTATTCCCAAAACATTATCATTTAATGTAGAGAAGTCACTAACTTAGAGATTATGTTAAAATTGTCGTGACAATTTAATTAAATTTTAGAGAGTTTGTAGTAATAATATTCAGCTGCATTGTTGCCAAATTTCAACAAAATCCAACGTACCGTTTTAAAATTATAAATATTTCTTTACGCTCAAGATATTATCATTCAATGTAGATAGGTCACTAAATTACATGTTATGTCAAAATTGACGTATCGATTTTAATCAATTTTATACAGTTGGTAGTAATGAAGTTTGTCTGCACTGTTGCCAAATTTCATCAAAATTCAATGTATGATTTTAAAGTTATGATTTTTTTTCATACCCAAAACATTATCATTTAATGTAGACAAGTCACTAACTTAGAGATTATGTTAAAATTGTCGTGTCAATTTAATTAAATTTTACAGAGTTGGTAGTAATGATGTTCAGCTGCATTGTTGCCAAATTTCATCAAAATCCAATGTACAGTTTTGAAATTATAAATATTTCTTTACGTCCAAGATATTATCATTCAATGTAGATAGGTCACTAAATTACAGATTATGTCAAAACTGACGTATCGATTTGAATCAATTTTATAAAGTTGGTAGTAATAAAGTTTGTCTGCAGTGTTGCCAAATTTCATCAAAATCCAATGTACGGTTTTAAAGTTATGAATTTTTTATTATACCCAAAATATTATCATTTAATGTAGACAAGTCACTAAATTACAGATTATGTTAAAATTGTCGTGTCAATTTAATTCAATTTTACAGAGTTGGTAGTAATGATGTTAGACTGCATTGTCGCCAAATTTCATCAAAATCCAATGTAAAGTTTTAAGGTTAGAAATATTTATTTACACCCAAGACATTAGTATTCAATAATGACAGATCACTAAATTATAAATTATGTCAAAACTGTCGTGTCAATTTAATTAAATTTTGTAGTGTTTGTAGTAATGATGTTTGACTGCTTTATTACCAAATTTCATCAAAATCCAATGTACCGTTTTGAAGTTATGAATTTTTCTTTAAACCCAAGACAATATTATGTAAAAAAGAAAGGTCACTAAACTACAAGTTATGTCAAAACTGGCGTGTCAATTAAATTAAATGTTAGAGAGTTAGTAGCAATAATGTTTGACTGCATTGTTGCCAAATTTCATCAAAATCCAATGTACCGTTTTAAGATTATGAATTTTTCTTGACACCTAAGACATTATCATTCAATTAAACCAAGTCACTAAATTATAGATAATGTAAAAGTTAACGTATCAATTTAATTAAATTTTATATAGTTGGTGGTCATGATGTTTGGCTGCGTTGTTGCCAAATTTCATCAAAATCCAATGTACCGTTTTGAATTTATAAATTTTTCTTGACACCCAAGACATTATCATTCAATGTAGACATGTCACTAAATTACAGTTTATGTCAAAACCGCCGTGTCAATTGAATTAAAGTTTTGACAGTTGGTAGTAACAATGTTTGACTGCATTGTTGCCAAATTTCAACAAAATCCAATGTACCGTTTTGAAATTATGAATTTTCATTTATGCGCAAGACATCATCATTAAATACAGTCAGGTCACTAAATTACAGATTATGTAAAAGCTAACGTGTCGATTTAATTAAGTTTTGTACAGTTTGTAGTAATAATGTGTCTCTGCATTGTTGCCAAATTTTATCAAAATCCAATGTACCGTTTTGAAATTATAAATTTTTATTCATACGCAAAACATCATCATTCAATAAAAGCAGGTCACTAAATTGCAGGTTATGTCAAAATTGTCGTGTCAATTTAATTAAATTTTACAGAGTTGGTAGTATTGATGTTTGACTGCATTGTTGTCAAATGTCATCAAAATCTAATGTACCGTTTTGAATTTATGCATTTTTCTTGACACCTATGACATTATCATTCAATGTAGACATGTCACTAAATTACAGCTTATGTCAAAACCGCTGTGTCAATTGAATTAAAGTTTTTGACAGTTGGTAGTAACAACGTTTGACTGCATTGTTGCCAAATTTCAACAAAATCAAATGTGCCGTTTTAAAATTATAAATTTTTAATTCAGGTCAGGTCACTAAATTACAGATTATGTCAAAACTAACGTGTCGATTTAATTAAATTTTATACAGTTTGTAGTAATGATGTCTCTGCATTGTTGCCAAATTTCATCATCATTCAATGTCAAATTTTGAGATTGCAAATATTTCTTCACAGTTAAGAGATTGTTATTCAAGACAGGTCACTAAATTACAGCTTATGACAAAACTGTCGTGTCATTAAAATTAATTTTTATAAAGTTGGTAGCAATATTATTTGACTGCATTCTTGCCAAATTTCATCAAAATCCAATGTACCGTTTTGAATTTATGCATTTTTCTTGACACCTATGATATTATCATTCAATGTAGACATGTCACTAAATTACAGCTTATGTCAAAACCGCCGTGTCAATTGAATTAAAGTTTTGACAGTTGGTAGTAACAATGTTTGACTGCATTGTAGCCAAATTTCAACAAAATCAAATGTACCGTTTTGAAATTATGAATTTTTATTTATACGCAAGACATCATCATTAAATACAATCAGGTCACTAAATTACAGATTATTTCAAAACAAACGTGCCGATTTAATTAAATTTTATACAGTTTGTAGTAATGATGTGTCTTTGCATTGTTGCCAAATTTCATCAACATTCAATGTCAAATTTTGAGGTTGAAAATACTTCTTCACAGTTAAGAGATTGTTATTCAGTCAAGACAGGTCACTAAATTACAGCTTATGACAAAACTGTCGTGTCAATAAAATTAAATGGTAACAAGTCACTAAATTAGAGGCTATGTCAAAATTGTATTGTCAATTTAATTAAATTTTACAGAGTTGGTAGAAATGATGTTTGACTGCAATGTTGCCAAATTTCATCAAAATTCAATGTCAAATTTTGAAGTTTGCAAATATTTCTTCATACTTAAGAGATTGTCATTCAATCAAGACAGGTCACTAAATTACAAGTTATGTCAAAACTTTGGTCAATAAAATTAATTTTTACGGAGTTGGTAGTAATGATGTTTAGCTGCAATGTTGACGAATTTCATAAAAATCCAATGTATAACTTTGGAGTTATGAATTTTTTTTCACATCCAAGACATTATCATTAAATGGTAACAAGTCACTAAATTAGAGGCTATGTCAAAATTGTATTGTCAATTTAATTAAATTTTACAGAGTTGGTAGTAATGATGTTTGACTGCAATGTTGCCAAATTTCATCAAAATTCAATGTCAAATTTTGAAGTTTGCAAATATTTCTTCATACTTAAGAGATTGTCATTCAATCAACACAGGTCACTAAATTACAAGTTATGTCAAAACTGTCGTGTCAATTAAATTAATTTTTAGAGAGTTGGTAGTAATGATGTTTAGCTGCATTGTTGCCAAGTTTCAGAAAAATCCAATGCATAGCTTTGAAGTTATGAATCTTTCTTCACAACCAAGACATTATCATTAAATGGTAACAAGTCACTAAATTAGAGGTTATGTCAAAATTGTCGTGTCAATATAATTATTTTTTACAAAGTTGGTAGTAATGATGTTTAGCTGCAATGTTGCCAATTTTCATAAAAATCCAATTTAAATTTAAATTATTAAATCCTAATAAAACTGATGAAACCAAAGATATTTAATTTGTTAAATAATAAAGTAGGTAGCTAGCTTACAAAACGTTATTTCATTTCATTGTGTGGATTCTCACTAAGTCGGATAACCAGGTTAAACGTGGGCAGATTAAGAGCAAAGCACTCTGCAATTTATTTTGTATTTTTCCAACATTCAGTACCAATAAAAAAATAACATAGTGAATAAATTAGTCCACAATGGATACATATTTGATGTGTTGTTTTGTTATCGAAAGCCGTCAAAATATATTATCGTTAATTAAACCACACCCGAATATATAAAATATTTTTTTGTTCACATAAACCCCCAGCCTGCATCCACAAAACTAATAAACAGTGTAAATATAATTTTCATTGAATTTATAACAGCAATGTTTCAAATTACATAAATAGTAATTGTACGCGTTATATCGGCATTTATTGGATTTGAATAATGTTAATATATCATTATCGAAAAATATATTTATTTCCGTTCAATATAAAACAAATTTATTGTAAATACAATCTCTATTTTCTAATTTATTTTTTTTTAATACAATTCCGATTTTAATTGCTTATTTGAAATTTTTAAATAAAACGGAAAGCAAATTTACTTTCACCGCGTTCACTATTTCAAGCAAAGTTTCCGCATTACATTTGCAAAAAATCCAGTTTCAACCAAATATGCATTACACACGAAACCAAGGTCGTTTCATTCAAATATAAATAAAAATATATATACGCCTGCCTACATACAGTATCAAATTTAAAACTTAGAAATAAATATTATTTATGGCATTTGCATTAATTTGTGCAAAAATCGTTAATGCAGTTTCCGTGTTTTCCATTTGAATATTTTTACATTATTCTCTCTGTGTTATCGGTGTTTAATTTACTAAATAAATCAGTATTTGAGAGAATAAATTACAATTTGGCATTTACAATATGAATTACTTATGTTAATCAATATTTAGTTTTACTACCAGCTGGGACATGCAACTTGGCATTTCTATACTAATTAAAAGTGTCTATATATAATTTTCTGAGCGTTAAAAGGAAATTACATGGAATGTGTACGAGAACTAATTATTTGTTGTAATTATGTATTATATTCTAGGGCTGAACCAATAATCGATTATGCGGTTTCGTTTTCAATTATCACTTTTTTTAAATAATGATTATTTAGATCAGTGGTCAAACTTTCTTAACCGATTAACTGAGCACAATTATAATAAAAAAACCGAAAAAAATGTGTTTGTTATATTCTTTCCGCCTTATCCAAATGGTCCTGAACAAGTTGAAGATCCATCTGAGAGTGAGGATGAAATGAGAATCAAATTCAGTACCACTAGTAAGTGTATATTTAAAAACTCATGCAAAGTAAAAATTTTAAATTTAATTTTATTTACTTAACTAAAAAAAAAAACTCAATAATGCTAACGTTTTGGAACTATTTTTGGAATCTCTGGTTTAGTGCTGGACTCTGAAATATCTTCAATTCAACTTTGAGATTTTTTAAAACCCTTGACATTATTTACTATAATTTTCCAGAAACTGTACTCAGAAATGCTTTCCTAAAGTTTTGACACTATTTTTCGAATCTCTGTTCTAATGCTGACGTCTGAAAAACCTCAAACTTATTTTAAAACCCTTGACATTAGTCACTACATTTTTTTAGAAATTGTGCTGTACTCAATGTCTAAAATGCTTGTTTTGGCGTTTTGGCACTATTTTTGGAATCTGTGTTCTAATGATAAAGTCTGAAAACCCCCAATTTAATTTTGAAACTTTTTGAAACCCTCTACATTATTTACTACAATTTTCGAGAAACTGTACTTAACTGAAAATCTCAAAAATGGCTGTTCTAACGTTTTTACACTATTTTTGGAACCTTTGTTCTAATGCTGACACGTCTGAAAAACCTCAAACTTAATTTTAAAACTTTTTAAAAACCTTGACATTATTCACTGGATTTTTTTTTAGAAACGGTGCTTAACTGAAAGTCTAAAATGCTTGTTCTGGCGTTTTGGCACAATTTTTGGAATCTGGGTTGTAATGATAAAGTTTAAAAGAATCTCAATTTAATTTTGAGACTTTCTAGAACACTCCACCTTTTTTTACTACAACTTTCTAGAAACTGTACTTAACTGAAAATCTCAGAAATGCTTGTTCAAACGTTTTGTCACTATTTTTGAAACCTTGGTTCTAATGCTGACGTCTGAAAAATTTCACCTTTAATTTTAAGACTTTTTAGATTTCTTCACATTACTTACTACAATTTTCCAGAAGCTGTATTAACTAAGAACCTCGGAAATGCTTGTTCTAAAGTTTTGTCACTATTTTTTTAGACTTATGTACTAATGCTAAAGTCTAAAAAAAAATTTTGAATTGTTAACATTATTTACTACAATTTTCCAAAAACCGTACTTAACTGAAAACTTCAAAAATGCTTGCCATACTTTTTTTGAATCTCAATTTAATTTTGAAACTTTTTAGAACCGTTACATTATGTACTACAATTCTTTAGAAACTTCATTCATTCTTCCAAAAACTTCCGTTGCAGTTTTAACGTTTCTAAGATATCCAATTCCAATTTAATAATGAGACTTCTTAAATCCAGAAATTATTACTATTGTTTCAGAATTAGGTCCAACTTTTGTAGTAGCCAAAATCTATGTTTTCATTCGTTCTAGAATCAAAGACTTCAAAGTTGGAATGGAGTTCTTTGATTTAACTAAAAAATCTTAAAAGTCCAACGCTATTTATTGCAATTTTCCAGAAGTTCAAAAATGCTTTTAGACTCTATACATTAACTTTTTAGAAACCAAAATGTTTGCTTTGCCTTTTTTTAGAATCAATGTTCCAATTTTGTAATTTCCTAAATCTTTGGCTTACTACAGAGCATCAGAAATACATTTCATGTTTCACAACGTTTTTACTACATATTTCCACAAGCTGTATATAGGAAATGCTTCTTCTAACGATTAGACACTATTTTTGAAATCTCTGAAGTCTCCAACTTTTCTAGAACCCTTAACATTATTTACTACAATTTTCCAAAAAGTGTACTTAACTCAAAATCTCAAAAATGCTTGTTCTAACGTTTTGACTCTGCTTCTGAATCTAAATATGGTTTAAAACATTCTTCAAAAAATGTCCGTTGCAGTTCTAACGTTTCCAAAATCTCCAATTTAATAACAGAAATCTAGATTACTACTCTTTTCTAGTTTCCAAATTTCATAAATGCTTCTAAAATCTATGTTCTAACTTTTCTAGAAGCCAAAATCTATGTTTTCGCACTCGTTCTCAAATCTGCATTCCAACTTTAAGCCTCTGACTTAACTAAAAACTTCCTAAAAACTATTGCAATTTTCCAGAAGCTCAAAAATGTTTATAGAATCTATGCACCAACTTTTTAGAAACCAAAATGCTTGCTTTGGACATTTTTTTAGAAGCAATGTTCCAATTTTAAAGTTTTCAAAATCTTTGAATTTATAGTCTCAGAGTCTCAGAAATAAATTTTATGTTTCAACGTTAAATGCAAAAACGTTTGTTTTCTAAAATTTGTGTTTCAAATTAGAAATTTCGTAAAACCTATAAATTATTTGCTTAATTCAAAATCTCAAAAATGCTAGTCCAACTATTTAAGAGACAAAATCTACTTTTATTTGAATCTCTTTTGCAATTTTGAAGACTCTAAAATTCAATTTTGAGATTTTTGGAAGCACTTATTTACAAATCTCAAAAATGCTTTTAATATATATATATATATTTCAACAGTTTAAGAGCAAAAATCATGTTTGTGTTGTCTCTATTCTCATATTAGAGTCTACAACATCTTCAATTAATTTCGAGATTTCAAAGAACTCTGAAATAATTTACAAAGAAATTTCAGAAAATAAACTCATTTCCAAATCTTAAAAATGCTTCTAAAATGTATGTTCCAACAGTTGAAAAGCAAAAATCGTGTTCGAATTGTCTCTATTCTTATTTTAAAGTATAAAACATCTCCAATTAACTTCAAAACTTCTTAAAAACACAGAAATAATTTGCAGAAATAGTTTACAAAAATTGTTCAAAAAATAATCTCATTTTTGAATGCTTCTAGAATATAAGTTGCAACAGTTTAGAAGCAAAAATCTTGTCTGTGTTGACTTTATTTTCCTTTTGGAAGACGTCTCCAATTAACTTCAAAACTTCTTAGGAACCTTAAAACTAATTTACAATAATTTTTCAGAAAATAAACTTATTTCCGAATCTCAAAAATGCGTCTAAAACTAATCCAACTTTTTTGAAATTAAAATATCATAAAATCTCAGTTACAGTTTCCAAGATTTCAAATTTAATAAAAAGACTTCTTAGAAACTCAAAAGCTACTTACTACTAATGCCAAATTTTTATAAATGCTTCTAAAATCTATGTTTCAATATTTTGGAAACCAAAAATTTTGGTTAGGCTTTCTTTTTAAAGCCTTTGTTCCAATTAACTTCTTAGAAGTCCATTAATCTCTTCCAGAAAACTTTTGGAAACCAAAATTTGTTTTGGCATTTCTTTAAAATCTCTGTTACAATTTAAACTTTTATTAGCAATATTTTAAGAATCTATCTAGTAACCGAAAAAATATTTACATCATTTTCCAAAAAATTGTACTTAATTGTGCAAGTTTAAAAACTGTTCTAGAATCTATATTCCAACTATTTAAAAGCCAATTATTCTAAAATCTCTGTTCATATTTTAAAGTCTCAAAAAAAAAACAAATTATTCACTAGTTTCCAGAAAATTGGCTCAATTCCGAACCTCAGATCTGCTTCTAGAAACGTCAACTTTTTTGAGTCAAAATATGATTCACAGCATGCTTCCTGGAATTTATGCTCCAGTTTGAAAACTTCTCCAATTTTTTTTTAGATATCTTAAAAACTTTGAAAATGTTAACTACCGTTAAATATTTCATAAATGCTTTTAGAATCTATGTTCCAACATTTTGAAAGCAAAAACTTTGTTTTGGCTTGTTTCTGAATCTTTGTAGCAATTTTAAAGTTTACATAACTTTAAGACTTCTTAGAAACTCAGAAATTGATACTGAAGTTTTCCAAAAACTGTACTCAATTCAGAGGACCATAAATGCTTTAAAAATCTAAGTTTCAATTTATGTAGAAGCCAAAATCTACGATTTTGTACTTGTTCTATAAACGCTGTCTACAAATTATTTGCATTAACCAAATATTGGTTCAAAATTTATTTAATTTTCCAGAATCCAAAGTATCAAACATGTTCTAAGAATCTATGTTTCAACTTTTGTAGAAGCCAAAAACTGTTTTTGTACTTGTTCTAGAATCGCTGTTACAATGCTGCAAATTTTTTAGAAGCCAGAATCTCTATCCAAAAACTCCAAAATGTTCATTTTCTTAAAAAAAAAATCAAAGTATCAAAAATGCTTCCAAAATCTATGTTTCATCTTTTGTAAAAGCAAGTTTCGTTCTTTTCTCTGTTCCAACTAATTGTCCAAAAAATTTAGAGTATCAAATGATTCTAGAATCTATGTTTCAATATTTGTAGAAGCCAAAATCTATAGAAGCCTGTAGAATCTTTAATTTAACCAACTATTTGTCCAAAAAATTTAAAGTATAAGAAATGCTTCTAGAATCTATGTTTCAACTTTTGTAGAAACCAAAATCTATGTTTTACTGTTCCAATCCTACAGAATCTTTAATTTAACCAACTATTTGTCCAAAAAATTTAAAGTATAAGAAATGCTTCTAGAATCTATGTTTCAAATTTTGTAGAAACCAAAATCTATGTTTTACTGTTCCAATCCTACAGAATCTTTAATTTAACCAACTATTTGTCCAACAAATTTAGAGTATCAAACATGCTTCTAGAATCTATGTTTCAACATTTGTAAAAACCATAATCTATATTTTCACTGTTCCAAGTCTACAAAATACTACAACTATTTGTCCAAAAATTTCAAAGTATAAGAAATGCTTCTAGAATCTATGTTTCAAATTTTGTAGAAACCAAAATCTATGTTTTACTGTTCCAATCCTACAGAATCTTTAATTTAACCAACTATTTGTCCAAAAAATTTAGAGTATCAAACATGCTTCTAGAATCTATGTTTCAACATTTGTAAAAACCATAATCTATATTTTCACTGTTCCAAGTCTACAAAATACTACAACTATTTGTCCAAAAATTTCAAAGTATAAAAAATGCTTCTAGAATCTATGTTTCAAATTTTGTAGAAACCAAAATCTATGTTTTACTGTTCCAATCCTACAGAATCTTTAATTTAACCAACTATTTGTCCAAAAAATTTAGAATATCAAACATGCTTCTAGAATCTATGTTTCAACATTTGTAAAAACCATAATCTATATTTTCACTGTTCCAAGTCTACAAAATACTACAACTATTTGTCCAAAAATTTCAAAGTATAAGAAATGCTTCTAGAATCTATGTTTCAAATTTTGTAGAACTGTTCCAATCCTACAGAATCTTTAATTTAACCAACTATTTGTCCAAAAAAATGTAGAGTATCAAACATGCTTCTAGAATCTGCTTTAACATTTGTAAAAACCATAATCTATATTTTCGCTGTTCTAAGTCTACGAAATCTTGGATTTAACCAACTATTTGTCCAAAAAATTTAGAGTATCAAAAATGTTTCCAGAATCTATGTTTCAACTTTTGTAGAAGCCAAAATCTATGTTTTCGCTGTTCTAAGTCTACAAAATCTTGAATTAAACCAACTATTTGTCCCAAAAATTCAGAGTATCAAAAATGCTTCTAGAATCTAAGTTTCAACGTTTGTAAACGCCAAAATCTATGTTTTTACTCTTCAAAGTCTACAAAATTTTTATTTAACCAAATATTTATTCAAAATTTATTTACTTTAATTTTGCAGAATTTGTACTCAATTTAGAAAATCAAAAATGCTTCCGAATCTGTGTTTTTTGTAGAATCTAAGTTTTGGTACTTGATCTAGTCCACGAAATTTTTGATTACTTTTTGAAAACCTCAGAAATGCTTCTAAAAACTTATTATAACTTTTTGAAACCCAAAACTATTGTTTTTGGCAATAATTTTTTAAAATCATCTATGCTCCAACTTTTAAAAAAAGACAAAAACCTTGTTTTAAAAGCTTATCTAAAAAAAATCCCAAAATAGTAACCCAAGAATTTATTATTACAATTTTTCTAAACCATACTAATACTTCAGAATCTCAAAAATACTTCTAGAATCTTTTTTGACCTTCGCAGCATTCCTTAAAACTTTTATAAAATATATAAGAAATTTCTGTATCTAATAGAATTTATTTGAAAGCGTTTTTATTACCTCCACAGTATCTCATAGTTTTCTAAAATCCTTAAACTGCTTTCTCAATGTTTTAAAGATTTTTAATCAAACAAGTCTTATTCAGTATAGCATCATTGTTTCCTAAACATTATTTTTTTCAATAAAATTTTTTTGAAACAAATGCTTTACTAATATTAAATATTGGTTCAAAATTTATTTTATTTTCCAGCATCCAAAGTATCAGCAATGCTCTCAGAATCTATGTTTCAACTTTGATAGAAGCCAAAAACTGTTTTTGTACTTGTTTTAGAATCGCTGTTCCAATGCTGCAAAGTTTTTAAAAGCCAAAATCTCTATTCAAAAACTCCAAAATGTTCATTTCGTTCAAAAAAATCAGAGTATCAAAAATGCTTCCAAAATCTATGTTTCATCTTTTGTAAAAGCCAGTTTTCGTTCTTTTCTCTGTTCCAACTAATTGTCCAAAAAATTTAGAGTATCAAATGATTCTAGAATCTATGTTTCAAATTTTGTAGAAACCAAAATCTATGTTTCACTGTTCCAATCCTACAGAATCTTTAATTTAACCAACTATTTGTCCAAAAAATTTAGAGTATCAAACATGCATCTAGAATCTATGTTTCAACATTTGTAAAAACCATAATCTATATTTTCACTGTTCCAAGTCTACAAAATACTACAACTATTTGTCCAAAAATTTCAAAGTATAAGAAATGCTTCTAAAATCTATGTCTCAACTTTTGTAGAAACAAAAATCTATATTTCACTGTTCCAATCCTACAGAATCTTTAATTTAACCAACTATTTGTCCAAAAAATTTAGAGTATCAAACATGCATCTAGAATCTATGTTTCAACATTAGTAAAAACCATAATCTATATTTTCACTGTTCCGAGTCTACAAAATACTACAACTATTTGTCCAAAAATTTCAAAGTATAAGAAATGCTTCTAAAATCTATGTTTCAACTTTTGTAGAAACAAAAATCTATGTTTCACTGTTCCAATACTACAGAATCTTTAATTTAACCAACTATTTGTCTAAATAATTTAGAGTATCAAACATGCTTCTAGAATCTATGTTTCAACATTTGTAAAAACCATAATCTATATTTTCACTGTTCCAAGTCAACAAAATACTACAACTATTTGTCCAAAAATTTCAAAGAATAAGAAATGCTTCTAGAATCTGTGTTTCAACTTTTGTAGAAACCAAAATCTATGTTTCACTGTTCCAATCCTACAGAATCTTTAATTTAACCAACTATTTGTCCAAAAAAAAATTAGAGTATCAAACATGCATCTAGAATCTATGTTTCAACATTAGTAAAAACCATAATCTATATTTTCACTGTTCCGAGTCTACAAAATACTACAACTATTTGTCCAAAAATTTCAAAGTATAAGAAATGCTTCTAAAATCTATGTTTCAACTTTTGTAGAAACAAAAATCTATGTTTCACTGTTCCAATACTACAGAATCTTTAATTTAACCAACTATTTGTCTAAATAATTTAGAGTATCAAACATGCTTCTAGAATCTATGTTTCAACATTTGTAAAAACCATAATCTATATTTTCACTGTTCCAAGTCAACAAAATACTACAACTATTTGTCCAAAAATTTCAAAGAATAAGAAATGCTTCTAGAATCTGTGTTTCAACTTTTGTAGAAACCAAAATCTATGTTTCACTGTTCCAATCCTACAGAATCTTTAATTTAACCAACTATTTGTCCAAAAAAAAATTAGAGTATCAAACATGCTTCTAGAATCTGTTTCAACATTTGTAAAAACCATAATCTATATTTTCGCTGTTCTAAGTCTACGTAATCTTGGATTTAACCAACTATTTGTCCAAAAATTCAGAGTGTCAAAAATGTTTCCAGAATCTATGTTTCAACTTTTGTAGAAACCAAAATCTATGTTTCACTGTTCCAATCCTACAGAATTTTTAATTTAACCAAATATTTGTCCAAAAAAATTAAGAGCATCAAACATGCTTCTAGAATCTGTTTCAACATTTGTAAAAACCATAACCTATATTTTCGCTGTTCTAAGTCTACAAAATCTTGGATTTAACAAACTATTTGTCCAAAAATTTCAAAGTATAAGAAACGTTTCTGGAATCTATGTTTCAACTTTTGTAGAAGCCAAAATCTATGTTTTTGCTGTTGTAAGTCTACAAAATCTTGAATTTAATCAACTAATTGTCCAAAAAATTCAAAGTTTCAAAAATGCTTCCAGAATCTATGTTTCAACATTTGTAAACGCCAAAATCTATGTTTTTACTCTTCAATGTATACAAAATTTTAATTTAACCAAATACTTATTCAAAACTTACTTACTGCAGAATTTGTACTCAATTCAGAAAATCAAAAATGCTTCGAAATCTGTGTTTTTTGTAGAATCTATGTTTTGGTACTTGATCCAGTCTACGAAATCTTTGATTACTCAGTTGAGAACCTCAGAAATGCTTCTAAAAACTTATTATAACTTTTTAAAACCCAAAAATATTGTTTTTGGCAATAATTTTTTGAATTCATCTATGCTCCAACTTTTAAAGAAGACAAAAGCCTTGTTTTGAAAACTTTTCTGAAAAAATCTCTAATAAACCCGAATTTTTTTGACCTTCGCAGCATTCCTTAAAACTTTTATAAAATATATAAGAAATTTCTGTATCTAATAGCATTTTTAAGATCTTATAATAAAGATTTTATAAGTTACTTTAAAAGTTTTTTATTACCTTCACAGTATCTTATACGTCTTCTCATAGTTTTCTAAAATCCTTAAAGTGCTTTCTCAATATTTTAAAGACTTAAAAAAAAAGAATCCTAAGTCTTATTGCATCATTGTCAGAAACAAAAAAATGCTTTACGATAATTATATTTAGTAACGTCATCTAAATGAATTTAAATCTCTAGTCCTCCTTTTAAACTTAATCAAAATTAAGTGTGCGTTATATTATCTATATAAAGATAAAGAGTGTTCACCATCAAACACTTTTTTGATAAAGTGAGGCGAGATGATTCGGTGCATCAATCAATCCAACTGTTGGAAAAAGCTTTTCTTTTGTAATCCGCTTACTTATGAAACATTGTGATACGTAAAGAAAATCAAATGACAATTTTATATACGTATCCCATTTTAGTAAGTCGTTCATACTTGAAAATAGTATTATTTCAACAATAACATACTTTTCAAAATGAGTTCTTTGATCATCTTGAAAGAGCTTGGATGGCTTTTAAAAATATTAGTTTTCAATTGAGTTATTATTATAAAAAAAATAGAATCTGTTGCATAAGAATGCATCAAAGTTAAAGCCATTGATATTTGTGCATGTGCAAGTTATGCACACTTAACTAAATTGCATTAAATTAATCAATAGTGTACTAGTTTGTAGTAGCCGTATTAGATTATTTCCGCTAAAGCCGATTTCTGTAAAGTTATTAAACTAATTGAAATTATTGTTAACAAACTTTAGAGTGCATTGTCATAACTAGAGTATTAATGTATTATATCCAGAACAAATATTGAGATATCCTTGTAATTGATTAGGTAATTCAAAATCAGTCAAGCACTGTTTTAAATCGACAATTAAAGAACATTATAAATGCACGTGTTTTAAACTGAAGCAAATTTATCTGAAGGTTTAGATAATGTTTTTCTTAGTCATTTACAAAATGGCAGCCGTAAAGAAAGCATGAAAATAACTAATAAAAATTTAATGTTTGTTCATCAGAGTAATCATGTAATATGTTTTGCAGTACTTAAAATGTAGATAATTTACAAAATGGCCACGGTATAATAGTACAATTTTTTATTTAAAACCGTACACAATTGCTCTTAATTTGTTCGTATATGATTCAATAGTAATTATAAATTTATGTATATTGCAAATTGAATTTAGTTGCAATAGCGTGATAATTTTGAATTGATTGATTGGTCGCATTGAAGCGTGTAAACATAATACGCGTTTCACGTTCCTTGAATCCTAAATCGGCTTTTACTATCCAATTGTTTTATCAAACAAATTGAGACATCATTTCATTTTTAAATTCTAATTTTAAGAAATATTTTATGGGTGGGTCATTAAACGCAGGTATACGACTTCGACCTTTCGCAGCATTAGGGCTCATTTTCCTTCTGGTTTATAGCCTTTCGTTTCACATGAACTGTCTGCTATGGGTAAATGTTATTCCCAATAGTTTAAAGTGTTAGAAATAATTAAAATGTTTTAAAACTATTTTGTTATTTAATGCAATTTATTGTCTATAGTGGTCACTATTGTGCTAGTATGTATGAATGGTTTCTTTCGAACAAAGTGGTTTCTCTACATACCATAAAAAATGCAAATAGAAAATGCAAATACTCTATTGACTTCACAAACTGGGTCATAAGTAGAATAGAAGCTCTTCGGAATAGTTACGGTCGCTGTAAATTTGTGGAATCTGTTAGTTTGTTTTTGAATATTGCAAGTAACGCTCACACAATAAACTTCGTATTTCTATTATAATTGAGTTTTCAGCTGAAATGATACCAAATAACTTTTTAATATGTTGCAAACTTTCAACAAATCGTAAAAAATAGTTTAAATTGTTTTGATTTTCTCAGTATTTTTTTACATCTCCTAAAACTATTTTAGAAATTTTCGTAGCAATATTTGTCCTCAGTTAAAAAAAAAACACTTTTCAAAATTTTGCAAATTTTCAACAATTTCAAAAAATAGTAAGACAATTTTAAAACATATTTAAATTATTATAAAAAAATTTTCAATGTCCTAAGACTATTTCATAAAAATTTAATAAAAAAATTCAGGATTCAACAAACTTCAAAAAATAGATTAAATTTTTTAAAAAACTTTTGGATTATTACAATATTTTTTGCAATGTCCTAAGACTATTACGTAAAAATTTGGACCAAAAATCTTTAAAATTGTGTCCTCAGTCACCAAAAAAACTTTTCAAAATTTTGCATCTTTTCAAAAAACTTCAAAAAATAGTTTAATTTTTTTTTAAATGTTTGGATTAAAAGTATTTTTTCTGATGTCTTAAGACTATTTTGTGAAAATTTGATAGTAAAATCTTTGAAATTATGTCCTCAGTCAACAAAAAACTTTTTAAAATTTTGCAAATTTTCAACAAACTTCAAAAAAATAGTTGCAAATTTTTAAAAAATATTTGGATTATTACATTATTTTTTTTATGACTTAAGACTATTTCGTGAAATTTTGGTAGCAAAATATTTAAAATTGTGTCCTCTGTCAACAAAAAAACATTTCAAAATTTTGCAAAATTTCAACAAACTTCAAAAAATTGTTTAATTTTTTTTTTAAATGTTTGGATTATTACAGTATTTTTTCTGATGTCTTAAGACTATTTTGTAAAAATTTAGTAGCAAAATATTTAAAACTGTGTCCTCTGTCAACAAAAAAACTTTTCAAAATTTTGCAAATTTTCATCAAACTTCAAAAAATCGCTAGAAATTTTGAAAAAATATTTGAACTATCAAATTATTTTTTCATATGTCCTAAGACTAATTCGTGAAAATTTGGTACAAAAATCTTTAAAATTGTGTCCTCAGTCAACCAAAAAACTTTTTCAAAATTTTGCAATTTTTCAGAAAACTTCAAAAAATAGTTGAAAATTTTTAAAAAATATTTAGATTATTATAATACTTTTTTCTATGACCTAAGACTAATTCGTAAAAATTTGGTACAAAAATCTTCAAAATTGTGTCCTCAATCAACAAAAAAACTTTTAAAAATTTTGCAAATTTTCAAATAGCTTCAAAAAATAGTTTGAAATTTTTTAAAAATATTTAGATTATATTACTATTTTATTTTCTATGGCCTAAGACTAATTCGTAAAAATTTGGTACCAAAATCTTCAAAATTGTGTCCTCAGTCAACAAAAAACCTTTTCAAAATTTTGCAAATTTTCAACAAGCTTCAAAAATAATTAAAAAATTTTAAAAAACAAATGAATTATTTTAATATTTTTTCTATGGCTCAAAACTATTTCGTAAAAATTTGTTTACAAAAATCTTCAAAATTGTGTCCTCAGTCAACAAAAATTTTTCAAAATTTTGCAAATTTTCAACAACTTCCAAAAAAATAGTTCAAGATTTTTAAAAAATATTTGAATTATTTTAATATTTTTGTCTATAACCTAAGACTGTTTCATGAAAATTTGGTACAAAAATCTTTAAAATTGTGTCCTCTGTCAACTAAAAAACTTTTCAAAATTTTCAAATTTTCAAATAACTTCAAAAAATAATTGAAAATTTTTAAAAAATATTTGGATTATTACAATATTTTTTTCTATAACCTAAGACTGTTTCGTGAAAATTTAGTACAAAAATCTTCCAAATTGTGTCCTCTGTCTACTAAAAAACTTTTCAAAATTTTCAAATTTTCAAATAACTTCAAAAAATAATTGAAATTTTTTAAAAAATATTTAGATTATTATAATATTTTTTTCTATGACCTAAGACTAATTCGTAAAAATTTGGTACAAAAATCTTCAAAATTGTGTCCTCAATCAACAAAAAAACTTCTCAAAATTTTGCAATTTTCAACAAACTTCAAAAAATAGTTGGAAATTTTTAAAAAATATTTGGATTATTACAAAAAATGATTCTATAACCTAAGACTATTTCGTAAAAATTTGGTACAAAAATCTTCAAAATTGTGTCCTCAGTCAACAAAAAAAACTTTTCAAAAATTTGCAAATTTTCATCAAACTTCAAAAAATAGTTGGAATTTTTTTAAAAAGATTTGGATTAGTACAATATTCTTTTCTATGACCTAAGACTATTTCGTGAAAACTTGGCACAAAAATCTTCAAAATTGTGTCCTCAATCAACAAAAAAACTTTCAAAATTTTGCAAATTTTCATCAAACTTCAAAAAATAGTTCAAAATTTTTAAAAAATATTTAGATTATTACAATATATATTTTTTGATGACCTAAGACTAGTTCGTAAAAATTTGGTAAAAACATTTTCAAAATTGGGTCCTCAATCAACAAAAAAAAATTTCAAAATTTTCAAATTTTCAACAAGCTTCAAAAAATAGTTAAAAAAATTTGAAAAAGATTTGGATTATTACAATATTCAATTCTATGACCTAAGACTATTTCGTAAAAATTTGGTACAATATTCTTCAAAATTGTGACCTCAGTCAACCAAAATTTTATTCAAAATTTTGCAAATTTTCAACAAACTTCAAAATATAGTTGAAAATTTTTAAAATATTTTTGGACTATTACAATATTTTTTTCTATAACTTAAGACTATTTCGCAAAAATAAGGTAGAAAAATCTACAAAATTGTGTCCTCAGTCAACAAAAAAACTTTATCAATATTTTGCAAATTTTCAAAAAACTTCAAAAAATAGTTCGACATTTTTTAAAAATATTTGGATTATTACAATTTTTTCTATGACCTACTAAGACTATTTCGTTAAAATTTAGTACCAAAAATCTTCAAAATTGTGTCCTCAGTCAACAAAAAAACATTTCAAAATTTTGCAAAATTTCAACAAACTTCAAAAAATAGTTTAATTTTTTTTTTTATATTTGGATTATTACAGTATTTTTTCTGATGTCCTAAGACTATTTTGTGAAAATTTGATAGCAAAATCTTTGAAATTGTGTCCACAGTCAACAAAAAAACTTTTCAAAATTTTGCAAATTTTCAACAAACTCCAAAAAATTGTTGAACATTTTTAAGAAACATTTGGTTTATTACAATATTTTTTTCTATGACCTAAGACTATTTCGTGAAAATTTGGTACACAAATCTTCAAAACTGTGTCCTCAGTCAACAAAAAACTTTTCAAAATATTGCAAATTTTCATCAAACTTCAAAAAATCGCTAGAAATTTTGAAAAAAAATTTGAACTATCAAATTATTTTTTCATATGTCCTAAGACTATTTCGTGAAAATTTGGTAGAAAAATCTTCAAAATTGTGTCCTCAGCCTACAATTTTTATTTTCAAAATTTTGCAAATTTTCAACAAACTTCAAAAAACAGTTTAAAAAATTAAAAAACATTTGAATTATTTTAATAATTTTTTCTATGACCTACAACTATTTCTTGAAAATTTTATACAAAAATCTTCAAAATTCTGTCCTCAGAAAACAAAAAACTTTTCAAAATATTGCAAATTTTCATCAAACTTCAAAAAATCGCTAGAAATTTTGAAAAAATATTTGAACTATCAAATTATTTTTTCATATGTCCTAAGACTAATTCGTGAAAATTTGGTACAAAAATCTTTAAAATTGTGTCCTCAGTCAACAAAAAAACTTTTTAAAATTTTGCAAATTTTCAACAAACTTCAAAAATCAGCTAAAAATTTTTAAAAACTATTTGGTTTATTACAACATTTTTTTCTATAACATATAAGACTATTTTGTGAAAATTTGGTACAAAAATCTTCAAAACTAAGGCTTCAGTCAACCAAAAAACTTTTTCAAAATTTTGCAATTTTTCAAAAAACTTCAAAAAATAGTTGAAAATTTTTAAAAAATATTTGGGTTTTTACAATAATTTTTTCTATGACCTAAGACTATTTCGTAAAAATTTGGTACAAAAATCTTCAAAATTGTGCCCTCAGTCAACAAAAAACTTTTTAAAATTTTGCAAATTTTCAACAAACTTCAAAAAACAGTTAGAAATTTTTTTTAAATATTTAGATTATATTACTATTTTATTTTCTATGGCCTAAGACTAATTCGTAAAAATTTGGTACCAAAATCTTTAAAATTGTGTCCTCAGTCAACGAAAAAACTTTTCAAAATGTTGGAAATTTTCAACAAGCTTCAAAAATAATCGAAAATTTTTAAAAAACAAATTAATTATTTTAATATTTTTTCTATGGCTCAAAACTATTTCGTAAAAATTTGTTTACAAAAATCTTCAAAATTGTGTCCTCAGTCAACAAAAAACTTTTCAAAATTTTGCAAATTTTCAACAACTTCCAAAAAAATAGTTCAAAATTTTTAAAAAATATTTGAATTATTTTAATATTTTTGTCTATAACCTAAGACTGTTTCATGAAAATTTGGTACAAAAATCTTTAAAATTGTGTCCTCTGTCAACTAAAAAACTTTTCAAAATTTTCAAATTTTCAAATAACTTCAAAAAATAATTGAAAATTTTTAAAAAATATCTAGATTATTATAATATTTTTTTCTATGACCTAAGACTAATTCGTAAAAATTTGGTACAAAAATCTTCAAAATTGTGTCCTCAATCAACAAAAAAACTTTTCAAAATTTTGCAAATTTTCAATAAACTTCAAAAAATAGCTAAAATTTTTTAAAAAAGCATTTAGATTATTACAAATTTTTTTTTATTGTCCTAAGACTGTTTCGTAAAAATTTGGTAGGAAAATTTTTAAAATTGTGTCCCCAGTCAACAAAAAAAAACTTAAAATTTTTGCAAATTCTCAACAAATAAAAATAGTTGGAATTTTTTTAAAAATATTTGGATTATAACACAATATTTTTCTATAACCTAAGATTATTTCGTGAAAATTTGATACAAAAAATCTTCAAAATTGTGTCCTCGGTCAATAAAAAACTTTTCAAAATTTTGCAAATTTTCAACAAACTTCCAAAAATAGTTGAAATTGTTTAAAAAACATTTGGATTATTACAATATTTTATTCTATGACCTACTAAAACTATTTCGTGAAAATTTTGTACCAAAATCTTCAAAATTGTGTCCTCAGTCAACAAAATTTTGCAAATTTTCAACAAACTTCAAAAAATAGTTTAAAAAAATTAAAAAATATTTATTTTTTTCAATGTCGTAAGACTATTTCCCAAAAATTTGGTAGCAAAACCTTTAAAATTGTTCTCAGTTGCAATACCACTGAAGCAACTTTTCAAAATGATGCAAATTTTCAACTTCAAAAAATAGTTTAAAATTAAAAAATGGATTATGACATTATTTTTTTATACGTCTTAAGATTCGTTTCGTAAAAATTTAGTAGCAACATCTTTAAAATTGTGTCCTCAGTTGCAATAATACTAACAAAGCAAGTTTAAAAAACGCAAATGCAGAAAATAGTTTGTAGTAATTTTCTCAACAGTTTTTTTTAGTTTGTCGAGATTGTTTTGTGAATTTTTTATAAAAATTGTGTCCAATATCAAATTATCTTGAAATCAATCCCATATTTACTGCAAAACTATATTTCAATTTCAAGATAGAGATCTGGCTAATGCAGCTGATAACGTGCCAAGTCTCTTGCACTTTACCTTAAAATTGAATGCACTATATTAAAATATTCAAAAAAGCTCAAAAATAAAACTTATATTAATAGCTTAATCTACTAAGTGCTATTTTTTGTTTGTTGGATGGTGAAGCCAACATAACAACGTTTTTGCCCACGACTGACGTCACGCTCTAATTGTGAGTATGTGAGTATATAATACTTTGCCAATTATCAAATAATACAAAATTTAATATATATGTAAAGCAAATAATGTATGGCCATAAGCCAAGTGCCCTATAACAAGATTCATTGACATTTTGGCAGATTAAGAGCATAAAAATGTGTTTTCATTCATGTCTCTTCCTATTGCCCACAACTGACGTCAGAATTTTAAGCCTATTTATGTACACAGCATACGTATATTTAATTTTATATTTTGTATTGTTCTTTTGTGAATATAAAATTTATAAAATCGATCATTAATTCATTTAATTAAACAAAACTCATAAACATAATTTACTTTTTGTTCTTTTCCATAAAAAATCTTTAAAAGATATAACATGAAATCATTAAAACTTTTCAAAGTTGTTTGTTTTATAAGACATCATTTACTGAAATACGTCAGCATTGATTAAATGGGGTTTGTGGAATCGAAATAATTATATATTTAACCTTCTAAAAGTCGTGCAAAAAATTTAAACACAATTGATCACGCCACTTGATTTAATGATGATTTTTAGAAAATATTATAATCAAACATATATTAATAATAATTTTTACTTCTAATTTATTGCAAGGCAACAATTGTATTATTTCATTAAATCAGAATTAATTAATTACTAAAACCGCTAACTTCGAATGTCATACAGATATTTCTAGATTCTCGAAGGTTAGCATGCTATGCTACCTTAAACGCAAGTTTGTTATTGTGTATTGCGGTTTTAGTAAGAATTTTATAATTTGATCCGCCCACAACAATGATTGTAATACAAACTAGCACAATATTAATATAAAATTACTTATTGGGTTGGGTTGTGAGTAAAAAAAATGAAACTTAAGTTCATTTTGTTAATATGATTACTTAACGTTTCCTAATGCCAAGGCGATTCTGCGACGGTTGAGAGTGAAGGTCGCGATTCGGCATCTTACCAGTAAGGAAGATTCAGTTGAGAACCTGTTGGAACAAGTTCAAAATGCCCACCGCAATATTTACATTTTCCACATGCTTGGTGACTCATCATGTTTGCGGAGATGGCGCATTCCTTACAGATTCTTTCCGAATATTCATATTTTGAATGTATGCATTATACATACGTTAACATGCATTGCGATTGGAATTTCGTTCATTAACGCAAATCAGTTTGCGGAACGTGTTCTAGATTAGACTATTGCCTGTCTGCACTTTAGTTTGTGCTGCGGAATCTATCTAAATTCCAGTAACTATCAAACCAAGTAACCAAGCCAAAGTTTCATTAGTATATTAATTAGATATTTTAAATGAAACGTCAATTGCAGATGACACGTCCTTTATGGACACGTTTCAATTTACAATATCTTGCACTCAGCATTATAATAAACATCCTTATCACTTATCCCTGTAAAAGATTAACGTGTAATCGATTTATTAATAAACATGATGCTACCCTTTAACTACAGTTACCACTTAACCGGCGTCCATTTCAAACATCACATGTAATATGTGAACATGACACTATATCAATATCTGACAATTCGCTAATAGACGAACAATTTACAAATTAAATTTATTAAACGCTGCGGATATTTATTGATTAACTTTGTCAATTAAGACCCGTGACACGTTTCAATTTTTCAGGTCCAAAATTCAATGCATTTAAACCCAAATACACAATCACGCATATTTTATATAATTTATAGCAAGTGTTAAGCAATTTTATGAAACATAATTTTAAATTTTCCAAAGCGATTTATTGTGTATTTCCTGAGCGATAATTATAATGCATAATCCTTTTCATGCTAAGCAATTTAAGCAAAATTTGATTAATATTTATCACATTTCTAGTTATAAGTTAATAAGTAACTCTTGAGCAACGATTATAATTGATTTAGTTTTTGTTGGTGCATTTTATATGATAAACACATTTGCTAAGCGATTTCATATATATCTCAAGCAAGAAAATGCTACAAAAATCATTCTACGGTGATTATTGATGCAATTTTATGCTACTGTTGTGCGTTTTATGAACTTAAAAGAGCAATTTTAGTTGTAATAAACGCATTAGCTAAGCAAACTCATATAAATTACATGTAATAAATGTATTTTCTAAGCGATAACTAAGATATAATTATAATTTCTTGTAATTTTTATACTTTTTATATATTATGCCATTTCATATTTAATTCATGTAGCAAATGGATTTTTTTTTTAAATTGATTGGGTAATTAATTTGTAAAATTTCGACGCAATTTTTTATGTGTATTGTGCTAAAAAGCATTTCTTAAACAACCATTTTTAGGGCTGTACAGTTTACACAATAAACGTATTGTCGGAGCAATTTGTAATCCTTTCATGAGCATTTCCTGAGCAGCAAATAATTTCAATTCTTCACTAATATATTTCATAAACTAAAAGAATGTTTAAGGTTTCTATGCGAGTTAAATAAGCTTTGTGTATTTGTGCGAAACGCAATTCATGCATATTACATAGAATAAATGTATTCTGAGCATTATTTAATAAATTTCACTTTTCTAAGCAATTTTATAAGCTGAATCTATTTTATGAATAACCTATGCACCTTTTTATACAATAATTATAATTTCGTTGCAATTTTTGTATGTTATCTGTGCAATTTATTGATAACTAAAAAAAGTATTCTAAGCTGCTATTATAACTTCATGTAACAAATGCATTTCTCTCAGCGATTTATTGTGTATTTTAGTTGATTTTCGGAGCTAAAGAGCAACAAACTTCATAATTTTAAGTAATTTATTGTGTGGTTCATAAAATAAGAACATAAAAAGCATTTTCTAAGCATTTTTTCGTACAGTTTATACAACGAATGAGCTTTTTTTCTGAATTTCATGCACAAAAAGCGTTTCTCGAGCATTTTTTTAAATTTTTTTTTACAAAATTAAAGCATTCTCTAAGAATGTTTATGCATTTTATCAGTTACTTGCGCAAAAAGCGTTTCTATGATGATTTTCAGCAGACTTCACAAAAAAACGTGCTTAAAAGCATTTCCTGAGCGACAAATATAATATTACAAACGTATTTGACGCAATTTTATGCTATAATTTAAATTTTTTCTAATTTTATAAAACAAAAGCATTTTCTAAAGAAGTTTTTTAGACGTTTTTGAGTAAATTTCAAAATTTAAAAACATATTCTGAAAACTGTTATGCATTTTATCACTTTTATAAGTTACTTGCAATGTATTTAATGCACAAAACGCGCTTTTAGATCATTTTTTTAGTAAAGTTCACAAAATAAAAGCATGTTCGAACTTTGTTTAATGCACTTTATCACTTTTATAAGCTGCCTATAATTTATTTTGTGCGCAAAATGCGTTTGTTTTAATTAAATCTTTCTTTTTCAGTCGCTTTTGTATATATTATCACTTTTATAAGTTACTTGTAGCTTTACTTAAACGTTTTTTAGTAAATTTTATAAAATAAAGACTTTTTTGATCAATTTTATGAGTTGCTTGTAGTGTATTTAGTACGTAAAAGGCGTTTTTTGAATAAAAGCATTTTCTGAAACAAAAATGATGTCTTTTAACGCTTAAATAAATTTGATAAAATAAAAGTTGCGCCTAGTATATTTCGTGTGCAAAAAGCGTTTCTTGTACGTTTTTTGAGTAAATTTTACAAAATAAAAGCAATTTCGATTGTTTAAATTTGTTCAAAAAATGCTACAAGCTAGTGCAAATAAAATAAATTAAATTGCACTAGCTAGAGCCATAGTAGTTCAATTGGTTATTTACATCATTAATTGTGTTTATAAGCACAGAAACATTTATTCAAAATTGTTTTTTACTATCAACTTTGACAATCGTTTGCAGTTATTGTGCAACCACAAAACTATAAATGCCAGTGCACAGCATGCTCTTAAAGACTGTTACTTATTTAAGACCTCGATGCCTGCTACGGTGTTAACACAAACGAAAGGCCTCAATTGCTAATCTGTGAATATCAATTTTTTACAGCTTATACTACTCTTAGCATGCTACAACTGTCCATTACATTAATGATCCAAAACTCCTCGAAACTTCTGACAGCTGTGAATTACACTTCTGTAGCTCCTTAGCTATTGTGTGATCAACTCTTTCTATTGGAACTAAAAAGTAAAACTGTTATCACAGATGACAAAAAAATTGTAAAGTTTTTAGTTTAATCTTAAAGTAAAAAGAATAGAAGTACAAAAATAATAGCGCAGTTGTATAGGACTGCTGTAATGAGATAAAACAACAACAATAACGACTCATTTTGGATGTTGTTGAGAGCGTAATCTCATCTTCATATTTCTGACAGAATTGACGATGGAAATTTTAGATGATGGTATTGGACTGGTCGTCTTCATCACTTTTATAAGCAGCTTTTAGTGTACTTTGTGAGTAAAACGCATTTTTAAGTAATTTTTACAAAAGAAGAACATTTTATGAACATTTTTGTGTATTTTATCAATGTATTATTACTTGTACTGTATTTCGTGCGCAAAACGACTTCTAAGAAGTTTTTGAGTAAATTTCACAAAATAAATGCATTTTCTGAAAATTTTATCATTTTTATGAGTTGCTTTTCGTTTATTCTATCCGTTTTTGAGTAAATTTCACAAACTAAAATCATTTTCTTAACGATTTGATCACTTTTATGATTTGCTTGTAGTGTAATTCGTGCGCAAAAAGCATTTATTTAGTAAAGTTCACAAAATAAAATTATTTTCTGTTTCTTTTAATATATTTTATCACTTTTATGAGCTACTTGTAATATATTTCGTGTGCAAAATGCGTTTCTTGGTCGTTTTTTAAATAAATTTCACAAAATAAAAGCATTTTCTGAACATTTGAACTGTTTTATCATTTAATGAGTTATTCGTAGTATTTTGTGTGCGCAAAATACGTTTCGTTCACTAAACGCTTTTTTGAGTAAATTTGACAAAATAAGAGCATTTTCTGATTTTTCTGAATATTTTTGTGTATTTTATCAATTTTATGAGTTACTTATTGTGTATTTCACAAAATAAATGCATTTTCTAATTTTTTTACATTTTTATGAGTTACTTGTAGTGTATTCCATGCGCAAAACGCGTTTTTAAGTAAATTTCACAAACTAAGAGCATTTTCTTAACAATTTTATCACTTATGAGTTGCTAGTAGTGCGCAAAAAGCATTTTTTCAGTAAATTTCACAAAATAAAAGCGTTTTTTGAATGTATTTTTTCATTTTGAGTTACTTGTAGCATATAGTATGCACAAAAGTGTATTTCGTTCGCAAAACGCGTTTCTGAGTAAATTTGAGAAAATAAGAGCATTATCTGAACATTTTTAAATATTTTATCAATTTTATGAGTAACTTATTGTGTATTTCGTGCATAAAAAGCGTTTCTAAGATGTTATGAGTTACTTGTAGTGTATTTCAAAAAGCGTTTTTTGAATAAAAGCATTTTCTGAACCAAAAATATGTCTTTTAACACTTTTATGAAATATTTATAGTGTATTTTATAATAAAAGTTTTAAATATTAAATTTTACAAAATAAAAGCATTTTCAATTTTTTTAATTTGTTTTATTACTTTTATAAGCAGCTTTTAGTGTAATTTGTAAGCATTATGAGTTGCTTGTAGTGTAATTCATGCGCAAAAAGCATTTATTCAGTAAAATATACAAAACAAATATTTTCTGTGTTTTTTAATCACTTTTATGAGCTAACTGTTTTATTTCATGTGCAAAATGCTTTTCTTGAGTAAATTTCACAAAATAAAAGCATTTTCTAATTTTTAATGTATTTTATCACTTTTATGAGTTACTTTTAATGTATTTCATGCGCAAAACGCGTTTCTGAGTAAATTTGACAAAATAAGAGCATTATCTGAACATTTTTGTATTTTTTATCAATTTTATGAGTTACTTATTGTGTATTTCGTGCATAAAAAGCGTTTCTAAGACGTTTTTTAAGTAAATTTTACGTATTTTATGATATTTCAAAAGGCGTTCTTCAAATAAAAGCATTTTCTGAAACAAAAATATGTCTTTTAACACTTTTATGAAATATTTATAGTGTATTTTATAATAAAAGTTGCGCCTAGTGTATTGCAAAAAGCATTTCTTGTACGTTTTTAAAGTAAATTTTACAAAATAAAAACATTTTCAATTTTTTTAATTTGTTTTATTAGTTTTATAAGCAGCTTTTAGTATACTTTGTGAGCAAAACGCGTTTTTAAGTAATTTTGACAAAAGAAGAACATTTTTGTGTATTTACGTGTTACTTGTAGAGTATTTCGTGCGCAAAACGCGTTTCTAAAAAGCTTTTGAGTAAATTTCACAAATTAAATGCATTTTCTGATATTTTTTTCAGAGTTACTACTATATTCCATGCGCAAAAAGCATTTTTGTCAATTTCACAAACTAAAAGCATTTTCTTAACAATTTTATCACTTTTGTGAGTTGCTCGTAGTGTAATTCATGCGCAAAAAGCATTTATTCAGTGAAGTTTACAAAAAAAAAATAATTTCTGTGTATTTTATCACTTTTATGAGCTACCTGCAATATATTTCATGTGCAAAATGCGTTTCTTGAGTAAATTTCACAAAATAAAAGCATTTTCTAATTTTTAATGTATTTTATCACTTTTATGAGTTACTTTTATTGTATTTCGTGCAAAAAAATTTAAATAAATTTAACATAATAAACGCACTTCTTGTAAATTTTGTATCTGTTTTATCACTTTTATGAGTTATTTGTAGTATATTGTGTGCGCAAAATACGTTTTTAAAGTAAATTTGATAAAATAAATAAATTTTCTGAGAATTTTAATGCATTTTATCACTTTTGTAAGCTGCTTGAAGTATATTTCGTGCACTAAACAGGTTTTTGAGTAAATTTGACAAAATTAGAGCATTATCTGAACATTTTTTGTGTATTTTATCAATTTTATGAGTTCCTTATTGTGTATTTCACTAAATAAATGCATTTTCTATTTTTTTTTTTACATTTCTATGAGTTACTTGTAGTGTATTCCATGCGCAAAACGCGTTTTTAAATAAATTTCACAAACTGAAAGCATTTTCTTAACAATTTTATCACTTTTATGAGTTTATAAGCATTTATTCAGTAAAGCTCACAAAAATTATAATCTATTTTATCACTTTATGGCTACCTATAATATATTTCGTGTGCAAATTGCGTTTCTTGGTCGTTTTTTGAGTGAATTTCACAAAATAAAAGCATTATTTAAATGTATCTTTTCATTTTATGAGTTACTTTTAGTGTACTTCGTGAAAAAAGGCGCCTAAAGCAACCTAAAATTGCTTGCCAAAATTTCACAAAATAAAAGCATTTTCTGAACATTTTTAATCTGTTTTATCACTTTTATGAGTAACTTGTAGTATAAACGCGTTTTTAAGTAATTTTGACAAAAGAAGAACATTTTTGTGTATTTACGTGTTACTTGTAGAGTATTTCGTGCGTAAAACGCGTTTCTAAAAAGCTTTTGAGTAAATTTCACAAATTAAATGCATTTTCTGATATTTTTTTCAGAGTTACTACTATATTCCATGCGCAAAAAGCATTTTTGAGTAAATTTCACAAACTAAAAGCATTTTCTTAACAATTTTATCACTTATGAGTTGCTAGTAGTGCGCAAAAAGCATTTTTTCAGTAAATTTCACAAAATAAAAGCATTTTTTGAATGGATTTTTTCATTTTGAGTTACTTGTACTATATTGTGTGCGCAAAAGTGTATTTCCTGCGCAAAACGCGTTTCTGAGTAAATTTGACAAAATAAGAGCATTATCTGAACATTTTTGTATATTTTATCATTTTTATGAGTTACTTATTGTTATTTCAAAAGGCGTTTTTTGAACAAAAGCATTTTCTGAAACAAAAATATTATAATAAAAGTTGAGCCTAATGTATTTCGTGTGCAAAAAGCATTTCTTGTACGATTTGTAAGTAAATTTTACAAAATAAAAACATTTTCAATTTTTTCAATTTGTTTTATTACTTTTATAAGTTCCTTATTGTGTATTTCACAAAATAAATGCATTTTCTAATTTTTTCACATTTTGATGAGATACTTGTGGTGTATTCCATGTGCAAAACGCGTTTTTGAGTAAATTTCACAAACTGAAACCATTTTCTTAACAATTTTATCACTTTTATGAGTTGCTAGTAGTGCGCAAAAAGCATTTTTTCAGTAAATTTCACAAAATAAAAGCGTTTTTTGAATGTATTTTTTTCATTTTGGGTTACTTGTAGCATATAGTATGCGCAAAAGTGTATTTCGTTCGCAAAACGCGTTTCTGAGTAAATTTGAGAAAATAAGAGCATTATCTGAACATTTTTAAATATTTTATCAATTTTATGAGTTACTTATTGTGTATTTCGTGCATAAAAAGCGTTTCTAAGATGTTATGAGTTACTTGTAGTGCATTTTAAAAAGCGTTTTTTGAATAAAAGCATTTTCTGAACCAAAAATATGTCTTTTAACACTTTTATGAAATATTTATAGTGTATTTTATAATAAAAGTTGCGCCTATTGTATTTCGTGTGCAAAAAGCATTTCTTGTACGTTTTTTAAGTAAATTTTACAAAATAAAAGCATTTTCAATTTTTTTAATTTGTTTTATTACTTTTATAAGCAGCTTTTAGTGTAATTTGTAAGCAAAACGCGTTTTTAAGTAATTTTGACAAAAGAAGAACATTTTTGTGTATTTACGTGTTACTTGTAGAGTATTTCGTGCGCAAAACGCGTTTCTAAAAAGCTTTTGAGTAACTTTCACAAATTAAATGCATTTTCTGATATTTTTTTCAGAGTTACTACTATATTCCATGCGCAAAAAGCATTTTTGAGTAAATTTCACAAAGTAAAAGCATTTTCTTAACAATTTTATCACTTTTATGAGTTGCTTGTAGTGTAATTCGTGCGCAAAAAACCTTTAATGGGTAAAGTTTACAAAAAAAAAATCAGTTTTATGGACTACCTGTAATATATTTCACAAAATAAAAACATTTTCTGTGTTTTTTAATGTATTTTATCACTTTTATGAGTTAGTTTTAGTGTATTCCGTGCAAAAAACCTTTTCTTTTAGATTGCTTGACTAAATTTGACAAAACAAAAGCATTTTTTGAACATTTTTTATCTGAATTATTGTTGTTATTCAGAGATGCATACCTCAACAAACACACCACAGATGTCACCACCACACATCTACATTAAAACAAAAATTTGTAAGTAATATCCTCATATGTTATTATTAAATAATAAAAAAAATTTTAATAAATTTAAGATACTTGAAGATGACTAAAAACAGTCGAAACTAGTCGAAAATAATAAAGATCTCAAGCATACAAGTATTTAAATTATATTATTACCTTCCCAACATTATCTGAATTACTTGTAGTATATTGTGTGCGCAAAATACAGTTTGTTAAGTAAATTTGATCAAATAAATAAATTTTCCGAGAGTTTTAATGCGTTTTATCAATTTTGTAAGCTGCTTGTAGTGTATTTCGTGCACTAAACACGTTTTTGAGTAAATTTAACAAAATAATAGCATTATCTGAACATTTTTGTGTATTTTATCAATTTTATGAGTTACTTATTGTGTACTTCGAGCATAAAAAGCGTTTCTAAGACGTTTTTAAGTAAATTTTATATATTTTATCACTTTTATGAGTTACTTGTAGTGTTTTTCAAAAAGCATTTTAATAATAAAAGCATTTTAATAATAAAAGCATTTTCTGAAACAAAAATAATGTCTTTTAACACTTTTATGAAATATTTTCTGCGCAAAATGCGTTTTTTAAATAAATTTGATAAAATAAATGTGCAAAAAGCATTTCTTGTACTTTTTGAGTAAAATAAAAGCATTTTCAATATTTTTAATTTGTTTTATCACTTTTATAAGCAGTTTTTAGTGTACTTTGTGAGCAAAGCGCGTGTTTTAAGTAATTTTGACAAAAGAAGAACATTTTTATATATGAGTTATAGTGTATTTCGTGAGCAAAAAGCTTTTCTTAGAAGATTTTGAGCAAATTTCACAAAATAAAATCATTCCTGATTTTTTTTTTAATTTTATGAGTTACTTTAGTGTATTTCATGCACAAAAAAGTTTTTGAGTAAATTTAACAAAATAAAAGCATTTTCTGAACATTTTTGATCTGTTTTGTCACTTTATGAGTTACTTGTGTGCGCAAAATACGTTTTTTAAGTAAATTTCATGAAATAAATCACTTTTCTGAAATTTATCATTTTTGTAAGTGTATTTCGTGCGCAAAACGAGTTTTTGAGTAAATTTGACAAAATAAAAGCATTTTCTGAAACGTTTTTCAAGTAAATTTCACAAAATAAAAGCATATTCTGCAAACTTTTACGTATTTTATTGCTATTGCAAATTGCTTGTAGTGTATTTCGTGCGCAAAAAGCGTTTCTTGAACGTTTTCTGAGTAAATTTCACAAAACAAAATGATTTTTGAGTTATTTACACAAAAACGTTTCTTAGACATTTTTTTTTGTTAAATTTCAAGCTCCAATTTTAAAAAAGAAAAGCATTTTGACGCAAATTGTAAAATATAAGCGTTTGCTAAGCAACTTTAATATAATTCTTGCATAAAAAGCAATTTTTGATTAGAAACTAAACTTTTCTGAGCGATTTATCGCATATTTTATAAGCAATTTTTGTTTAGCAATCATTATACGTTTATAGCAATTTACAATGCATCAAAAATTACTATAAACGTGTAATGATCGCTAAAAGAATGCTTATAAGTTACGCAATAAATCGCACAAGAAAGTTTAGTCACTTTTTTTCTGAGCGATTTATCGAGTATTTTATTCTGATCAATTTTCATGTATTTTTATGAACTATTTGTCGTGTCCAAAAATAATTTTAATGCATTTTAAAAAATAAATGCTTTTGATAAGCGATTTTTTAAATATTACATGTAATAAATGTATTTATTTGAGCAATATTTAATAATCTTTTCTAAGCCTGTTATTACTCCTGAGCAATAATAAATTTCTTAATGCATTAACGCATTTGCTAAGCGATTTCATTTATTCTGAGCGATTTAATGTGTATCTCTTCTGTTCTGACCAATTTGTTATATATTTCAATAATTTGCTAAGCGATTTATCGCGTTTTTATAAACAATTAGATTTTTTGAACAACATTCTTTTTTAACCGGCCATTATTATACCTTTTGATGCATAGCGTTAAATAATGTATTGTAATAAATGCATTTTCTGAGCGATTTATCGTGTATTTTATTTTCTAAATTCTCGGAGCAAATTGTTGTACATTTTATGATAACATTTCATGCTTTTTTGAACCATAATTAATACATTTTAGTTTTCCATACAAATTATTGTATATTTTATACAAAAAAAACGCATTCGCTGAGCGATTTTCTAAATATTTCAAAAATAAATAAATTTTTTGAACAAAATTTAATAAATTTCTCATTTCTAAGCAATTTACTGGTCTCCTGAGTAATAATTATAACTTCTTGATACAATTCTTATAATAAACGCATTTGCTGAGCGATTTTCTAAATATTACATGTAATAGTTGTAGTATTTTTGAGCAATAATTAATAAATTTCTCTTTTCAAGGCATTTTTTTGTTTTTCCTAAGCAATAAATTTAATTCGTTAAAGCAATTTATATGATAAACGCGTTTGTTAAGCGATTTTATATATATATTTCATAAAACGCGTGCAGTTTTTCTGAGCGATTTAATGTGCATTTGTTCTGACCAATTTATTATGTATTTCATAAACTAAAAAGCAGATTCTAGAACCTTTCCCTACAGAGATTGCTTGAGAGTTGAGCTCTAACCTAAACGACAATTGCAATTTTTGCAATATTTACTTTCTCGCTTGAGATGATTAATTTCATTAATTTTCTGTGTAATTTTATGCAATAAATAGGTTTTATAAGTTAGTTGTTGACTATTTCATACTCAAAAAGCATTACTTGTAAGTGTTCATAGCACAAAAGCATTTCTGAGCGATTTTTAATGTATTTCAGACTATAAATTAGTATTTTAAGCTATTTGTCCTATATTTTAAGTGCAAAACGCGGTTTATAGTTAATTTTGCGTTATACTAGCAATTGTTTCTTTATAAACTTAATTGCATTTTAACTTAATTAACAATGTCTTTTATGTAAATTGATTCTCCATCTAGTATGAAACACATAGTAGTGTTTCAAGACATGCATCTTTCATCAATGTGCTTAGCATCTCACTAGCTAGAACTTACATAAAATCACAATAACTATTATACCTTTTATGTATAAATATATGTGGGAAGTAGTAAAGTGCAAGACACACTATAGAAGGCTGCATGCCCAGAAACACTAAAGTAAGTGTCGCGCACTGAGTAGAGAAGCAATTGACATAAAATTAATCCTTTATTAAATTTAAATTATAAATTAGTTTCGGTCAAGTAAAATGCGCCAAACAAAAGATTTCAATGTACTATACATACATATATACAGTTCAACTTACTCGTAATAGAATGTGTTGCGATAAATGAATTTGTTGAAGTACAATTTATAATAAACTCCACCTTTCTGAGCGATTTATATATTTCTGAGCAATTGAAGCGTATCTCCTGATCGGTAGTTAAAATTTCACAGTATTTTAATAAATAATCGTGTTTCCTAGACGTTTTCATACTTTTATGACCAAAATTTATCAATATCATTTTTTCTGAGCGATTTATTGCGTATAAATAAATTTTCACTGAGCGATAATTATAACTGAGCCATCTAAAAAGTATGTTAATCTACAATAAATACGATTTTTCCACTCTCACTTACTTACTGTATCTTTAATTAATTTAATGAAACTAATTGCTAACTATTTCATTACGCATGCTTGTTGCGTGCGAAATGTGACTATTACGCACGGAGCCATGAAAAATGTGACTGATTAATTCTATTTGTTATAAACATTATAGTCGTAGGAAAAGCAAGAATTGCATCACTTGTGAAAAATAGATATCATACCTTGCTTGTTGCACAAAGTATTATTTCTAAACAATTCGTTATGCCTTTCCTTCAATTGTATTTTTTCGCCATATTTTTATGTATTGTATGTAATAAACGATTCATATATATTCCATATGCAATAAATGTATTTTCGCAGTAACTGACAATATCGTTTTTACTGCCTTGGGACATATCTAGTTCGATTTCAACAAATCAAATTTCAAATAGATTTAATTAAAAAGTTATGATCATTTAAATAAATAATAGCTATTTCATTGTGTCTATTTTAATTAAATATAAATACATTTTATTGTAACAAAAATTGATTCAGTTAAATATATTTTTGCCTGTCGATTCCATGTAAACCTTATTGACTGTTGCGGTTTCCCCAAATGTTATTTCACTGAATGAAATTCAAAGCATTTTGATGGTTATTGACTGACAAATAATGTAATTTCTAAACATTGCAAACTAATACAAAAATGTGATTTATTTTGTTTACTATTACAAATGAAAGAATCAATATTAATTCCATTTTTAAATACTAATTAAAATATGTCGTCTCAACTAAGTTTCATCATAATTGACATTTGAAGTATACTTAGAATTTCGCTGCGTCTTGCAAAATCATTTAAAGCGGCTATGCGAACTGGAATAAGTATCAACCCCATTGAATTTTTGCGAGTTTTTACGACTTTTAAATTTGTAGTACAAATATCAAAGCAAATTATGGTTCAGATTGTTTTAATTAAATATAAGAATCCATTGATCCTGCAAATTATTTAAAAAAAAAAACATCAAAGGTTTCAAACAATTAAATATTTTACTTAACTTCAGTTTTGTTTATTATTATACAAATATTTGATGAACTACTTTGTATAAATATTTGAGTCAGCTAATTAGAATGACTTATTTAAACAATTAATTAACTATAAATATTGTTTTTTAACTGTAAATATTGTAAATTTTCCAGCGAGACGAACTCATAAGCATATTGTTTAGATAGGCAAAGGAAATGATGTTCTATTACACGTTACACAAATCCTGTTTAGTTAGAGGACGTTTAGAGCCTGGGGGGTAAATGAGAGTCGAATGAAAAGGCTACCCATGGCTTCGAGGGTGACGTCAGGTCAATTTTGTTGTACGGTAGGCCAGGCGCAACGAGACAGCATTTCTGTATTGCGTGAACGTTGACATTGCTATAACGTCACTGGAAGGTCGTCATTAATAATATTATATATTTTTTAATTATTACATATATGAAACATTGAACCATATCTGTCACATATTAATTTGTTTTATAACTACCGTAAAAGACTCTAGTTGAATCGAAACTAGTATATTATTTTATTTTAATAATGAATTATTACTGCAAAATATTGCAAATAATATTAAAATTTACTTTAAAAACCTAATATAAAAAATGCAAACCGTTTTATAAAAAAATCCGTATAGTCTAAAATGTATAAAGCTGCATCCACATCTGTAAATAATTACGTCAAATTTTGAATGCGGTGCAAACTTTTGTGTGCCTTGAATGCAGCACAACTTTTACATGGCCGCAAAAGACCACACTAGAATACATTTCTAACTCACACAGACAAAACTCAACGTAAACAGATAGATGTGGACGCCCCTATATATATTTTAAGCAATACAAATATTAGAGCAATTTCTTATGTGCTAAAAATGTATGTTTAAATTAACTGATTTCCTGAGCGATTTTTATGTATTTTAATACGCATAAATTAAATAGTATGTATACCATGCCCAAGTCCAATATTTTAGCTTGCTATGTATAAAACCTAGTAAGAATCAACCAATAGATATTACAATCATTTATTTTAGTTAGTTTATTCTTGTTTTCATCAATTCTGTAAAACAAAAGTTTCTGAGCGATTTTTCATGTATTTTACAATAAATAAGTTTTCTAAGCTACTTCTATGTCTTTCAGGCAAAAAAAAAACGTTTCTTAGGCAATTTTTAAATAAATTTCACAAGTCAAAGACACTTTCTACGCAAGTTTTGTTATATTTTATACGATTTTATGCGCAAAATGCGATTTTCCACTATTTTAATTTCATGCCAAACTAATGATACAAAAATGCTTACGTAAGCTTCATTTTATGTATTTACTACAATACATAAGTTTTCTGTGCTATTTGTTGCGTATTTTATAAGCTAAACTAAATTAAAGTATAATAAAACGTCATCAAATAACAGTGTATGAGCGATTTTTAATGCATTTCACAATTAATTGTCTATTTCAAGCTATTCTTGTACAATTATTTTGCTATATTTTGCAAAAATTCAATAGAACAAAACGCAAAACCAGTCCAGAACCTTATTTCAAAGAATACATTTTATTTAATTTAAAGCAAAAATATTGATATTTTTTATTACAGATTAATTGTGTTATTGATACTTATTTTTTAATAAATCAATTGAATAGGCAATAGTTATGACGTTATAAACATAAGGTATGATGTATATGTATGCTTGCAGTAAAAAGTATAAGCCACCCAAGAGTGCACCACTTGTTTTGCTTTGAAACACGTAAGAGGTTTAATGATACAAAAATGATATGGTAAGCAACTTTTTATGTGTTCTACAAAATACTTAAATTTTCTATGAATACTACTTCATGCGCATTAACCGATTTTAAGTTAAACAAGATAATAAATTTTAGAAGACAGCAGCATTTTCTAAGCTACTTATTATGTATTTCATGAGCTAAAAAGGGTTCTTAAACTTTTTGGCCAAATTTCGTGTTGTAATTTTTACATTTAAACATGAGACAAAAGCAATTTTCGAACGATTTTAAATAAATCTGAGCTACTTATGTATAAAATTATGTGCAAACATATTTGTTATTTTTATCATTTTCAACACGTGAGATTATACTCGTTGAGACTATTACTCTCAAGATAAAATTTACAATGTACATTAAAAAATTATAATTATTAAAAATTGCGAAACGGGATTAAAAAAAATTAATTGAATTTTACGCATATGTAAAGTATTTTTGGGCATTAATTTGTACAAATTTACTCTATAAATTGATGTTTTGAGTTATTTTTAATATGTAAATAAGTTTTTGTTGCTTTAATCGGTATTTCTGCAAGATTTTTGATAAATTTACGTTGTGGCGCAGTCGGTATGAAAATTTTGATAGTTTGATAGCCTATAACGATAGATCTCGCGATAGAAAACGCAACAGCTACAAATAATTTTGGCGCAATCAATACCATACAACTCTCAATATAATTTTCTATCATTAAATTTACAAACCTTGTTCTAAAGCATATTGATGGCAGCTTAATCAAAACTAACATTAAACACTTTGGCACAGTCAGTATAATAGTTTTAATAGTAAGCCCTATAATTATAGACCATGCGGTGTTTAAATAATTTTGGCGCAGTTAATAGAATACAATTCTCACTATACTATTTTGTCACTAAATTTGCAAACCAAAAGTTTTTCAATTCAGCAAACAGCGCAATATAAGTGTCCTACACAGTATTGGTGGCAGTTAACAAAACTTATCTCTACATAAAACGCTTTGGCGCAGTCCGTATGACAAATACTATAGTCAATCCTATAAGAATAGATCTCGCATTTATAAACTACAAATAATTTTGACGCATTCGATAAGATACATTTTATTACTAAATTTTAAAACTAGAAACTATTCACAAAACTTATCTCAACATAAAACGCTTTGTCGTAGTCGGTATGATAATTTTAATAGTGGGTCCACTTCATTATAGAACCACAAAGCACCTTTTTACAAATAGTTTTAGAGCGTTGTCAATAAAATAAGATAATTGCAAACCTGGCAGAAGACCATGCGGAAACTCTTTACAAACTACAAATAATGTTGACCCAATCAATAAAAAACTATTCTCAATATACCTTTTTATCACTAAATTTCGAAACTAGAAGTTATTCACTTTAGCAAACAGCGTAATGTGCGTCTTCTAAACCATATTGATGGCAGCTTTCAAAGCTTACCTAAACATAAAACAATTTGACGCAGTCGATGTGGTTATAGATTTCGCAAAAAACCATAAGACACTTCTTTACAAACAACAAATAATTTTAGTGCAGTCGATAAGATACAATTGTTAATTACTGAATTTGCAAACCGGAACTGTCATAAACTATATTAGTAGTAGCTTTCAAAACTTATCTTAACCTAAAACGCTTTGGCGCAGTCGGTATGACAATTTTGATTGTAAACCCTAAAATTAATACAAAAAACTAGAACTTACTTAAAAGAAAAAAGTTTACATAAAACAGCGTGATGTGCTGTTCTGGATCATTATTGGTAACAGCTTTAAAATTTACGCTTTGGCGCAGTCGTTATGGCTTTAACTACAAACAATTTTTGGTGCATTTTATTCAATAAATAAATTTTCTGCTTATCTTATTGCGTATTTTATGCACACACAAACGTTTCTTGGACGTTTTATAAATAAATTTTATTAAAAAAATCATTTTCAAAGTTGTATTTGTGTAATTAAAGAAATATAGACTTTTTTGACAAATTTTTAATTAATTTTACCAATTACAAAAAAACAAAAATACTTTCTAATCAATTTTGAAGGTATTTTATGCAATAAATAGGTTTTATAAACATAAAGTAAAAAAAAATAAAGTATAACTTTTTTTTTTTTGGAAACAAAGACAATTTTATGTTTTTTTTTAAAACAATAAATAAGTTTTCTGAACATCTTGTTGCAAATTTTATGCACAAAAAACGTTTTTTACACAAAGAGTTTAAGAAACGATAAATTTCATAAAACAAAAACACTTGCTAATCGATTTTTTTATGCATTTTATAAAATAAATAAACTTTCTAATTGCACAATAAATTTCATGAAAAAAAGCATTTACTAAGCGATTTTGTAAAATTAATAAATTTTTGCAAGCTCTTTGTGCCTTTAATACTCAAAAACCGTTTATTAGACTTTTCTGATAAATATTTTATACAAATTTCCAAATTACTTCTACCATTTAATGCGTTTAGATCTTTTTTGTGCTAAATTAAACGTTTTTTTAGCCAATTTTCTGAGATAAATACATTTTAGATATAATCAATGAGTTTTCTGGTCTATTTTTTCATTAATATCATAAAAATAAAATCATTTGTAAACATTTTATTCGATAAATGAGTTTTTTAAGCTATTTAATTGTGCATTTCACGCACTAAACCAATGTCATTCACAAAAAGCGTTTCCTAAACAATTGCTTTTTGGTAAATTTGTAATTTAAATATTTTACTAGAATTAAAAAAATTATGTACACCTTTCTCTCAATTTTATGCATTCACAAAGTTTTTTTTAACGTTTTATTGGAATTTTGTATGTGTTTTATACAATATATAAATTTTCTAAACTCTTCTTGCGTATTTCATGTACAAAAAAGCATTTTTTTAAGCAATTTTATAATGTATTTTACAGAATAAATAAACTTTCTCAGCATTTTATGCAGAAAAACAGTGTTTCTGAATATGTTGGGTAAGTTTATCACAGAAATTTTTATTTTTCTAAGCAATTTTTAATTAATTTTATACAATAAATGAGTTTTTCGGGTCAATTTCATGCGCAAAAATCGACTTTTGACAAATTTTGAGCTGTAATTTCATTTTTTCACCAATTTCAATCATTTTCTAAGCAATTTTATGTACAAAACCGATTGATTGATAAACAAAAGCATTTTCTAAGCAACTTCTAATGTAATTTGTACAATAAGCAAGTCAAATTCTGTATATTTCATGCGCAAAAAGCATTTTTTGACAAATTCAGAGCAGAAATTAAATTTTTTTACCAATTTTATAAAATTTTATGTACAAAACCGTTTTATTGATAAACAAAAGCACTTTCTAAGCAACTTTTAATGCAATTTATACAATAAGTGAGTCAAATTCTGTGTATTTCATGCGCTAAAAGCATTTTTTGACAAATTCAGAGCAAAAATTTATTTTTTTTGCCAGTTTTATGAAATTTTATGTACCAAACCGTTTTATTGCTAAACAAAAGCATTTTCTAAGCAACTTTTAATGTAATTTGTACAATAAGTAAGTCAAATTCAGTGAATTTCATGCGCAAAAAGCATTTTTTGACAAATGAGAGCTGAAATTTATTTTTTTTTTCCGATTTTATGAAATTTTATGTACAAAACCGTTTTATTGATAAACAAAAGCATTTTCTAAGCAAATTTTAATGTAATTTGAACAATAAGGAAGTTATTTCATGCGTAAAAAGCATTTCTTTAACAAATTGGGAGCTAAAATTTATTTTGTTTGCCAATTTTATGAAATTTTATGTACAAAACTGTTTCATTGATAAACAAAAGCATTTTCTAAGCAACTTTTAATGTAATTTGTACAATAAGTGAGTCAAATTCTGTGTATTTCATGGGCAAAAAGCATTTTTTGACAAATTCAGAGCTGAAATTTAATTTTTTGCCAATTTTATGTACAATCCGTTTTATTGATAAACAAAAGCATTTTCTAAGCAAATTTTAATGTAATTTGTACAATAAGAGAGTCAAATTCTGTGTATTTTATGCGCAAAAAGCATTTTTTTAACAAATGAGAGCTAAAATTTATTTTTTACCAATTTTATGAAATTTTATGTACAAAACCGTTTTATTGATAAACAAAAGCATTTTCTAAGCAACTATTAATGTAATTTGTACAATAAGTGAGTCAAATTCAGTGTATTTCATGCGCACAAAGCATTTTTTGACAAATTCAGAGCTGAAATTTAATTCTCTTACCATTTTATGTACAAAACCGTTTTATTGATAAACAAAACCATTTTCTAAGCAACTTTTAATTTAATTTGTACAATAAGTGAGTCAAATTCTGTGTATTTCATGCGCAAAAAGCATCATTTTTTGACCAATAAGAACTGAAAATTAATTTTTTTGCCAATTTTATAAAATTTTCTGTACAAAACCGTTTTATTGATAAACAAAAGCATTTTCTAAGCAACTTTTAATGTAATTTGTACAATAAGTAAATCAAATTCAGTGTATTTCATGCGCAAAAAGCATTTTTTGACAAATTCAGAGCTGTAATTTATTTTTTTTTACCAATTTTATAAAATTTTATGTACAAAAACGTTTTATTGATAAATAAAAGCATTTTCTAAGCAACTTTTAATGTAATTTGTACAATAAGTGAGTCAAATTCTGTGTATTTCATGCGCAAAAAGCAATATTTTGACAAATGAGAGCTGAAATTTATTTTTTTTGCCGATTTTATGAAATTTTATGTACAAAACCGTTTTATTGATAAACAAAAGCATTTTCTAAGCAACTTTTAATGTAATTTGTACAATAAGTGAGTCAAATTCTGTGTATTTCATGCGCAAAAGGCATTTTTTTGACAAATGAGAACTGAAATTTAATTTTTTTACCAATTTTATGAAATTTAATGTACAAAAACGTTTTATTGATAAACTTCACAAGACGACAGCAAGTCCTAGGCAATTTTTAATTTAATTTATTCAATAAATAAGTTTTCAGAGTCATATTTAGTGAATTTCATGCGCAAAAGCTGTTTCTTACACACATTTTTTAACAAAATCAATTTTTTAAATAATTTTAAATGAAACTAAAGCAATTTTATGTTCAGGCGGATATATAACGTTTCTAAAATGCTTTGGAAGTATTTTATTTTAAAAACTGAACTTTTTTAGTAAATTTCCGGCTGTAATTTTAATTTATCATTAATTGCATATAACTAAAGCATTTTTATGCAATTTTTAGTGTATTTTATACAATTTTCCAAACTACTTGTGAATTTAATGCGCAAAAAAGTTTTTTGAACTAAATTAAAGGCAAAATTTAAGCATTTTATTCAAAAAAATAGTTTTCTACGGTAATTATTGTGTATTTCATGCACTAAACCATTTTCATTCACAAATAGTGTTTCCTAATTATAATTTTTTAGTCAATTTCCCTTTGTAATTTAAATATTTCATCAATTTCATAAAACAAACGTATCTTCTGAGCGATTTTTTGAGTATTTTTTACAATAAATGAGTTTCTGTTGCGTATTTCATGCGCTGAAAAAGTTTTTTAGTTTTTATAGCTCAATTCGCTCTGCAATTTTAATAAATTTCATAAATAAAATCATTTTTAAAGGTATATTTACGTATTTTGTACAATAAATGAGTTTTCTGAGCGACTTCTTGTCGCAAACTAGACAAATTTATGCATTACAAGTTTCGGCTCGACTAGAACCTTCTACAAATGTACTAAATTAAATTAGTTACCTGTAGAAAGCTCTAGTTGAGTAGAAACTAGTAATGTGATCGTAAAAATAGATTTGTGACCAAAAAACACCATTTTTGAGCGATTTATTATGTACATTATTTAAGCAATATTTGATCAATATTAGATTATTTCTTAAAGAATATAAGTTTTTGTTTGCAGTAAATGCATTTTATAAGCAATTTGTGATGTAGTTTATAAATAAAACCTCATTCTAATTAATTGTATTGCAATAAAAGCACATTTATGAGCGACTTATTAGGCATTTCATGCGATAAATGCGTCTAACGTATTGTATGTCCTAAATTGAAATTCCAGAGCTGCAATTAAAAATTCATTGCAATTTTTTATGCATTTTCTAAGATTGACGTACATATTTCTGAGATTAATTTTACGCTACATCGGTTTTACGAGCAATTTTTGATTTTTTGTAATCAATTTTGATAACTTTATACAAGTTTGTTGTTATTTCATAAATTTTCAAGCACACTATTACAATACTTTCAATAGATTTGAGAGTAATGCGATTGATAAATTTTTTTGCTAATTATAAATAATCAATAATTCTAACATATTAGTACTATCCAACCTAAACATCGCTATGAAATATTTAAACAAACAATATTTCCAACAAATAGTTCTGGGTGCGGTTTTTCCAACAACCAAAATAATTGCAATCTACTCTAAAAAAAGCTCAATTCTGCTAAAAACTAAACACTGAGAATTTCAGCTTCATCGCACTTCTTAAGAATTCTAAATAAATATTCAGACCGAATAGTTTCTCAACACATTCAGACCTGTAATTAGATTCAAAACTTATCGAATTTCCGCACATTCTATTATTTTAAACCTGTCAACACCGAATGAATACCGAAGAATAATTACTCAACCTAATTTAATTATGTGCAATGATCTGTCTGATAGCAGTTATGACGGTTCTGGTAATAACTATTTTAATGATGACGGTTGTAATAATTATAAGGATAACGATCACGAATATTGGGAAGAGAAATTATAATCGAAAACATTTGATTTTAATTAATCAGACACAAAACATTTACTTAATTATATTTATTTGTTGATTAAATATTTTCTAATGGGATTATAAGATTAGTAAATTCTAAACTGTAAATATAGCAAACCGGTAGTTTATTTTTGGCGGCGAAAAGCTATTTTTAAATCATCACATTTTGTATAAATCTGTTCGTAACAGTTGTTCAGGAGGTGCAAATAATATATTATTGTCTTAACCTGTATAACTTCAATTGAAGAGCTGCTTTATCCGAGATTGGATTGGAGCCAGAATATCATAATTACCATAGAAAATATTTCTAAGAAGTAACTGAAAATATCTTGAGCCTGCCGGCGGAAATGTTACACAGACCGCCCTCTGTTGAAATTTTGCGGATTTTTGAGGGGGTTGAAATCATTTAAAAATATAAAAGCGCATTAGCCCAGGCTATAAATTATTTCTGGTAGCTAATTGCTGTATAATGTTATAAAACAATTGGTTAGATCTGCTTGTTTGTAGACAGCTCAGATGGTGAAGAGGGATGTAACAGGCTATCATGGGGTCGCAGAATGCTAGCGATGAGTGTACGTAGATGAATGGCAAGGAATGGGTACAGTCGGGGGAGGAAGGGTGCCTTGAATGGTACAATCAGACAACCCTAGGGGACATATGTTGGCCACGTACAGTTACATCAGTTGAAATGTGGTTGAAGGATCACAACAATAGTCACATGTAGAAATAAAAAGGCGTTTTCTAATTAAAAATTGAATTCAATAAAATAACCCCTAAAAATCGATCGGGATTAATTAATTAATCCGGTACATGTCTAGTGTTTGAAGATTGGGTAAACAGAACGTGACCGAACAGACTGGATAGGCATGCACCCAGCACAGTTGTCTGGTGGCTACAGTAAAGCCGCTTGCTTCAGTGCTGCATTCCAGAGGCGAAGGCCCCCTGCATACCATACGCAACACCGGATTCTTATAAAACGTAACATTCACAATACAAATAAATTCAAATCAGAAAGTAAAATATATTAATAGAAAATATATACAATCAACAACCAAGCAAGCAAGCAACCACCTACCTATATTGAAATCATAACGCTGGCTTTAGACATGTGTCTTGAACCTCTGGCTAGCACTCAATCCAAACAAATCTAAAGCCAATCCTGACAGAGCACGTTAAAATACACAACACTTATTTATTTATTGAGCAACACAGATTAATAGTAAGACGGCAAACTATAAAAACTAAAACAAGAACTAAGCATCACAATAATCCGACTCGTGGAGGTTAGAATGGGTGAGGTTTTTGTATTGCTTTCCTTGATGCTTGATGTTGAATTATTTGCTGAATTGTAGTCGATTTCTGGCTTCACTTAGAGATGGTGTTGTTGGTGATATTTAAAAAAATTAACGCGAAACCGGTGTTTTAATAAGAGTGTGTTGTTGTAGACACGGCCGCTACTAACTCCACTCCGTATACGAGCCGCCTGAATACTGAAGCTTGCCACGGCCACCGCTTGCCATCACCCCACCCTACCTAGCTGCACTCAAATGCTCTGCGCAGCAGTGCGCAAGTTCACCTAACAACTCATTGGCGTGCGCTCGGAACACCATGAAAAATATCTAACAATCCACATCTGGGAATCATACATTACATATTTATATTTTTACACCAAATTGCGATGCATCCATTCACCTGTATGCCATCGATTCTATACAATATAACTATTCATCTAACTAAATAAAGAAATTTTCATAAATTATCAAGGGCTGAAACTATATACGGGTGATTCTCACACATAACGGTACGATTTATGTACCTGGCTATTAACGCATATATATCTTACTAAACCGGCATACAAAATAAACAAAGGTTTACTGCATTGTCATTTTAAAATTACTAAATTACCTTTTCATATTTCAAAATAAAAAATATTTTAACTGTACACGACGGAATTATATTCAATTAATTAATTCTTAAACTATTGAACATGTTATGTTGCAAAAACGACCACTTTAACAAAACCCAGAAGATGATTAAAATACGTCGAAATAGTAAATAAAATAAGATACACTCAGCAGCATACTATAGTATTTATTTAACCCAACACCATACCGAATACTTAAAATAATTCAAAACATATGTTCCCACTACCAATTGGATTAATTTATCCAACATGTATAATATCATTAATTCACACTTTAATTTTAATCATGCGCACACTGATGAGGTTTGTAGAACCGAAACAATTGACTGTCATTGTTAGATTGAGTATGAATAAATTATTAATTTATTTTATATTTAACGTTTATTGTGCTCAAGTTTTGGCGCATAATTTGATGCAAGTTCGAACCCCAGCAAAACATTTCAAGAAATTGCATTTATTTGTTGAGAAGTCTAATACATCATGTATTAGTGTCTATGTAAGCATAATTACATTTAATATGCAAGTCCGGATAAGCCAGATACTAAGCCTCGTCAGTATCTACGGTGCTTTCATTGTCTCAATTAACGGGTTTGATAGTATACAGGGTGTTTCTTAATGTAAAGTCAACACTTCACCTACTTGGAAAGAAAAAGAGAAGTTGAAATTAAAGTTTGTTTTTTTTATGTGATTATTAAAAAAGTTATGGTCTGTTTTAGTTATAATTTATTATTTACTTATATTATATATATTTTTTAAGGTCTATATTCTACGTTGTTGTACTTGCAAAAGAATCCCGGCAGCTGTATGCGTATACGGATTCAGAGTCTTGTATTCAAAACCTGGGCGGCTGAATCTACTTAGGAAAGCAACAACAACAATAAATGATATTAAAGAGTGTTTGATATAAACTGTTTGCGTTACTATAGAAATATTTTGTTTGTTTCAGTGTTGTGAATGTTATTGGTGCAGTAATATCTAAGACTCTTCTGATACAATTGTTGTATTGATTTGTTTTTATAATGTTTTAACAAAATCCTACATCCTAGAGCTTTTTATTTTAGATGCTGGTTGATGCAAAAGCACTTTGCTTGTGTATCAGCATGTTTTTTATTCTGCAGTTTTGTAGACTAAAAAATTTAACTTTGTTATAGCATGTTAGATCTTTTTGCTCTTAACGCTCAACTACTCAACCACCACACCAAGTAAAAATTGAGTTAATGTTAATGTTAATGTATTGCAAAGTATTTAAAATATTGCTTAAAAGTTGCTTATAAGTTTAGTTTTTGCTATAATATTTTTCAAAGATTGTTTAGAAAACTTGTATAAAATTAGGTAAAATAAATATAATTTAATTTCTTTTATAAGGTCTCTAAAAATGACCATCAGTGCTTTAGTTTATATTGTCTATAACATTAGAATACTCAGAAATTCAAAAGTTTTTGCATCAAATTTGTTTAAAAAACAAGTTTCACTCATAAAGTTTTTTTTTTAAATTTCGCAAAGCAGTTGTTTATGACACAAAATCTTAAAAAAGACGCTTAGAAAATAATTTGTTGCTTCAAAATTGCTTTTTTTAATAAATTTACTGCAAAAATCTTGTAGCGTGTTTGTAATGTATTATTGTAACTTAAGTGTAGATTGCGTATAAAGAAAACTGTTTAAATGCAGACAAAAGGAAACAAAAAGATTGTGTTTTGAGAAGTCTTAGAATTAGAGTTCAATCAGTTAGTTGTTAATAAACGTGTTAAGTGTAGAAATAGTGTCAATATTATTTGTCTGGGTAGTACTCAGTGGCATCCTTAACCTCTAATTATTTTTTACCATCTAGCCAACCCACACTTACAGTTCCGACTAGCGTGGCAATTAAGTATACGTTTACCTAGTCACCTAGTGTTGGGCACACCAAGCCACAAAAAAAACATGTGTACGTTTGGATGCCTATATAAGGTAACAAATCTGTTTGGAAAAAACGCTACGCTCTGCATCACTTTGCTAGGGTCAACTGCTAAAACATCTCTAAAACTGTTTCCAAGCTTAGTTTTTTTCACAAAATTTTTGAAAACTGTACAAACTGTTTTGTTTATACAATAGCTCCAAAAATAAAGTTCTTGCATAAAAATTGGTTAGATATCAAATGTTTACTAAAAAACTACAAAAAAATTGTTTATAAAATAAAATAAAAGAAAGGCTTTTCTGATATAAATGTTATACGAATTTGGTTTTATAATGTTGTTATTTAGTTCCAAGGTCATATATTATAGTTTTATATGTTTTGTAAACTAAAATATTAAACTTTACTATAATATGTTATTTTTTTAATAATTAACGCAACAAATGCTCAACTACCCAACCACCACACGGAGCATAGATTATATTAATTAGTTTAAAGTAAAATTTAACTTTAAAAACTAATACCGCTAAACACTAATTTCTTTAAGATATAATTTACCCTTAACGACCAAAGAGTGTGTTTTGAGAAGTCTCGGGAAAACAATGAGATAAAACTCGTGCGTGGATTAGCGTTCAGTTTGATGTTAATAAACGTGTTAAGTGTAGTAGTAGTGTCAATATTATTTGTCTGGGTAGTGCCCAGTGGCGCTCTTAACGTCTAATTATTCTCTACCATCCAGCCAATCTTTACCTACAGCCTCAACTAGAGTAGCAATTAAGTACGTCGTTTCTTTTTAGGATAGGCAATTGAGATTTTGAGGTACACCAAGCCACAGAGAAGACATGTGTACGTTTGGATGTTTATATGAGGTAACGGATCCATTTGGAAAAAACGCTACGTTTTGCAGTACTTTGTTGGGACACCTGCTAAAAAATCTCTAAAACTATTTCTAAATTTAATTTTTTTCACAAAATCTCTAAAACCTGTACAAACTGCTTTGTTTATAAAATAACTCCAAAACGTTCTTGCATAAAAACTAGTTAAATATCAAATTTTTACTAAGAAAACTACAAAAAAAAGTTGTTTATAAAATTAACTAAAAGAAAAGCTTTTCTGATATAAATGTTATACAGATTTGGTTTTATAATTTTGTTATTTAGTTCCAAGCTCATATCTTTTTTATGTTTTGTAGACTAAAATTTTAAACTTTAACTCAATTACTCAACCACCACACAGAGCAAAGACGTTGTATATTAATTAGTTTAAGGTAAAATTTAATTTTAAAAACAAATACCGCTAAACACTAGTTTTTTTTAAATTATTTATTTATTTTTAACGACCAATGCAGCAAAACGTTAATTTCTTTTAACTACGAACTGCTGTTTTTATGTTTTATTGTGCGTTTTACAGTTATTTTGCATTGCCATAAAAATCTAATTTTAATTTTTTTTTTCTATTTGCCTTATATACATGTGGAACAACTTTACTCATACGCTCCTATAGGGCAAACAGGAAGAAGTTTTAAAACTAGATTTAAAAAATATTACAGTAATTTCAGATAGTACTTTGGCAAATCATATTTTAGAAAATAGTCACATATTTCCAGATATTGATAAACTTAAAATCATTCACAACTGATCTAAAAACAAAATGTTTTTACCTGTCTGTACATTTTATGTTTTACTGCATTCTTTGTAATTTTTCTTTTATATTTATATTTTTTTGTATTACCGTTTGATGATGGCCTTGTAAAGATTGAATAATGTTACGGTTTTTTTAAATATATTGATGATATAGTACATAGTAAACGTGTTTTATTTATATTATAATGAACTATCACATAGTAACGGTCACCATCTATCAATTTTTAAGTAAATAAAAAAAAAAAATTTTTTAGCTTTTTTGTTCAAAGTTCTATATTTTAAAAATAAACGTAATATTTGCTAAGCATAATAGATAAAGTATTAAATATACTAACATTTTTTAATGTATTTTTTTAGGGTACGTTAGTTTTACTTCTTGCAATGAAAAAAAAAGCGTTTTTAATTTTTTTTTTTTTAATTGAAAAAGAAGTGTTAAGAAATTCCATAAAGCAAAAAAATAAAAAATGTATTCAAATTTGCAAATTTTTTATTTAAAACACAAGCATAAGCAATAAAAAATGCTTTGGGATTAATGGCTCAACCACCACTCCGAGCGTATTAGTCGTATATTAAATAATTTTAAGACTAATTTTACATTAACAGTTATTACCGTTGAACGCCAATTTTTGTAACTATCAATTGCTATTTTCTTGTTTTATTTTGCGTTTTACCGCATTTTTGCATTGCTCCAGAAGTCTTACAACTTGTTTAAATAGGGTTGGTAGAAACAACAACTTAACCACTCATCCACCACACCATAGACGTTGTGTATTAATTAATTAAAAACATAAGTTTACTCCAGTTTATCCTTTTGCTTAACGCTTCTTATCATTATTAATATCCAATGTCGTTAAGTAGCATTTTTTCTAATAAAGCATCAAACTAAAGTAGTGTTTATTTTGATACTATTAACAAATCGCTTATGTTTTGCACTATCAATTATATTAAGAAAAAAATTAGTTTTTAAATCAATATCCTAAAGCCTATAAATATACCTATACTTAAAGGTATTATTAACTTACACAATACGCAGCTTGCTTTGTATTTTTCTTCTAATTAATCTAATGTGGTTTAATTTTACGTGTCAATAATTACCACCCTTTAATCGTTATTTGACTAACTGGGCACTATTCAAAAGACACTTAATTTGTTTTTGATTAAAATAAATTAAACTAGCTGAAAATATATAAGCAAGTTTGACGTAATATTCAATTTAATGCAAATTGTTACGTATCTTTAATTGCATTTTTTTGTAATTTCTTAAATCAAATGATTGAATATGGCTTCCATAAACGTTTTATTAAATAATTATTATAATTTAAGCTTTGAAGTTGTTTTTTAATCATTACTATTTTATTAAATCAGTAGCTAAAGATTATTTTGACCAGTGGTAACCCTATCCGGCATGAAAAATGTGTGTAATATCATAATAGTGTCATAATCTAAAAGCATGATGAACAAAAGACCGGGTAAATATGGCCTAAAAGCCGCAGAACAAAAACAAATTCTGATTTATTATGAAAGGTCAATGACCTCTAATATTATTACTTTATAAATACAATATTGCAGAAAATTATTGATAAACTATTATATTAATTAATACTAAAACAAACGCTCATCAACTGTTTTGCATCAATTAATAATCAAATATATGATCCTAAATTGACCCCGGATTAATTGATTCATAATTTTCCGACAAAAACTATCTAAAATAAATAGCATCTTTGATATTAACACTAAGAATTTTTTACAAATTGTACATGGCATTGCAAAGACTAATTTTCAATCAATTTCAATCGATAATTTCACGTGTCACCCACACAAACTGTCATTCACTCTTGTGGTTACATACTGTATTGTCAAAACAATCAATTTAGTAATTAATTAAATTGAAATTACAAGATTCTGTACTTGATTTGTCTTTGTATATGCATATTATGCTTAATTGAATATATTTTAAATAAGTGGGAGACAGTTTTAATTTGATTTTAATTTAATTTGTATTAGAATAGAATACAGTTCAATTTTAATTTTTATTAAATTACAAGCTTTTAGTAAATTTTATAAAAAATCTTTACCTAAATCTAATGATTGAAAATTAAATACATATGTGCATTTTTATACTTCTTGTACTTTAATTAGTTTACCAGATTTTCGTGCAGTTAATTACTGCAGATAATTATATGCTGCGCAATAATTTTTTTCTATAATTTTGCAACAAACTTTATTATTAAATTGTGTTCCAAATAAAAATATCAAAATTTTATTATAAAATAATTACAGTTTAATTTAATATTCTATATGTGGAAATCGATTATGGTATTAATAAATAATTATTAAATCAATTTAATTATTTTGTAATAAATATAATTCCACCAAATATTAATTATAATTAAAAAGTTTACTAATGATATCTAATGAAACACTTAGTGCAAAGTTTAAAATTTATTACATTATTTTCTAATTATTTTTCTATATAGTTAGGATAACTTTTAATGGATAAAATTGAACATCTTAAATCGATAAAATAAAAGTCCATGTCTGTCCTGCTCAGATAAGGTTTCTACCTTAATAAATATTCAATATCGCAAGCAGAATATCTAAACTAAACAACTTCATTGAAGTCGTTTATTAATTATACGTTTGTTTAAGTTTCCTCGTAACTTATGCATATGATTCAATTGAATTATGCAGTATATAATTAAAAAAATGTTTTCTAAACTGTATTAATTTAATATATCAATAATTGATTATCAGCTTAATCCGCTTATTTAATTTCACTTTACTACAATAATCCGAGTTTAATGATAATTACGATGGTTAATTAAATATAATATTTCCATTGTTCAGCCAACTACAACTAGGTTGTAGTCCATTATTTCATTAATGGATGCACACACAGCATACATACCCATATAGCTATAAATGTGCGTACTAGGAAGCGGAATTATACAGGCATTACATGAACAGTTTGTTGTTTTGGAAAGAAAAACAAATAGACCTGCATCATTCAGGTTTTATTTATTAATGCTTTTGTGCATTTACAAAAGCAAACAATTTGGCACTGATTACGAAACTATAAACTCTTCAAAACCATTAAAGTCCTGGATTGTAATAAAAGTATTTCAAATATAAAAAAGAATTTTGTATTCATTTTTGTTTAACAAATATATTTAATTAGTCAAAATCAAATTCATAATTTTACAATTTTAATTTAATTTATTTTTAAAATATTTGTATTGGCAACACTGCAACCTCAGTAGTGAGTGACAATTCGTGTAGATGGACACATCGATCGAATTTGATTGAAAATTAGTGCAAATCTTTACAATGCGGTGTGGAAATTGTGAAAAACTCTTAGTGTTAGTGCCAAAGATGATATTTACAGCGGTGGAATAGCAGAAATTGGTTTTGTCGGAAAATTATGAATCAATTGATCCGGTCGCACGGAGTCAGTATAAGATCTATAAGGTAAACATAAATTTGATTATAAATTGATTAAAAATTGTTGTTGTATGGGTGTTTTAGTGCTAACTGATTTAATTAATTATCAATAATAATGTATCAATACATTTCCTGCAACATTGTAGCAAATATATTAAATACCTAAAATAATAATACAAGAGGTCATTGATCTTTTATAATAAATTAAAGATTGTTTTGGTTCTGCACTTTTTACACTCCATTTTTGTCTATCACGTGTATTTCAGGTGCAAAATGCGTTTTTTGGTATATTTTGTGCAATAATTTTAAATTTTTAATAATTTTTTAAAATAAATCAAGTTAAGAATATAATTTCAATTTAATTAATTATTTAAATATTGGTTTTGGCAACACTGATATCTCAGTAGTGATTGACAGTTCGTGCGGGCGACGCATCGGTGAAATTTTCGATCGAAATTGATTGAAAATTAGTGTAAATCTTTACAATGCGATGTGGAAATTGTGATAAACTCTTAGTGTTAGTGCCAAGGATCATATTTACAGCGGTGAAATGGCTGAGATTCATTTTGTCGGAAAATTATGAATCAATTGATCCGGTCGCACGGAGTCAGTATAGGATCTATAAGGTAGAAATAAATTCGATTATTAATTGATTCAAAATAGTTGTTGTGTAGGTGTTTTAGTGCCAATTGATACAATTCATTATTAATAATATTGTATAATAATACATTTCCTGCAACATTGTAGCGATTATATTAAATATCTGAAATAATAATAGCAGAGGTCAATGACCTTTTGTAATAAATTAAGAATTCTTTGGTTCTGCAGCTTTTACATGGAATTTTTGTCTATCACGTGAATTTCAGATACAAACTGCGTTTTTTGGTACATTTTATACTATAATTTTTAATTTTCAATAATTTTATAAAATAAATCAAGTTTAGAATATAATTTCAATTCAATTAATTATTAAAATATTGGTTTTGGCAACACTGATATTTTAGTAGTGATTGACAGTTCGTGCGGGCGATGCATAAGTGCAATTATTGATATAAATTGATTGAAAATTAGTGCAAATCTTTACAATGCGGTGTAAAAATTGTGAAAAACTCTTAGTGTTAGTGCCGAGGATGATATTTACAGCGGTGGAATGGCTGAAATTGGTTTTATAGAAAAATTATGAATCAATTGATTTGGCCGCACGGAGTCTATATAAGATTTATAAGGTAGAAATAAATCTGGTTATTAATTGATTAAAAGTTGTTGTTGTGTGAGTGTTTTAGTGCTTATTGATACAATTAATAATCAATACTAATCTATCAATACATTTTCTGCAATATTGTAGCAAATATATTAAATATCTGAAATAATAATAGCAGGGGTCAATGACCTTTTATAATAAATTAAAAATTGTTTTGGTCCTGCAGTTTTTACATGGCACTTTTGTCTATCACGTGAATTTCAGGTACAAACTGCGTTTTTTGGTACAATTTATACTATAATTTTTAATTTTCAATAATTTTAAAAAATAAATCAAGTTTAGAATATAATTTTAATTCAATTAATTATTAAAATATTGGTTTTGGCAACACTGATATTTCAGTAGTGATTGACAGCTCGTGCGGGCGTCGCATAGGTGCAATTATTGATCTAAATTGATTGAAAATTAGTGCAAATCTTTACAATGCAGTGTGAAAATTGTGAAAAACTCTTAGTGTTAGTGCCGAGGATGATATTTACAGCGGTGGAATGGCTAAAATCGGTTTTGTCGGAAAATTATGAATCAATTGATCCGGCCGCACGGAGTCTGTATAAGACCCATAAGGTAGAAATAAATTTGATTATTAATTGGTTTAAAATAGTTGTTGTGTAGGTGTTTTAGTGCTAATTGATACAATTAAGTATCAATAGTATTATATCAATACATTTCCTAAAACATTGTAGCAATTATATCAAATATTTGAAATAATAATATTAAAGGTCATTGACCTTTCATAATAAATTAAAAATTGTTTAAAATTTTTATAAACTTTAAGCAATAAATGTATTTTATCAACAATTAAATACTTCTGAGTGTTTTATTGCGTAGTTATTGCATTTTTTGATCAATAATTAATAAATTTGACTTTTATAGCAATTTTTGACGCAATTTTACTCTAAAGTTTTAGGTTTTTTCCAATTTTATTAAACCAAAGAGTTTTCTAAGTATTTTTGTATGTATATTATACAATAAATGAGTTTTTTTGAGCTTAAAATTTGATAATTTAAGCAGAAAAACATTTGAGTTAATTTTATGCTGAAATTTTAATTTTTACTAATTTTACAATACAAAAAAGTTTTATTTAATACAATAAATTAGTTTTATGAGGTTTTTGGACATTTTTTTGTTAAATTTTACGCTTCAATTTTAAATTTTTAACAATTTTATAAAACAAACGCATTTTTGAGTAATTTTTGACAGATTTTACATGTGTTTGCTAAGCAACTTTTATAAATATTATGCAATAAATGCGTTTTTTACTAATAATTAAACTTTTTAAGCATTTTATTGCGTATTTTAAACGTTGTACGTTTTTTATTTATCAAACCATTTGTTTTAATTTTTACCAGGCTATCATCGAACGGTGATCCAAACTTATTGTCTGATGATGGCCTGGTAAAAGTTGAAACTAGTTACATTTTTTAAATATATTTGTGATATAGTACATAGAAAACTATCACATAGAAACGGCAATCACCATTAATTTTTTTTTTAGACGCCAGTATCACTTCTATCACTTGTGCTAGCACCTTTTATCGGAGTGCTACCTTACTTGCATGTTTTCAGACTTAGGCTTGCCATTATTTTGAAGATTTTTTTCTTTGCTCTTGCTATCCGTATGACAAAACCACTACTAGAACGCCATGGCGGTTAGATCCTTGCCTACAATTTTTTCCACCTTTCTACTGCTTGGATGCTATTCTCAAGCTTATTAAGCTATCTTTCAAACTTGTCTCTTGTTATGTTTGAAGATTTGCCTAGCGCCGATGAGTTTGGGTTTTGAAACTATCTTACCGGCAATGCAACTATCCTACCGGCGTTCTGCTCAGATGTCAACACTAGGTCAACGCTGCTTTGCATTTATTTAGATTTATCTAGAGCAGTCTAATAAAATTGTTGTTTTAGATATTAACTGAAGGTTTTTCCGCCGTCTTGGTTGTTGCCTTATTTCTTTTTCTCAGCACCGGGTTTCTTTTCTCAAAGCGAGTGTTGGTAAACCTTAACCTTTTTGCCAAGTTGCTTGCTCTTTTTGCCGTATTTACGCCAATGCAGGCGGCAGTCTTTTCTCTACTCCCACGCTGACAAAGCGGGTTAGAGACTGTGAAACTAGTTTTTGTTGTAAGATTTAAACACTCGGTCTTTGGTGCAACAGTCAAATGATTAGACTACTGCGCCACGTTTTTTTTCTGGCAAAGTGCTGGGGTTCTTATGTTTTTTAAAAGATGCAATTGCGTTTGTTGATACAGTCTTTATCTAGATACGCGCAATTTTTTTATCTGTTGCAGTTTACCCTGCAATCTGGTTCTTTGCAATTTTTTTATTTGGTGCATGTAGTTCTGGCATTAAAGTACTCATCACACTTTACATTTTTTGCTATCTGTGCAGCGTTTTAAAAGTTTCTGCTGCGTTATCCTGTTTGTTGAGGTCCAACTTTATCCCGTTGCCTCTAAGCTGAACTGCTTTGTTTTTTACAATTTTTTTAGTAACTTGCACTTTTTTTATCAAAATTGTAATTTTGTTTTTTTTCCTTTGTTTTCTAAGTAGATTTAATATATTTGTAGCTCAAATTCTTTTTTTAGTTTACCCACAATTTTGAAATATGAAGCCTTTTCTATCTCAATTTGTATGAGTTTGGGCTATTTTGTTTTGTTAGTATGGAAGTGGAGATAAAGGCCGCTTTTTTTATTCTGTTTTTTTGCTGTTTTGGCGTAGTTTTGCTAATACTTCTTTTTTGTTGCATATGCGCCTTTGAATCTTGCAAATTTTTTTCTTCTTAGAGTATACTAACTTTTAGATTGTCGGTGCAAACCTTAGACCATATACACTTATAGACACGCCTTGTGCCAACGCGATGAAACCAACATGATTAGTGCGTGTAACGTCAGTTTTGGGCAAGAACGCGCACATAGCAAGAGATTTGGTGTTAAACTGATGTATAAAAACACATTTTTATGCACAACCTACCCAAAACGTTGTTAAATTATTTAATTAACAAATATTATTCATTTTACATAAATATTAAACTGCCATTTGATAATTGGCAACAAATACACCCAATATTAAATTATTTATTAAAGATATAACATCAAAAACAAATTTAATTTGATAATATTATTAAAAATTAATGAGAGATGGTAAAGCAATGTCTCTTTCTATTAGGAGATACTTTGAACTGAACGTACAGAATTTACATAAAGTACATCATACTAAATTTAAATTAAAAATTATTATTAAAATATAAATTTATATTTTATTGTGTTTAAAAATTGTAAAATTAAAAGATTAACTGCTCATAAAACTTATGTCTACAACGCGTGATGTCAGTAGTGGGCATAAAATGTTGTTATGTTGACTTTACCATGCAACAAGCAGAAAATTGCACACGGCATGTCTATAAGTGTATATGGTGTAAAGTGCAAACATACTTTATTATTTTTGTAATTGCTTGCATCTCTAGCTACATAATAAGAACGTAATTAATTTTGCTTAATTCTTTTGTTTTTGCTAATTTTTGGACGTATTTTAGCCAAAATTGTTTATAACCTTTTTTTGTGTTTTTGAGTTTTTGCTTACTCTTACAATAAAAGTGTACTTTTTTCTTTGTGTTTAATTTTTTTTTGTTGTTGTCAAACACTAGGGTTTTTGAGATAGTGCACAGCAGTTTGTTTGGTTCCAGTTTGCCATCTTATATTATGGTTTTTGTTTTTGGATGTTGCTAGTTTTGATATTTGCTTATCGTCTTTTTCTTTTACGCTTATTATTATAATAAAGAAATTTCCTGGTGTTCCTTACTATGGTTTTGACAAATTGTTTGGCCATTTTAGATCAAATATTGCTGTCAACTTGTTGGTGTCTTTTTTTCTTGTCTAAACGTTCTTTGATTCTTACCTTGTTGTGTCTGTCTTATATCTCTGCCTAAGTTTTAACCTCTGCCTTTCTGGTAGAGTGCTGCTCTGCTGCCAGAGTTTTTACTTGGGAATTTTTCTTCATTTTTTTTTTAGGATTTTGCTTAGCGTTTAACAGACTCAGCATTTTTTTTTGCAAAGTTTATTTAGAGTATTGGTGATTCTAATTTAAGATTTTTTTAATCTGTCTTTTGTTGTTGTTGGTGTTGTCTTTTACTATTATTTTTTCTTTACTTTCTTCAAAATTGTTTTTATAAGTCTTGTTATAGTTTTTTTTTGCATCTTCGTTTGGCTTTTTTTCTCTCTTTTATAAATTTATGCAATAAAAGCTTTTTTCTAATATTTTTAAGCGTTTTATTGCGTATTTTATGCAATAAATGGATTTTTTGAGTCACTCTGTATAAATAAAAATGTATGTATGTTGTTTTATTTATAAAACAAACACTTTTATTACATGAGGTGCTTATTACTACTATGACTAAGTTGCAATCACATTTTAATTATTGAGACACCCTGTATGTTTTTCTTGTTTTTAAAGTGATTTATTATAAAATTGACTTATTGTTTAATCTGTAACTAACATTTAAAAAAAATATTATTTTTTATTTTTTCTATTTTTTCTGATCCTTGTATAGAAAAAATTGGTTTTTACATCATCAATCACAAGTTTTTTTTGGGTACTTTTATCCGTAAACACCCTGTAGATGGCTTATGCAAAAATTATTACTAAAATATTGGTTTTGGCAACACTGATATCTCAGTAGTGATTGACAGTTCGTGCGGGCGACACATCGGTGAAATTATCGATCAAAATTGATTAAAAATTAGTGCAAATCTTTACAGTGCGGTGCGAAAATTGTGAAAAACTCTTAGTGTTAGTGCCGAGGATGATATTTACAGCGGTGAAATGGCTGAAATTGGTTTTGTAGAAAAATTATGAATCAATTGATCCTGCTGCACGGAGTCTGTATAGGATCCATAAGGTAGAAATAAATTCGATTATTAATTGGTTAAAAGTAGTTGTTGTATGGGTGTTTTAGTGACAATTGATACAATTAATTATTAATAATAATCTATCAATACGTTTCCTGCAAAACTGTAGCAAATATATTAAATATCTAAAATAATAATAGCAGGGGTGAATGACCTTTTATAATAAATTAAGAATTGTTTTGGTCCTGCAGCTTTTACATGGCATTTTTGTCTATCACATGAATTTGAGATACAAACTGCGTTTTTTGGTACATTTTATACTATAATTTTTAATTTTTAATTTTCAATAATTTTATAAAATAAATCAAGTTTAGAATATAATTTTAATTCAATTAATTATTAAAATATTAATTTTGGCAACACTGATACTTCAGTAGTGATTGACAGTTCGTGCGGGCGACGCATAGATGCAATTATTCATCTAAATTGATTGAAAATTAGTGCAAATCTTTACAATGCGGTGCGAACATTGTGAAAAACTCTTAGTGTTAGTGCCGAGGATGATATTTACAGCGGTGGAATGGCTCAAATCGGTTTTGTCGGAAAATTATGAATTAATTGATTCGGCTGCACGGAGTCTATATAGGATCTATAAGGTAGAAATAAATTTGGTTATTAATTGATTAAAAATTGTTGTTGTGTGAGTGTTTTAGAGCTTATTGATACAATTAATAATCAATACTAATCTATCAATACATTTTCTGCAATATTGTAGCAAATATATTAAATATCTGAAATAATAATAGCAGAGGTCAATGACGTTTTGTAATAAATTAAGAATTGTTTTGATTCTGCAGCTTTTACATAGCATTTTTGTCTATCACGTGAATTTCAGGTAAAAACTGCGTTTTTTGGTACATTTTATACTATAATTTTTAATTTTCAATAATTTTATAAAATAAATCAAGTTTAGAATATAATTTCAATTCAATTAATTATTAAAATATTGGTTTTGGCAACACTGATATTTCAGTACTGATTGACAGTTCGTGCGGGCGACGCATCGGTGAAATTATCGATCAAAATTGATTAAAAATTAGTGCAAATCTTTACAATGCGGTGCGAAAATTGTGAAAAACTCTTAGTGTTAGTGCCGAGGATGATAATTACAGCGGTGGAATAGCTGAAATTGGTTTTGTAGAAAAATTATGAATCAATTAATCCTGCTGCTCGGAGTCTGTATAGAACCCATAAGGTAGAAATAAATTTGATGATTAATTGATTTAAAATAGTTGTTGTGTGGGTGTTATAGTGCTATCTGATTCAATTAATTGTCAATAATAATGTATCAATACATTTCCTGCAAAATTGTAGCGATTATATTAAATTTCGGAAACAATAATAGCAAAGGTCAATGACCTTTTATAATAAATTGTGAATTGTTTTGGTTCTGCAGCTTTTAGACGGCCTTTTTGTCTATCATGCTTTTATGTTATGACAATTTTGTGTGCTCATTTTTTATGCTGACTAAGGTTGAGACTAGACTAAATACTGAAGAGTTTGTGTTTTTAAAAATATAATCGTAAGTAATTTAGATAAAAATTTTAAATTATATTTTACAACATTTAAAATGTACAAACTGAAACCCATAACTTTTTAGATGTTATTTGAATAATATTGAAGTGTGCTATATAGTACTTCATGCTCCAAGTTTTTTATGTGGGTATTAGTTTGCTTTTGGTGATTTATTAGAAAAGTTACAAAAATAATAATAAATTTTATTGAAATTAACATTTTTTTTAATGTTTATCAAATACAAAATGTTTAAATTCATTGTTCATGTATGCAAATATGCTCTAAACCACAATGTCAAAAGAAATGTGTATAACGTAGAGAACACAATTATCCATGTCGTTTTGAGTTGCACGTAAATGACTACAGGTGATGTATTACCACTTGTACTAAATGCAACTGTAATGAAAAGCGTTTGTAATCGATAACGAACGTTTAATTGCAAACTGATAAAATTATTAATGTCATTTTTTGATGGATGCATTTTACGCGGACTTGTATATTGTTGTATCCACCAACAACTAACACAAAGAACTCAAAATAATAATTGTAATATAAATTGATTGATTTAATTTTATATTACTGAGCTTATACAATATTGTTTGTATTTGTTTATTTAATAAATTTAAGTTTATAAACCAGGGTGATTTACAGAGCATGTCAAAAAGATTATAATCGTTTTTGTTAGCTCATAGTTTTCTGTTATAATAGTTATGCAACGCTATATTTACCTTCTTCACATAATTAAACACATTAGCGCTGGTGACGAACAAGCAATTTGAGACCGTGCATCAAGTAAATTGTAATTGAAAAATAAAATGAGATAATTAATGTAATTAAAATCTTAGATATAGAGCAAATTAAATCTTAATCTAATTAAAATACACAAATATGCCTACACCAGATTCGAACTCATGTTCCTTATTTCCAGAGCGATAACCCGCTACGCCAGACTGGAAACTTAAAATTAAATTAAATGCTGCAACAATTAATTCAATTTAACCTTTATCTAATTAAAACACATGAGATTTGGATTCGAACCCACCTCCCCTAGTCCCAGTCTGATACAAATTAATTATTCCAAGAAACCCATCGATTTAAGATGTTAATTGAATTAAAAATGATTGACGAGATAAATTTTCTTAATAGTCACATCAATTGCTAAATGGATTTGTTAACCACGTTAAATAATATATTCCATAGAGGAAGTTACTAAGCTTAATTCTACTATATACATAACCGCTTAATATGAATGATATGTGGTGACCTCATACTCCTCCACAGTCTTGCAGTCATATTACAGCAATTTTAATATAAAACAAAAGCAATTGCAGCAAGAATAGATTCTTAGTCAAGCAATTATAAAAATGCCATTTAGACACATTGAATAAAATACTAAATTCCATTTTTAATATGAAAAAGCATTTATGTTTTGTTAATGTCCATGTTTGTAACAGGCGTAGTAAACATACTGCGAGCTTAAGATAAGTTTTATTAATACTCAGGTTTTATCTCTTGCGGCCGCTAATAAATATGTATGGGTCAAGATTCAACACACTGCTGTTAAAAATCATATGTCTGAACAATATATACGCAGATATAATTCTATTTATGAAATATAACTTAGTCATATTTTGATCATTTTGTTGAATTATGTCATGCATTATTTATATTAAATGACGACCTGTTTACTAATTTAATGAATTGTTTGCGTACGCATCAAATCTGTATTTAGCAACAAAATAATAATTTTATTTATTTATTGTTAATGAAACAGATTTAGATTAAAATTTTTGATTTGAAATAATACAATTTAATTTTCAACAAAGTATAATAGTACTACCCACTATATGCAATACGCAAATATATAAATATGAGTCGTGAGTCACAAACGTGAACTGAGCTTTTGTTTACACAAAAAATTGCTTAAATTATTTTTAGTTTTTTTATCTTTTTTTTTTAATCTGCGTCTAGTTATGAGGAAACAATGGTAGCCAATAGTGGTGGTTAGTCTCTAAAAATCAACTTTTTAGAATAGGTGGTTATAGGCTATTGCATTGGTCATTTTGGTGCTGTTCCATGAATTTTGTTTTATAGAGTTCTAAATCTGTGTCTAGCTTTGAAAAAACCATGTTGGCTAATAGTGGTGGTTGACTTCCAAAGAACATTTTTTTAGAATAGATGGTCTTAGGTCATTGCGGCTGAAAAAACAGAATTGATGTTATGGCTTTAAAGTTGGCGGTGGAATTGGCTAGCAAATTAATCTTAAAGTCTTAAAAGAGTCTGTCTTGCGTAGCGCGTTTAAGTTTAGGTTTTGGTTGTTGTGTTGCTATTTAGTCAATTTTGATAACCATACTTGAAGTTTGGGCAGACTTAAGTCATTTCGGTGCTGTTTTATAAATTTTGTTTTCTAGATTTCTAAATTTGTGTCTAGCTTTGAGAAAACCATGTTGACTAATAGTGGTGGTTAACTTCCAAAAAACCTTTTTTTAGAATAGATGGTCTTAGGTCATTGCGGCTAAAAAACAGAATTGGTGTTGTGGCTTTAAAGTTGGCGGTGGAATTGGCTAGCAAATTAATTTTGAAGTCTTAAAAGAGTCTGTCTTGCGTAGCGCGTTTAAGTTTAGGTTTTGGTGTTGTGTTGTTATTAAGTCAATTTTGACAACTATACTTAAATTTTGGGCAGGCCTAGGTCATTTTAGTGCTGTTCCTTAAGTTTTGTTCTAGGGTTTTAAATCTGCGTCTAGTGTTGAAAAAACCATGTTGTGGTTGAGCTCCAAAGAACAATATTTTAGAATAGGTGGTCTTAGGTTATTGCGGCCAAAAAAACAGAGTTGATGTTGTGATTTTAAAGTTGGCGGTGGAACTGGCTAGCAAATTAATTTTTTTAAGAAATTACGTGCAAGAATAATATTTTAAATAATTTATAAAAATAATTACAAAATATACTTTAAATGTAAGAGTGCAATGTTAGGGCTGCAATGTCCGCTTGTTTAGTGACCATACAGGCTTGTAGGGAATCGGACGAGAGTTAATGCTGGGGTTCTTTTTCTTTCCTATGTGGGTTCTGGCTGACTGGGCACCTACACACACCTACACTCACTCGGCTTACGGTCTATCATCATTAATTCAAACCAAAAGCTCTTATGTTATTAATTATTGATAGTAGAATTTTTACATTTTTTTGAATTTCAATTATAATCTTAGTTTTTTATACTTTCTTGCATTTTTTTAAGTTAAATTTGTTGCAAATAGAAGAAACTAACGTATGTATGTGATCTATAAATTAATGTTGTAGTTGACAATGTGCTTTATGGCCTTTTGTTACAAGCTTGGCCAAGCTCTATAGAGCAGAATTTAGCTTTGATACTAGAGTTCAAATCCCGGGGTATAGATTTTTGTTTTGTTTCTAATTTGTAAGAATTACATTAAAAACATAGTTGATGACAGTGTAGTTAACAAAGCTACTAGTAGATCTTAGGCAATAGTCCCATGCGGTTCCAATTTTTAATGTTTGCTTTGAGTTTTTATTTATAGAAATTGCAACAAATAATAGGTTTTGCCAGTGGCGTAGCTAAGATATTTAGAACAAAATATTAAAACAATAATTTTGTAATTTTTTTGATTTTATTTGTTTTTTCAGAATTTGGGAAAGTTAGATATTTATAAAAATTGCACAACTAATAGGCTTTGCCAGTGGCGTAGCTTAAATTTGTTGGGCCTAACTGCAAAATATTAAGAAAGCAATTTTGTCATTTTTAAAAATTTTTAGTTTTTGGAAAGATAAATATTTATAAAAATTGCACAAATAATAAGCTTTGCCAGTGGCGTAGCTAAAATTTTTGAGTTCTATCGCAAAATAATATAACAGTAATATTGTCTTTTTTTTCTTTTAAGGTTTTAGAAAAATAGGATATTTATAAAAATTGCATGATAAACTTTGCCAGTGGCGTAGCTAAAATTTTTGGGCTCTACCGCAAAATATTGAGACAGCAATTTTGTAATTGGAATTCTATTTTTCTTCCTACAGGTTTTAGAAAAGTTAATAGGCCAACTTTAAGTATTAGTATAGTATATAGTATAGTAAATATTAGTAAGTAATAGACAACAATTTTTAAATTTTTTTGAAAAACATTTAACACCACCACCTGCTGTTGTTGATGTACTAACTACATCATTTTTGGAGTATTTTAGCCTTAACGGTCTAAAGACGGTAATACCGTGGTACAAGTTATCAACCAAAATTTCAAGAGTTTTTAGAGCTTTTACCTAAACTTAGACCACAAGTGTATTTAGGACAGTTTGTGTCTATAAGTATTTAAACTTTATAGAGCCTTGCAATCTAAACTCATAGTGTAAGCACAGTAAACACTTTTATTTATAAACTGTTCCCCAAAACTTGCCAACAAGTTCTACTTTTGGTTCAAAGCTACAACATTAACTCTGTTTTTACTACCACATAAACTACTAAAAAAATCTAGATTTCCTTAGAAAGTATTTTTGATGACCTCCGCCAAAACTTTTTGGTACTCTAAAAGGTATTTACTGTTCTAAACCTATAACGCAATTTTTTAAAAGACCAAATACCTTTGCAAATGTCTCCACTTTCTAGAAAAAAACCTAGGAGATCAACCACCACTATTGGCCAATAGTGGTGGTTGATCTCCAAAGAACAATATTTTAGAATAGGTAGTCTTAGGCCATTGCGGCCAAAAAAACAGAATTGATGTTGTGGCTTTAAAGTTGGTGGTGGAATTGGCTAGCAAATTAATCTTGAAGTCTTAAAAGAGTCTGTTTTGCGTAGCGCGTTTAAGTTTAGGTTTTGGTTGTTGTGTTGTTATTAAGTCAATTTTGACAACTATACTTAAATTTTGGGCAAGCTTAGGTCATTTTAGTGCTGTTCCTTAAATTTTGTTCTAGAGTTTTAAATCTGCGTCTAGTGTTGAAAAAACCATGTTGGCCAATAATGGTGGTTAATCTCCAAAGAACAATATTTTACAATAGGTGGTCTTAAGTCATTGCGGCCAAAAAACAGAGTTGATGTTGTGACTTTAAAATTAGCGGTGGAATTTGCTAGCAAATTAATTTTTTTAAGAAATTTGTTTATTATTTTAAATAATTTATAATAATAATTACAAAATATACTTTAAATGTAAGAGTGCAATGTTAGGGCTGCAATGTCCCTTTGTTTAGTGGCCATACAGGCTTGTAGGGAATCGGACGAGAGTTAATGCTGGGGTTCTTTTTCTTCCCTATGTGGGTTCTGGCTGACTGGGCAGCTCACCTACACTCACTCGGCTTACGGTCTATCATCATTAATTCAAACCAAAAGCTCTTATGTAATTAATTATTGATAGTAGAATTTTTACATTTTTTTGAATTTCAATTATAATCTTAGTTTTTTATACTTTCTTGCATTTTTTTAAGTTAAATTTGTTGCAAATAGAAGAAACTAACGTATGTATGTGATCTATAAAAAAATGTTGTAGTTGACAATGTTCTTTATGGCCTTTTGTTACAAGCTTGGCTAAGCTCTATGGCGCAGAATTTAGCTTTGATACTAGAGTTCAAATTTTGGGTATAGATTTTTGTTTTGTTTCTAATTTGTAAGAATTACATTAAAAACATAGTTGATGACAGTGTAGTTAACAAAGCTACTAGTAGATCTTAGGCAATAGTCCCATGCGGTTCCAATTTTTAATGTTTGCTTTGAGTTTTTATTTATAGAAATTGCAACAAATAATAGGTTTTGCCAGTGGCGTAGCTAAGATATTTAGAGCAAAATATTAAAACAATAGTTTTGTAATTTTTTTGATTTTATTTGTTTTTTCAGAATTTGGGAAAGTTAGATATTTATAAAAATTGCACAACTAATAGGCTTTGCCAGTGGCGTAGCTTAAATTTGTTGGGCCTAACTGCAAAATATTAAGAAAGCAATTTTGTCATTTTTAAAAATTTTTGGTTTTTGGAAAGATAAATATTTATAAAAATTGCACAAATAATAAGCTTTGCCAGTGGCGTAGCTAAAATTTTTGAGTTCTATCGCAAAATAATATAAAAGTAATATTGTCTTTTTTTTCTTTTAAGGTTTTAGAAAAATAGGATATTTATAAAAATTGCATGATAAGCTTTGCCAGTGGCGTAGCTAAAATTTTTGGGCTCCACCGCAAAATATTGAGACAGCAATTTTGTAATTGGAATTTTATTTTTCTTCCTACAGGTTTTAGAAAAGTTAATAGGCCAACTTTAAGTATTAGTATAGTATATAGTATAGTAAGTATTAGTAAGTAATAGACAACAATTTTTAATTTTTTTTGAAAAACATTTAACACCACCGTCTAAAGACGGTAATACCGTGGTACAAGTTATCAACCAAAATTTCAGGAGTTTTTAGAGCTTTTACCTAAACTTAGACCACAAGTGTATTTAGGACAGTTTGTGTCTATAAGTATTTAAACTTTTTAGAGCCTTGCAATCTAAACTCATAGTATAAGCACAGTAAACACTTTTATTTATATGTAAACTGTTCCCCAAAACTTGCCAACAAGTTCTACTTTTGGTTTAAAGCTACAACATTAACTCTGTTTTTACTACCACATAAACTACTAAAAAAATCTAGATTTTCTTAGAAAGTATTTTTGATGACTTCCGCCAAGACTTTTTGGTACTCTAAAAGGTAATTACTGTTCTAAACCTATAACGCAATTTTTTAAAAGACCAAATACCTTTGCAAATGTCTCCACTTTCTAGGAAAAAACCTAGGAGATTAACCACCACTATTGGCCAATAGTGGTGGTTGATCTCCAAAGAACAATATTTTAGAATAGGTAGTCTTAGGCCATTGCGGCCAAAAAATCAGAATTGATGTTGTGGCTTTAAAGTTGGCAGTGGAATTGGCTAGCAAATTAATCTTAAAGTCTTAAAAGAGTCTGTCTTGCGTAGCGCGTTTAAGTTTAGGTTTTGGTGTTGTGTTGTTATTAAGTCAATTTTGACAACTATACTTAAATTGTGGGCAGGCCTAGGTCATTTTAGTGCTGTTCCTTAAGTTTTGTTCTAGGGTTTTAAATCTGCTTCTAGTGTTGAAAAAACCATGTTGGCCAATAGTGGTGGGTGAGCTCCAAAGAACAATATTTTAGAATAGGTGGTCTTAGGTTATTGCGGCCAAAAAAATAGAGTTGATGTTGTGACTTTAAAGTTGGCGGTGGAACTGGCTAGCAAATTAATCTTTTTAAGAAATTACGTGCAAGAATGGATTACTTAGTGAACTCAGTTTCAGTTTACATTAAAGTCATTTTTGGTATTGTCACTATTGGTTGGTTGTTGTTTGATTTACATAATTTGCACGCAACTCACTATTATTTAGTTTTAAAGTCTTACAGGAGTCTGTCTTGTGTAGTGTTGTGTTGTTATTAAGTCAATTTTGACAACCATACCTGAATCTTGAACAGACTTAGGTCATTTCGGTGCTGTTCCATAAGTTTTGTTTTATAGAGTTCTAAATCTGCGTCTAGTTTTGAGAAAATTATGTTAGCCAAAAGTGGTGGTTGACCTCCAAAAAACAATTTTTTAGAATAGGTAGTTTTAAGCCATTGCGATCAAAAAACAGAGTTTGTTTTAGTCTTGAAGTTGGCGGTGGCATTAGCTAGCAAATTAATGTTTTTAGAAAATTACGTCCAAGAATGGATTATTGGTGAGCTCAGTTCTAGTTTACATTAAAGTCATTTCTAGTATTGTTACTATTAGTTGGTTGTTTTTTGGTTTTACATAGTTTGCACGCAATTTACTATTATTGGGCTTAAGAGTTTTAAAAGAATCTGTTTTCCGTAGCGCGTTTGAGTTTAGGTTGTGAGTGTTATGTTGTTTTTAAGTCAATTTTGTCGACTATATCTAAATCTTGGGCAAGCTTAGATCATTTTGGTACTGTTTTATGAGTTTTGTTCTATAGTGTTCTAAATTTGAGTCTAGTTATGAGGAAACCATGTTGGCCAATAGTGGTGGTTGACCTCCAGAAAATAGCTTTCTAGAATAGGTGGTCTTAGGCTATTGCGGCTAAAAAACAGAGTTGATGTTGTGGCTTTGAAGTTGGCGGTAGAATTGACTAACAAATTACGTCTGTCTAAGAATGAATTACTTAGTAAACTCAGTTTCAATTTTCATTAAAGTCATTTCTAGCATTGTCACTACTTGTAGGTTGTTGTTTTGTTAAAGACTCTTTTAAGACTTTGGCGTAGTGCGTTTGGGTTAAGGTTTTGAGTGTTGTGTTGTTAGAAAGTCGGTGTTGACAACCAAATCTGAATCTTGGGCAGGCTAAGGTTATAGGTTTTGTTTTATAGGGTTTCAAATCCGCGTCTAGTTATCATTAAACTATGTTGACCAATAGTGGTGGTTGACGTCTGCTAGGTTTTGGGCTGATTAGGTTGATCAGATCAAACTTAATCAAATTGAGCACTTGCAACTTTGGTGTTGGAGCAAGGACGCTGTTGGTTTTGTCTAAAGAGTTACAATAAACTTGGTATAGTTAACAAATTTTGCTTTGTTTTTTTTGTTAAAGTCCCTGCGTTTAAGTTGTGTTTGACCAACAATGCAATATCTACTCAATGCAGATTGCCAGTTGTTTTTTTTTCAATCTTTAAATATAGGTTTCAAAGTCTTACAGCTTCTTTTAGGTTTTGCTTGGATTTTATGATAATGAGTGAGACGTTACTAATTTATAATTTTTTCTAGCCTGATTGATAATACAGTTTATAAATATAAAGTTTTTGTTGTTGTTTATAGTAGCAAAACCTTTTTTGAGAGTTGTTAGTAAAGGGTAAATTTTGGTTAAATAAAAACAAATAAAATTTAAAAAAATGTCAAAATTTCTGTCTTAATATTTCTTAATATTTTGAAGTTAAACTTCAAAATTTTAGCTACGTTACTGGCAAAGCTTATGCAATTTTGATAAATATCTAAAGTTTTTCAAAACTTGAAAGAAGGACAAATATAATTAAAAAAAAATACAAAACTGTTGTTTCAAAATTTTGGGATGAACCTCAAAAATCTTAGCTACGCCACTGGCAAAGCTTATCATGCAATTTCTATAAATATACTATTTTTCTAAAAAAAAGACAATATTACTGTTTTATTATTTTGCGATAGAACTAAAAATTTTAGCTACGCCACTGGCAAAGCTTATTATTTGTGCAATTTTTATAAATATTTATCTTTCCAAAAACCAAAAAAATTTTAAAAATGACAAAATTGCTTTCTTAATATTTTGCAATTAGGCCCAAAAAATGTAAGCTACGCCACTGGCAAAGTCTATTAGTTGTGCAATTTTTATATATATCTAACTTTCCCAAATTCTGAAAAAACAAATAAAATCAAAAAAATTACAAAACTATTGTTTTAATATTTTGTCTTAAAAACTTTAGCTACGCCACTGGCAAAACCTATTATTTGTACAATTTCTATAAATAAAAACTTGCGCTGCCTAAAGCAAAACATTAAAAATTGAAGTATTTTTCCTGTTAAGTTCGTTACTAAAACTCATAAGCATTTTTTACAACAAAATCCTTTTACTTTGAGAGTGATTAACTTTTAACCTATCCGTAAGCTTTTAGAAGTAAGCTGGCAACATTCTTTTATTGGTTGTGCAATTATGCATTAGCCATCAACTATGTTTTTAATGTAACTTTCACATTCATAAATAAAACAAAACAAACGTCTGGACCTTACCCCGGATTTGAACTCTAGTACTAAAGCTTTTAGATCACATATTAACTTTAGTCGCACTTATTTCTTCTACTTGCAACAAACATTAAGACCAATTGTAGTACATTAAAAAACAAACAACTTTAAACTAAAAAATAAAAAACTAAAATTATATTTGAATTCAAAAACATCTGAAAATTCTACTATAAATAATTAATAACATAAGAGCTTTTGGTTTGAACTAATGATAATAGACCTAAGCCGAGTGAGTGTAGGTGAGCTGCCCAGTCAGCCAGAACCCACATAGGGAAGAAAAAGAACCCCAGCATTAACTCTCGTCCGATTCCCTACAAGCCTGTATGGTCACTAAACAAGGGGACATTGCAGCCCTAACATTGCACTCTTACATTTAAAGTATATTTTGTAATTATTTTTATAAATTATTTAAAATATTAAACAGATTTATTTTAAGCCATAATACCTTTAAAATATTCCACCCTATTGTATTGTACACGTCTAGACAGATTTCAGTGCTGTGCACGTTTTTTACGTCTGCAATCGGTAATTATAAATTTATTTTCGTAAAGTATTAAGAACTTTAATTAATGCAATGCGACTAACTAATGTCACTTTATACATAGATTTTTTATAGAAGTCTGCAGAATCTTATACGATACTCAATTGTTTCAATGCGATACTCAATTTTAGCATTTAGATCGGTAATAATGAAAATTAGTGAATTAATGCACTAACTAACGTAGCTTATGCAGTTTTTTTTTTTAATTTTTGTCTAAAATAATAATTTAGAATATATAATGATCATTATTTTAAATAAAAATCTGTTTAGTGTTGTCTCTTCATCAAATATGTTTTCTGAAATAATCTAAAAAAAAATTATGTTAGAATAGGTTATAATGTTTTAGAAATCTTTAGACATTTACAGGAAGTCTATTTGTTTCCTAAAAAGTTGTCCTAAAGCTTTTAAATTGTTTTGAGTAAGCTGGGTTGGATAGTCTTGCTTTGTGATGTGTTCTCAGCATCAATCTATGCAAGACTATGATTTAAGATAAAATCTAAATTATAAAATAAAACTATTTCTGGATACAATAGCAAATTACTCAATGTCTAAATTGAGTTTTGTACAAATTTTAAGTTAATAGTTTCAAAATTTTGTCCTCAGTATCAATTTATGCAAGCTATGATTTAAGCTATAATCCAATATGTTTGAAAAATTATAAAAATTATTTTAAAACTTTTAGTATCCGTTTTTGAATCTAAAGTAGAAAATGGTGAGAAATCTTAGGTTTAGCAATGCTTCTTAGATAATTGGCATTGGTTTTGACGAGGTTATTGCTTTAATTTTGCGGCAATCTAAGTAAAACTGTGTTTTGACGTCTTTTTTTACTAAAACTATTGGCAGTGATTTTTTATTGATGTTTGTATACTATTGTTAGTTTCTAACTAACAATATACAGATGTTCTACAACTTGGAGGTTTTGAACAACAAGCCCCATCATCTAACTTGATGATGATTGCAATTGCAGCCGCTACCTTCATCTTCTTTACCAGATTTACCATTGTTGTTACTTCTATTTTTTGAAACACTTTTGAAACTTTTGAAGCTATTCTTACTAATTTTGCTTTTATAATTTTTTTGATTCTTTGTTAAATAACTTTTTTTTGGTTTTAGATCTTTTTTTGGTTTTTGGTCTTTCTATTAATTTTTTGTTTTTGTTTGTTTTTCTTTTGGTTTCATTTTAATTTGTTGTTTAAGTGTTGGAGTCAACATGTTAATAGTTTTTACTTAAGATTTTGATTTTTTGTTCTTGTAAAAAAAAAAAATTTTCTTATTATGTGCTGAAAAGTCCGAAAAAGATTGGTTGGTCTTTTGGTTAAAATTACTTGCCAAATTTGTTTTTTTAGTGCCTTAAATTAAAACTGATTGGTAGCCAAAAAAATTTGCTCCAGATTGAAAGCATTTTTCGTTAAGTCACAATTTTGAGTTTGTTCCTAAAAGATGATGTTTTGCTGTTTTTCCCCAGATGCAAACAACCGCAGACAGTGTTCCCCAAAATGACTTGGTGACATAAGTCTTTAGATACTAAAAAATCAATTAGAACATGGAGGTCATTTATGAACGCAAAAGTTTTGGCTTTCTTAAAAAGAACTTGACGTTTTAGTATAGTGTACCAGTAAATTTTGGCAAACACTTTACGGTATTGTGGCGTATTTGATTTGGTCAAACTTCGTTTTTGTTAAATGTGTTGTCAAATCTGAGTGGTTAATTACGTTGATAAGCGGTGGTAGATTTTGAGCAAAATAGTAATAAGACCAACTTTTTAAAATTTGGACAAAAAAATTGCTACTTTACCACGTGATCAAAAAAATAAAAGTCTTTATTCTTGTACTATAAAGATATAATTCAGATAAAGCAAAGCAAGTAAAAACAAGTTATGCAAGATACTATGTAAGACATTTTAAAATAAAGGTTCACATAGTATTAGAAAACTATAAGCAATTTATGGCATTGTCTGAAGATTTGTTTGCCAAAAAAGCAGATGCTACTCACAAAACTTTCTGAGAAATACTTCAAATTAAGTAAATAGCTCCAAATAGTGTTGAAGTGCCTAAAAAGTAATTAAAAAAAAGTATGTTTAGAAAAACTGGTCCCAGCTCCACTTAGAGGTTGGCAATTTTAATGCAATCTTTGATTTTGATACAGCAACTCTAAATAGTTGGGTTGATGTGGTTCTGTATCATTCTTGGACATTTCAAAGTCAGAATGTTTTTCTTCTTCAATCTTTTAATCTTTTATTATTATTTTTTTTCCTATGATCTTTAGTATAGCATATCTTTTGGTCATGTCCAAAATATTTTAATTTTCTTCTCTTTATGGTATAAATTTGGACTTATTTAATAACTTCTTTATTTGTTGTTTAGTCTCTCTACAATATACATATATATCCATCTTTTTGGTATCCTAAGTATTAGGCTTCCATTCTGTAGAATAAAATTGAGAAGATATAGCATCTTATCATATTTACCTTAGTTTTAGATTAAGGTTCCGGTTCATAAAAAGTTTTATTAAAGTAAAAGCTGCTCATCTCGATACGTTTATTTGAGGAATTAGATGTAACTATACCTGTTGTGTTCTTGCATCTAAGAAACATGAAATAATAAATGAATAACCAATTTTATTAAGTTAGAAAAGGGAAAGAACGTAACTAACAATTGAGTGGGTGGGCGGGCACACAGTTTATAAATGATAAGCCGATGGTTTAAAAACCTAATCCCGCCTACCCGCCCAAGTGTTTGTCATAAAGGAATTATATGTAACTAACACCTGTCATTAGTTAGTTTAGATTTTTGGCATATCAGTCTAAAAAGACTATTAATGCCAAACACCTGACGTGTTCCTGCAGCTAAGAAACAAGAGAGAATGATTGACAGATGTTATTAAATTAGAAAAAAGAGGGAACGTAATTAACTCCTTGATAACAAACAATTGGATGGGTAAGCGGGGCACATAATTTATAGATTATATAAAAGTGGTTTGAAAACGTGTTCTTGCTCACCCGCCCAAGTGTTTACTATAGAGGAATTAAATGTAACTAACACCTGACGTTAGTTAGTTTAGATTTTTGGCAAATCAATCTAAGAAGACTATTAATGCCAAATATCTGACGTGTTCCTGCAGTTAAAAAACATGAGAGAATGATTGACAGATGTTATTAAACTAGAAGAAGGAGAGAACGTAAATAACTCCTTGATAACAAACAATTGGGTGGGTGGGCGGGGCACATAATTTATAGATTATGAAAGGTGGTTTGAAAACGTGTTCCCGCTTACCCGCCCAAGTATGTCATAAAGGAGAGAATCACTGACATGTCAATAAATCAGAAAAAAAAGTGATTTACCTAATTTCTTAATAACAAACACTCTAGTGGGTGAGCGCGGCATACAATTTATGAATTATGAACCGGTGATTTAAAAACGTGTTCCCGCCCACCCGCCCGAATGTTTATTATTAAGAAATTAATTGTAACTAATACTTGCCGTGTTCCTGCAGCTATAAAACATGAGAAAATTACTGACAAATGTCATTAAGTTAGACGAGTGAGAGAACGTAATTAACTTCTTAATAACAAACAATTGGGTGGGTGGGCGGGGCACATAATTTATAGATTATGGATAGGTAGTTTGAAAACGTGTTTCCGCTTACTCGCCCAAGTGTTTGTCATAAAGGAGAAAATCACTGACATGTTAATAAGTCAGAAGGGGAAAATGATTTAACTAATTTCTTGGTAACAAACATTTTAGCGGGTGAGCGCGGCACACACTTTATAAGTTATGGGCCGGTGATTTGAAAAAGTGTTCCCGCCCACCCACCCGAGTGTTTGTTATTAAGAAATTAAATGTAACTAATACTTGCCGTGTTCCTGCAGCTATAAAACATGAGAAATGACTGACAAATGTCATTAAGTTAAAAAAGTGAGAGAACGTAATTAACTCCTCAATAACAAACAATTGGGTGGGTGAGCGGGGCATATAGTTTATAGATTATGGACCGGTGCTTTAAAAACGTGTTCCCGCTCACCCGCCCGAATGTTTGTCATAAAGGAATTAAATGTAACAAACACCTGCAGTGTTTTTGCAGCTAAAAAACATGAAAGAGTAACTGACATGTCAATAAGTCAGAAAAGGAAAGTAATTTAACCAATTTCTTGATAAGAAACACTCTAGTGGGTGGGCGGGGCATACAAATTTATAATTTTTTTTTTTGAAAACGTGATGTTAGTTATCAAGAAATTAAATGTAACTAATACCTGTCGTGTTTCTGCAGCTAAAAAGCATGAGAAAACGACTGAGAAATGTCATTAAGTTAGAAGAAGTAGTTAAAAGCAAATTATGCAATACAATCAACAACAGAAACTAGTAACTAGTAAGATTAACACTTTAAAAGAAAATTATCAACTTATAGAAGATCCAGCAGGATTATTGGATTTTTTCAATTTGTTTTGTTGTCCATACATGAGTAAAGCCTGATCCTACCAATTAGGTAACAAACTGATAATAGCAGCATATTTTGCAATTTAATTTTTAGTTGATTAATGAATGAATACTTCAACATTTTAAATTCAAGTAGTTTTAATAATAAATCTAGCAGATAACATAGATTATATTAATGATTTTTTAATTGTGACGTAAATTAAGGAGTTATTTATCCTGGCTCCTATTCCAGCGCGTGCTGACGGATATAATGGGGCGTTCGTATACGACACTTGTCGACTAGTTCGCACGCTGCAAATTGTCTTCCCAATTAACTTAAATAAATAAAAACAAATATAAACAGAAAGCGAAACCAAAATAGACAATTCAATATTATAATAAATGCAATAAACTATGCGAGTATAAGCCAATATTTTCTAGACGAATAGTACAACTCTGAGCGCAAGTTACCCACATGTGATATAAAAACGAATATATCAAGTGATCTAAGTGTTGTAGGTTTATTATATTTATTGCAATTGATAAATATCGTTGTAAATAATAGGGCTGGCCTATTTTTCAGTCGATCCACCGTATGGTTTTCGTTTTATTTCGATTATTCGATGGCATTCGCTCATTTATTATCTCGGCATGCTCTTCCTGAATGCGCCGAGTTTTCGTTTTCTAAGTTCCCATGTTACTTTGTAACAGTACATGATGGTATTAAAATGTGTTTCGTTTTTTGTGCTGTGTGAGATGGTACATTACTTGCTAGTCAAATCGATTTCCTTATTTGAATTCATGTAGCGTTGTAATTATTCATATTGTTTATTTATCAATTTTGTTTTAATATTTTTTACTGAATTATTGTTATTTATTATATCATAATAATCAATGCAACGCCTTGCTTGGGCTTGGGAAACATCCCAAATAGGAAAGAGAAATCACTTAATTGCACTATTCAGTCTGACCATTTCAGAGATTACTAAACGACCATCTGCACATAATTCAAACTGATATCTCACTTTTAAAGCTGCTCCAACTACCTTACCTCGCTCTCGTTATAACATAAAAATTATTCTGAATGAAAGTGAAAATAGAAACTTGAAATAATATCATCTTAATTTTAAAATAATGATCCATACGCTTCAGTTAAAAATAAATGTTCAAAACTTAGATCAATTTCATAATTATATTTATTGCAACACTCTAGTTAAACAACCAAAACCCTACTAACTTTGCCAAAGCATTATAGACAATGCAATTTCCCAAACGAATTACTCTTAGTTAAGACAGTAAATCCATGAGGTGTGAGATGTTATAAATATAATATTGAATATTTAATTAAGCAAATGTATATAAGAATACGAATTAAAACAGACATTCTGATTAGTGACTAACTCAAGATGTCGGAGCTTATCAAGCATTGTTTATTCCCACAATATATGCAAACATGGATGGATGGAATATTTGAAAGGGTTTAATAAATTGAAATCGGAATCCCTGTAGGAATTAAATAGTAATTGTATAAATGTTCCATGTGTAACAACATGTTGTAACTAAAATTTAACAATTCCATTACAAAAAGTATACCAATTTACTAAATTACAGCGTGAATTATGGACAACTGTAACTAGAAACCACTTAATAACACATTACTAAATTAGAGAGAATATTATTTTTACTAAAACTGTATGATTTATAATGCTAAATTCAATTTAATAAATGAAATTTGATTTGTCAAAATCTATATTAAAAGTGACAAACAGTATTGCATTTGTAGCTTATTATAGCATAAAAATACATTTAATAATCCATTTATATTTTTGTAATAAATTCATTGGTTTTGAGCGATTTGTATCAAATGCGATTGTATTTATAAGGTTGCGAAGAAAATAAATAACTGATATTTGATGCGTCCCCTATTCCATTTCCCTGTGTACATCTTTTTAAAACATTTCGGAGGGTGCAAATAATTTCGCGCGCACTCTTAATACCAAAGGGAGGCTGGCAAAGTATGTTCACGGTAGTTACACGTACACTTCCAATTGGAAATAATTAATGTTTTCTTATTTGAAGGTATATTATGTTAGGAAGTATTGTAATAATTTTTTACTTACTACAATTGTTATTAAAATTACTGTAGCAATAATCTATTAATTAGAAAATGAATCTAATTTGATTGCAGTGAGGCTGTGTTATTTAAATTTTTGTATTTTACAGCGAACCGTTTAAGGTAATTACTAGACAGCGGCGGCTGGAAGCGGTTACCCCGCAATTGGTTAAGGTAGCGGAAACACATTTGTGAAATAAATGTTTTTATAGGCAAATGAGCAGTGGCGTATCTGAAACTTTTAGGCCCGCCTCAAAATATAAAAAAGTATTTTTCTAAATAAACGTTGCAGGGCCTTCTGAGCTCGTCTACTTTTTTGTATTGTAAACTTTTATGCAATTGCTACGCCGCTGTTTATATATTTAACTCAATCGTAGCCAACGAAAAAAAAATAATAAGTAAAGGCGGTTGTAAAAAAATAACTTTTTCTACTCTTTACCTTACTGTGTCTATTGTGCAATTGTTATTACTACTGAAATGTATGAAATTTTATGCACAAAAGTAAACATTGCGCAAAAATTAAAAAGTGGCAGATCACCTGTCAAATGTCATGTTATAACATTTAATAAATAATGGTTGATACTATAGAGCTTACGCTTGTGTTACTACTTCACAGCTGCTTTTAAATATAAACTACCGAACTCGTTAATAAAGAGAATGGAAGCACTGTAGATACTGACAAAGCCTAGTATGTGGTCCACCAACAAAGTCACAATGATCGAATTTACTCTCACAAGCGTCTACAGACTAAACTCCCCTATTTGAATTCCTAAAACTTTTCTAAATGCATCGAACTTTAAGCCTAACTGGTATTGATTTTAGTGTGGGAATATTAATACTGCCAGCTATTTAGGCTTTATAGGCATTGCATAGAGTTGGTGGCAAACTTGTACTACGTCTATGTCTAGATTCAAACTGTTTAGCAAATAGTCTGTTTCTATACTTTTAGGCTAAAGACGCATTAAAGATAGATATTTCTTCTTAAAATCAGCTTTGCTTACTTGAGCCAAACGGAGGAAAAGCTAATTTTTAACTAATAAGTTTGCGGTTTTGCGTTTGATTTTTTGTTGCCTGCGCAAGCGTTAGGTGCGCTCCGGGAAAAAGCTGAAATCTGCTTTTAAGAAGCAGGTGCATTGGTTTTGCTAGGCAACCTTTATAATTTTTTTTGCATAAGTTTTGGCGCATTTTACGCAAACGTAGGGCAAATTGCATCTTAATGCCGTGTAGCCATAACGCTGACAACGGTGGCATTGGCAAATTCTTTAAACTGGGCCTATATAAGCCGGTTTAAGTTTAATATTAGTTTGCTCTATTGAGTTTTAGTATCCTAATGACAAACACAAATTCAACGATTGCACCAAAAGTGATACTTTTTGACAGTTTTTTGCGTTTTTTTTTTTCAACTTTTTTTGTTTTCCAAAAATTGAACTCCCTACTACCGGCACCGTATCAGTTTTGATGCAGTTAGGTTCGTTCTTTATGACGTATTTGAGGGTCTTTTTAGAACACAATTTTCCGTAAAAAAATGTACCAAAAAAACCTCTTTGAATTAGAAGGTGAAATGATGAGAATACTGAAACGACAATTCCGAAATCGTTAGGTTAGGGGTCCAAATTACCCCAAAACCAAAAAAATTACTAGTTTTGGTCCATTTTTGCAAATTTTAGTTTAGCGGCATGTACCTACTGGCAATAAAACCAAACATTTTGTTGATAGCTAAAGAAAATTTTTTGAGCCGCAAACTTCCGGTTTAGCGGGGTTTTAGATAAGTCTGTTGGCTAGCCTCATTAACAATTGCGTGTTTCCCTTTCATCGTTGAGAAGCCTAAAGAGTTTCTAAAAAATCTGAATTAGTCATCTGAGCTTTAAAAACAAACAGGCACCTAATGTAGGAAGACTAACCTGTTAGGCAAGTTACTAGAAGAAGACTCACCAAATTTTTTGTTTTGTTTCTTAATCTTTTTTTTATGGTCTACCAGAGTAAACACTTCTTTTAATAGCGGGACTTCTTGCTTCTTCACTTTTTCATCCTCAGAAATTGAGGACTTTTTGGCAGGTTTTTTGAGATCCGACAATTTTTTGGTTAGGCTGGCTGCATGATAAATGAAATTGGTTTCTGGGGTCTTTTTGGAAAAGTTTAGAGCTCAAATTACCAGTGAATTAGATAATTGGGAAAGCAACTTAAAGATTACAGATTAAAGCTATTGCAGAATTGTTAGCTGCACTTTTTTTGATTTTTTTGGAGATGTCATGTTTTATCTTGTAGGTCATTCCTTTTAAGTTCAGCCTGATTTGTTTAGTTTTTGTGTTAATCTTTTTTGACTTGTTGTTAATCAGGCTCACAATAAAGTTTTCTAAGAAGTTGGTCTTAATTCTTTGGTTTTTGAAGAGTTTGCCGTTTTTTTAAGCCAAATATTGGGCTGAAAATGCTGAAAAAAATTTGAATTAATTAATTTAGTAAATTTAATTTGTTTGAGTAAATTTAAATTATTTAACTTTGTTTTGCAGTTATCTTTTGGGATTGATTTGATTTTTTTTGGTGTAGCTAGTCAGTCAAATATTTTTTTTTATAAATTGTTGATTTTTCTTTTATTTATTGTAGTTGTAGAAAATGTATAGTGTACAACTTGCACGTAATACTCATTACACACTTATAAATTGCAGCATTTGCCAAAGACTCATGCAACAACGTTTATAATCGTGAGTAATGGGTATCATTATGTGTTAGTTGTACAACATATTATTAAACGTCACAAAGACAACAGAGTGAGACTATAAAACTTAATAAACTTTAACCTGAAAAACCTTAAAAACTTTAAGATTTAATAACCTCAAGAAATCTAAACTATATGAGTCTTATAGTTCAGATTTTTTGAAAATGTTTTCAAAATGGTTTGAAATTGCAATTTTTGCTACTATGTCTTATATTAAAAGCAAAAATTTAAACAATTAAAAAAAAATTCAATTTTACACTGCTTACGAAATTGCTCGAATTTATACAAAATTGCTCAAATTTCTATAAAATTGCTTAAATTCTTACAAAATTGCTCAAACTCTTATAAAGTTGTTCAAACTCTTACAAAATAGTTCAAATTTTTACAAAATAGCTCAAAATTGTTCAAATTCTTACAAAATTGCTCGAATTCTTACAAAATTGCTCGAATTCTTACAAAATTGCTCAAATTCTTACAAAATTGCTCAAATTCTTACAAAATTGCTCAAATTCTTACAAAATTGTTTAAATTTTAAAAAACTGCTTAAAATTTTACAAAATTGCTTAATATTTTACAAAATTGCTCAAGTTTCTACAAAGTTGCTCAAATTTTTTATAAAATTGCTCAGATTTTTACAAAACATTTAAAATTTTTAGAAAGTTGCTTAAATTCTTACAAAATTGCTCAAATTCATACAAAATTGCTCAAATTCCTATAAAATTGCTCAAATTATTACAAAATTGATCAAACTTTTATAAAGTTGTTCAAACTCTTACAAAATAGTTCAAATTTCTACAAAATTGCTCAAAATTGCTCAAATTTCTATAAAATTGTTCAAATTCTTACAAAATTGATGAAACTTTTATAAAGTTGTTCAAACTCCTACAAAACAGTTTCATTTTCTACAAAATTGCTCAAAATTGTTCTAATTCTTACAAAATTGCTCAAATTCTTACAAAATTGCTCAAATTCTTACAAAATTGCTCAAATTCTTACAAAATTGTTTAAACTTTAAAAAACTGCTTAAAATTTTACAAAATTGCTTAATATTTTACAAAATTGCTCAAGTTTCTACAAAGTTGCTCAAACTTTTTATAAAATTGTTCAGATTTTTACAAAAAATTTAAAATTTTTAGAAAGTTGCTTAAATTCTTACAAAATTGCTCAAATTCATATAAAATTGTTCAAATTCTTATAAAATTGCTCAAATTCTTACAAAATTGATCAAACTTTTATAAAGTTGTTCAAACTCCTACAAAATAGTTTAATTTTCTACAAAATTGCTCAAAATTGTTCAAATTCTTACAAAAAACCTCAAATTCTTACAAAATTGCTCAAACTCTTACAAAATTGTTTAAATACTTACAAAACTGCTTAAATTTTTACAAAATTGTTTAATATTTTACAAAATTGCTCAAATTTTTACAAAATTGCTCAGATTTTTACAAAAATCTTAAATTTTTTAAAAAGTTGCTTAAATTCTTTCAAAATTGCTCAACTTCTTACAAAATTGCTCAAACTCTTACAAAATTGTTTAAATACTTACAAAACTGCCTAAATTTTTTCAAAATTGATTAATATTTTAAAAAATTGCTCAAATTTCTACAAAGTTGCTCAAATTCTTATAAAATTGCTCAGATTTATACAAAAAATTTCAAATTTTTAAAAAGTTGCTTAAATTCTTACAAAATTGATCAAATTCTTACAAAACTGTTTAAGATCTTACAAAATTGCTTGAATTCTTATAAAATTGTACAAATTCTTATAAAATTTCTAAAAATTTTACAAAATTGTTCAAACTTTTACAAAATTGCTCAAAATTTTACAAAATTGCTTAAAATCTTCTAAAATTGCTTAAGTTTTTATAAAATTGTTAAAATTCTTAAAAAATTACTCGAAAAAAACGCTAATATTCTTACAAAATTGCTCAAACTTTTACAAAATTGCTTGAGTTTTTACAAAATTGGTTGAGTTTTTACAAAATTGCTTGAATTCTTTTAAAGTTGCTCAAATTTTTATTAAATTGTTTGAATTTCTACAAAACAGCTCAAATTTATAAAAAATTGTTCAAACTTCTACAAAATTGTTCAAATTTCTAAAAAAATGTTTAAATTTTTTAAAAAATGCTCAAATTCTTACAAAATTTTTAAATTTTTACAAAATTGCTTAAGTTTTTACAAAGTTGCTTAAATTCATACAAAATTGCTCAAATTCTTACAAAATTGCTCAAATACTTACAAAATTGCTCAAGATCTAGTTTTTACAAAATTGCTTAAATTCTTAGTTTTTATAAAGTCGTTGAAACTCCTTAAAAATTGCTCAAATTCTTAAAAAACCGCTCAAATTTTTACAAAATTGCTCAAATTCCTACTAAATTGTATAAATTCTTACAAAATTGCTAAAATTTTTACAAAATTGCTCAAACTTCTACAAAATTGCTCAAATTTTTAGAAAATTACTTAAACTCTTACAAAATTCTTCAAATTTTTATAAAATTGCTCAAATTTTTATAAAACTGCTCAAATTTTTATAAAATTGTTCTAGTTTTTACAAAATTGCTTAAATTCTTACAAAAGTTTTTATAAAGTTGTTGAAACTCTTTAAAAATTGCTCAAATTCTTAAAAAACCGCTCAAATTTCTGCAAAATTGCTCAAATTCCTACAAAATTGTTTAAATTTTTACAAAACTGCTTAAATTTTTACAAAGTTGCTGAAATTTATACAAAATTGCTCAAATATTTACAAAATTGTTAAAAAAAATGCAAAATTGTTTAAAATTGCTCAAATTTTTTAAAAAATTCTCAAATTCTTATAAAATTGCTCAAATTTTTACAAAATTGTTTAAATTCTTACAAAAGTTTTTATAAAGTTGTTGAAGCTCCTAAAATTTTTACAAATTTGTTTGAGTTCATACAAAATTGCTCAAATTTCAATGAAATCATTTAAATTCTTACAAAATTGTTTGAATTGTTACAAAATTACTCAAGCTCTTACAAAATTGATCAAATTTTTATAAAATTGCTTGAGTTTATACAAAATTGTTCAATTATTTTTACAAAATTGCTTAAATTTTTACAAACTTGCTCAAATTTTAACAAAATTGCTTGATTTCCTACAAATTGCTCAAGTTTGTATAAAATTGTTGAAGCTTTAAAAAATTGCTCAAATTCTTAAAAAACGCTCAAACTTTTACAAAATTGCTTGAGTTTATACAAAATTGCTCAAATTCTTATAAAATCATTCAAACTTTTACAAAATTGCCCAAACTCCTACAAAATTTCTCAAACTTTTAGAAAATTGCTCAAATTCTTAGAAAATTGCTTAAATTTCTACAAAATTGCAAAAGAAAAAACAAACATTGAAAAGAGACAGAACTTTTGGAAACAAATTAACACGGCAAATACGTATTTGGCATCAAAACTGCCTAAATATTTTTGCTAAATTTGTAGTTTTGAAAAAACATTTTGAACAAAGATTTACATATAAAAAAACTCTTTAAATGACTCATTTTGGTAGGTTTTTGAGCTTCAACAATAAAATTATAATAGTTATTGCTTACTTTTAATTATCTTGTAAAAATTCTTGGAGTCACCCTTGATTTTTTAGTTGTTCTTTGGTCTTGCATGGCTTACAAAGGACGAGATAATCCGTATTTCCAATTTAATTAAAAAACAATACAAAAAAACAAAAAATCTAAATCAATTCTATAAGTTTTGATCTGCAAAACATTCTAAAATCAGTTTCGAAGGACCAAAGATATTTAAAAAAATTTAAAACAGTTTTATTAGACAAAAATTCTTAAAATAACAAAAAAATCTAAAATATTTGAAAGCTTAACTCTAAAGCAATTTTGTGTAATGTGTAACGCAAAATTTATAAAAAAACATTGTAATTTGTTGGATTTTGTTTCTTTTAAAATTTAATTGCAAATTTTTTGAGCTCAAACATGAGTATTTACTGCAACTAAAGCAAAATTTAAGTTTTTTGTAAGATTTTTGATAACGACTTTGCTAATTTTAACAGTTAAAACATTTTTTTTTACAAAAACGTTAAAATATTCCAGTGGCGTAACAATTTTTTTTTTCTAAAAATAAAAAATGCGTTTTTGCAAAAGTGAAAATGGATATTAAAGAAACCAAATTAAAAAATTGGTTTGTTATTTGTGAGATTTTGATTTTTTTTAAACTTTACTGCAAATTTTTTGAGCCTTAACACAGTTTTTACTCCAACCAGGTTCAGATTTAAGTTTTTTGTAAATTGTTTATTAATAATTTTGTTATTTTTGATAGTAAAAACATTTTTTTTACAAAAACGTTAAAATATCTCAGTGGCGTAACATAGATTTTTTTCTAAAGTTTGCAAAAGTGAAAGTGGAATCTAAAAAATTAAATTAAAAAAATTGGTTTTGTCATTTGTAAGTTTTTAATTTTTTTAAAACTTTATTGTATATTTTTGAACTCAAACACTAGTTCTTACTTTGACTAGGACCGAATTTAAGTTTTTTGTAGAATTTTTTACTTTAACAAAAGCCAAATTTAAGTTTTTTGTAAGATTTTTGTTAACAACTTTCTTGTTTTTGACAGTAAAAACCTTTAATTTTTCACAAAAACTTTAAAATATTCCAGTGGCGTAACATAGATTTTTTTGTAAAGTAAAAAATGCGTTTTTTCAAAAGTGAAAGCAAAAATTAAAAAAATTTAATTAAAAAGTTAGTTTTACAATTGTCATTTGTAAAATTTTGTTTTTTTTTTAAACTTTATTGATCATTTTTAAACTCAAACACACGTTTTTACTCCAACCAGGGCTTTTGTAGAAGTTTGATAATAACTTAAAGAGTTTTTAGGTATTTGTTTAATAAAAAGTGTGTTTCTTAAATATGTTTTTGTAAAATACTGTAATTAATTCTAATTAAAATTTAGATATTGCGACTAGACTAGTTTCGATGTACTTACAACGTCAAAACTAGTTTAGTCGTAATTAAAGGATTTTATTTATTTTTCATATTTATATCAGAAAATCACACATTCCGGATTTGTCACAAACAATTAAAGTAATATCCTATTTTTAGCAAAACCGGATGTAAGATCGATTGCGGAAACAAACCGGCCTTCCACTTGAATTGGTGACTACCCACATCAAAAGGGGTCATCGACAAATTTTATTTTTTATCTCGTTTTTTACTGATTAAAATAATGATATTTTTTTCAATATATTAAATTAAAATTTTGACATCAGAAAAATTAAATATAATTTTTGCAAAAAGGAAAATGTAAACCTATCGGTCTTCCGCTTGGGTACATTATCTGCCTGGGTCAGCAACTACGTATAAGAGCGCTCGCGTTCATCTGGATTCTGGGTCACTTGATTTGCAAATGTACAATATTACTACAATGGTGCCTAAATTAAAACAATTTTTATAATAAAACTTACAAAAACAAATATAATAGATTGTCATTAAATTTCACATTCCGTGACCACCTACAATTAATAATTTTCTAAACTATAATTGTCGAATACTTCGTAATTCAATACAGAGAAACAAAACGTGCAATAAGCTACCATTAGTGTATACATATAATAATGACACCTTCATAAAAACTTCATGTTAGAGACTATGAATTCTTTTATTTACAACCATTACAAAATCAGATAGTTGATATGCAATTACATCGACTTTGATAATATTAACAACCAGTTGGTACTTGCATGCTTAGTCAGTACCGCACCGCACCGCATACAGTTCTTTGTATATTGTATTGTGTATGCATTGCAAGGTTGCTGGAAAAGATACGTTCTTGTCTTTGTGTATGCGCTTAGTACGCCTCGTTGAACATGAGGTGCAATCTATTAGTTTTTATTGTAAATATGAATTATTTCTAAGATGCGAGAGGTGGCGCTAGAAAGAATTTGAGTTTGTCTTATGTTACAATTAAGTTATGGATTTACAATCTTTAGTTAATTTGTAACAATCAAAGTATTTTTTAAATTTAGTTTTAATTTTAAAGTTATTTTATGATTATTACTTTGTAATAATTTATCTATTTAAAACCAATTTATGAGTTGTAGGGGAATGTAAAGTACATTTTGTTATTTAAAACAGTTTGTGGGCCTTATGCGACAGTTTAATTATATTTTAGAACAATAAATCAATGTTTTCTTGAAACTGTTAAAAATGCAATATTCTGTTAAAAAAAAGTTTTAAAAAACTAAATCTAACCAGAAACAATTGAAAACTTTAAAATTCTGTTTATAAAATGTTAAAAATAACAATAATCGGTTCAAAAGTGCAAAGTTTTATTTATTGAATATTAAAAATAGCAAATTTTGCTCATAAAGTATAAAAATATTGTTAAAAAAAACACCAAACCTTTGTTATAAACTGTTAAAAAATGCATTATTTTATTAAAAAAAAGTTAAAAAATAAACTATTTTTAGCCAAAAACAGTTCAAAATTCTGTTTATATAATGTTCAAAATAGCATAAATTGGCTTTGAAATTAATTAATTAATTTAAACAATTGTCAGAAAGCACAAAAATTTATATAAAATTAAAAAAAAAATTAAAATTGAGTCATAAACTGTCAAATTACAGTCACAAAATGTCAATAAACGACAAAAAGTGCAATCTATTTATAAAACTTTTCAAAATACTAAAATCCGGCAATAATTGGTTTAAAAATGCAAAATCTAGCCATAAAGTATTGTAACAAAATGTAAAAAAAAAACTAAATTTAACTAAAAACAATTAAAAACTTTAGAATTTTGATTATAAAGTGTTAAAAATAGCATTAGCATAATTCGGTTTCCAAATTATTATACATATTTAAACAATTGTTGAAAAGCATTAAAATCCGGCCATAAACTGTAAAAAATTGTAAAAATCTTTACAAAATTTAAAAAAAAAAAAAATCCGGCTATAAACTGTCAAATTATATTTTCAAAATGTCAAAAAACGGCAAAAAAGCCCAAATCTTGATCATAAACTGTTAAAAAAATGGAATTGTTAACAAAAAGTTTAAGAAAATTAAATTTAGCTAAAAACAATTGAAAACTTTAAAATTCTTTTTAAAAAATGTCAAAAATAACATCATCCGGCTTTGAAAATATTTTATTTATTTAAGCAATTGTCAGAAAGCACTTAAATCTGGCCATAAACTGTAAAAAATTGTAAAAATCTAAAATTTCAAAAAGAATCAAAATACGTCCATAAACTGTTAAAATCTATTTACGGAACGTCAAAAAACAACAAAAAAATGCTAAATTTTTTTTATAAAATGTTAAAAATTGCAAAGTTCGGCAATAATTGGTTCAAAAAGGCAAACATTTATTTATAGAAAATTAAAAATAGCAAAACCTGGCTATAAAATATAAAAATATTGTAAAAAAGCACAAAATATTGGTCATAAACTGTTAAAAGAATCTATATTTCTGTTAGTAAAAAATTTTTGCCAAAAACAATTGAAAACTTTGAGTTTTGTTTATAAAATGTTAAAAATAGCATAGTCCGGTTTTAAAATAGTAATATATATTTAAACAATTATCAGGAAGAACTAAAATCTGGCTATAAACTGTTAAATTGTATTCAAGGAATATCAAAAAACATCAAAAAAGAGCAAAATTCTATTCATAAAATGTCAAAAACAGCAAAATCCGGCAATAATCACTTCAAAAGTGCAAAACTTTGTTTATAGGTTATTAAAAATAAGAAAGTCTGGCTATAAAGTATAAAATTTTTGTAAGAAAATACTAAATTTCGGTTATAAATTCTTGAAGAATGCAAATTTCTGTTAATAAAAAGTTAAAACAGAAACTAAATTTAGCCAAAAACAATTGAAAATTTTAAAATTCTATTTATAAAATGTTAAAGATACAATAATCCGGCTTTAAAATTTATTTTATTTATTTAAACATTTGTCAAAAAGCATCAAAATCTGGCCATAAACTTTAAAATAATGTAAAAATCTTAATAAAATATCAAAAAGAACCAAAATCCGGCCATAAACTGTCAAATTATTTTTAAAAAATGTCAAAAAACGGCAAAAAAATGCAAAATTTTATTTATAAAATGTCAAAAATAACATAATCCGGCTTTGAGTTTATTTTATTTATTTAAACAATTGTTAAAAAGCACTAAAATCTGGCGGTAAACTGTAAAAAATTGTAAAAATCTTTATAAAAACTTAAAAACAACCATAAACTGTCAAGTTATACTCACAAAATATTTAAAAACGACAAAAAAGTAAAAAACTCTATTTAAGAAATGTCAAAAATAACAAAATCCAGCAATAATTGGTTTAAAAGTGCAAAATTTTATTTATAGAATAGCAAAATTAGCTAAATCTGACTATAAAGTATAAAAAAATTGTAAGAAAGCACAAAATCTTGGTCCCAAACTTTTAAAAAGTGCAATATTCTATAAACAAAAATTTAGAAATAACTAAACCCAGCCAAAAACAATTGAAAGCTTCAAAATTCTGTTTATAATATGTTAAAAATAGCATAACTCGGCTTTAAAATTATTTTATTTATTTAAACAATTGTCAAAAAAAATCAAAACCCGGCAATAAACTGTCAAATTCTGTTCACAGAGTCTTATTAAACGACAAAAAAGTGCAAAAACTTATTTATAAATTTTAAAAATAGCAAAATCCGGCAATAATCTGTTCAAAAATGCAATATTTTATTTATAGAATATCAAAAATAGCAAAATCCAGCTCTAAAGTATAAAAATATTGTGAGAAAGCACTTAATCTTGTTCATAAACTGTTACAAAATGCAATATTCTATTAATAAAAAAAATTTAAAAAACTAAATCTAGCCAGAAACAATTGAAAACATTAAAATTTTGTTTATAAAATGTTAAAAATATCATAATTTGGCTTTAAAGTTATTCTATTTATTTAAACAATTGTCAGAAAGCACCAAAATCCGCTTATAAACTGCAAAAAAATATTAAAATCTTTTTAAAATCTTAAAAAAAAAACAAAATCTAGCCAGAAACTGTCAAATGATATTTACAAAATGTCAAAAAACGGCAAAATTTTAGTTATTTCTTCAATAAATAATTTGTATTTTAGTTATTTCTCTATTAATATTATGCAAAATTTTATTTATAAAATGTAAAAAATAGCAAAGTTTAGCAAAAATTGGTTCAAAAGAGCACAATTTTACTTATAGAAGATCAAAACTAACAAAATCTGACCATAAAGTATAAAAATGTTGTAAAAAAGCTCTAAATCTAGTCATAAACTGTCAAAAACTGCAATGTTCTTTTAATAAAAAGTTTAAAAAAACTAAATCCAGCCAAAAACAATTAAAAACTTTAAAATTCTATTTATAAAATGTTAAAAATAGCATAATCCGGCTTTGAAATTATTTGATTTATTTAAACAATTGTCAAAAAGCATAAAAACTTGGCCAAAAGTGTAAAAAAAGTAAAAATCTTTTTTGAAATCTCAAAAAAAAACAAAATCCGGCCATAAACTGTCAAAGTATATTTATAAAATGTCAAAAAACGGCAAAAAGATGCAAAAATTTATTTATAAAATGTTAAAAATTGCAATTCGGTTAAAAAGTGCAAAATTTTATTTTAGAATATCAAAAACAGCAAAGTCTGGCAATAAAGTATAAAAATATTGTAAGAAAACACCAAGTTTTTGTCATAAACTGTTTATAAATGTAATATTCTATTAATAAAAAGTTAAAAACAAACTAAATTTAACCAAAAACAATTGATAGCTTTAAAATACTATTTATAAAATGTTAAGAAAAGCATAATTTGTATCTGAAATTATTTTATTTAATTAAACAATTGTCAGAAAGCACCAAAATCCGGCCATAAACTGTGAAAACATTTAAAAACCTTTATAGAATTAAAAAAAAAATACAAAATCCGGCCGTAAATTGTCAAATTATATTTACAAAATGTCAATAAACGACAAAAAAGTGCAAAATTTTATGTATAAACTAAATTCCGGCCATAAACTGTCAAATTATATTTACAAAATGTCAAAAACCGACAATAAAGTGCAAATATCTATCTATAAATTGTCAAAAATAGCAAAATCCGCCATTAATCGGTTCAAATATTAAAAACTTTATTTATAGAATATCAAAAACAACAAAATTTGGCGATAAAATAAAAAAATATTATAAAAAAGCACTAAATCTTGGTCATAAGCTGTTAAAAAATGCAATATTCTATTAATAAAAAGTTTAAAAAAACTAAATCTTGTCAAAAACAATTGAAAACTTCAAAATTCTGTTTATTAAATGTTAAAAATAGCATAATCCGGCTTTAAAACTATGTTATTTATTTAAACTATTGCCAAGAAGCACCAAAATCCGGCAAAAAACTGTAAAAAAATGTAAAAATCTTCATAAAATCTTAAAATAAACCAAATTCCGGCCATAAATTGTCAAATTATATTCACAAAATGTCAAAAACCAACAAAAAAGTGCAAATATCTATTTATAAATTGTCAAAAATATCAAAATTTGGCAATAATTGGTTCTAATATTAAATTTTTTATTTATAGAATATCAAAAATAACAAAATCTGGCCAAAAAATAAGAAAATATAATAAAAAAGTACTAAATCTTAGTCATAAATTGTTGAAAAATGCAATATTCTATTACTAAAAAGTTTAAAAAACTAAATCTTGTCAAAAACAATAGAAACCTTTAAAATTTAGTTTATATAATCTTAAAAATAGCATAATAAGGCTTTAAAATTATTTTAATCATTTAAAAAATTCTCAGAAAGCACCAAAATAAGTAAAAAATTGTATTGTTTTTAATAAAATCTTAAAAAAAATAAAAATCTGACTATTGACTGTCAAATTATATTCACGGAATGTCAAAAAACGACAGAAAACTGCAAAATTCTATTTATAAAATGTCAAAAATACCAAATTGTGGCAAATTTATTTATAGAATATCAAAAATAGCAAAATATGGCCATTAAGTATAAACAATTTGTAAGAAATTACCAAATCTTGGTCATAAACTGTTAAAAAATGCAATTTTCTGTTAATAAAAAGTCAAAAGAAACTAAATCTAACCAAAAATAATTAAAAACTTCAAAATTCTGTTTATAAAATGTTAAAAATAGCATAATCCGGCTTTGAAATTATGTTATTTATTTAAACATTTGTCCAAAAGCACCAAAATCTGGTCATAAACTGTTAAATTATGTTTACAAAATGTCAAAAACGGTCTAAATGTGCAAAATTTTATTTATAAAATCCAAAAAATTATTAAAAATAGCAAAATTTGGCCATAAAGTATAAAAATGTTGTAAAAAACCACTAAGTCTTTGTCATAAACTGTTAAAAAATGCAATATTCTATTAATAAAGAGTTTAAAAAAACTAAATCTTGCCAAAAAATGTTAAAAATAGGAAATTCTGCTCATAATTGGTTTAAAACTGCAATTTTTTTATAAAATGTCAAAAATAGACCATAAAAAATGTAAAAATCTTTATAAAATTTCAAGAAATTGTCAAAAAACGGCAATAATGTGCAAAGTTCTAATTATAAAACGTCAAAATTAGCAAAATCTGGCATAAATTGGTTCAAAAGTGCAAAATTTTATTTATATAATATCAAAAATAGCAAAATCTAGCCACAAATTATGAAAAAATTGTAAGAAAACACCAAATGATTGCCATAAACTGTTAAAAACGCTATATTCTTTTAATAAAAAGTAAAAAAAAACTAAATCCAGTCAAAATTCTATTTATAAAATGTTAAAAATAGCATAATCCGGTTTTGAAATTATTTTGTTTATTTAAATAATTGTCAGAAAACACCAAAATTCAGCTAAAAACTGTAAAAAAATGTAAAAATCTTTATAAATAACCAAAAAGAACCAAAATCTGGTCATAAACTGTCAAATTATTTTTACAAAATGTTAAAAAATGACAAAAAAGTGCAAAATTCTATTATAGTTTTTTTTTTAATTATCAAAACCTTTCAAATTATATTTACAAAATGTCAATAAACAACAAAAATGTTAAAAAAAGCATAATCCAGCTTTGAAATTATTTTATTTATTTAAACAATTGTCAGAAAACACCAAAATCCGGCCATAAACTATAAAAAAAATTAAAAATCTTTATAAAATTAAAAAAAAAACAAAATCCGGTCATAAACTGTCAAATTATATTCAAAGAACGTAAAAAAACGACAAAATAGTGCAAAATTTTATTTATAAAATGTCAAAAATAACAAAATCTGGTCTTGAAACATCAAAATATTGTCAGAAAACGCTAAAATTAAGCCATAAACTGTGAAAAAGTTTTATAAAAACTTCAAAAGCAAAAATATTGCTAAAAAACACTAAAATTTGGCTTTAAAAATTGTAAAATTTTTATCATAAAATATTGACACAGCAAAATATAGCTCTGAAATATCAAAATATTGTAAAAAACCACCAAATTTTATTTATAAAATGTCAAAAATAGCAATATTTTGCAATAAATTTAGCTATAAAATATTAAAACACTGTTTAAAAGCAAATAAACCTGTTAAAAAGTTAAAAAAATATTCATAAAATGTTTAAAACAATCAAAATCTGGTTTTAAAACATCAAAATATTGTTAAAAAACACTAAAATTTAGCAATAAGCTGTAAAAAAAATAAATTTTACTTATAGATTATTAAAATTTTTAAAATCCTGCTATAAAATCTTAAAATACTGTTAGAAAACACTAAATTCTATTTATAAAATGTCAAAAATAGTAGAATCTGGCCATAAAATATCAAAATACTGTTAGAAAACGCTAAAATTGGGCTATATACTGTTAAAAAGTGTAAAAATTTATTGTATGTAATGTCAAAATTAGTAAAATACGTTATAAAATATTAAAATATTGTTAAAAACACTAAAATCCCGACATTAACAGTTAAAAAATACAAAGCTCTTTTTAATAAAAGTCAAAATAACTTATTTTATTAAAATCGGACTAATAATAGTTTAAAAGTGCAAGGTTTTGTTCATAAATTGTCAAAAATAACAAAATCTAGCTACTAAACACTAAAATATTGTCCGAAAATCTGTTAAAAATGAACAATTGTAACGTGTAGTGCGTATAGAATGGCGAATAGGCCACTCAACTTACACGTTATTGTTAATATTGGAAACAATCTGGTGAGGCAAGTTTCCGGGAATTTTCCGGAAACCCTGCAGCCACTTTAGTGTAAATCTGGTTGTTACCGAGAAAGGTTTTTTTTTATGTATTGCATATGTGCGGATTGAATTCGTTTGGCATGACCGGTCTTTGACGCAAGTGCGGAAAACGTTATAGTATAATTTGTAATATATATGTACCTATGTACCTATATAATAAATCCTACCTGTCCTTCAGTAAAACTTAGGCCCCGCCGACAGCTAGCCGGAGCCGCCACCTCAAGTGGTGCATCTTTGCAGCCGGTAGCAATATTTGGCTACAAAATATTAACATATTGTTAAAAAAAACAAAATTCAATTATAAACTGTTAAAAAGTAGATTTTTATTTTAATAAATTATTAAAAACAGTAAAATTTGGTCATAAAATATTAATAGTTATATAGTGTCACAATATAATAATTTTGTTAAGAAGCAAAGCATTTAAAACTTGTTTATTTTTTGCGTAGAAAATGGAAAAAAACTGGGTCTTCCCGGTATTGGTACAAATACCACCTTGACTGCTTTCTAGTTGTTTGGTATTTGTAAAAGTGTTAAGCTTGTTCTAAAGATTTTGCATACAGGTTCTTTCTGCACTGTGTATCTTTTCAGTAGCATAATGGGATAAATTCCATTAGATCTTAGCAACTTATTTTATGTTTTTCTTCTTTTTTTTTTGTTAGAACGATGTTTGTATTATTTATCTTTTTATAGTTATTCCTGAGCAGTGAGAGCGTGGCGCAGTAGTCTAGGCATCCGGCCGCTGTACCAAAGATTGTAGGTTTAATTCTCATAAACCGTGATATACTTTTTACTTTCTATACGCTCTCCCACTCCCCAAGTCGCTTTGCCAGCGTGAGGTTTTACGGCTAAAAAACCTTCTCTGATGGAGTGATGAATTCTCCAGTGGTTCGGAATCCACTTAAAACTGTAGGTCCTTTGTAATGTAAGTTCCCATCATTACAAGCAGAGAAGAGGCTAAGATACTAGCAGTAGCGTATGAATGGCTGACGAAGAAGAAGAAGAAGTTATTCCTGTAATGTTAAGGTTCAACTATCCTTCCATTGTTTTGGAGGTCTTCTAGGTGGTTTTATTGTAACGGGTTTTTATTGTTTTGCCTTAATTAATTATGGTTTTTGCTTTTTCTTTGTGCTTTTTGATTGACAATTTTAGGTCAGCATAAGGCCTAAAAAAATGTTTGCAGCAGCTTTTGCAGAGTGCCCTTGACCGATTCTGGGTATTTCCTGTTTTTGATTTGCAGAGATCTAATGTTTCCAGTACGGTTTTTGCTTAAGACTTTTTGTAGAACTGTTTTAAACTTACTCACAGTATCTTTTCCACAATTCTTTTTAGTAACTAATAAATATTGTATTTTGGCATTGTGCTTATCAGTCTTTCTGAGCTCTGTGATTGCTTTTTAGTCACGTGCGCAGATTGCCCAAGTTAGTCTTTTGGCTGAGCTATCTCTTACATATCTCTGCACAAACAGCAGAAAAAGGGATTTTTTTATTTTATAAACTGACATCTTTAACGACGCTGGTTTGAAATGTTTTAAACAAATTGTTTTTAGTATTATTACATTTACATGTTATCGTTTGAGATTGACAACATGTTTTTATTATTGGCTTTAATTACTCAACTTTCAGTAGGTAGGCAACCATACAAACATCAAGCAGGTGAGGCTTTATATGCATCTTAGCATACACAGATGAAGCCAAATCTGAATGCGCTGTTGCCAAATTTGCACATAATACTTTACAGGGTCTGAATATTTTGAATCTCCTGCTTTGTAGCTATTTTTTAATTTTTGAGTTTTGCGTCAAATGACATTTTGACATTTTTTTTCATATATTTTGAAATATTTAAATTTACTGCTGACCGCCATTTTTGACAATCATTTGAATATTTTGCCAAATTGCTATATTGAAATTTTTGATCACCTTGTATATATGGCGTCCATCTTAGCAAATTTTTTATTGATTACCCTGTATATGGAAAGTGGAGGGGGAAATATGACGCATGCGCAGTTGCTAAAAGTGGGTAGTAGATAGATAGTAGATAAACATTTTAGGATTATTATATAATGTTTTGTAATAGTTAATTGATAAATTTTACTATCTTACAACATTTTCCAAAGCTTATTTTGTATATACACAATATATATACACAAATAAGTGGACATAATTTTACATTATATAATATAATTAATCATTATAATTATTCTACGTATACAAAAGAAATGGTTTTTGCTCATGACCTAGAAAATAATGAAAACTTGTATAAATGATTGCTTTAATTTTAAAGTGAAGACAGATAGATAGATATTTTTCAACTAAACTACTCCCATTTCATTTTAAATTAAAAATTAGCACTCACAATTAAATTATATAGAACAACGCCCAACATTTATTTGAATGCACTAGTTTATCCCAGATTTTAAACTTGGAGCTAATAATTTATATGAAAATAATTCTACTGTCAAACCATAAATTTTGTGCTTTACTTCAACTTTTATTTAAACAGTACGAAGAAGGTATAATAATACAATTTAGTTTGCTTGTATAGACAATATGGGTTCATATACAATGCAATTTTTTTTGCATAGAATATATCCATAATGAAAATGTTTGTACCCAATATGCAAATTTAGTATGATTGATGCATCTTGAGAATTCCTTATGTCTGGAACACAAGAGCTTTAGGAAAGCAGTGATAATTAACCTAATCTCGTTATTGTAGGGCCTAAATGTTTTAGAGTTATTTGTTTAGGTGTAAAATTTAGAGGATCTGGATCAGCACAATGAAAGGATAATGAGTGGCGAGGTCGAAATTGTAGGTGTAAATATTAAATTAGCCAGAAGCGCTGACGTTAACTGTCCTTTGGAATTTATGGTTTGAGGTAAACTATTTAAAACTATATGAAAAGTATTTGGATGTGAAGCTTTACAATATTAAACGCAGCATTTTTAGATATTAATTAACATTCTTATGAGATTTATATTGAAGTATTTAAAAAATTAATTAAATAAATTACTGTGGTTTTGATCACTTTTATTAAATTAAGTAGCACCTTTTCATCACAAAAACACGGGAAGTAACATATGAGATAACACATTTTCTAAAAGTACAATGTTTAATATTTAATGTACATGATAGGGGAAGAGTTTTCCCCAAATACTACATTGGGAGTAATAAATATTTACAGAAGCTCAGCCAATTTATCTTTTTGTTGTTATCAATATACAAAATTATGTTACTAATTATAATTTATGCGCGGATGTAAAACTTAAATTAGATTTAAATTTTTTGCGCTGTGATGTGTCCCAAAAGGATGATCCATGCATCAGATTCAAAAATAATTTTTAATTATAAAATCGATTGGAAAAGCCTTCAGGTTCTTAATTTAATTTCCTCATGAAAGGATTTTAATATTTTTGATCTCCTACAACGAATATGTAATTAATCACACGCTTAAGTAAACAATTATAACATATGTATTCGATTTAGTACTTTCCTAGGTTTACCCTATCCGATGCATAAATGATTGGATATCAACGATTTGTTGTGACTGTATTAATCTAATTGCGTTGGGAAGCAATGCATTGCCATATTTACCTTTACGGTAAATCAATACAATATAAAACTCGTAGTATTAAAAACGTTGAAATATAGGAATATATCCATTACACACACCCTTCAAAGAAATATAAATCCTAATAAGAATAATAATTTATGCAGGGCCCGTACTAAGGGGATGCGACTACATCGCACCCCTCACTTTAAGCGTACTGCAAAGAATTTCTACCTCGGAAATTTCTCCCATTCGAATTCTAACCTCTCGTGAAAATGTTCACCGCCAAAAATTGTCGCTGCTCGGGATTTTTTCGTGGGATTATTTGAGAGGTGGGGTCGTAATATGGAACGGGGCTTATATTTTCGATTTATTTTTTTGTTGTTATTTACTGACTGCCTTTAACCCACGCTAGCAATGATTTTTCACGTATTTCATTTATCTTTTTTTTATTTAAATAAATGAAATATTTTGTTTAACTTACAAAGTCATCAATTATAAAGCAAAAAAATGTTTATTAAAGAGAAATAAGCAGACACTTTGCATGCCTTAATTAGTGTGTTTAGTCTGCAAGTTATATTATTTATAAATAAATTATTACAATATCAACAATGCTAAAAGCATTTAGATTAATTATAAAAAAACTGCAACCTTAAAAGTTAGCTTAAAGTATTATGGTTAAAAAGACATATAAAGTTTAGATTAGGCGTTTGCTGTATTTTTTTTTTTAACATTTTCTTTTTTCTGAACTGTAATCCAGTTTACTTTGATAGCTATTGAGTAAAACAAATAAAACACATTTGCTATGTACTACATCACGAATATATTTAAAAAACCGTAACTAGTTTCAACTTTTACATAGTCATCATCAGACGGTGATACAAACAAGCATAATAAAGATTCTAAATACCCTAGCAACGTGTTATTATCACAAGCAATTTTATAAATATCTACAGACGTGAGGCTTGATGCGGAAAAAAGTAGAGCAACAAGTTTCAATAACTGTTGTGTTAAATTGTTTCTTTACCTAGTGTTTTAAGGTATGCACCTTTCATCGGTATGCCTAGCATCTCACCGGTCAGAAAGACAATTTTTTTTGTGTGGCGTGGCGTGGATTCATCGTTCGGGGGGCGCCGACTAAACCCTACTCAATTTGGGAATTCCCTAAAAGTTTAAGACCGTTTGGCTTATTGACCTTTAAAGATGTTTTTAAAAGATGGACTAAGTTTCAGATTTTGTTTTGGATGGAGTTTTACCCACTTACCAAAAAGTAACTTAGCTACTATTGAATTCACTGGTTGTTTGTAAATAGATTCTTCTCGATCTAGTTTGGCAAATTTTGCCAGATCAGGATTGGAGTGAACCGCAAAGCTTTTGAAGTATTTTTTGGTCAAAGCTTTAGTCGGTCCAAATGTCAAAATTTTGAACAAACTATGGAGCTTCAGTAAGCATCCGCAAAGTTTTGCTTTAGAAAGCCTCAAGACAATTGAGGTGGAAGTTTGCAGCCGTACCCCAAATGGGGAAGGCGTATGTGATCCTCCAATCTAATGATCAAGCTCTTTTTTTTTTTTTTTTTTTTTAAGTGGCCCTTGAGAATAACTAACGCAGGGCAATACTTTTTGGTTTTCTTCTCTACGTTAGTTCTGTTGTCATTTTGTCCTTATCATGTCTGTCTCTAGTCTATTATTAGTTTGAGATGAGCTGGTTTCGGCCTTGTAGGATTCACACAGACTGCTGTGGCAACACATGCTGTCTCCGGCTCATCTCTCCCTATACCCTATTTGTTGTCTGTCCTATACTGACGTTCATCTCTCCTTTCTGCCATTCTATTGTTATTTAGCCTAGTTGTTTGATTAGTCCTTAGATGTCTTCTTAGTTTTTCTAAGTCTTTATTCACTTCTTTGTTGGCGTAATCTCTCTCTTTCATGAATATTTTGTGGAGCTCCATTAGGTGTACCTCCTTTGGTAATCCTAGATTTGCCAATTTAACTTCTAAGGATATTCTTGAGTCTCAATTTGGAATTATTTCTTTGTGTCCCCTGGTTGCCAATTATACTCTGACCATTTCAAAGGTTACATTGTCAGTCAACCTCGAAATGGCGTATCTACCATTTGAAAATTCTCTGGTCAGTTCCGTCAGTTTGCTTTCTTTGAGCAGCTCTTTTCTATTTTTTCCTATTTCTGCAATTTTGGTTGGTAGTAATGTTTCACTGTATATTCTTTTCTTGTCTACTTTCTCCTCTTCCATTCCTTGGTAGGCATAGTTGTATGTTCTTTTGCTTTCACTTAGCTTCTTTTTCCTCCTTCCTTTGTCTTCTGTGGCTTTTGATGTGTGTGTTTACTTCCATTTTCGTTTATCTATATCTTGAGTTTTCAAACTTTTCTATCTTTTTTCTCATTACTGCCGTTGCATAGTTTCTTAATGCTCTCCATTTGTTTTCGTCATTCAGGCAAATATTAATTATTGAAGATTTATCAATTTTGTTTTCCAATACATTCACTAACTCTTTCCTATCATTTTCCCACGCACTCTATTAGCGTATGTTCTGCGTCGTCATACGTGTCTTCTTGGCAGAATATACATTTTTCTTCTTTCTCCATTTTATTTATATTTTGTAAATACATTCTAAAGGCTCCACGTCCGGTGAGTAGTTGTGTTGTATAGTAACACGTCTCCGGTTTGTTCTCTACCCATTCCTTTATTTCTGGTATTAACTCTCTTGTCCATTCACCTTTTTTCCGTCTTTCCACTGTGTCTGCCATTTTTTCATTGTATTATCTCTTGCTTGTCTCTTTGCTTCTTGTTTACTATTTCCTTCATTTACCAGTTTCTTTATGTTTAATCTTTCTTCTACCATCAAGTCTGCAAGTAGTGTCGCCGCGATTACTTCTAGCGCTTTTTGCGACACCGTTCTATAAGTCCTACATATCCTTAACGAGCTTGCTCTAGTGGTTCTTCTTATTTCTTTTCTGTATTTTTTTGTCTTTAAGGCATCTTCCCATGTTGCGTACAATAGTTTACTTTTGGCCGCCGTTGCTATTAGCCTTCTTGCCTCTTGTCTTGGTCCTCCTTTCTTTGGCATAAGCCTACTAAGCATTCCATCTATTTTCTTTGTTCCTTTTACCGCTTCCTTAATCTGTTCGTTCCATCCTTTTGCTTTCAGTGTAACTTTAAGGTATTTAATCTTCTTCCCTATGGTTATTATTTGTTCACCTACCTGTATTTTTCCGGTTCCTCTATTTGTTCTCTTTGTCGATAACCATGCCGCTTCCGTTTTCTGTGGTGCTAATTCTAGCCCTTTACTTTTTATCCATCTCTTTATCATACTAATTGCCAACTCTAGCCTTTCCTTTAGTTCTTCTATGTCTGCATCCCTACCTACTAAAGCTAAGCTGTCAGCAAATGCCGTTATCGTCACCTCGTCTGGCAGCCGCATTCCGAGAAGCTCATTATATACCAAGTTCCATAATTTGGGTTCTGAGTGCTGAGGCTTGTAGTACCCCTCTGGTCAGTCTAAATTTACCCTTTTTGGTCACTAAGTTTATTCCTTGTAGGTAACTCTATATTATTTTGATCGTTTTCTTTGTCAATTCTTTCTTTTTTGCTGCTTCTATAATTGCTTCCCATAGTACGCTATTAAACGCGTTTTGTATATCTAACGCCATTATGATGCAATGCTATCTTCTCCTATGTGGGCCGCTGTTTGCTTCTTTTGCTACCGCTTTTACCTTCTCGATAACTCCTAGCGTCGATCTCCCTTTGGTAAATCCGTATTGTTCACTTTCCCTTCCACTCCTTTCTTCTATTTTTTTCTCTATTCTTCTCACAATAACTTTTTTCATTATCTTTGCTAATGTATTGATTAAACAAATCGGTCTATACGTCTTTGATTTACCTGCTTCTTTCATCTTCTCAATCAGCACTAAGTTTGCCTTTTTCCAACATTTCGGGAATGTTCCTTCATTTAGACATCTGTTTATTATTTGTGGTCAAGCTCTAGAACCAAGTTTTGTTTCAAAGCAACATGTCACTATTTTGACGTTTGTAAACCGCAAGGTTTTTAAAGTACTTTTTGGCCAAAGCTTTGGTTGGTCCAAATTTTGAACAAATTATAGAGTTTTAGTGAGTATCCGCTAAGTCTTGCTTTGGAAGGCCTTAGGACAATTGAAGTAGAAGTTTGCAGCCGTACTCTAAATGGGGAATGCTCATTGGTTTGATGGTCAAAGTTTAGAGCAAGTTTTGTCTAATATAGATTGTATATGAAGCTTGTAATAAAGTCAAATATTACTCCAACATACTCGGCAGTGTTGGACTACGGTATCAAAAGTGGCTTTTTGTAGACTTAAGGTAACCAATTTAGTTGACCTTAAAAAGTAGATAGATGGTTGTTAGCATATTGAGCCATTTTAACCCCGTGCATGACATGGCTTCAAACAGGTTAAGTAGGTGCGGCAAGAGAATGTAGCCTTGAGAAACTTCAGCCTGGTTCTGCCGTAAGGTAAAGATGTAATTTTTGAGTTTGACTGCCAGATTTCTGGAATTTAGATATGAAGCTAGCAGCCTTATAATACGCAAAGAAAATTGTAGTCTGATTAGAATTAGAAGTCTTTTGTGCCAAACTTTGTTAAACAATTTTTTGACGTCAAAAACTGTCTGAAACCTTTGACAGTGTGGTCCGCCACTTGGTTGATTCTGAACTCGTGTTGGTGGAAAGGAAGAAGAATGTTCATCTCTGTGTGCTCTTAAATAATATTCAAGATTATTTCATCAGTAGGCTTATAGGCCAATAGTTTTGAAAAAATATTTTGTTTTTCTCTGGTTTAATAACTTCTCTAATTCGAGAAAGTCTAACGCTGTCTGGTGTAGTGTCATCGTCAGCGGTTTTCAGTAAATCTTTGATTTTCCTGCAAACCCTTTCAATTTGCTTAAAACCTGTATAGTCAATGTACAAATTGGCTGTCTGCTTTGATCATTCTTACCGTAAATGGCGGGAATAAGAACCAGTCTGCTCCTAAGGGTTTTGAAAATCTTCTACATCAAATTTTTGTCTTCTGTGAAAGATTCTAGCGTATTATTCCAGCACTAATTTTTGTGTTTTTTTATAGACATTTGAACTTTGTTGTAAAGTCGACTTTTGCCATTGATGTGCAACTTTTCACGTTTGGATCAACGCTTTTGTTTTTTGTGATAAAGGGATTATTGACAAAAATCTGAAAAATTTTAGAAACCTTTTCCAAAACTTGTTGGACTTAGTAGTAGTTAAAAGTGCGACGGTTTTTTCAATTTCCTTAGTCGTTTGTACTAGAATCAGACTACCAATGCTATCTTCTAAGCATCAAGAAAAAATAATCCAATCCGTCTGTATGACAATTTTTTTCCCTTTCTAGACTTCTTTCTAAGTAGCTTCAGTTGTACCGGACTGTGGTCAAAGCTTAGGCCGTTTATTGTTAACGTTTTTTAATATTGCCACGTCAAAAACGTTTCCTCTGTGGTTTGCTATAAAAAAATGGTTTTGTCTGAACCCAGGACAAGCAAATTTTTTTGCACAACGTAGTCAAACAGAGCTCCACCTTTGACTTTAGTTTTTTGGCTGTTTTACGATTATTGTGGGATGTAAATTAGCAAAAACTGTATAAAAACTGCAGTTTCAATACGGTTTTGCAAACAAATATAACCAAAAACAATCCTGATTGTGCCAAGCCTTGGCACAGTCGCTACTATTGCGTTTGATTTGAGTGAGATTAAGTGAATGTATTTAGTTTTTTTGGCGCACAAAGTTGCAAAAATTAAGTTTGTTAATACTAGGGTAATGCGCAAGCGTAAAATTTGTTTAAAGTTTTGCGCTTGCGCAATACCGACAACGGATTATTTAATTTTTGGTAACAAACATGAACAGAAAAGAACAATAGATTAAACTGCGCTTTGTTCAAATTAAGTATTACCCAAAAGTTTTAATCTTTCCTACACACAAACTGAGAGGCAGCGCAATGCAAAGCTGTTTTTAAAGGTAGCAAAAGTAATAAATATCTCCGCAAGGATAACAAAAAAAATTTCAATAACAAAGCAATTAAAAAAAAAAAATTATTCAGTTTCAAGAGTGCAAGAATACAATACGACTGACGTAAACGCTTGCAAGACTTTGTTCAAAATTTTGATACAGTTCTTACCTTAACAACGCCACTAAAAATCTGCTTGCTGCTCTGCTATCAAAAGTAGAAGTAACCTTTTGAGGCGTTATTGGGGCAGATTTTTATGGTAAACTTAAAAGCAAATTTGTGGTTAACAGTAACTTGAGTAAAGAGTAGGTTTTGCTACAAAAATGATTTAGATTACTTCTAAAGATGTTCTAATGTTTAATTTGTGGCTAATTCTAAATTTGGAATGACGTTTTTACATGTATTTTGTCTATGCTGGTGGAGATACAAATTGTCAACGTCATTGTAGGTGGTGCAAACAATTTTTTACAAAAGTTTTTGCGTTGTTTTTGCCTTGATCTTAAGTAAAATAAATGTGTTGCGCGCTGTTTTGCGTATAATTAGAGTTAAACTAACATAATTAGTTGCATGAGAAAAATTGGACACAAAGTACGTATAAAAACAAAGTAAAACGCATAATCTGTACGTTTTTACGGTATATAAAATAAATAATCATTACGTAAAACTTGAGCTGGGAAATGAACACTAATTGAGCTGAGCAAGTCAAAAAAATCAATAACTTCACAAAACACTTTGAAGTGTTAAATGAAGATAACAGCAATTAATATGCCAAAATCTTAATTTGAAAATAGCAGTTTTGGGTATTTGCTAACAAAGTTGCACTTATACGCCAAAAAACAAAACAAAAAAAATTTTGGTTGAGTTGTAAAAAGACTACACATTTAAGCAATACTCAAGTTGAGTGCATACTAAAGCATTGTAAAAAATATTTTTAGACTACAAAGTTTATGTTACGCTTGACAAAACTTTAAAACTGATAAACGTTAGCCACAACAACATTGATACTTGGTGTAAATAATAAGGTAAAATCAAACGTAATTAAATTATTTTACTTTTTTTTGTTGGTTTGGGGATAGTTTCTAAGGTTTTTCTAAGTTTTGATGTGTTTTTTATAAGCCAATATTGTCATTCATTTATTTTAAGCAGTTGTTGGCTTTGACAGTTTTATTTATACTGGTTTTGTATAATTTAAAAAATTGAAATCAAATAAATGTTGTGTTTTTGTTCAAAAATTTGTCCAGAGTGTAAATGGTGATCATTTTTTTGGAACTAGAAACCTATACAAAGTTTTACTTAATAGTACAAACAGGAGCGCATAGAGTATGTTTTAACTTTTAGGCTAAATTACAAGCTTTTTAGCTGTTTTTGTACCATTGTTTTTAAGCTGTTGCCAAAAGAAAAAAAATGGGAGGGGGGGGGGGGGGTTGACTGTTAATCTAACTTCTATTGTAAAGGTTTCTGTTACTTTCTTAGTTTTATTGAATCTTTCTTAGAAACGTTATAAACTGTACTGATTGTTGGCAATTGGTGTTTTAAGCTGTTGCCAAAGGAAGGGGGGGGGGGGGGGGAATTGATTGTTAATCTAATTTGGATTTTGTAGTTTTTTGTTCATTTTTTTAGTTGCATTAAATTTTTTTTAGAAACGTTGTAAGCTGTACTGGTTGCCTGTAACTTGTATTTTAAGCCATTTCCAAAAAGGAGGGGGGGGGGGAAGTTGACTGTTAATATAACTTGCATTTTGTGGAGGTTTTTTCCACTTATTTAGTTACATTAATTTTTTTTTTAAAACGTTGTAAGCTGTACTAGTTGTCGGATATTTGTATTTTAAGCTGTTGCCGGAGAGGGGGGGGGGGAGTGTACTGTTACTCTAACTTGCGTTTTGTAGAAGATATTTTCATTTTTATAAGTGTATTATTTTTTTTATTTATTTGTAAGCTGTGCTGGTTGCCTATTACTTGTGTTGTATTTTTGTTAAAATTGTTGTAAGTTGTGTTTGGTAACTTGTAGTAATTGCTAATTTAAATTTTAAAATTAAATTTTTAAAGCATTAAAAAAAAGCTTAGCCAACAAGTTTATACTTTGTTTTAGTATTTTTTAGAGTAGGTATCAAACCGCACTTTCTTGCCTCATCAAACTGTTTTTTTTTTTTTAAATTTATTTTTAATGTTTCCAAATCTCACAAACAGTTTGTTTTGCTGGCCACTTTGCCACATTTTTGGCAAAACGCATTTACTTGCAATACTTGACTACAATACAATGGTGGCACGCTCAAGCACTCAACCACCACACCGAGCAATTACGTTGTATATTAATTAGTTGACATATAATTTTGCAATTTTTGTCGTAAGCTATTATTTTATTCTATTGAAAAAGAAAAATTGTTTTTTCTTTGTTTGCTACTGATTAATTTTTTCTTATTTTAGTTTATATTTTAGCATGCTTGGCTTTGCACCTGCATTAAATTATTAAATACAACACAATCATAGTCAGTGAAGCTAAAATATCAGCTATAACTAACACCAATATATCATTTACTATACAATCACATCAAAGTATTTAAATAAAAACTCCGCTCACCGTCTCTTAATTAATTCAACCTCTCAGATATTCTTGTCAGCGTGTATAAAACTGCTTGTTACTATTGTACTGTATTTTGCATACAATTCTAAAGTTTCACCAACAAGTGTAAGCTTAACAATCTTTTGTGTTTCAAATGCCAGTACACAGCATGCTCTCAACGGCTGTTAAGTATAAAACTTGAATGCTTAACACGATATAAACGCAAAACTTTAAAACTTCTAAATACTTTCTTTAAAAATCATATTCCACGTTACACTTTTGGATTTTGAATTATGTTTTACTTTTTATATTAAATTGTTATTTTTTATAAAAAAGATTTGTACAAATTAAATGTGTTTCTTTAACAAGACAAACCTGTACTAACCATATGTCCGTCCACAAACAAATAATCACTGGAATCAATTATACAAATTACAATCGCTAAAATATAGATGGTGTTGACACAGCACTTACTCAAATCCCAATGCAATTGTGTGTTAGTAACCACCTTCTAATTATAATACCTAATGCAGTCATCATGTATGTTATGATTCCTGAATTGTATAATCCATGTGTCAATGTTAATAACTCATATTGTTACGCAAACGTTATGATTTAATAAAAATAATTAATTAGTATTGTCCCGCAATAAAGTTTAGCTTTTTTTGAGATACTGCTGAGGTGGCGACTGTAGTGAGAAGCATGGAATGGGCTATCGATTAGTAATTTTCCCTCTGACGGTTTTCCGAGCACCTGAGACCGGAGAACGCTACTGATTCTCATTCAAGCTGCCAACATACTTCCTGAATGTTTTCCTCATTCAATTTATCGGCGATACAAACTACCAACGTTTGAAATATTTTACCATTTTATGGCGGTTATAATTTATGTGATATGCAAAATGAGCATAATTTATTCTTTTTTCATTTAGTTGAAGCAATGACAATATTTGTAAGAAAAAATAAGTAATATATTATATTTATTAATAAAATGTATTCAATGTTATGACGGGTGCGTTATTGACCCAATTAAAATTGATTTGTACTGTTTTATATCTCTGATTTGTATTATTTTGTAATAATCAATATAATTGGAATAAATTATGCACAAAATTGTATTACTGTCTAGTCTGGAATTTCAGACGGATTTCAACGGCTGTCACAAACGTTGCAGCGGGCTCGAATAGATCCATTAACTAAGAAAGCCTGTTGTCATTTATATTTTCTTTCTTAATTGTGTAATTTAATGTTAGTCTCGACAGTTTCCTCCGTACACCTGTCGCTCCCACTGTTTCATCTGTGATTCAAACGTGAGGGGTAATATCCCAAAATATTACATGTTCTTAAAATATGGAATTTTATTATATATAATAAAGAATGTATATTTCAATCTTGATTCTTTTAAACCTTTTCATTGCTGGGAAAGGTTTATGGAAATTATATTCTTTCAGAACTTTGTATGAAATAGTGTTTCGTTATATATCTATATAAACCAAGCAGGTTTTAAATAGAAACGTCCGTAATGTAGTTACAACTATAAAAAATGAAACAAAAGGCAGAAAGACTTCGGTCGATAGCCTTTTTTTTATACTCAAACCAATTGTCTGTATATAAATATGAAATAAATATATTTGCTGCTACTATTTGAAACAAAATTAAATGTAAAAAAAATAATTAAAAGCTATGCAGTTAAGATTTAAAACCGAAATAGCGCAGTCGGTTAAACAATGAAACAAAATACGGATAAAATATATTTTAATTTAAGAAACTTAAAAAATTGCTCAAATTCAATAAGATAACAAAATAATGTCAAAATTTTAGATATTTTATTGATATACACTAATATGGTGCAGTCTGTATGAGCGAGTAGCTTCTTCTACTATGACTCATCCGCCCAGTGTTAGTCATCAAAGAATTCACCGTTTCTCAAACCTCTTGTGTTCTTGTAGCTATTATAAACACAAGAATACATACAAAGGTCATTTTATTATTAAAAACCTGATTAAAAATAAATTCCTTAATAACTAACGCTTGGGTGAATGGGCGGGCATCAAGTTTAAATTGTAGGCAAGTAACTTCTTCTACTATGACCTACCCATCTGCCCACCCATCTGCCCAATCAACAAAAGATCTAAAGTATAATATTTTAATTAAAATAAACTAAAAATAGCAAAAAATATTTTAGATTAAATTTATTAAAAACATTTCTTCTTGTTTTGTAACTAAGAATTTCAAATAAATTAGCCCAATTAAAATAATTATTAATTTGACTATCAATACCAATAAAGGAATATCTATAATCAGTTATATTAAATCAGTGCCAATTAGTTTGAGTTACAAGCTTACTTGTTTCACATTAAGGTAGTAGTAGTTTCAGCTTTCATCATCAAATTTCAGTAAAGCACTGTTCAACTCAATCAATCGTGATTGCAATTAATAATTAATATTACACAAAGTATATATATTGTGCTATTAATCCATCGGTTAATTAATTTTAGAACAAATAATTCAAATTGAAATTTAATAATAACTAAAACAAATATTAATTAAATGACATATTTTTTAATTATTATAATTGCTATTGAAATGTTAATATGTATTTAGTGGAAAACATTTAATTAATAAAATTTATTGATTTGTTTTTAATTTAATACAATTTAAAAAATTAGTTGAAATTGTAATTAAATTTAAAATCGATTATTAAAATCGTCTATTAAAGCCGATTAGTAGACTACTTTTGTAAAGGGCGATTAGTCTTCAAATTGTCGACAAAATTAACAATTAATTGGCTCTGTGTTTTGATAAGCTGTTATAAGTTAAATTAATCACACATGTATGGCGCTGATATTTTAAATTCATCAAAATAGACCGGTTACAACTTGTTTTTTTTTTTAATTAAAAATAATTTATATTTAGCTAATAAAAATGGCAAAAAAAACGAATTTTTAAATCTGCTATAAATCTACTAAAACACACTAAAATGGCGCAGTCTGTGTGTTACAAATTAAAATTTAAAATGTTATTTAAGATTTTTAACATATTGTAATGTTGTTTTTTTTTTCAGGTAAGAAACGATTTATGCTACCAAACTCGTTAGTTGATAGGATTTTGCAAAGATGTAATGGTTACGCCTTGGTTTTGGTATGAATACGACTTTTACTTTTTTCCATGCTATGCATGCTCTATAGATTCTTGCTAGTTAAATTAGGACAATATCTTTCATTGTAGAAAAAACAGGAAAAACGCTTTGTATGAAAAAAAGTTTTTAATTGCCCATGCTATCCGCACTTTTTGAATAAGGAAAGACTGTCTGGCAAAAAATCAAGAAACCTCCTGATATCAGCTTTCTAAATTAAAGATAGAACACAGTCTATCCGCCATCTTAAAGCTATTTGGCAAAAAGTGAGTGTAGAACGTTTTGACGGCGGTCCGTGCACTTTTAATAACACTCACTTCAACCAAAAAATTGTCTGCGGCATTCAAAGTTAAATATAGAATACAGTGCATCCGTTATCTTAAGGTTGTTTCCAAAAACCAAGATATCAACTTTTTAAGTTAGATAAAACACAGTTTATTTGTTACTCTGAAGCCTTCTAGAAATAAGAGCAGAACGTTTCAATCTTTTGGGGCCTTCTGACAAGAAGTACAGAGCGTTTAGACGTGCACTTTTAATAACACTCACTTTAACCAAAAAAGTTTCTGTTTGCAAGCACAAATTCTTCAAGAAACAAAAATATCCACCTTTGAAGTTGAAGATAGAATACAGTGCAACCATCATCTTAAGGCAATCTCGTTTAAAGTGTAAAACGTTTAGACGACGATCCATGCAGTTTTGATAACGCTCTAAGAAACTAAGATATTTATTGTCTTTTAAAGTTAAAGATAGAATATAATGCATACGCTTTCTTGTGAAACTCTGATTAAAAGCGCGTTTAAACGGCGGTCCGTGCACTTTTGATTGATAACACACACCGCAATCAGAAAATCGCAATGTCAGCGGCTGGGTTGAAGATGAGAAGAAAGCAACCATGAATGCTCTTAAAAAATAGTTTGTAATGATCACGGTGAAAGGTTCTCAGTCTAGGAGTGCTTTGTGTTTGTTTTAATGATGGTGTTCTCCTATGTCAACAATTCTGTTTGTAAGGTTGCACTATGTGGTCTAGTTTTTATCTTTTTCAATGCGTCTTGCTTTAGCTCTTGAATTTAATTGACTTGTTAGAAAGAAAAGTTTAATATTTAATGGTTTGCACTTTAACATCAAGCCACAGTAGAGCTTTGAGCATCTAGTAATCACCTAAAGAATTCCATCTACATCGAGATTATATAGAATATCTTTTTGTCTTTTTAATGTTTTTAGATCAGACAAGATAAGATCTTCTCATTAGAAAACACATAAAAAAACCTGGTTCTGACTGACCGACTGCGCCACTTACGTGTTGCCTACTAGAGTCGCTGCGGTATTGCTACGCACTTTTTCAATAACTATTAAACCATACACACAATATTGCCCTAGGCCATACTAAGAATTGTCTTTAAAATTTTTTTAATACTAACAACCATTAAGTACAATGCGTCGATGATTGTTTGTCTAAAGCATTTATCTGTTTGACTAGATACAAGATTTGTTAACTGTGATGCACTACTAATGACTTTAAAGTTGTGCGTGAGCATGGCTTGCTTAATTAAACTTGTCTGTAACAGCACAAAGGCGTGATTTGATTAACCGTGTTGAACCTCTATTTAACCATAAACCGTTATTGAACCATTTTAAACCGACCAGGAAATTAAAACTTTCTAGAACACTTTCGGAGTTTCTAGAGTTTAATCAAAAGTTTCTGAATGTTTTCAAATGTTTCTTAAATTGTTCAAACGTTTCTAGAACTTGAGTTTGGTAAAAAGCTTCTAAAATTAGAAAAAAGTTTCTAGAACACTCTAGGAGCTTGTAGAGTTTAATCAAAAGTTTCTGATTTTTTTTTAAAGTTTCTTAAATTGTTTTTTGAACTTTTTAATTTGTAGATTTTGGTGAAAAACTTTTAGAGTTTGCCAAAAGTTTTTGGAACACTCTAAGAACTTCTAGAGTTTAAACAAAAGTTTTTAATTTTTTTTTCAGAAGTTTTTTTTATTGTTCAAACGTTTTTTGAACTTTTAATATGTAGATTTTGGTGAAAAACTTTTAGAGTTGGCCAAAAGTTTTTAGAACACTCCAAGAGCTTCTAGAGATTAATCAAAAGTTTCTGAGTTTTTTTCAAAAATTTCTTAAATTGTTTAAACGTTTTTTGAACTGTTTAATTTGTAGATTTTGGTGAAAATTTTTTAGAGTTGGCCAAAAGTTTTTAGAACACTCTAGAAGCTTCTAGAGTTTAATCAAAAGTTTCTGAATTTTTTTCAGAAGTTTCTTAAATTGTTCAAACGTTTTTTGAATTTTTAAATTTGTAGACTTTAATGAACAATTTTTAGAGTTAGCCAAAAGTTTTTAGAACACTTAAAGAGCATCTAGAGTTTAATCAAAAATTTTTAATTTTTTTTTTTTAATTTCTTAAATTGTTCATACGGTTTTTGAACTTTTTATTTTGTTGATTTTTGTAAAAACTTTTTAGAGTTGGCCAAAAGTTTTTAGAACATTCTAAGATCTTCTAGAGTTTGATCAAAAGTTTTTAAATTTTGTTCAGAAGTTTCTTACATTGTTCAAATGTTTTTTGAACTTTTAATTTGTAGATTTTGGTGAAAAATTTTTAGAGTTGGCCAAAAGTTTTCAGAATACTCTAGAAGCTTCTAGAGTTTAATCAAAAGTTTTTGAATTTTTTTCAGAAGTTTCTTAAATTGTTCAAACGTTTTTTGATCTTTTCAATTTGTAGATTTTGGTAAAAAAAATTTAGAGTTGGCCAAAAGTTTTTAGAACACTTAGGAGCTTCTAGTTTAATCAAAAGTTTCTGAATTTTGTTCAAAAGTTTTTTAAATTGTTCAAACGTTTTTTGAACTTTTTAATTTGTAGATTTTGGTAAAAAACTTTAAGAGTTGGCCAAAAGTTTTCAGAATACTCTAGAAGCTTCTAGAGTTTAATCAAAAGTTTTTGAATTTTTTTCAGAAGTTTCTTAAATTGTTTAAACGTTTTTTGATCTTTTCAATTTGTAGATTTTGGTAAAAAAAATTTAGAGTTGGCCAAAAGTTTTTAGAACACCTAGGAGCTTCTAGTTTAATCAAAAGTTTCTGAATTTTGTTCAAAAGTTTCTTAAATTGTTCAAACGTTTTTTGAACTTTTTAATTTGTAGATTTTGGTAAAAAACTTTAAGAGTTGGCCAAAAGTTTTCAGAATACTCTAGAAGCTTCTAGAGTTTAATCAAAAGTTTTTGAATTTTTTTCAGAAGTTTCTTAAATTGTTCAAACGTTTTTTGAACTTTTCATTTTGTAGATTTTGGTAAAAAAATTTAGAGTTGGCCAAAAGTTTTTAGAACACCTAGGAGCTTCTAGTTTAATCAAAAGTTTCTGAATTTTGTTCAAAAGTTTTCTAAATTGTTCAAACGTTTATTGAACTTTTTAATTTGTTGATTTTGGTAAAAATCTTTTAAAGTTGGCCAAAAGTTTTCAGAATACTCTAAAAGCTTCTAGAGTTTAATCAAAAGTTTCTGAATTTTTTTCAGTAGTTTCTTAAATTGTTCAAACGTTTTTTTAACTTTTTAATTTGTTGCTAAAAATCTTTTAGAGTTGGCCAAAAGTTTTTAGAACATTCTAGGAGCTTCTAGAGTTTAATCAAAAGTTTCTGAATTTTTTTCAGAAGTTTCTTAAATTGTTCAAACGTTTTTTAAACTTTTTAATTTGTAGATTTTGGTGAAAATTTTTTAGAGTTGGCCAAAAGTTTTTAGAACACTCTAGGAGCTTCTAGAGTTTAATCAAAAGTTTCTGATATTTTTTTTGAAATTTCCTAAATTGTTCAAACGTTTTTTGAACTTTTTAATTTGTTGAGTTTGCTAAAAATCTTTTAGAGTTGGCCAAAAGTTTTTAGAACACTCTAGGAGCTTCTAGAGTTTAATCAAAAGTTTCTAAATTTTTTTTTAAAGTTTCCTAAATTGTTCAAACGTTTTTTGAACTTTTTAATTTGAAGATTTTGGTGGAAAACTTTTAGAGTTGGCCAAAAGTTTTTAGAATACTCTAGGAGCTTCTAGAGTTTAATCAAAAGTTTCTAAATTTTTTTTTAAAGTTTCCTAAATTGTTCAAACGTTTTTTGAACTTTTTAATTTGAAGATTTTGGTGGAAAACTTTTAGAGTTGGCCAAAAATTTTTAGAACACTCTAAAAGCTTCTAGAGTTTAATCAAAAATTTCTGAATTTTTTTCAGAAGTTTCTTAAATTGTTCAAACGTTTTTTGAACTTTTTAATTTGTTGATTTTGCTAAAAATCTTTTAGAGTTGGCCAAAAGTTTTTAGAACACTCTAGGAGCTTCTAGAGTTTAATCAAAAGTTTTTGAGTTTTTTCAAAAGTTTCTTAAATTGTTCAAACGTTTTTTAAACTTTTTAATTTGTTAATTTTGGTAAAAAAATTTTAGAGATGGCCAAAAGTTTTTAGAACACTCTAGAAGCTTCTAGAGTTTAATCAAATGTTTCTGATTTTTTTTCAGAAATTTTTTAAATTGTTCAAAAGTTTTTTGGGCTTTTTAATTTGTAGATTTTGGTGCAAAACTTTTAGAGTTAGCCAAAAGTTTTTAGAACACTCTAGGAGCTTCTAGAGTTTAATCAAAAGTTTCTGATTTCTTTTCAGAAGTTTCTTTAATTGTTTAAACGTTTTTTGAACTTTTTAATTTGTTGATTTAGCTAAAAATCTTTTAGAGTTGGCCAAAAGTTTTTAGAACACTCAAAGAGTTTCTAGAGTTTAATCAAAAGTTTCTGATTTTTTTTTTAAGTTTGCTAAATTGTTCAAACGTTTTTTGAACTTTTTAATTTGTAGATTTTAGTTTTTACCAATTTTTTAGAGTTGGCCAAAAGTTTTTAGAACACTCTACGAGCTTTTAGAGTTTAATCAAAAGTTTCTGAATTTTGTTTAAAAATTTCTTAAATTGTTCAAACGTTTTTTGAATTTTTGAATTTGTAGACTATGGTAAAAATTTTTTAGAGTTGGCCAAAAGTTTTTAGAACACTCTATGAGTAGCTTCTAGAGTTTAATCAAAAGTTTCTGATTTTTTTTCAGAAGTTTCTTAAATTGTTCAAACGTTTTTTAAACTTTTTAATTTGTTAATTTTGGTAAAAATCTTTTAGAGTTGGCCAAAAGTTTTTAGAACAATCTAAGAACTTTTAAAGTTTAATCAAAAGTTTCTGAATTTTTTTCAGAAGTTTCTTAAATTGTTCAAACGTTTTTTTAACTGTTTAATTTGTAGATTTTGGTGAAACATTTTTAGAGTTGGCCAAAAGTTTTTAGAACACTCTAAGAGCTTCTAGAGTTTAAACAAAAGTTTCTGATTTTTTTTCAAGTTTCCTTAATTGTTCAAACGTTTTTTGAATTTTTGAATTTGTAGATTATGGTAAAAATCTTTTAGAGTTGGCCAAAAGTTTTTAGAACACTCTAGAAGCTTCTAGAGTTTAATCAAAAGTTTCTGAATTTTTTTCAAAAGTTTCTTAAATTGTTCAAACGTTTTTTGAACTTTTTAATTTGTAAATTTTGGTGAAAATCTTTTAGAGTTGGCCAAAAGTTTTTAGAACACTCTAGAAGCTTCTAGAGTTTAATCAAAAGCTTCTGAATTTTTTCAGAAGTTTCTTAAATTGTTCAAACGTTTCTAAAACTTTTTAATTTGTAGAGTTTGGTAAAAAATTTTTAGAATTAGAAAAAAGTTTCTAGAACACTCTAGAAGCTTTTAGAGTTTAATCAAAAGTTTTTGATTTTTTTTTTAAATTTCTTAAATTGTTTAAACGTTTTTTGAACTTTTCAATTTGTAGATTTAGGAAAAAATCTTTTAGTGTTGGCTAAAAATGTTTAGAACACTCTAGAAGCTTCTTGAGTTCAATCAAAAATTTCTGATTTTTTTCTTTAAGTTTTCTAAATCAAAAGTTTCTGAATTTTTTTCAGAAGTTACTTAAATTGTTCAAACTTTTTTTAAACTTTTGAATTTGTAGATTTTGGTAAACAATTTTTAGAGTTGGCCAAAAGTTTTTAGAACACTTTAGGAGCTTCTAGAGTTTAATCAAAAGTTTTTGATTTTTTTTTAAATTTCCTAAATTGTTCAAACGTTTTTTGAACTTTTTAATTTGTAGATTTTGGTAAACAAATTTTAGTGTTGGCCAAAAGTGTTTAGAGCACTTAAGAAGCTTCTAGAGTTTAATCAAAAATTTCTGATTTTTTTTTAAAGTTTTCTAAATTGTTCAAACGTTTTTTGAACTTTTTAAATTGTAGATTTAGGTAAATTTTTTAGAGTTGGCCAAAAGTTTTTAGAACACTCTAGGAGCTTTTAGAGATTAATAAAAAGTTTCTGAATTTTTTTCAGAAGTTTCTTAAATTGTTCAAACGTTTCTAGAACTTTTTAATTTGTAGAGTTTGGTAAAAAGTTTTTAGAATTAGAAAAAAGTTTCTAGAACACTCTAAAAGCTTTTAGAGTTTAATCAAAAATTTTTGAATTTTTTTCAAAAGTTTTTTAGATTGTTCAAACGTTTTTTGAACTTTTTAATTTGTAGATTTTGGTGAAAAACTTTTAGAGTAGGCCAAAAGTTTCTAGAACACTCTAGAAGCTTTTAGAGTTTAATCAAAAGTATATGAATTTTTTTCAAAAGTTTCTTAAATTGTTCAAAAGTTTTTTGAACTTTTTAATTTGTAGATTTTGGTAAAAAACTTTTAGAGTTGGCCAAAAGTTTTCAGAATACTCTAGAAGCTTCTAGAGTTTAATCAAAAGTTTTTGAATTTTTTTCAGAAGTTTCTTAAATTGTTCAAACGATTTTTGAACTTTTTAATTTGTTGATTTTGCTAAAAATCTTTTAGAGTTGGCCAAAAGTGTTTAGAACATTCTAGGAGCTTCTAGAGTTTAATCAAAAGTTTCTGAGTTTTTTTCAGAAGTTTCTTAAATTGTTCAAAGGTTTTTTAAACTTTTTAATTTGTAGATTTTGGTGAAAAATTTTTAGAGTTGGCCAAAAGTTTTTAGAACACTCTAGGAGCTTCTAGAGTTTAATCAAAAGTTTCTGAATTTTTTTCAGTAGTTTCTTAAATTGTTCAAACGTTTTTTAAACTTTTTAATTTGTAGATTTTGGTGAAAAACTTTTAGAGTTGGCCAAAAGTTTTTAGAACACTCTAGAAGCTTCTAGAGTTTAATCAAAAGTTTCTGAATTTTTTTCAAAAGTTTCTTAAATTGTTCAAACGTTTTTTGAATTTATTGATTTGTAGATTTAGGTAAAAATCTTTTAAAGTTGGCCAAAAGTTTTTAGAACACTCTAGAAGCTTCTAGAGTTTAATCAAAAACTTTTGATTTTTTTTTTTAATTTCTTAAATTTTTCAAACGTTTTTTAAACTTTTTAATTTGTAGATTTTGGTAAAAAACTTTTAGAGTTGGCCAAAAGTTTTCAGAATACTCTAGAAGCTTCTAGAGTTTAATCAAAAGTTTTTAAATTTTTTTCAGAAGTTTCTTAAATTGTTCAAACGATTTTTGAACTTTTTAATTTGTTGATTTTGCTAAAAATCTTTTAGAGTTGGCCAAAAGTGTTTAGAACATTCTAGGAGCTTCTAGAGTTTAATCAAAAGTTTCTGAATTTTTTTCAGAAGTTTCTTAAATTGTTCAAAGGTTTTTTAAACTTTTTATTTTGTAGATTTTGGTGAAAAATTTTTAGAGTTGGCCAAAAGTTTTTAGAACACTCTAGGAGCTTCTAGAGTTTAATCAAAAGTTTCTTTTTTTTTTTCAGTACTTTCTTAAATTGTTCAAACGTTTTTTAAACTTTTTAATTTGTAGATTTTGGTAAAAAATTTTTAGAGTTGGCCAAAAGTTTTTAGAACACTCTAGGAGCTTCTAGAGTTCAATCAAAAGTTTCTGAATTTTTTTCAGTAGTTTCTTAAATTGTTCAAACGTTTTTTAAACTTTTTAATTTGTAGATTTTGGTGAAAAACTTTTAGAGTTTTCCAAAAGTTTTTAGAACACTCTAGAAGCTTCTAGAGTTTAATCAAAAGCTTCTGATTTTTTTTTTTTAATTTCTTAAATTTTTTAAACGTTTTTTAAACTTTTTAATTTGTAGATTTTGGTGAAAAACTTTTAGAGTTGGCCAAAAGTTTTTAGAACACTCTAGAAGCTTCTAGAGTTTAATCAAAAGTTTCTGAATTTTTTTCAAAAGTTTCTTAAATTGTTCAAACGTTTTTTGAATTTATTGATTTGTAGATTTAGGTAAAAATCTTTTAAAGTTGGCCAAAAGTTTTTAGAACACTCTAAAAGCTTCTAGAGTTTAATCAAAAGCTTTTGATTTTTTTTTTTAAATTTCTTAAATTTTTTAGAACACTCTAAAGGCTTCTAGAGTTTAATCAAAAGTTTCTAATTTTTTTTTAAAGTTTCCTAAATTGTTCAAACGATTTTTGAACTTTTTAATTTGTCGATTTTGGTAAAAATCTTTTAGAGTTGACCAAAAGTTTTTAGAACACTCTAAGAGCTTCTAGAGTTTAATCAAAAGTTTATGAATATTTTTAGAAATTTCTTAAATTGTTCAAAGATTTCTAGAACTTTTTACTTTGTTATGTTTGGCAATAAGCTTTTAGAATTGGCAAACAAATTCTAGAATTTTTTAATTTGTAGATTTTGGTGAAAAACTTTTAGAGTTGGCCAAAAGTTTTTAGAACACTCTAGAAGCTTTTAGAGTTTAATCAAAAGTTTCTGAATTGTTTTCAAAAGTTTTTAAATTGTTCAAACGTTTCTAGAACTTTTTAATTTTTATAGTTTGGTAAAAAGCTTCAAGAATTGGTAAAAAGTTTCTAGAACACTTTAGGAGCTTCTTGAATTTAATCAAAAAACTCTTTTTTTTTTTAATTTTCTTAAATTGTTCAAACGTTTTTAAAACTTTTTAATTTAAAGTTTGGTAAAAAGCTTCTAGAGTTGGCCAAAAGTTTCTAGAACACTCTAAGAGCTTCTAATGTTTATTCAAAGGTTTCTAAATTTTTTTAAAAGTTTCTTAAATTGTTCAAATGTTTTTAGAACTTTTTAACTTGTAGAGTTTAAGCTTTTACAGTTTGATCAAAAATGTTTGATTTTTCTTCAAAAGTTTCTTAAATTGTTCAAACGTTTTTAAAACTTTTTAACTTGTAGAGTTTAGAGAAAAGCTCCTATAATTGACAAAAAGTTTCTAGGAGCTTTTAGAGTTTAATCAAAAGTTTCTGAATTGTTTTCAAAAGTTTTTTAAATTGTTCAAACGTTTTTAGAACTTTTTAATTTGTAGAGTTTGGTATAAAGCTTTTAGAATTTGCCTAAAACACTAGAATACTAAGAGTTTCTTAAGTTTACACAAAAGTTTCTAACATTGTTCGAACGCTTCTAGAATTTTTTAATTTGTAGAGTTTAGTAAAAAGCTTCTAAAGTTGGCAAAAAAATTCTAGAACATTCTAGGAACTTTTAGAGTTTAATCAAAAATGTCTGATTTTTTTCAAGAAAATTTTAAATTGTTTAAACGTTTTTAGAACTTATTAATTTGTAGAGTTTGGTAAAAAACTTCTCGAGTTGGCCAAAAGTTTTTAGAACACTCTAAAAGCTTTTAAAGTTTAATCAAAGGTTTCTAAATTTTTTCAGAAGTTTTTTAAATTGTTCAAACGTTTTTAGAATTTTTTAATTTGTAGAGTTTAGTAAAAAGCTTTTAAAGTTGGCAAAAAAAATTAAAACACTCTAGGAGCTTCTAGAGTTTAATCAAATGTTTTTGATTTTTTTCAAAAGTTTTTTAAACTGTTTAAACGTTTCTAGAACTTTTTAATTTGTAGAGTTTGGTGAAAAGCTTCTAAAGTTGGCAAAAAGTTTCTAGAACACTCTAGAAGCTTTTAGAGTTTAATAAAAAAATTCTGAATTTTTTCAGAATTTTTTTAATTTGTTCATACGTTTCTAGAACTTTTTAGTTTGTACAGTTTGGTGAAAAGCTTCTAAAATTGACCAAAAGCTTCTAGAGATGCTTTCCAGTTTTTCTCTGACTCCTAAGTGCTGCAACCCCAAGGTTGCAGCACTTAGGAGTCTTTAGATAAGATTTTTTTTTTTTTAAGTTTGCAGCAGTTGAGGTGTTTTCAACATTTTCCGTAGACTTTGAAGACAATAATAAAATATACACAAAACTGGCGCAGTCGAAGTATTTTCTGTTTGATACATCCTTTTGTTTAGTTTGTAAAAATAATTCTAACATTTCTTTAATTTTTCGATTGAATGCATGTAATGTTTAAGCGTCAAACGTGTTTTTATTATTGTATAGAGCGCTATTAAAAATTCTTGTTTTAAACTTAATTAAATTAATTTAATTATGAACGTACGCAAATAAAAAAATCAATTCTATTGTATGTCCTTTTGATGTATGCTGTAGGCTCAATAACAAAAATAAAAACAAACAATAGAAATTGTATAATGTTTATGAACCATTATAAAATGTAGATGTAGCCACCAAGTACATTATTAGGGATGAATGAAAGGGGCAATACAGACACGGAATAAACTTTCATATAACGGATATATATTTTTGTATACGCCGCAAAAGCTCAATTATAGAGCAGCAAGGCGTGTTTTGTCATTTTCAGGAAGAGTACTATTCATGAGATCGTTCTATACTACATTACATCAGGTATTCGCCTACAGAATAATAAAATATAGAAATGGTTTTGCGCGATATTATGCCGCCCTCTGAACTTCATATCATTTCAAGTTATTCGAGTTGAATGCAATTGCAACAAATATAAACGCCAATAATTATACCATTTCATAATTGATTGTTTCAGTAGAATATTGTATTTCACATAAAACATGAAATTCCACTCTAATTGTAAAGTTTGCAATTATATTATTTCCGTATTTTTAAACAGTGCATTTCAATGAATAGCGAATTCCATAGAATGTACTTTTGGATAAAAAGTATAACATGATATCCCTTTATAGACGCAACATATAATTTTCAACAAACCGTACTTGTACAGTCGTTTCCAACCTTTAGTTTGTATGAAGCTAGATTTTATTTTGGAAAGCTTTGCATCACCAGGAATGTGTACAGCGATGATGAAAGTGCAGCGTGGTCTTTTAAGTGGCCCGTCCTATTCAACATATATGTTGCATGAAAATGTCCGCAAACTTTTTTTTTTTCAAGAGCTAATGCTGCAGGCTAAGCTGACGTAGATTTACAATCTTTGCGGAATTTATTATGGATTCACTTAACAATATCCGACAAATGATCAAATAAATGTTAACATTAAATGTACAATGTATTTATAAAATAATAGTCAATCATTGCCAATAATATTTTTTTACTTAATTAGTACTTCATAAATTACGGTATATAATATATTAGTTCTTAACGTATTTTTTTTTATTGCACATTGAATGGAGTATGTGTAATTGTGATTATTATGATTTCACGTAGGTTAATTTTGATTTTTTATACGCAAAAAGACCGTTGGCTTGCATGAAACAGGTTAGGTAAGGTTGATAAACAGAAAAATAAAAATAAATAAAAACGCACCAAAATAGCGCAGTCGGTTTTACAATCAAACAAAATTATAAAAAAATTACATCTTTTAATACTTTAATTCATGGTTATAAAATGTATAAAAATTAAAATGACAAACTTATAGTAACAATTAAAATATTTAGTAAACATACACTGACATGGCGCAGTCTGTTGGCCTCAACAAGTGGTCTTTAAGAATGACTAGCGCATGGCAATACCTTTCGGTTTTCTTCTCTACATTGGTTCTGCTGTTAATATGTCCTTGTCATTATCACTAATGTGATACTAGTTTAAAACAGGCTGGTTTTGGCTTTGCGGAATTTACACAGTTTGCTGCGGCAATTTCTTTCTATATCTTCTTTTTTTGTCCTACTTCTTACACTGACATCCATCTCTCCTTTCTCTCATTCTTGCATAATTCTGCTTAGATATTTGCTTTATCTTCTTAGTTTTTCTATATCTCTATTAACTTATTTCTCATCTCGTATAGAGGATAATAGATTATAATATATTTTACAAATTTTTAAAGTTTTCTACACATTGTAAAACCTTCTGAGAAGCTTAAGATACTTCTAAAAACCTCCCAAAACTTTTTTTACAAATTCTAAAAGTTTGTAACCATTTTAGATTTTTCTGAAAAGCTTTAGATACTTCTAAAAATTTTGCAAAAATTTGTTTACAAAATCTAAAATTTTCACACCTAGAATTTTCTGAAAAGCTCTAAATACTTCTAAAAAATTTGCAAAAAATATTTAAATGACTTTTTTTTTCAATTCTAACACATACACATTTTAGATTCTTTTGAAAAGCTCTCAATACTTCTAAAATTCTAGCAAATTTCAGAATTTTTTGAAAAATTCTAGATATTTCTAAAAATCTTGCAAAAAAATGTTGATAGGTTTTTACAAATTCTGAAAATTAAATACACATTTAAGAATTTTCTTGGAAGCTTTAAATACTTCTATAAATTTTGCAAAAAATGTTCAAATATGTTTTTTTTTTAATTCTAAAAGTTTCTACACATTTTAGAATCTTTTAAGAAACTCTAAATACTTTTAAAAATTATGCAAAAAATGTTTAAAAATGTTTTTTAAATTCTAAAAGAAATTGCAAAAAATGTTTTAATATTTTTTTTAATTCTAAAAATTTCTACACTTTTTAGATTTTTTTGAAAAGCTTTAGATACTTTTAAAAATTATGCAAAAAATGTTTAAATATATTTTTCAAATTTTAAAAATGTCTACACATTTTAGATTCTTCTGAAAAGCTCTAGATACTTTTAAAAATTTCACAAACATTTTTTTACAAATTCTAAAAGTTTCTACACAATTTAGAATTTTTTGTAAAGCTTTAGACACTTCTAAAAACTATGCAAGAAATGTTTAAATATATTTTTCAAACTGTAAAAGTTTTTACACATTTTGGATTGTTTTGAAAAGCTTTAGATACTTCTAAAAATTTTACAAACATTTTTTTACAAATTCTAAAAGTTTCAACAAGTTTTAGATTTTTTTGAAAGCTTTAGGCACTTTTAAAAATTATGCGAAAAACGTTTAAATATATTTTTTAAACTCTAAAAGTTTCTACACATTTTAGATTCTTTTGAAAAACTTTAGATATTTTTAAAAATTTTGCAAACATTTTTTTACAAATTTTAAAAGTTTATACACGTTTTAGATTTTTCTGAAAAGCTCTACATACTTCTAAAAATCTTGCAAACATTTTTTTAAATTTTGAAAGTTTTGAAAATTTTTCTGAAAAACTCTAGATACTTCTAAAAATTTTGCTAACATATTTTTACTAATTTTAAAAGTTTTTACACATTTTAGAATTTTTTGAAAAGCTTTAGGCATTTCTAAAAACCATGCAACAAATGTTTAAATATATTTTTTAAACTCTAAAAGTTTCTACATAATTTAGATTTTTCTGAGAAGCTCTAAATACTTCTAAAAATCTTGCACACATTTTTTTGCAAATTCTAAAGTTTCTACATATTTTACAATCTTTTGAATAGCTTCAGACACTTCTAAAAATTATGCAAAAAAAATTAAATATGTTTTTCAAACTCTAAAAGTTTCAACACATTTTAGATTCTTCTGAGAAGCTTTAGATATTTTAAAAAATCTTGCAAACAATTTTTTTTTAAATTTCCAAACGTTTCAGTATTTTTTGTGAAGCTCTAGACACTTCTAAAAACCCTGCAAAAAATGGTTAAATATATTTTTCAAATTCTAAAAAGTTCTACATATTTTAGATTCTTCTGAGAAGCTCTAAATTAGTGATGCCGCCGGAACCGGATTCAGATCCGGTATCCGGCGGATCCGGCCAATATTTGAAAGATTTGGTTCCGGCCGGATCTTAATAACTATCCGGTCAGATTCGGCTAGATCCGGCCGGGTTCAATTTTTTTAAATTTTTTTATGTTTTTATGGATCCGGCCGGATCCGATTGGATCCGGTCTTGGATTCAGTTCCGGTTTTATTTGTAGGTAATGGTTCTGGTATTCGGTTCCGGCCATAAAGTGGGTCCGGCGGCATCATTACTCTAAATACTTCTAATAATTTTGCAAAAATTTTTTTACAAATTTTAAAAGTTTTTACACATTTTAAAATTTTTTGAAAGCTTCAAACACTTCTAAAAATTATGCAAAAAATGTTTAAATATATTTTTTAAACTCTAAAAGATTCTATACAATTTAGGCTCTTTTGAGAAGCTCTAGATATTTCTAAAAATTTTGAAAACATTTTTTTACAAATTTTAAAAGTTTATATAAATTTTAGAATCTTTTGAAAAGCTTTAGACACTTTTAAAAATCTTGCAAAAAATGTTTTAATATTTTTCTTCAAATTCTAAAAGTTTCTACATATTTTAGATTATTTTGAGTAGCTCTAGATACTTCTATAAATTTTGCAAAAAAAATTTGATAAGTTTTTACAAATTCTGTGAGATAAACACACGTTTTAGAATTTTTTTGAAAGTTTTAAATACTTCTTTAAATCTTCCAAAAAATGTTTAAATATGTTTTTAAAATTCTAAAAGTTTCTACACAATTTAGATTTGTCTGAGAAGCTCTAGATACTTCTAAAAATCTTGCACAAAATGTTTAAATTTTGTTTTAAACTTTAAAAGTTTCTACACATTTTAGATTCTTCTGAGAAGCTGAAAATACCTCTAAACTTTTCGCAAAAATTTGTTTACAAAATCTAAATATTTTCACACATTTTAGAATCTTCTGAGAAACTCTAAACACTTCTAAAAATTTTGCAAAAAATGTTTAATAGTTTTAAAAGTATCTACACATTTTAGATTCTTCTTAGAAGCACTACATACTTCTAAAAATCTTGCAAACATTTTTTTTAATTTTGAAAGTTTTGAAAATATTTCTGAGAAGCTCTAGATACTTCTAAAAATGTTGCAAACATATTTTTACAAATTTTAATAGTTTCCAAACGTTTTAGTATTTTTTGAAAAACTCTAGACACTTCTAAAAATTATGCAAAAAAATGTTTAATTATATTTTTCAAATTCTAAAAGTTTCTACCTTATTTAGATTTTTTTGAAAAGCTCTAGATACTTTTAAAAATCTTGCAAAAATTTTTTTACAAATTTTATAAGTTTCAACAAATTTTAGAATTTATTGAAAAGCTTCAAAAACTATCCAAAAATGTTCAAGTATATTTTTGAAATTCTAAAAATTTCTACATATTTTAGATTCTTCTGAGAAACTCTAAATACTTCTAAAAATCTTGCAAACATTTTTTACAAATTCTAAAAGTTTCTAGACATTTTAGAGTATTTTGAAAAGCTTCAAACACTTCTAAAATGTATGCAAAAAATGTTAAAATATATTTTTCAAACTCTAAAAGTTTTTACACATTTTAGATTCTTTTGAGAAGCGCTAGATACTTCTAAAAATCTTGCAATTTTTTTTTTACAAATTCTAAAAGTTTCTACACATTTAAGTATTTTTTGAGATGTTCTAGACACTTTTGAAAAATATTCAAAAAATGTTTAAATAAGATTTTGAAATTCTAAAAATGTTTACACATTTTAGATTTTTCTGAGAAGCTCTAGATACTTTTAAAAATCTTGCTAACATTTTTATACAAATTCTAAAAGTTTCTACACTTTTTAGAATTTTTTGAAAAACTTCAGACATTTCTAAAAATTATGCAAAAAATGTTTACATATATTTTTCAAACTCTAAAAGTTTCTACACATTTTAGATTTTTTTAGAAGCTCTACATACTTCTAAAAATTTAGCAAAAATTTTTTTAACAAATTTTACAAGTTTTCAAACATTTTAGTATTTTTTGTGAAGCTCTAGACACTTCTAAAAACTTAGCAAAAAATGTTTAAATATATTTTTCAAAACTCTAAAAGTTTCTACACATTTTAAATTTTTTTTAGAAGCTCTACCTACTTCTAAAAATTTTGCAAAAATTCTTTTAACAAATTTTAAAAGTTTCTAAACATTTTAGTATTTTTTGTGAAGCTCTAGACACTTCTAAAAACTATTCAAAAAATGTTTAAATATATTTTTCAAACTCTAAAAGTTTCTACACATTTTAGATTCTTTTTAGATATTTCTAAAAATTTTGTTAACATATTTTTACAAATTTTAAAAGTTTCTACACATTTTAGATTTTTTTGAAAAGTTTTAGGCATTTCTAAAAATTATGCAAAAAATGTTTAAATATATTTTTCAAATTCTAAAACTTCTTCACATTTAAAATTCTTCTGAGAAGCTCGAGATACCTCTAAAAATTTTAAAAATTTTATAATCTTTAAAAGTTTTTTATAATTTTCTGGGAAGCTTTAAATACTTCTAAAAATCTTTCAGAAAATTTGTTTTTACAAATTCTAAAAATGTTTACACATTTTAGAATCTTCTGAAAAGTTTTAGATATTTTGAAAAACCTTAAAAAAAAATCTGAAAATTTTTCTACATCTTTGTTTAGAATTTAATAAAAAGTTCTAAAAATTTTGCAAAAGACTTTTTAGAATTTTTCTGAGAAACTTTAAATACTTCCAAAATTATTGCAAAAAATGTCTAAACAGATTAGATTTTTCTGAGAAGCTCTAGATACTTCTAAACTCAAATCCAAGCTCTAAATTGCAATCTGCTTCTAAATGCCAAAAATGATTTGTCCAAGCCAAAGCATTTTTAAGTTTTTTTTTGTCAATAAATTTTACAAAACAAACGGCCTAAACTTCCAACCACCACACCGAGCGTTTAAGTCATCAGCTGCTATTTTATGCTTTTTTTGCTTTCCGGAAATTTTGATTGTTTTTTTGGACAAACACCGTTTAGATTTAGCAGCCATTTGCTGTCAACAATTAAGAGCGTCGTCAAATTTCAATTTTAAACACACATTTTTGCTGTATTTTTCTAGTTCAGACTCGCATATTTTGACCGGATTTTTGAGGAAATGTTAATCTTAATGTTTTGCGGTCTTTGCACATATAATTTAGTGGCTTTGGCCATTATTTAAACAACATTTTTTAAGGTTTTGTAAGGTTTTGAAAAAGTTATTTAGTAAATATTTTTATAAAATAAATTTAATAATCTTATCATTAAAGCGACAACTCGTATGCTGAGAGAGCTAAATTTAAATCTGTAGTAAATTGTTTGTGAGCATAGCACGGCAATTCGACAGCCTTTATTAAAAACGTTGTCAACTAATAACGATATTGGATGACAGCTCAAACTGCACTTAGTGCAATTTATTTAAATATATTCATTTTGATTTGCTAAATTAACGTGCATTTTTTACGGTTTATATTCAAACTGTCAGTGATTGTCATGAATTGTCATATAGAATATAAACTGTGTGAAAATACACATTAATACAGTTAATTTAAAAAATCTATCTAAATGTTTCAATGGTGTTAACGCAATGCCCTCTATTAGGAGAAGCTTTGAACTGTTTGTATGTAACACAATTAAATCCTGCACGGACAAGCAACGGCATTTTTGGCGCGTTTTGTTTAAATAGTAGTAAGAAACACATACACTCGTGTTTTAGAGTACGCACTCATCATCAGTGTGCCTTTGACCAGTGAGATGCTAGGCACACTGATGATGGGTGCATACCCTGAAACACGAGCAGTTTTCTAATACTTTCAAAAATTTTGCTACACTTTTACTAACTTTTACGTATAATATCTAGAATATATTAAGTTCGATAACAGTTACCAAATTTGTATACGATAGTTGCATCATTTATTTGATTTAAGTATAAACTAATACAATTTTTATTGACTTGTCTATTCGAAACAGCTTTGACAACTTCTTTTTGCACATGTGACTATAAAATGAATGATTTTTTTTTGTATTCCGCAAAAGGAATGGATTTCTGACCTGTCAGTAGTCACACTATATTACTGTTAGTTGAAACATAAATAGAAAAAAAGTTTTGTCCAGAATTAATTAATGTTGAAGAATGTGTACGAATGAATGTTTGCAACAGGATTGATGTACAAAAGCATAATATTAAAAGCATATCACGAACATACATAACAAAAGTGAAATGATTAATATAGGCATATCCCTTGCTTGAATTTATGGAAAAGCGAAAAGGTATAAAGTTCGATATTATAAAGAGGATATATTATGTGAAAAAAAAAGAACGTAATCTCGGCATTTGTATAGCTTTACAGGACAATAGAGTGTCAGGATGACACATGCAAAGTCACGAAGTAATACTTCAGAGGACGTGATGTCATCAAATAGTAACATCGCAGATTTACCAAGTTTCCTTGCATTAAATGTAGGGGCCATTGTTGCAAGGTAGTATAAAGCAACAGTTGTGCTCCCTTCGGCTGAATTTACGCGGATTTATCTGGTTCACTTAAAACCATATTTCATCCGCAATCTCGTGAAAAATATCTACGCGAAGCATAGGTATAAAGCCCTCCCTGAAAATTTCATTTCAGCACATGAGGTATGAAACAATAAAGATACAACTGAAATGTTCAATAATCTGTAGCAATATACCAACAGCACGTCAGCAAACAAAATGAAACCTTTCTGTAAATACATTGTTTGAGAATGATACAAATTTCATGAAACTTTCATCTTACACGGAAAGCAACAATGTACAATTTCAGTTTGATACTGAAAATATAACGAATTTATTTTGTTACACTACGGAAAATGAATGAATGAAAAGTCTAAGTGGGAAATCCAATACTGCTGTCCGAATTAAAAATTTATATCCTATAAATAAGTTTTAATCTATAATTTTGCAACGCTTGCGCCATCATTGTGAGCTTTTATGTACTAATGTAACTTTGGTTGCGTACAATTTAATTAACTCCAAGCGTGTATAATGGGTTGCAGTACTAAAACGTTATAGTTAGAATATTGAGTTGCCTAAGTTAATTATTGATTATATATTTTGTTTAGAATACAATTGCATTAATTGTCTACATACTAACTTCAGTATATTTTTAATTGACACCCAAATTAAATTGCAGATTCAAAGTTAAATTATTTGTAACTTAGTAACTGTAATCGATAAATGTCATTTTGATTTCAAATCTTTTTATAGGGTTCTATAATTTTAGTATAAAAAACATTTATAATAATTTATTAATTTATTGGTTATAAATGTCAATACAGTATTTTACACAACATTCTATAATTCGTATTGGTTTAAATTTTGATCTATTCTCATCTGCAGATTTATCAATATATAAAGTATGAAAAGTAATATTACATTAAAACTTATTTCCTAAATCACTGATTACATGTTGTATATTGCAAACTTATAATTTTATTAAAAATACAATTATATCTATAATATAAAGAATTGCAGTGGAATATGTTATTCAAGCTACAATTTTAAAGGTTTAAAATTGATGTATATTGGGTTGCCTATAGTGAATAGACAAATCTTAGTTAATTTGCAAGAATGTTGAGTTGCTTACATTATACGTATAAATGCATCTATTTGATTTGATTTTATAAATTAATTTATTAATAGATGTTTTATAAAAATCTTTTTTTTTTAAATTTATATAAATAAATTAATATTAGTATTAAAGCCACGTTTTAAATGTCCATGATTGGTGTATACTAGGTTGCATATAGTGAAGCATAAAATTCACATTTAATTCGCAAGTACGAAGAATTGCCTACATTAAAATTATTTATTTGATTTAATTTTATAAATTAATTATTAATAAATTTTATTATTATTAGAAATAATTATATAAACATAACAAAAAATTTATAATTTTTTTTTTGATAATTTAATATTTTAATAATTGAATTCAAGCTACATTTTTAATGTCAAAGTGTGCTCTAGATTGCCTATAGTGAAGCATAAAATCACATTTAATTTGATAGATAGACACAGACTTTTGGTTTAGCGAGGAATCAGTGGGTTTGTTAGCTAGCCTGCCCTTTACTGTTTAGTGCCTTTATTGCCCTTCGAAACGCAAAAAAACCGTGTTTTTGGCGGTTATTTTAAAATTGCCGCCAGCGTGCTAGGAATATCGGAGTCGGACCCCCAAAATCGTAATCAGGGGTTCATTTTACGTCAGGAAATGCAAAAAAACCGACCTTTTTCTGCTAAAATTGAAAAAATCCTAGTCAAAAAAGGAGAAAGACCCCCTTTGGTATGTTTTGACTCTTTTGATTGCCGAAGGAGAACCCCTTGAAGCACGGACTTCCGCTTTCTCCGACAACCTACCAGGGTCTGTAGCTTAACACAAAAAAATCTAGGTCGTCATCGGCCGGCTAGAAGTATGTTAGTTTCACGCATTTAGAACTTTCAAATTGACCGAAAATAGCCATTATTGGATAAGAGAAGGAAATAAAGAGAATATCGAAACGGCAATATCAAAATCGTAATCAGGGCTTCAAATTACCCCAGAAAGCAAAAAATTACAAATTTTTATCCACATTTGTGGGTTTTACTCTGACAAACACGAGCATGCGTACGTAATAAGCGATACAATTGATCGCCGAAGGAAAACCCTTTGACCTACGGACTTCCGGTTTGCAAAAATATCTACCGGGATCTGTTGGCTTGCCACAGGAGCAATTGCGTCCTCTTCGGCCGGTTAAAACTATATTTGTTTCACACGTTTTTGTAATAAAAGTATACCGAAAAACCGCTATGAACTAGAAGGTGAACGGTTAGGAATATCGAAACGGCGATTCCGGAATTGTAATCAGAGGTCCAAATTACCCCAGTTACCAAAAAATTACCAACATTGGTCCACGTTTGCGAGTTTTAGCGTGGCGACGTGACTTAGGTTAGGTTAGGTTAGGTTAGGTTAAAACCGAAACTTTCGTCGATTGCCGAAGGAAACCCCTTTGACCTACGGACTTCCGGTTTGGAGGGAATTTAGATGGGTCTATTGGCTACCCTCAGAAGCAATTTCGTCCCTGTCCTTCACCGTTTAGTGCCTTTATTGCTCTTCGAAACGCAAAAAAACCGTGTTTTTGGCGGTTATTTTAAAATTGCCGCCAGGGTGCTAGGAATATCGGAGTCGGACCCCCAAAATCGTAATCAGGGGTTCATTTTACGTCAGGAAATGCAAAAAAACCGACCTTTTTCTGCTAAAATTGAAAAAATCTTAGTCAAAAAAGGGGAAGGACCCCTCCCTTTGGTATGTTTTGACTCTTTTGATTGCCGAAGGAGAACCCCTTAAAGCACGGACTTGCGCTTTTTCCGACAACCTACCAGGGTCTTTGCTTAACACAAAAAAATCTGGGTCGTCATCGGCCGGCTAGAAGTATGTTAGTTTCACGCATTTAGAACTTTCAAATTGACCGAAAATAGCCATTATTGGATAAGAGGAGGAAATAAAGAGAATATCGAAACGGCAATATCGAAATCGTAATCAGGGCTTCAAATTACCCCAGAAAGCAAAAAATTACAAACTTTTATCCACATTTGTGGGTTTTACTCTGACAAACACGAGCATGCGTACGTAATAAGCGATACAATTGATCGCCGAAGGAAAACCCTTTGACCTACGGACTTCCGGTTTGCAAAAATATCTACCGGGGTCTGTTGGCTTGCCACAGGAGCAATTGCGTCCTCTTCGGCCGGTTAAAACTATATTTGTTTCACACGTTTTTGTAATAAAAGTATACCGAAAAACCGCTATAAACTAGAAGGTGAACGGTTAGGAATATCAAAACGGCGATTCCGGAATTGTAATCAGAGGTCCAAATTTCCCCAGTAACCAAAAAATTACCGACATTGGTCCACGTTTGCGAGTTTTAGCGTGGCGACGTGACTTAGGTTAGGTTAGGTTAGGTTAGGTTAGGTTAAAACCGAAACTTTCGTCGATTGCCGAAGGAAAACCCTTTGACCTACGGACTTCCGGTTTAGAGGGAATTTAGATGGGTCTATTGGCTACCTTCAGAAGCAATTGCGTCCCTGCTCTTCACCGTTTAGTGCCTTTATTGCCCTTCGAAACGCAAAAAAAACGTGTTTTTGGCGGTTATTTTAAAATTGCCGCCAGGGTGCTAGAAATATCGGAGTCGGACCCCTAAAATCGTAATCAGGGGTTCATTTTACGTCAGGAAATGCAAAAAAACGACCTTTTTCTGCTAAAATTGAAAAAATCTTAGTCAAAAAAGGAGAAAGACCCCCCCCTTTGGTATGTTTTGACTCTTTTGATTGCCGAAGGAGAACCCCTTGAAGCACGGACTTCCGCTTTCTCCGACAACCTACCAGGGTCAGTAGCTTAACACAAAAAAATCTGGGTCGTCATCGGCCGGCTAGAAGTATGTTAGTTTCGCGCATTTAGAACTTTCAAATTGACCGAAAATAGCCATTATTGGATAAGAGGAGGAAATAAAGAGAATATCGAAACGGCAATATCGAAATCGTAATCAGGGCTTCAAATTACCCCAGAAAGCAAAAAATTACAAACTTTTATTCACATTTGTGGGTTTTACTCTGACAAACACGAGCATGCGTACGTAATAAGCGATACAATTGATCGCCGAAGAAAAACCCTTTGACCTACGGACTTTCGGTTTGGAGGGAATTCAGATGGGTCTATTGGCTACCTTCAGAAGCAATTGCGTCCCTGCTCTTCACCGTTTAGTGCCTTTATTGCCCTTCGAAACGCAAAAAAACCGTGTTTTTGGCGGTTATTTTAAAATTGCCGCCAGGGTGCTAGAAATATCGGAGTCGGACCCCTAAAATCGTAATCAGGGGTTCATTTTACGTCAGGAAATGCAAAAAAACCGACCTTTTTCTGCTAAAATTGAAAAAATCTTAGTCAAAAAAGGAGAAAGACCCCCCCTTTGGTATGTTTTGACTCTTTTAATTGCCGAAGGAGAACCCCTTGAAGCACGGACTTCCGCTTTCTCCGACAACCTACCAGGGTCAGTAGCTTAACACAAAAAAATCTGGGTCGTCATCGGCCGGCTAGAAGTATGTTAGTTTCGCGCATTTAGAACTTTCAAATTGACCCAAAATAGCCATTATTTTATAAGAGGAGGAAATAAAGAGAATATCGAAACGGCAATATCGAAATCGTAATCAGGGCTTCAAATTACCCCAGAAAGCAAAAAATTACAAACTTTTATCCACATTTGTGGGTTTTACTCTGACAAACACGAGCATGCGTACGTAATAAGCGATACAATTGATCGCCGAAGGAAAACCCTTTGACCTACGGACTTCCGGTTTGCAAAAATATCTACCGGGGTCTGTTGGCTTGCCACAGGAGCAATTGCGTCCTCTTCGGCCGGTTAAAACTATATTTGTTTCACACGTTTTTGTAATAAAAGTATACCGAAAAACCGCTATAAACTAGAAGGTGAACGGTTAGGAATATCAAAACGGCGATTCCGGAATTGTAATCAGAGGTCCAAATTTCCCCAGTAACCAAAAAATTACCGACATTGGTCCACGTTTGCGAGTTTTAGCGTGGCGACGTGACTTAGGTTAGGTTAGGTTAGGTTAGGTTAGGTTAAAACCAAAACTTTCGTCGATTGCCGAAAGAAAACCCTTTGACCTACGGACTTCCGGTTTGGAGGGAATTCAGATGGGTCTATTGGCTACCTTCAGAAGCAATTGCGTCCCTGCTTTTCACCGTTTAGTGCCTTTATTGCCCTTCGAAACGCAAAAAAACCGTGTTTTTGGCGGTTATTTTAAAATTGCCGCCAGGGTGCTAGAAATATCGGAGTCGGACCCCTAAAATCGTAATCAGGGGTTCATTTTACGTCAGGAAATGCAAAAAAACCGACCTTTTTCTGCTAAAATTGAAAAAATCTTAGTCAAAAAAGGAGAAAGACCCCCCCCTTTGGTATGTTTTGACTCTTTTGATTGCCGAAGGAGAACCCCTTGAAGCACGGACTTCCGCTTTCTCCGACAACCTACCAGGGTCAGTAGCTTAACACAAAAAAATCTGGGTCGTCATCGGCCGGCTAGAAGTATGTTAGTTTCGCGCATTTAGAACTTTCAAATTGACCGAAAATAGCCATTATTGGATAAGAGGAGGAAATAAAGAGAATATCGAAACGGCAATATCGAAATCGTAATCAGGGCTTCAAATTACCCCAGAAAGCAAAAAATTACAAACTTTTATCCACATTTGTGGGTTTTACTCTGACAAACACGAGCATGCGTACGTAATAAGCGATACAATTGATCGCCGAAGGAAAACCCTTTGACCTACGGACTTCCGGTTTGCAAAAATATCTACCGGGGTCTGTTGGCTTGCCACAGGAGCAATTGCGTCCTCTTCGGCCGGTTAAAACTATATTTGTTTCACACGTTTTTGTAATAAAAGTATACCGAAAAACCGCTATAAACTAGAAGGTGAACGGTTAGGAATATCAAAACGGCGATTCCGGAATTGTAATCAGAGGTCCAAATTTCCCCAGTAACCAAAAAATTACCGACATTGGTCCACGTTTGCGAGTTTTAGCGTGGCGACGTGACTTAGGTTAGGTTAGGTTAGGTTAGGTTAGGTTAAAACCGAAACTTTCGTCGATTGCCGAAGGAAAACCCTTTGACCTACGGACTTCCGGTTTGGAGGGAATTCAGATGGGTCTATTGGCTACCTTCAGAAGCAATTGCGTCCCTGCTTTTCACCGTTTAGTGCCTTTATTGCCCTTCGAAACGCAAAAAAACCGTGTTTTTGGCGGTTACTTTAAAATTGCCGCCAGGGTGCTAGAAATATCGGAGTCGGACCCCTAAAATCGTAATCAGGGGTTCATTTTACGTCAGGAAATGCAAAAAAACCGACCTTTTTCTGCTAAAATTGAAAAAATCTTAGTCAAAAAAGGAGAAAGACCCCCCCCTTTGGTATGTTTTGACTCTTTTGATTGCCGAAGGAGAACCCCTTGAAGCACGGACTTCCGCTTTCTCCGACAACCTACCAGGGTCAGTAGCTTAACACAAAAAAATCTGGGTCGTCATCGGCCGGCTAGAAGTATGTTAGTTTCGCGCATTTAGAACTTTCAAATTGACCGAAAATAGCCATTATTGGATAAGAGGAGGAAATAAAGAGAATATCGAAACGGCAATATCGAAATCGTAATCAGGGCTTCAAATTACCCCAGAAAGCAAAAAATTACAAACTTTTATCCACATTTGTGGGTTTTACTCTGACAAACACGAGCATGCGTACGTAATAAGCGATACAATTGATCGCCGAAGGAAAACCCTTTGACCTACGGACTTCCGGTTTGCAAAAATATCTACCGGGGTCTGTTGGCTTGCCACAGGAGCAATTGCGTCCTCTTCGGCCGGTTAAAACTATATTTGTTTCACACGTTTTTGTAATAAAAGTATACCGAAAAACCGCTATAAACTAGAAGGTGAACGGTTAGGAATATCAAAACGGCGATTCCGGAATTGTAATCAGAGGTCCAAATTTCCCCAGTAACCAAAAAATTACCGACATTGGTCCACGTTTGCGAGTTTTAGCGTGGCGACGTGACTTAGGTTAGGTTAGGTTAGGTTAGGTTAGGTTAAAACCGAAACTTTCGTCGATTGCCGAAGGAAAACCCTTTGACCTACGGACTTCCGGTTTGGAGGGAATTCAGATGGGTCTATTGGCTACCTTCAGAAGCAATTGCGTCCCTGCTTTTCACCGTTTAGTGCCTTTATTGCCCTTCGAAACGCAAAAAAACCGTGTTTTTGGCGGTTATTTTAAAATTGCCGCCAGGGTGCTAGAAATATCGGAGTCGGACCCCTAAAATCGTAATCAGGGGTTCATTTTACGTCAGGAAATGCAAAAAAACCGACCTTTTTCTGCTAAAATTGAAAAAATCTTAGTCAAAAAAGGAGAAAGACCCCCCCCCTTTGGTATGTTTTGACTCTTTTGATTGCCGAAGGAGAACCCCTTGAAGCACGGACTTCCGCTTTCTCCGACAACCTACCAGGGTCAGTAGCTTAACACAAAAAAATCTGGGTCGTCATCGGCCGGCTAGAAGTATGTTAGTTTCGCGCATTTAGAACTTTCAAATTGACCGAAAATAGCCATTATTGGATAAGAGGAGGAAATAAAGAGAATATCGAAACGGCAATATCGAAATCGTAATCAGGGCTTCAAATTACCCCAGAAAGCAAAAAATTACAAACTTTTATCCACATTTGTGGGTTTTACTCTGACAAACACGAGCATGCGTACGTAATAAGCGATACAATTGATCGCCGAAGGAAAACCCTTTGACCTACGGACTTCCGGTTTGCAAAAATATCTACCGGGGTCTGTTGGCTTGCCACAGGAGCAATTGCGTCCTCTTCGGCCGGTTAAAACTATATTTGTTTCACACGTTTTTGTAATAAAAGTATACCGAAAAACCGCTATAAACTAGAAGGTGAACGGTTAGGAATATCAAAACGGCGATTCCGGAATTGTAATCAGAGGTCCAAATTTCCCCAGTAACCAAAAAATTACCGACATTGGTCCACGTTTGCGAGTTTTAGCGTGGCGACGTGACTTAGGTTAGGTTAGGTTAGGTTAGGTTAGGTTAAAACCGAAACTTTCGTCGATTGCCGAAGGAAAACCCTTTGACCTACGGACTTCCGGTTTGGAGGGAATTCAGATGGGTCTATTGGCTACCTTCAGAAGCAATTGCGTCCCTGCTTTTCACCGTTTAGTGCCTTTATTGCCCTTCGAAACGCAAAAAAACCGTGTTTTTGGCGGTTATTTTAAAATTGCCGCCAGGGTGCTAGAAATATCGGAGTCGGACCCCTAAAATCGTAATCAGGGGTTCATTTTACGTCAGGAAATGCAAAAAAACCGACCTTTTTCTGCTAAAATTGAAAAAATCTTAGTCAAAAAAGGAGAAAGACCCCCCCCTTTGGTATGTTTTGACTCTTTTGATTGCCGAAGGAGAACCCCTTGAAGCACGGACTTCCGCTTTCTCCGACAACCTACCAGGGTCAGTAGCTTAACACAAAAAAATCTGGGTCGTCATCGGCCGGCTAGAAGTATGTTAGTTTCGCGCATTTAGAACTTTCAAATTGACCGAAAATAGCCATTATTGGATAAGAGGAGGAAATAATCGAAACGGCAATATCGAAATCGTAATCAGGGCTTCAAATTACCCCAGAAAGCAAAAAATTACAAACTTTTATCCACATTTGTGGGTTTTACTCTGACAAACACGAGCATGCGTACGTAATAAGCGATACAATTGATCGCCGAAGGAAAACCCTTTGACCTACGGACTTCCGGTTTGCAAAAATATCTACCGGGGTCTGTTGGCTTGCCACAGGAGCAATTGCGTCCTCTTCGGCCGGTTAAAACTATATTTGTTTCACTCGTTTTTGTAATAAAAGTATACCGAAAAACCGCTATGAACTAGAAGGTGAACGGTTAGGAATATCGAAACGGCGATTCCGGAATTGTAATCAGAGGTCCAAATTACCCCAGTAACCAAAAAATTACCAACATTGGTCCACGTTTGCGAGTTTTAGCGTGGCGACGTGACTTAGGTTAGGTTAGGTTAGGTTAGGTTAGGTTAAAACCGAAACTTTCGTCGATTGCCGAAGGAAAACCCTTTGACCTACGGACTTCCGGTTTGGAGGGAATTTAGATGGGTCTATTGGCTACCCTCAGAAGCAATTGCGTCCCTGCCCTTCACCGTTTAGTGCCTTTATTGCCCTTCGAAACGCAAAAAAAACGTGTTTTTGGCGGTTATTTTAAAATTGCCGCCAGGGTGCTAGGAATATCGGAGTCGGACCCCCAAAATCGTAATCAGGGGTTCATTTTACGTCAGTAAATGCAAAAAAACCGACCTTTTTCTGCTAAAATTGAAAAAATCTTAGTCAAAAAAGGAGAAAGACCCCCCCCTTTGGTATGTTTTGACTCTTTTGATTGCCGAAGGAGAACCCCTTGAAGCACGGACTTCCGCTTTCTCCGACAACCTACCAGGGTCTGTAGCTTAACACAAAAAAATCTGGGTCGTCATCGGCCGGCTAGAAGTATGTTAGTTTCACGCATTTAGAACTTTCAAATTGACCGAAAATAGCCATTATTGGATAAGAGGAGGAAATAAAGAGAATATCGAAACGGCAATATTGAAATCGTAATCAGGGCTTCAAATTACCCCAGAAAGCAAAAAATTACAAACTTTTATCCACATTTGTGGGTTTTACTCTGACAAACACGAGCATGCGTACGTAATAAGCGATACAATTGATCGCCGAAGGAAAACCCTTTGACCTACGGACTTCCGGTTTGCAAAAATATCTACCGGGGTCTGTTGGCTTGCCACAGGAGCAATTGCGTCCTCTTCGGCCGGTTAAAACTATATTTGTTTCACTCGTTTTTGTAATAAAAGTATACCGAAAAACCGCTATGAACTAGAAGGTGAACGGTTAGGAATATCGAAACGGCGATTCCGGAATTGTAATCAGAGGTCCAAATTACCCCAGTAACCAAAAAATTACCAACATTGGTCCACGTTTGCGAGTTTTAGCGTGGCGACGTGACTTAGGTTAGGTTAGGTTAGGTTAGGTTAAAACCGAAACTTTCGTCGATTGCCGAAGGAAAACCCTTTGACCTACGGACTTCCGGTTTGGAGGGAATTTAGATGGGTCTATTGGCTACCCTCAGAAGCAATTGCGTCCCTGCCCTTCACCGTTTAGTGCCTTTATTGCCCTTCGAAACGCAAAAAAAACGTGTTTTTGGCGGTTATTTTAAAATTGCCGCCAGGGTGCTAGGAATATCGGAGTCGGACCCCCAAAATCGTAATCAGGGGTTCATTTTACGTCAGAAAATGCAAAAAAACCGACCTTTTTCTGCTAAAATTGAAAAAATCTTAGTCAAAAAAGGAGAAAGACCCCCCCCTTTGGTATGTTTTGACTCTTTTGATTGCCGAAGGAGAACCCCTTGAAGCACGGACTTCCGCTTTCTCCGACAACCTACCAGGGTCTGTAGCTTAACACAAAAAAATCTGGGTCGTCATCGGCCGGCTAGAAGTATGTTAGTTTCACGCATTTAGAACTTTCAAATTGACCGAAAATAGCCATTATTGGATAAGAGGAGGAAATAAAGAGAATATCGAAACGGCAATATCGAAACGGCAATATCGAAATCGTAATCAGGGCTTCAAATTACCCCAGAAAGCAAAAAATTACAAACTTTTATCCACATTTGTGGGTTTTACTCTGACAAACACGAGCATGCGTACGTAATAAGCGATACAAATGATCGCCGAAGGAAAACCCTTTGACCTATGGACTTCCGGTTTGCAAAAATATCTACCGGGGTCTGTTGGCTTGCCACAGGAGCAATTGCGTCCTCTTCGGCCGGTTAAAACTATATTTGTTTCACTTGTTTTTGTAATAAAAGTATACCGAAAAACCGCTATGAACTAGAAGGTGAACGGTTAGGAATATCGAAACGGCGATTCCGGAATTGTAATCAGAGGTCCAAATTACCCCAGTAACCAAAAAATTACCAACATTGGTCCACGTTTGCGAGTTTTAGCGTGGCGACGTGACTTAGGTTAGGTTAGGTTAGGTTAGGTTAGGTTAAAACCGAAACTTTCGTCGATTGCCGAAGGAAAACCCTTTGACCTACGGACTTCCGGTTTGGAGGGAATTTAGATGGGTCTATTGGCTACCCTCAGAAGCAATTGCGTCCCTGCCCTTCACCGTTTAGTGCTTTTATTGCCCTTCGAAACGCAAAAAAAACGTGTTTTTGGCGGTTATTTTAAAATTGCCGCCAGGGTGCTAGGAATATCGGAGTCGGACCCCCAAAATCGTAATCAGGGGTTCATTTTACGTCAGAAAATGCAAAAAAACCGACCTTTTTCTGCTAAAATTGAAAAAATCTTAGTCAAAAAAGGAGAAAGACCCCCCCCTTTGGTATGTTTTGACTCTTTTGATTGCCGAAGGAGAACCCCTTGAAGCACGGACTTCCGCTTTCTCCGACAACCTACCAGGGTCTGTAGCTTAACACAAAAAAATCTGGGTCGTCATCGGCCGGCTAGAAGTATGTTAGTTTCACGCATTTAGAACTTTCAAATTGACCGAAAATAGCCATTATTGGATAAGAGGAGGAAATAAAGAGAATATCGAAACGGCAATATCGAAATCGTAATCAGGGCTTCAAATTACCCCAGAAAGCAAAAAATTACAAACTTTTATCCACATTTGTGGGTTTTACTCTGACAAACACGAGCATGCGTACGTAATAAGCGATACAATTGATCGCCGAAGGAAAACCCTTTGACCTACGGACTTCCGGTTTGCAAAAATATCTACCGGGGTCTGTTGGCTTGCCACAGGAGCAATTGCGTCCTCTTCGGCCGGTTAAAACTATATTTGTTTCACTCGTTTTTGTAATAAAAGTATACCGAAAAACCGCTATGAACTAGAAGGTGAACGGTTAGGAATATCGAAACGGCGATTCCGGAATTGTAATCAGAGGTCCAAATTACCCCAGTAACCAAAAAATTACCAACATTGGTCCACGTTTGCGAGTTTTAGCGTGGTGACGTGACTTAGGTTAGGTTAGGTTAGGTTAGGTTAGGTTAAAACCGAAACTTTCGTCGATTGCCGAAGGAAAACCCTTTGACCTACGGACTTCCGGTTTGGAGGGAATTTAGATGGGTCTATTGGCTACCCTCAGAAGCAATTGCGTCCCTGCCCTTCACCGTTTAGTGCCTTTATTGCCCTTCGAAACGCAAAAAAAACGTGTTTTTGGCGGTTATTTTAAAATTGCCGCCAGGGTGCTAGGAATATCGGAGTCGGACCCCCAAAATCGTAATCAGGGGTTCATTTTACGTCAGAAAATGCAAAAAAACCGACCTTTTTCTGCTAAAATTGAAAAAATCTTAGTCAAAAAAGGAGAAAGACCCCCCCCTTTGGTATGTTTTGACTCTTTTGATTGCCGAAGGAGAACCCCTTGAAGCACGGACTTCCGCTTTCTCCGACAACCTACCAGGGTCTGTAGCTTAACACAAAAAAATCTGGGTCGTCATCGGCCGGCTAGAAGTATGTTAGTTTCACGCATTTAGAACTTTCAAATTGACCGAAAATAGCCATTATTGGATAAGAGGAGGAAATAAAGAGAATATCGAAACGGCAATATCGAAACGGCAATATCGAAATCGTAATCAGGGCTTCAAATTACCCCAGAAAGCAAAAAATTACAAACTTTTATCCACATTTGTGGGTTTTACTCTGACAAACACGAGCATGCGTACGTAATAAGCGATACAAATGATCGCCGAAGGAAAACCCTTTGACCTATGGACTTCCGGTTTGCAAAAATATCTACCGGGGTCTGTTGGCTTGCCACAGGAGCAATTGCGTCCTCTTCGGCCGGTTAAAACTATATTTGTTTCACTCGTTTTTGTAATAAAAGTATACCGAAAAACCGCTATGAACTAGAAGGTGAACGGTTAGGAATATCGAAACGGCGATTCCGGAATTGTAATCAGAGGTCCAAATTACCCCAGTAACCAAAAAATTACCAACATTGGTCCACGTTTGCGAGTTTTAGCGTGGCGACGTGACTTAGGTTAGGTTAGGTTAGGTTAGGTTAGGTTAAAACCGAAACTTTCGTCGATTGCCGAAGGAAAACCCTTTGACCTACGGACTTCCGGTTTGGAGGGAATTTAGATGGGTCTATTGGCTACCCTCAGAAGCAATTGCGTCCCTGCCCTTCACCGTTTAGTGCCTTTATTGCCCTTCGAAACGCAAAAAAAACGTGTTTTTGGCGGTTATTTTAAAATTGCCGCCAGGGTGCTAGGAATATCGGAGTCGGACCCCCAAAATCGTAATCAGGGGTTCATTTTACGTCAGAAAATGCAAAAAAACCGACCTTTTTCTGCTAAAATTGAAAAAATCTTAGTCAAAAAAGGAGAAAGACCCCCCCCTTTGGTATGTTTTGACTCTTTTGATTGCCGAAGGAGAACCCCTTGAAGCACGGACTTCCGCTTTCTCCGACAACCTACCAGGGTCTGTAGCTTAACACAAAAAAATCTGGGTCGTCATCGGCCGGCTAGAAGTATGTTAGTTTCACGCATTTAGAACTTTCAAATTGACCGAAAATAGCCATTATTGGATAAGAGGAGGAAATAAAGAGAATATCGAAACGGCAATATCGAAATCGTAATCAGGGCTTCAAATTACCCCAGAAAGCAAAAAATTACAAACTTTTATCCACATTTGTGGGTTTTACTCTGACAAACACGAGCATGCGTACGTAATAAGCGATACAATTGATCGCCGAAGGAAAACCCTTTGACCTACGGACTTCCGGTTTGCAAAAATATCTACCGGGGTCTGTTGGCTTGCCACAGGAGCAATTGCGTCCTCTTCGGCCGGTTAAAACTATATTTGTTTCACTCGTTTTTGTAATAAAAGTATACCGAAAAACCGCTATGAACTAGAAGGTGAACGGTTAGGAATATCGAAACGGCGATTCCGGAATTGTAATCAGAGGTCCAAATTACCCCAGTAACCAAAAAATTACCAACATTGGTCCACGTTTGCGAGTTTTAGCGTGGCGACGTGACTTAGGTTAGGTTAGGTTAGGTTAGGTTAGGTTAAAACCGAAACTTTCGTCAATTGCCGAAGGAAAACCCTTTGACCTACGGACTTCCGGTTTGGAGGGAATTTAGATGGGTCTATTGGCTACCCTCAGAAGCAATTGCGTCCCTGCCCTTCACCGTTTAGTGCCTTTATTGCCCTTCGAAACGCAAAAAAAACGTGTTTTTGGCGGTTATTTTAAAATTGCCGCCAGGGTGCTAGGAATATCGGAGTCGGACCCCCAAAATCGTAATCAGGGGTTCATTTTACGTCAGAAAATGCAAAAAAACCGACCTTTTTCTGCTAAAATTGAAAAAATCTTAGTCAAAAAAGGAGAAAGACCCCCCCCTTTGGTATGTTTTGACTCTTTTGATTGCCGAAGGAGAACCCCTTGAAGCACGGACTTCCGCTTTCTCCGACAACCTACCAGGGTCTGTAGCTTAACACAAAAAAATCTGGGTCGTCATCGGCCGGCTAGAAGTACGTTAGTTTCACGCATTTAGAACTTTCAAATTGACCGAAAATAGCCATTATTGGATAAGAGGAGGAAATAAAGAGAATATCGAAACGGCAATATCGAAACGGCAATATCGAAATCGTAATCAGGGCTTCAAATTACCCCAGAAAGCAAAAAATTACAAACTTTTATCCACATTTGTGGGTTTTACTCTGACAAACACGAGCATGCGTACGTAATAAGCGATACAATTGATCGCCGAAGGAAAACCCTTTGACCTACGGACTTCCGGTTTGCAAAAATATCTACCGGGGTCTGTTGGCTTGCCACAGGAGCAATTGCGTCCTCTTCGGCCGGTTAAAACTATATTTGTTTCACTCGTTTTTGTAATAAAAGTATACCGAAAAACCGCTATGAACTAGAAGGTGAACGGTTAGGAATATCGAAACGGCGATTCCGGAATTGTAATCAGAGGTCCAAATTACCCCAGTAACCAAAAAATTACCAACATTGGTCCACGTTTGCGAGTTTTAGCGTGGCGACGTGACTTAGGTTAGGTTAGGTTAGGTTAGGTTAGGTTAAAACCGAAACTTTCGTCGATTGCCGAAGGAAAACCCTTTGACCTACGGACTTCCGGTTTGGAGGGAATTTAGATGGGTCTATTGGCTACCCTCAGAAGCAATTGCGTCCCTGCCCTTCACCGTTTAGTGCCTTTATTGCCCTTCGAAACGCAAAAAAAACGTGTTTTTGGCGGTTATTTTAAAATTGCCGCCAGGGTGCTAGGAATATCGGAGTCGGACCCCCAAAATCGTAATCAGGGGTTCATTTTACGTCAGAAAATGCAAAAAAACCGACCTTTTTCTGCTAAAATTGAAAAAATCTTAGTCAAAAAAGGAGAAAGACCCCCCCCTTTGGTATGTTTTGACTCTTTTGATTGCCGAAGAAGAACCCCTTGAAGCACGGACTTCCGCTTTCTCCGACAACCTACCAGGGTCTGTAGCTTAACACAAAAAAATCTGGGTCGTCATCGGCCGGCTAGAAGTATGTTAGTTTCACGCATTTAGAACTTTCAAATTGACCGAAAATAGCCATTATTGGATAAGAGGAGGAAATAAAGAGAATATCGAAACGGCAATATCGAAATCGTAATCAGGGCTTCAAATTACCCCAGAAAGCAAAAAATTACAAACTTTTATCCACATTTGTGGGTTTTACTCTGACAAACACGAGCATGCGTACGTAATAAGCGATACAAATGATCGCCGAAGGAAAACCCTTTGACCTACGGACTTCCGGTTTGCAAAAATATCTACCGGGGTCTGTTGGCTTGCCACAGGAGCAATTGCGTCCTCTTCGGCCGGTTAAAACTATATTTGTTTCACTCGTTTTTGTAATAAAAGTATACCGAAAAACCGCTATGAACTAGAAGGTGAACGGTTAGGAATATCGAAACGGCGATTCCGGAATTGTAATCAGAGGTCCAAATTACCCCAGTAACCAAAAAATTACCAACATTGGTCCACGTTTGCGAGTTTTAGCGTGGTGACGTGACTTAGGTTAGGTTAGGTTAGGTTAGGTTAGGTTAAAACCGAAACTTTCGTCGATTGCCGAAGGAAAACCCTTTGACCTACGGACTTCCGGTTTGGAGGGAATTTAGATGGGTCTATTGGCTACCCTCAGAAGCAATTGCGTCCCTGCCCTTCACCGTTTAGTGCCTTTATTGCCCTTCGAAACGCAAAAAAAACGTGTTTTTGGCGGTTATTTTAAAATTGCCGCCAGGGTGCTAGGAATATCGGAGTCGGACCCCCAAAATCGTAATCAGGGGTTCATTTTACGTCAGAAAATGCAAAAAAACCGACCTTTTTCTGCTAAAATTGAAAAAATCTTAGTCAAAAAAGGAGAAAGACCCCCCCCTTTGGTATGTTTTGACTCTTTTGATTGCCGAAGGAGAACCCCTTGAAGCACGGACTTCCGCTTTCTCCGACAACCTACCAGGGTCTGTAGCTTAACACAAAAAAATCTGGGTCGTCATCGGCCGGCTAGAAGTATGTTAGTTTCACGCATTTAGAACTTTCAAATTGACCGAAAATAGCCATTATTGGATAAGAGGAGGAAATAAAGAGAATATCGAAACGGCAATATCGAAATCGTAATCAGGGCTTCAAATTACCCCAGAAAGCAAAAAATTACAAACTTTTATCCACATTTGTGGGTTTTACTCTGACAAACACGAGCATGCGTACGTAATAAGCGATACAAATGATCGCCGAAGGAAAACCCTTTGACCTACGGACTTCCGGTTTGCAAAAATATCTACCGGGGTCTGTTGGCTTGCCACAGGAGCAATTGCGTCCTCTTCGGCCGGTTAAAACTATATTTGTTTCACTCGTTTTTGTAATAAAAGTATACCGAAAAACCGCTATGAACTAGAAGGTGAACGGTTAGGAATATCGAAACGGCGATTCCGGAATTGTAATCAGAGGTCCAAATTACCCCAGTAACCAAAAAATTACCAACATTGGTCCACGTTTGCGAGTTTTAGCGTGGCGACGTGACTTAGGTTAGGTTAGGTTAGGTTAGGTTGACTTACGGACTTCCGGTTTGCAGCAGCTTTTTTCGGGGTTTGTTGATCTAACCGGATGTTTTGTTGAAAAACTTTTTGAGTCACGGGTTCGGTAACCGTTGCGTTCTTTTTGTTTACAATGTGCGTGTTTTAAAAACACTAATTTTGTGCAAATTAAAAAAAAAAAAAAAAAAAAAACTCAACAATTTTAATTTTACGCAAGTTTATTGTTATGCTATTTATATTGCACATGTGTGTAAATAGTTATATAATTTAAAACTTAGCCAGTTATAATAAACAAAGATTGAGACTTATTGAGTCGCTTCGCATCAAACTCAAATTTTATTTTTAAATATCTATTTATATTTTGTTGCTTTTCTGGTAAGGTATGTAATGAATTAAAAATCTTTAGTTGATATTAGTAATTTGCTATTTAATAAGTTAATATTTTAATTAATATTAGTATTTGATTCAAAACTGTCAGTTAATTCTATATCGATATAAAGTAATTTTATTATGTTTTTCAATGAAATGTGATTAGCATATGTCTTCTTATGTTGGTACCATACATCCTTTTAATATTTTACTGACTGTAATAATCATTTCTGTGATATATGATATATGATATGTAGAGATATGTAGGTGAAAGAAATAACCTAATAGCGGTAGTGTAGGTTGAAGATATTAGTATGTGGCCACCCTTAAAACATAAACCCATATATTACGCCCACTCACCCAGGTGTTAGCCATTAATGGTTACTAATTTCAACCGGTTGTTTTATTTCCTGTACTATTATTCTCATATAATATTGTAACTTAAAATAATTTGTTTGTAATGTAACAATTATTATAGAATAAAAATTAAACTTTTCCTTCTCTTTTACTTTCAGTCAAACAATAATTCCGTGGTAACTAATTGTGGTAGCTTTAACGTTTTGGGTTTGAGCTCCGTGTATGTTGTGGGTAATTTAAAAACTGTGGCCTGTCATAGGGTTGTGTCCGAAAAGGTTGTCGACAGAGCTGTGTAGTTATTGTGTCGTAAAAGTTAATATAGCTCCAGGCAAGTGGTATATAACCGTACATTGTGACGTCGCGAAAGACTCCAGCATCACGATTATACAACGGAAGTAAAACAAAACTCATATCTTATTACAAAGAAGTGTCCGTCTTGCTATCATCATTGTATGCGAGGCTTTTTTTTTAGCTAATAGTTGTCATTATGTCCCGGTTATAACAACTCGCCCGTGTACATATGTTCACGTAGTTATCGCTGTTATTTCACAACGCCGCCGGTGTCCAATTCTTTTTTTCAAATAATGATTCCTTTATCGCATGTTTGTTTGTCAGCTCGGACTATATAGAGATTAATTATATTTCCTTTGCGACTCATGTCGCTTTGAAATTATGACCGGACTGGCGTAACTAAGGGGATGTACGTACATAAAAGTTTCTACCCACTTCTCATCTCTTTTCTAATAAACTGTATCAGAATATTTATTGTCATTGCAATAGAGTTCCCTTAATGGATATTCTCATTACAATCCATTTATGTGGCGTAGCATATTTAATAGTTATAGAAATGTTATAAAAATATTTATAGTAAAGATATTTGCATATATTTCTCAATTGCAGAGAAAAATGTTTCATTTTTATTTATTTTATATTACCGTATACAAAGTTGCTTTATTTACAAACTACTTTCAACGTGTGTTATCTTTATATTTACTATTTATAATTATAGCAGTTTGTTGGCGCCCATGTTGCGAATACTGTGTCGGCGCCTACAAACTTTTCAAATAAAATTGACTGACAATTGTTTATCAAACAATCCCGGCTTTGTCCTTACTGAAATATTAACCTTCTCATTAGAGTATAAATTATTTTATCGTTTTCAGTATTGGTTTAAATTAAATCGTTACTGAATTTATTTCTGGCTACGGATTTGTTTGTCTGTAAAATTTAAAAACATTTTTAACTCTACAGCAATTATTAGTTCACGCACGGGCGGTTAATATTAGCGGCGCACCCTTCTACATGCAGTGACTAACCGAAAAACGCTAAAGAATTCCGTCGAACAAAATAATGTAACATTTATAATATAAACAATTCATGTAAATTTTAAAAATTCATTCAATCGTGTTTCTATACATCAAACAAAATATTTTGGGTATTATTAAACAAACCGTCACTGTTTTAAAATTACTTTATTGTTACAGCTAATTATAGTAATATTGTTGAGTAAAAAAATATTTAAAAAAATTAACCATAAAAGCGTTTCCTTACATAATAATAAATTAAATATTTTATTTGGCTTCGGCTAGCTATCATCGGGAGATGCATCAGAAAAATTACACAACTAATAATAATTTAATAATTAGTGGTGCAAAGTAATTGTAGCTCCATCAAACCAAAAAAACCGAATATCATTGATAACACTTTAGTATCACAACTGGCAACCAAATTGCAATGTCTAAAGAGGTAGACAATCAAATATAGTTTAATGAAAAACAAAGGTTTCAAATTAATTACTCAAACCTTATCCAACTCCAAAGCGGCCAACCAAATAATTTAATGTTGCGTTGTAATGCGTTGTAATTTTAAGAATAATTATAACGTGTATTGTATGTGGCTCCGGCTAGCTGTTATCTGAATAATATACATATGTTAAAACAATTGTGCAAAATCTTGGAAACTAACTGCAGAAGCTTATAATAAAAATAATTAATGTCGATTGTTATTAAGATGTCAGAATAAGATAGAATTACTAATTTTTAATAAACAGTTGAGTGGATAGGCGTGTAACTTGAGTGTAAATAAATTGTAAATTTGGAGCTTTTTACGCTTAATGTTGAGACTTTTTTAGCAATTGAAGCTCAAGCACTACTAACAATAAACTTGATTCTATTGAAATTAGTTTTTAATTGTTATTGTCATGGTTAACCACATTTTAATTTTTAAGTTTTTTTTTTTTTTTTAAATTTTAATTTTGTTTTTTTCTAAAAATGCTTTTCTACTTTAAGCTACTTAATATTAAAGTTGTTTCTGTTGTCTTTTTTTAATCGTTTTTATTGTTTTTTAGAAAATTAACAAAAATGTTTAGCTCAATAAAAACACAATTTAAAATTTATGATTTTTAGATGAAACACTGCAATGGCGCAGTCTAATTGTAGATTTTGAGATGTTTTTTAACTCAATTTAAACTTAAAGATTTTGCTTTTTTTGCAATGTTCTTTTAACTGGTTTTTGTTGTTTTTTGTAATTTTGTAAAATCAATCAGATAAAATTTAAAGTTAAAGATTTTTACATGTTCTATGAATATACACTGAAACGGCGCAATCTCATTGCAGACTTTTAGTTGTTTTACAAGTACACACTAAAATGGCGCAGTCTGAATGTAAATTTTTAAAAGTTTTTGCTTTTTTTTGCAAATGTTTTGAACTATTTTATATCAAGTTTGTTTCTATTCTTTATATTTCTTTTGTAATTTTAAGTTATAGAAATTTCTATTTTTTCTATAAAACTACAATTATGTTAATAAAACTAACAAGAAATGCTAACAGACAAAAATAAAATTTAGAGATTTTAAGCTAAAATTAAGTTTTATAAATTTACATTTTTAAAAGTTTTTCAACTTTAACCTAAAAATTTTACTTGTTTCTGCAAATACTTCTACTATGAGCTATTTAATATCAAACTTGCTTTTGTTGTTTTTATAATTTTATTTTCTTAGTTATAAATTTTTTTCACATTTTTATTTTTTTTTAGAAGACTATAATTATGTTAAAAAAACTAACAAATAATAATCAGAACTAATCAAATAAAATTTAAAATTTAAGATTTTTAGATGTTTTACGGATACAGAGTAAAATGGCGCAGTTTAATTGCAAATTTTAAATGTTTTATAAACACATTCTAAAATGGCGCAGTCTATGCAGATTTTTAAATGTTGACAATTTCAATTTAAACTTAAATTTTTTTATATGTTCTATAAATACACACTAAAATGGCGCAGTCTAAATAAAAAAATTTGGATGTTTTATAAACACACATCAAAATGTTGCAGTCAAAATTCAAATTTTTAGATGTTTATTAACTCAATTCAAGTTTTTGCTATTTTTTGCAAATAATTTTAAGTTTGTTTTTGTTGTTTTTTGTAATTATAAGTTTGTTACCTCTTCCATACTCTTTAATAAACTATAATTATGTTAATGAAACTAACAAAAAATGCTCAAAAACAAAATAAAATTTGAGATTTTTAAATTTTTATAAATGCACATCAAAGTGGCGCAGTCTAAACGCAAACTTTCACATGTTTTATAAATACGCACTGAATTGGCGCAGTTTAAATGCAGATTTTTAGATTTTTTTAAATTTCAAACTAAAAATTTTGCTTTTTTCTGCAAATGCTTTTCTATTTAGAGCTATTTAATATCAAGATTGTTTTTGTTGTTTTTTAAAATTTTACTTTTAGTCACAAAAATTTGTCACATTTTTTAGTCTTTTTAAAGACTATAATTATGTCAATAAAACAAACAAAAAACGTTCAAAGTAAATCAGATAAAATTTAAAATTTAAGGTTTTTAGATGTTTTATAGATACATACTGAAATGGCGCAGTCTAATTGCAGATTTTTAAATGTTTTACTGATAAACACTAAAATGGCGCAGTTTGTTTTCGTTCTTGTTGTCTTTTGTATGCTTCTTTGTTAGGTAAAAGTAAAATATCGCGCAGTTTATTTGCAGATTTTAAATGTTTTACAAATTCACTTTAAAATGGCGCAGTCTAAATGCAGATTTTTAAATGTTTGTAAATTCAATTAAAACTTAAAGATTTTACTTTTTTTAAAAACGCTAGGAAATCATATTTATATTAATAAAACTAACAAAAACGCTCAAAATTAATAAGATTTTTATATTTTCTATAAATACACACTGAAATAGCGCAGTTTAGTGCAGATTTTTAGATGTTTTCTAAGTAAATTTAAACTTTTTTGCTTTTTTTGCAAATGTTATTTTACTTTCATTCATTTAATATCAAACATTTCTGTTGTTTTTTTTTTACTTTTTTCATTGTTTCTTAAGAGACTTGTTAAAATACAAAATAAAATTTAAGATTTTTAAATGTTCTATTAGTCACTGCAAAGGCGCAGTTTAAATACAAATTTTGTTTTTCAATTTAATTTAGACTTAAACATTTTGCTTTTTTCTGCAAATGCTTGTCTACTTTGAGCAACTTAATATCAAGTTTGCTTCTGTTGGCTTTTGTAGCTCTACTTTTCAAGTAACAGAAATTGGTTACATCTTCTATTGTCTTAGGGAAACTACAGTTTTGTTAACAAAACTAATAAAAATGCTCAACGTTAGTTAAATAAAATTTAAAATTTAAGATTTTTCTTTTTTTTTGGATACACACTAAAATGGCGCAATCTTCATGCAGATTTTTAAAACTTTTACAGATACACACTGAAACAGCGCAGTCTGGTTGGAAGTTTTTAAATGTTTTTTAACCAAGTTTAAATTTTAGGAATTTTGTTTTTTTTAGTAAATGCTTTTTTACTAAGAGCAACTTAATATTAAGCTGCTTTTGTTGTCTTTTGTAGTTTTACTTTTTAAGTCACAAAAACTTGACACTTTTTCTATTGTTACTAGGAAAAAAAAAAACAAAAAATGCTTAAAATCAATCAAATAAAATTTATTATTTAAGATGTTTAGATGTTCTATAAATGCAAACTAACATAGCGTAGCTTAAATGCAAATTTTTAGATGTTTGCAAAAACCCACTAAAATGGCGCAGTCTAAGCAAATTTTTAGGTTTTTGCAAAACACATTAAAATGGCGCAGTCTAAGCAAATTTTTAGATGTTTTTTAACTCAATTTGCTTTATTCTGCAAATGCTTTTTACTTTTTGAGTTTTTTAATTCAATTGTTTTTTGTAATTCTACTTTCTAAGTCGCAGAAACTTATCGCATCTTTCATTGTTTTTAGGAGACTATAATTATTTACTAAAACTAACAAAAAATGTTCAAAGTTATGCAGATAAAATTTATTTTTTTATAGATTTACACTGAAATAGCTAGTTTAAATGCAGATTGTTAGACATTTTACGGATACATTCTAAAATGGCGCAGTCTAAACGTAAATTATTAAATGTTTTTTTAACTAAATTTAGATTTTGGCATTTTTTGAAAATAGGTTTAATATAAAGCTTGAGTTGTTTTTTTTTTTAATTTTATTCACACAAATTTGTCACATTTTGTCAAATAATTATGTTAATAAAACTAACAAAACATGCTTAAATCAATCAAATAAAATTTAAAATTTAAGATTTTTAGATGACATTAAAATGGCGCGGTCTAAATGCAGATTTTTAAATGTTCTACTGATACACACTAAAATGGCGCAGTCTGTTTTTGTTTCTGTTGGCTTTTGTATTTCTACTTTTTAGGTAACAGAAATTTGTCACTTACAATTATAATTATGTGTAATAATAAATCTACCAAAAAATGCTTAAAGTTATATTTTAAAATTGTAATTTTTAATAGCTCTATGAGTACATACTAAAATGATTAAATGCAAAAAATATAAATATGATTTAAGATTTAAAACAAAAATGTATTAAAATAAAACTGCGCTATTTGAGTTAATTGGATAAAATTTAATAAAATGACAATTATAATTTACGAGTTAAGATATACACTAATCTGGCGCAGTCTGCATGCAAAAAAACTTAAATTATAAAATTTTAAACAAAAATGTACCAAAGCGCCGTCGGTTGAATAAAGCAAACTATAACAAAATTAAATCTTCTAATGTTTCTATATATGTTTATATAACTTCTACTAATATGGCGCAGTCTGCATAAAAAAGAATACTCAAACTAAAAAAAGTTAAATCAGAATGTACTAAAATAGCTCAGAAAGTTAAATGAAACAAGTTATATAAAATGAGATGCTTATATAACTTGCAAATTTAATAAAATGACAAATTTAGTTTAAAAATTATAAATATACACTAACATGGCGCAGTCTGCATAAAAAAAATTATAAAAAACTAAAACATGTAAGATTTAGAACAAAAATTTACCAAAATAGCGCTGTCAGTTGAATTAAATTGTTTTTAACAAAATGATATCTTCTAATGTTATTATATGTGTTTATATAACCTAAAAAAAGATTCAAACTTGATAAGATGACAAATATAATTTAATTATTATAAACATGTTATAGATATGCATTAATATGACGCAGTCTGCATAAAAATAAAACTCAAACTAAAAAAAGTCAAAACATAATTAAAGAGTTATAAATATGATATAAATATATACAAAAAAGGCTAGTCTATAGCAATTTACAGAAAATTGTATCTTGTACAAACAACACGATTACTGCAAAATTTAAAAAACACAAAATTGGCGCAGTCGGTAAATTGTTTTTAAATTATTTTAATAAAATTAATTATCTATCTAACTACAACACAAACAGTTCTGTGCAATTAAATCTAATTGTGCTAATAAACAAAAATTTTAAATTCTGTTTTGTGAACATTATTATTTCAAAGTTATCGACGTAACTTTTTGCTACTTTTACTTCTTAATGACCGGTAATTCGCTAGACGGTAGATTGCTAATTATCACAAAACGCGGAATAATCGAATTTGCTACTACAAAATACCTATTGTAATATAAATGTATGTACAAATAAAATAATAGATTATGTAAACAATATTTGTTGTAAACGCTATTATCTGCATAAATCGAGTGTAGGTACATGATTATGACAATATTGTTTGTTTGATAAACAAGCAATTGTTTTACAATAAATTTCTCTGCTAGCACGAGGCAAGCGACACAAGCACATGGCATACAATAATACATCACGTGCGTCAATAATTTACATTTGTATTGTTTATAACAGTTTTACTAAGAAATATGTTGGCTAGCGGATGTAAATTGAATTGATTTTGTTGCGATTCCCAATTACAGAATCAGATTCTTCGTTTAATTAAAATCGTTGTTGAAGCTGTTGTTACATCATACATACTGGTGTGTTGTTAACTACAATAAGCTTGGGGTTGCTAGGAATCTAATACTATTGTTGTGTATCTGCTCGTTGTTTTCATTCCGGCGATTACTAATTGTGTAGTAATTCTCATGTATTATCACTGGAAGAAATTACAAGAGCGTTGAATAACGTACAAATGTTAGAACGCTTGAGTTGCAAACAGTATTGTTACGTGTGTTTGCCTTAATTACCACCGTTCAACATTAATTATGCACTCTCCGTATCGAATGATAATAATCATAATAATAATATTGTAAAATCTTTAGTTTTTACATTGTTATAACAGATGTCATACCAGTTTCACGAATATGCGGGCCAACTAATTAAGGCAAATAAACTGTCAACTTACACCTGCATTCATAAAATCATGTCTGAAATCTAATACTTCTTTGTTCTAATATGAAGGATGAGCCGTACGGCAAATTTGATCTCATTCAGTATTCATGCCTTTATAAATGCATAACTTCGCAAAGCGGGCACGTAAAAAATATTATTTGAAAATTAAAATATCCACATAAATCAAATTTAGTTTTCGCGGTTTACATATTCAATTAAATGAGTCGTAAAGGATATACGTTCTACTTACTACTCATGCAATGAAACCAAGACGTTCATATACATCACTGATTTTATTCAAACAAAGATAAACTCGTAAATACTGTTCCTTCCCCTATTTCTTCTTCTATTTTTATTTAAAGTGCTTTACTCTAATGCAATAAGAAAGTTTCAACTGATTTTTAAATTTTTATTTAATAAAGAGTTAAATATTTTATTTTATTATTATTTTTTTTAATATTAACATTGAATTATCACAAATTTAACATATCTACTCTTATAAATGTTTTAAGAAGTTATGATTTTGTATTTGAAATGAATTAATATTGTTATCTTTTTGTTTCAGGTAAGTGAAGCTTTTATAAATATTACTGAGTTGAATGGGATCTATATAGGTAACGTAAAACATAAAATGTTGATTAAGTATTGGGATTAGTAGGATTAGTAGAAACAGTAGTAGAAGTAAGAGTAAAAATAAAGAAAATAGTAATAGAAGTAGTACCAGGGGACAATGACATTGTAGAAGTAGCGCGCTAATGCGAGAAGATGAACCGGACCGAACCGAACGGAGAGCAGTAGGGCAAGTGGATACGGCCCAAAAATAAGAGAAAGTAGTTTTTTTATTAGTTGACAACAAACAAAAAAAATGTTGTTGAAGTACAAATATACCTTAAATTAATTAATATATGATTGTGCTTAGTGTGCTGGTTGAGTAGTTTAGCTTATAGATTTACAGTACACACAAGCATTGTTCTGCGTTTTTACAAAACAAAGCAAGTTGTAAGAAAATGTGTTCTAAATTTAAAATTAACCCATATCTGCAGCTTGGGAATTAGTTTTATTGGTATATTGTGTCTGTTTTTACTCGAGTTGGTTTTGGAAGTATGTATAAAAAAATACATTGTCATTGCTTAGCATTGCAGCTATTGAAATATGTTACAACTGTTTTAAGGTAGTCACACATATACCGAGCAAATCTCAGAAGTGTGTATAGCAAAGCATTGACACTAAGACTATTGAAGTACTTTACAACAACAAACAAAATAAACCGGACCGAAACAAACAGAGAACAATAACCATTTTTTGATGTGTTGCGGTTGAGTAAAATATTAACGAAACATATCACGTAAGAAAATTCATTGTAAAAAGCTTATTTTTTTAACCTTTTTATTAATCCATACTTTCAAATTGGGAATTAATTTTTCTAGTCTATTGAGCCGTGTTTTAAGATGACTGGTGTCATTTTTGTAGGTTATGTTAGTACTATAAAACACACTTTTTGATTGCAAAAATGTTAATTGCAAAGTACACTTGAACGGAAACCGCAGTTTGAACTATTCGTTTGTACTCCTCTTCTGTTTATTTTTACATTTTTTTAGGTTAAGTGCGTGCCATGACGTATCTTTCAAAAACAAATTGTTAAATGACATATGTCAGTTTTTAAATGGTTACAATGACAATATTGACAGCTTCAAAATTTTTCTTTTCAACTTCATCAAGACTGCGCCATTTGAAAGTTAACAGCTACAGAATTGGAATTTACAATTTATTAAAATTTGACTAATGCCAAATGTTATATTAAATGTCAAAAATTGATTTAAATTTGACATCTGCCAGTTTTTAAATGGTAACAGTAATAACAGCTTTATGAATCCTTAAACTTTGTCAAGTTAACGACTGCGCCATTAGGAGGTTGACATAATAACGTAATTGCAATTGTTTACTGGCAACTATTAAATGTCACAATAATTGTCAATAAATGATTTAATTTTTTTTTTTTTATTCATGTTTTGGAGTGACCCATTCATCCGTCCAAATGTTTTTAATCAAAGGATTGGATATTACCATCACTTTTTCAATCTTAGAAACCTTTAACGCTTGCGGAGAAGAGAAACTTCAAATTTCTTAATAATTAACATTTGAGCGGGCGGGCGGAAACCCCAATTTACATTATTAGTCCGTACTTATGTTTTGGAGTGACCCACTCACCCGTCCAAAAGTTTGTCATCAAAGGATTGAATATTATTATCATTTTCTCAAACATAGAAACTTTTAACGCTTACAGAAAAAAGATATCCCAGTTTAAACTACCGGTTTGTACTTATGTTTTAGAGTGACCCACCTACCCGTCCAAGTGTTTGTTATTAAAAGTTTGGATATTACTGTCATTTCGTGTGATATAAAAACTTTTAACGCTTGCAGAGTAGAAACACTTTTTTTTATCATTAACACTTGGGCGGGCGGGCGGGAACCTCAGTTTTAAATTACCGGTTTTTACTCTTGTTTTGGAGTAACCCACCCACCTACCCAAATGCTTGTTATTAAAGGTTTAGATATTACCATCACCTTGTGTGATAACGCTTGCAGAGAAGAGAAACTTCAAATTCTTTTTATCACTAATATTTAGGCGGGTAGGCGGGAACTCCAGTTTAAATTGCCGGTCCGTACTCATGTTTTGGAGTAACCCACTTACCCGCCCAAGTGCTTGTCATCAAAAGTTTGGACATTACCATCACTTCGTGTGATATAGAAACTTATAACGCTTGCAGAGTAGAAAAAGCTTTAAATTTTGTTATCATTACCACTTGGGCGGGCGGGCGGAAACCTCAGTTTAAATTACCGGTTTTTACTCATGTTTTGGAGTAACCCACCTACTTACCCAAGTGTTTGTCATCAAAAGTTTGGATATTACTATCACCTTGTGTGATAACGCTTGCATAGAAGAAAAACTTCAAATTTTTTTATTACTAATATTTAGGCGAGTGGGCTGGAATTCCAGTTTAAATTGCCGGTCCGTACTCATGTTTTGGAGTAACCCACTTACCCGCCCAAGTGTTTGTCATTGAAGGTTTGGACATTACCATCACTTTGTGTGATATAGAAACTTTTAACGTTTGCAGAGTAGAGAAACTTCAAATTTTTTTGTTATTAATATTTGGGTGGTTGGGCGGTTGGGCGAGAACACCAGTTTAAATTTCCGGTCCGTACTCATGTTTTAAAGTGACCCATCTGCTCACCTAAGTGTTTGTCATCAAAGAATCAAATATTACTATCACTTTCTCAAACATGAAAATTTTTAACGCGCGGGCGGAAACCCTAGTTCAAATTACCGTTTTGTACTCATGTTTTGGAGTGAACCATTACTCGCCCAAGGTGTTTGTCATCAAAAGTTTAGATATTACCATCACCTCGTGTGATATAAAAACTTTTAATGCTTGCAGAGTAAAGAAACTTCATATTTCTTGATAACTAACACTTGGGCGGGCGTGCGGAAACCCTACTTTAAATTACCAATTTGTAATCATGTTTTGAAGTAATCCACCCACCCGCCCAAGTGTTTGTCATCAAAAGTTTGGATATTACTATCACCTCAAGTGTTACAGACACTTTTAACGCTTGCAGAGTAAAGAAACTTCAAATTTCTTGATAACTAATATTTGGGCGGGTGGGCAAAAACTCTAATTTAAACTGCCGCTTCAAATTCATGTAATAAGTGTTTGTCATTAAAAATTTGGATATGACTATCACCTCGTGTGATATAAAAACTTTTAACACTTGCATAGTAAAGAAACTTTAAATTTCTTGGTAAGTAACACTTGGGCGGGCGGGCGGATACCTCAGTTCAAATTACCGATCCGTACTCATGTCATGAAGTTTGGATATTACCATCACCTCAAGTGTTATAGACACTTTTAACGCTTGCAGTGTAGAGAAACTTTAAATTTTTTGATAATTAATATTTGGGCGGGTGGGCGGGAACCTCAGTTTAAACTGCCGCTTTGTACTCATGTTCTGGAGTGACCCATCCACCCGCCCAAGTGTTTGTCATTAAAAGTTTAGATATTAACATCACCTCAAGTGTTATAAGACACTTTTAACGCTTGCAGTGTAGAGAAACTTTAAGTTTCTTGATAACTAATTTTTGGGCGGGTGGGCGGGAACCCCAACTTAAACTACCGTTTCGAACTCATGTTCTGGAGTGACCCACCCGCCCATCCAAGTGTTTGTCTTTAAAAGTTTGGATATTACCATTACCTCGTGTGATATAAAAACTTTTAACGCTTGCAGAGTAAAGAAACTTTAAATTTCTTGATAAGTAACATTTGGGTGGGCGGGCGGATACCTCAGTTCAAATTACCAGTCCGTACTTATGTTTTGAAGTAACTCACCCACCCACTCAAGTATTTGTCATCAAAAGTTTGGATATTACCATCACTTCAAATGTTATAGACACTTTTAACGCTTTCAGTATAAAGAAACTTCAAGTTTCTTGATAACTGATATTTGGGCGGGTAGGCGGAAACCCCAGTTTAAACTGCCGCCCCGTAAACATGTTCTGGAGTGACCCACCCGACCACCCAAGTGTTTGTCTTTAAAAGTTTGGATATTACCATTACCTCGTGTGATATAAAAACTTTTAACGCTTGCAGAGTAAAGAAACTTTAAATTTCTTGATAAGTAACACTTGGGTGGGCGGGCGGATACCTCAGTTCAAATTACCAGTCCGTACTTATGTTTTGAAGTAACCCACCCACCCGCCCAAGTGTTTGTCATCAAAAGTTTGGATATTACCATTACCTCAAGTGTTATAGACACAATAACGCTTGCAGAGTAAAAAAAATTCAAATTTTATGATAACACTTGGGCGAGCGGGCAAAAACCCCAGTTCAAATTACCGGTCCGTACTCATGTTTTGAAGTAACCCACCCACCCGCCTAATTGTTTCATCAAAGGTTTAGATATTACTATCACTTTGTGTGATATAGAAACTTTTAACGATTGCAGACTAGAAAAACTTTAATTTTTTTTATTATTAATATTTGGGCGATTGGGAACACCAGTTCAAATTGCCGGTCCATACTCATGTTTTGGAGTGACCCACCTGCTCACCCAAGTGTTTGTCATCAAAAGATTAAATATTACTACCACTTTCTCAAACATAAAAACTTTTATCGTTTGCAGAAAAAAAATACTTCAAATTTCTTGATAACTAACCTTTGGGCGGGCGGGCAAAAACTCCAGTTTAAATTACTGGTCCGTACTCATGTTTTGAAATAACCCACCCACCCGCCCAAGTGTTTGTTATCAAAAGTTTGGATATTACCATCACCTTAAGTGTTATAGACACTTTTAAAGCTTGCAGTGTAAAGAAACTTCAAGTTTCTTTATAACTAATATTTGGGCGGGTGGGCGGGAACCCCAATTTAAATTGCTTTTCCGTACTCATGTTTTGAAGTGACCCACCCGCCCACTCTAGTGTTTGTCATTAAAAGTTTGGATATTACCATCACCTCGTGTGATATAAAAACTTTTAACGCTTGCAGAGTAAAGAAACTTTAAATTTCTTAATAAGTAACACTTGGTCGGGCGGGCGAATACCCCAGTTTAAATTACCAGTCCGTACTTATGTTTTGAAGTAACGCACCCACCCGCCCAAGTGTTTGTCATCAAAGGTTTAGATATTACTATCACCTCAAGTGTTACAGACACTTTTAACGCTTGCAGAGTAAAAAAACTTTAAATTTCTTGATAACTAATACTTGGAAACCCTCGTTTAAATTACTGGTCCGTACTCATGTTTTGAAGTAATTCACCCACCCGCCCAAGTGTTTGTTATCAAAAGTTTGGTTATAACTATCACCTCAAGTGTTATAGACACTTTTAACGCTTGCAGTGTAGAGAAACTTCAAATTTTTTGATAACTAATATTTGGGCGGGTGAGCGGGAACGTCAGTTTAAACTGCCGCTCCGTACTCATGTTCTGAAGTAACCCACTCGCCCACCCAAGTGTTTGTCATTAAATGTTTGGATATTACCATCACCTCGTGTGATATAAAAACTTTTACCGCTTGCAGAGTAAAGAAACTTCAAATTTCTTGATAACTAACACTTGGGCGGGCGAGCGGAAACCCAAATTCAAGTTACCGGTTCATACTCATGTTTTGAAGTAACCCATCCACCCGCCCAAGTGTATGTTACTAAAAGTTTGGATATTACTATTACCTCAAGTGTTATAGACACTTTTAACGCTTGCAGTGTAGAGAATCTTCAAGTTTGTTGATAACTAATATTTGGGCAAGTGGGCGGAAATTCCAATTTAAACTGCCGCTCTGTACTCATGTTTTGGAGTGACCACCGCCCACCTAAGTGTTTGTCATTATAAGTTTGGATATTACTATCACCTCGTGTGATATAAAAACTTTTAACGCTTGCAGAGTATAGAAACTTTAAAATTCTTGATAAGTAACACTTGGGCGGGCGGGCGAATACCCCAGTTCAAATTACCGGTCCGTTCTCATGTTTTGAAGAAACCCACCCACCCGCCCAAGTGTTTGTCATCAAAAGTTTGGATATTACTATCACCTCAAGTGTTACAGACACTTTTAACGCTTGCAGAGTAAAAAAACTTCAAATTTCTTGTTAACTAACACTTGGAAACTCTCGTTCAAATTACCGGTCCATACTCATGTTTTGAAGTAACCTACCTACCCGCTCAAGTGTTTGTCATCAAAAGTTTGGATATTACCATCACCTCAATTGTTATAGACACTTTTAACGCTTGCAGTGTAGAAAAAAATAAAGTTTCTTGATAACTAATATTTGGGCGGAAACCGCCGTTCAAATTTGCGCTCTGTACTCATGTTCTGGAGTGACCAACCCGCCCACCCAAGTGTTTCTCATTAAAAGTTTGGATATTATCTTCACCTCGTGTTGAGATATATAAACTTTTAACGCTTGCAGAGTAAAGAAACTTCAAATTTCTTGATAACTTACACTTGGGCGGGCGGGCGGAAACCCCCTGTTCAAATTACCGGTCCGTACTCATGTTGTAACCCACCCACCCGCCCAAGTGTTTGTCATAAAAAGTTTGGATATTACTATCACCTCGTGTGATATAGAAACTTTTAACGCTTTCAAAGTAGAAAAACTTTCTTGATAACTAATTTTTAGGCGGGAATCCTAGATTAACTTGCCGGTTTGTACTCATGTTCTGAAGTGACCCACCCACTCACCCAAGTGTTTGTCAGCAAAGGATTGAATATTACTTTTACTTTCTCAAACATAAAAACTTTTAACGTTTGCAGAGAAAAGATACTTTAAACTTTTTTATAACTAACACTTGGGCGGGTGGGCGGAAACTCCAGTTTGTTTACTGTTGCAATTTCTAACGAAATCTTGCTATATTATTTTTCAGTTTTTTCTGTTTCAAATTTTTTTTTTTTAGTTTTATGTTTGGAATTTGTTTAAGAGCCCTCTATACCCCGGCCGGTATAAGGAATTACATGTATACGGGCGCCAAGATAACTAATGCATCGGTTAACATAATTACAATCTGAAACCGAATTTAGAAAACTTAAACATTTATCTACGATTGGATCAAGGGGTTTTAAGAATAATGTTGTTATTAATTAACCTAACCTAACCTAATAAGATGCGTATACTGCATTAAATTATGTAGTTAGAATTTTGAGTTTTGTATTAAAAAATTGGGTTTAGAAAGGTTGATTACATGTAAAAACTTTAAAGTAATCAATTGCTGATTGAATATTTGTAGAATATAACACTGTTATTACAAGATTCTTTATTTTATTATATCATAAATCATGTTACAATACAAATAAGAGAATATTTTGATCATATTGTTTGTTATTTCATCAATTAATTAAATTGCATTTAAATTTTTTTATTGTTTTTATGCATATTCATGAAAATTTCATTAGCAGAACATGACAATAGCAAACGAAATAATTGTTACATATTAATTTTGGGTGTTACTGAAATAATATGTGCGGGATCAAACACAGGCTCGCTCGTTCGCGGAAAGTTTAATTAGTACACAACGATTCCGAAAACTTGCATTTAAATAGTCTGTCTTTTCCAGAAATTGCGAAATATTTAATTAATAATTATATTAACAATATGTATGAAGTTTGCTTAAATTACAGAGAGAAATAATGTATGTAATTTAATATTCGTAATCATCAAAGAAAGTTCATATTTTGGAAAATATGCTTTATTTCATAAATAATAAATCAAAGGTGATTTTTAATGTAAATCTTACTTGGTATTTTTATTTAAAGCATTTCAAACATTTCATTTCAACTAAAGCTTTCTCAACCATTTAATTAATAATAATTAAAACAATGCATTTCTAAGATGACGTTGACTTTATAGAAAAAAATCTCTTTATAAGCGAGTTGTTTCATCGTTATAATTAAAGCAGCGTTATTTACAAACACAAATATTTGTTGACTAATTGAGATGTATGAAATATCAATGTATAAAGCAAACTAATATTCATATCTAATATTGGTTTGAAAAGTGGAATGTAAATTGAAAAGATTTTTTCTAGATTGGCGATGGCAGACAACTTTAATAAAATTGCTAGCGATATCATATTTTCTCCTTATGTGATCGAATGCTAGGAAAGAATCGTATCGATCTAATTTTGAGGAATATACTCGGTATCTATTATATATGGTTAGGTTTTGTACTTTTAACCATAGAAAATTTGTTTTGTTGATTAAATTTTATAAAAATGTATACTACATTTTAAATTAATTAACTCAAATAATACTTTTATGTTATAAAAGCAATATAATTGGTAAGCCACTTGAAACCACAACACGGGACGCATATGGCCCGCGGACCATTGGCTTGAGCCAATTCAATTATTGTCATTTCGCCTATGCCCACTGGACATAAAGTTGCGTCATATTTATTACTTTTTATTCAACTTAAAAAAAAAACAATGTATAAATGACTTAATTTTAAATATTCTAGTTAAGCCGAATCAATTAATTATAATGAAAAGATAGGAGAGACGGATCAATGTTTCAAACACTTATCGCGTTTTATGTAAAACAGGCAATGAGTACTGCGGCGAAGTTGAATAAATAAAGTAAAACTAAATGTTAATGTTGAATTAATACGGATGGAATGTAATTGGAGTATTGTTTATTTGTTTTTATTCTCAAACATTTTATTACAAAATTAATTTGCTGTTTTCAGCATTTAATTAAATTTTTTTTAGATTTTTGTTGTTATAAATAATAATCGAAGATAAACAAAATAATTATACATAAAATTAAGTTTAAATTGCTTAATAGTTTATAGGCATATTAAAAAAAGCTTTCTGCCCTGCTCACAAACAAGCTAGTCAGTATATTCCATCTCCCAATTTCGGGACCGATTCGAAATCTACTTCGCATACACTAGCACACTTTGCGTCTCTTCCTAATATTTCTTCATTCAACGATTTAATCAACAAAGTTTGTATAAACAGGCACGTAGGTAGAATAAATTTATATACTTCAAGAAAGGGTGAATAAAGATATATAATTTGATGCACTACGCAATTATTGTAGTAGTATTTTTCTATGTAAAATCGATTGCTGAACTAAATTGTGTTAATTGTTAAGTATACATCAGATTGTTGATAGTTAGTTGGCTAAATTTTAGTTTTTTATTTTTTATATTTTATGAATAGAAGTAACAGTTTATGGTAAACTTTGATATTTTTTGAGAATTTTTATACGTTATGACTAGATTTAGCTATTTTTGACATTCTATGAATGGAATTTTGTACTTTTTGATAGTTGATGAATTATTTTAAAACATTTGCTATTGATTTTTAAATTTTTTAAAAGTTGATGTTCTCTAAAAATATGTTTATACTTTATAGTCGAACTTTGGTAGTTTTAACAGTTTATAAAAAAAAATTTGCAACAGTTAAGGTTAAGTTTTGATACTTTTTAACAATAATTTATTATTTTTAAGTCGGATTTTGGTTTTTTTCTACAATATGGCCAAATTTTACCATTTCTAACATTTCATTAAAAGATTTTGCACTTTTCAATAGTTTTGGTGCTTTCTGACAATTTTATGAACAAAATTTTGCATTTTTAATAGTTTTTGGCCGGATTTTCTTTTTTTTTGAGTATTTTAATATTTTATGACTAATTTAGTCATTTTTTACTTTTTATAAGTAGAAACTGACAAAGTTTTTATACTTTACTTCCGGATTTTGCTATTTTTGACATTCTATAAATAAAATTTTGTACTTTTTGATAGTTGATGACCAGATTTTGAATTTTTCTTACAATATTTAAATATTTCATAGCTGGATTTTGTTATTTTTTGGTATTTCATGGCCAGATTTCGACGTTTTATCAGAAAGATTTTTGCACTTTTTAACAGTTTATGTTAAGTTTTGCTATTTTTTACACCAATTTTTGGTGCTTTCCAAAAATATTTTGATGTTTCAAAGCCAAAATTACTTTTTATATTTTATAAATAAAATGTTGGACTTTTTAACCGTTTTTTATTATATCTGAAAATATTTTAATATATTATAATTGGATTTAGCTATTTTTAATTTTTTATAAATGAAATTTTGTTGTTTTTAACAATTAATAACGTTTTTTTTTTTTTAGTTTGATGCTAAAATTTTGCAATTTTAATGATTTAATGCCGGGTTTTTGTTGTTTCAAACTTTCTTAATTTTTTAAGGCCAGATTTTGCTATTTTTGACGTTTTATCAAAAGAATTTTGCACTTTTCAACAGTTTATGTAAAATTTTGAGTCTTTTTACAAATATTTTATAGCTAAATTTTGCAATTTTTTAGATTTCATGAAACGTTTTACACATTTTTTAACAGATTTTGGTGTTTTCTGACAATTTTAAGATCGGATTTAGCTATTTTTAACATTTTACTTTTTTTTTGATAATTTAATATTTTATGACCAATTTTTTAATCTTTACTTTTCACAAATAGAATGTTGCAGTTTTTAACATAAAACTGACAAGATTTTTGTACTTTATTAACGGATTTTGCTATTTTTGACATTCTATAAATGGAATTTTGCACTTTTTAACAGTTTATGATCGGATTTTAAGTTTGTGTTACAATATTTAAACAATTTATTGCCAAATTTTGTTATTTTTAAAATTTGTTAAAAAAATGCATTTTTCAACAGTTTATGACCAAATTTGAGTGTTTTTTTTGTTATTTTTAAAATTTTATAAAAAAAAATACATTTTTTATCAGTTTATAACCAAATTTTAGTGCTTTTCAACAATATTTTAATGTTTCAAAGCCAAAATTTGCTACTTTTTACATTTTGTAAATAAAATGTTAAACTTTTTAGTTATTTTTTTATTATATTTAAAAATATTTTAATGTTTTATCACAAATTTAACTATTTTTAACTTATTATTAATAATTATTTTGTATTTTTAAACAATTAATAACATTTTTTTTTTACTTTATTGCCAAACTTTGCACTTTTAATGTTTTAAGGCCGGATTTTGGTTATTTTATCAAATTTTTGGTATAATACAGTCAAATTTTGCTATTTTTAAAGTTTTTTAAAAAAAATTAGCACTTTTCAACCGTTTTAGTTTTTTTATAAATGATTTAATATTTTATGAACAAATTTTGGAACCATTTCATAGCTTTTTTTACATTTTATTGTAATTTTTTGACAATATTTTTATACGTTATGATCATATTTTGTTATTTTTGACATTTTACACTTTTTAAAAGTTTATGGCTATATTTTGAATCTTTCCTACAATATTTAAATATTTCATAGCTTTTCATAAAAAAATCACATTTTTCAACAGTTTATGGTCAAATTTTTGTGCTTTCAACAATATTTTAGTGTGAATTAATTTAATTTTTATTTTATAAATAAAATGTTGAATGTTTTAGCCTTTTTTTACCAGATTTTTATTCTAATTACAAATATTTTAGTTTTAGGCCAGATTTAGCTATTTTTGACGTTTTATAAATAGAGTATAGTACTTTTTAACAATTAATTACTATATTTGTGTGCTTTTGAGCAATGTTTTGATATTTTAAGGTCAGATTTTAGTTGTTTTAACAGTTTTTTGATACTTTATAGCTAGTTTTACTATTTTTACATACATACATACGTATTTTAATATTTTATAATAAATTTTGTTGTTTTTTTTTTAATAAATAAAATTTTGCAGTTTTTAACATAAACTGACAATACTTTTATACTTTACTGTCGGATTTTGCTATTTATGACATTTTATGACCGGATTTTGAATTTTTCTTACAATATTTAAACATTTTATAGCCGGATTTTGCTATTTTTAAAGTTTTGTAATAAAATTACATTTATTAACAACAAAATATTTTGATGTTTTGAAGCCAAAATTTGCTACTTTTTACATTTTATGAATAAAACGTTAGACTGGAATGTTTTATGACTGGATTTAGCTATTTTTGACTTTCTATAAATAAAATTTTGTATTTTTAACAATTAATAACATTTTTTTTTAATTTCATGCCAAAATTTTGCAATTTTAATCATTTAAGGCCGGATTTTTGTTGTTTCAAACTTTTTAAATTATTTATGGCCGGATTTTGCAATTGACGTTTTATCAAAAGAATTTTGCACTTTTCAACAGTTTATGTTAAATTTTGAGTCTTTTTACAAATATTTTATAGCTAAATTTTGCAATTTTTTAGATTTCATGAAACGTATTACACATTTTTTAACAGATTTTAGTGTTTTCTGACAATTTTAAGACCGCATTTAGCTATTTTCAACATTTTACTTGCATTTTTTAGCTGTTTTTGGGTATATTTTGTTTCTTTTTTTTTATATTTTAAAATTTTATGACCAATTTTGTTTTCTTTACTATTCATAAATTCAATGTTGCAATTTCTAACATAAAACTGACCAGATTTTTATACTTTATTAACAAATTTTGCTATTTTTAACATTCTATGAATGGAATTTTGCACTTTTTGACAATTTATGACCGGGTTTTAAGTTTTTATTACAATATTTAAACATTTTATAGCCAAATTTTGCTATTTTTAAAATTTAATTTAAAAAAATGCATTTTTCAACAGTTTATGACCAAATTTGAGTGTTTTTCAACAATATTTTGATGTTTTAAGACCGGAATTTACTACTTTTTAAATTTTATAAATAAAATGTTAAACTTTTTAATTGTTTTTTATTATATCTAAAAGTATATTAATGTTTATGACCGGATTTAACTATTTTTGACTTTGAATGAATAAATTTTTTGTATTTTTAAGCAATTAATAACATTTTTGTATAAATAGTATGGCTCAATTTTGCAATTTTGATGTTTTAAGACCAGATTTTAATTGTTTCATCAAGTTTTTGATATTTTATGGCCGGGTTTTATTATTTTTGACGTTTTATTAAAAGAATTTTGCACTTTTCAGCAGTTTATGTTAGATTTTGTGATTTTTTACTAATATTTTATAGCTAAATTTTGCAATTTTTTAGATTTTATAAGAGATTTTACATTTTTTAACAGATTTTGGTGTTTTGTGACAATTTTAAGACCGGATTTTGCTACTTTTAACATTTTATAAACAAAATTTTGTATTTTTTATTTTTCATAAATAGATTATTGCAGTTTTTAACGTAAACTGACATTATTTTTATATTTTATTGCCAAATTTTGCTATTTTAGACCTTCTATGAATAGAATTTGGGCCAGAGTTTGATACTTTTTACGTTTTATGAATAAAATGTTGATTTTTCAACCGTTTTTTATTATATCTAGAAATATATAATAATATAATATAAGTTTTATTACCGGATTTAGCTATTTTTGACTATTTATAAATAAAAGTGTGATTTTTTTTAACAATTAAAAACACATTTTTTTCATTTTATGAAAAAAATTTGCAATTTTGATGTTTTAAGGACAGATTTTAGTTGTTTCATCAATTTTTTGATATTTTATGACCGGATTTTGCTATTTTTGACGTCTTATTAAAATAATTTTGCACCTTTTAACAGTTTATGTCAGATTTTGAGTTTTTACAAATATTTTATAGCTAAATATTGCAATTTTTTAGATTTCATAATAGATTTTAGTTTTTTTTTAACAGATTTTGGTTTTTCTGACAATATTAAGACTAGAATTGGCTGTTTTTAACATTTTATAAGCAAAATTTTACATGTTTTAACTGTTTTTAGCCGGATTTTAGTTTTTTTATATTTTTTATATTTTATGACCAATTTTGTTATTTTTACTTTTTATAAATAGAATGTTGCAGTTTTTAACGTAAACAAACAAATTTTTTCATTCTTTATTGCTGGATTTTGCTAATTTTGACATTTTATAAATAGAATTTTGCACTTTTCGACATTTTATGACCGGATTTTGAATTTTTTTACAATATTTACCAGCCGGATTTTGTTATTTGTAGAATTTTATAAAAAATACATTTTTTAACAGTTTATGATGTTTTAAAACCGGAATTTGCTACTTTTTACATTTTATGAATAAAATGTTAGACTTTTAACCGTTTTTTTATTATATCTAAAAAAAAATTAATATTTTATGACCGGATTTAGCTATTTTTTACTTTTTATAAATAACTTTTTTATTTTTTAACTTTCTTTTCAAATTTTATGTCAATATTTTGCAATTTTAATATTTTAACGCCGGATTTTAGTTGTTTAAAAAATGTATTGGTTTTTTATGGCCGGATTTTTGCTATTTTTGACGTTTTATCAAAAGAATTTTGCACTTTTCAACAGTTTATGTCAAATTTGAAGTGTTTTTACAAATAAATGTTGAATTTTTTAACTGTTTTTGGCCGGACTAATTTTGTTATTTTTTACTTTTCATAAATAAAACCGTTTTTAATATAAACTGGCAATATTTTTATAATTTATTGCCGGATTTTGACATAATAAAATTTTGCACTTTTTGACAGTTTATGACCGGATTTTAATTTACAATATTTAAATATTTTAAAGCCGGATTTTGCTATTTTTAAAATTTTATTAAAAAAAATACATTTTTTATCAGTTTATAACCAAATTTTAGTGCTTTTCAACAATATTTTAATGTTTCAAAGCCAAAATTTGCTACTTTTTACATTTTGTAAATAAAATGTTAAACTTTTTAGTTATTTTTTTATTATATTTAAAAATATTTTAATGTTTTATGACCGAATTTAACTATTTTTAACTTTTTATGAATAGAATTGTTGTATTTTTAAACAATTAATAACATTTTTTTAACTTTATTGCCAAACTTTGCAATTTTGATGTTTTAAGGCCTGATTTTAGTTATTTTATCAAGTTTTTGTTATAATACAGTCAAATTTTGCTATTTTTAAGGTTTTATTAAAAAAAATTAACACTTTTCAACCGTTTTTGTTTTTTTTTTTTATAAATAATTTTTATATTTTATGAAAAAAATTTGCAATTTTTTACATTTTATTGTAATTTTTTGACAATATTTTTATACGTTATGATCATATTTTGTTATTTTTGACATTTTATAGTAAGTGTTTTACACTTTTTAAAAATCTTTCGTTTAATATTTAAATATTTCATAGCTTTTTATAAAGAAATCACATTTTTCAACAGTTTATGGTCAAATTTTTGTGCTTTCAACAATATTTTAGTGTTTCAAAACTGGAATTAATTTCATTTATATTTTATAAATAAAATGTTGAGTTTTTTAGCCTTTTTTTACCAGATTTTTATTTTAATTACAAATATTTTAGTTTTATGGCCAGATTTAGCTATTTTTGACGTTGTATAAATAGAGTTTAGTACATTTTAACAATTAATTACTATATTTGTGTGCTTTTGCGCAATGTTTTGATATTTTAAGGTCAGATTTTAGTTGTTTTAACAGTTTTTTTGGTACTTTATAGCTAGATTTTGCTATTTTTACAATTTTTGGCCGGATTTTGTTTTTTTAAGTATTTTAATATTTTATAATCAATTTTGTTGTTTTTTTTTAATAAATAAAATGTTGCAGTTTTTAACATAAACTGACAATACTTTTATACTTTACTGCCGGATTTTGCTATTTATGACATTTTATGACCGGATTTTGAATTTTTCTTACAATATTTAAACATTTTATACCCGGATTTTGCTATATTTCAAATTTTGTAATAAAATTGCAGTTATTAACAACAAAATATTTTGAAGTTTCAAAGCCAAAATTTGCTACTTTTTTCATTTTATAAATAAAACGTTAGACTGGAATGTTTTATGACCGGATTTAGCTATTTTTGACTTTCTATAAATAAAATTTTATATTTTTAACAATTAGTAACACATATTTTTTAATTTTATTTCTAAATTTAGCAGTATTGACGTTTTAAGGCCGGATTTTAGTTTTTTGTTAATATTTTATGGTCAAATTTTGCTACTTTTGAAGTTTTATTAAATGAATTTTACACTTTTTAACAGTTTATGTCAAATTTTGAGTTTTTTTACAAATGTTTTCTAATTAAATTTTGCAATTTTTTAAGTGTCATGAAAGATTTTACAATTTTTTAACAGATTTTGGTGTTTTCTGATAATTTCATGACCGATTTTGCTATTTTTAACATTAAATGAGCAAAAGTTTGCATTTTTTAAGTGTTTTTAGCCAGATTTTGAACCTTTTTTGATATTTTATGACTAATTTTGTTATTTTTCATTTTTTATAAATAGAATGTTGCAGTTTTTAACATAAATTAACAATAGTTTTATACTTTATTGCCAGATTTTACTATTTTTGACATTCTATAAATAGAATTTTGCACTTTTTTCATTTTGATTTGTTTTACAATATTTAAATATTTCATAGCCGAACTTTGCAATTTTTAAAATTTTAAAAAAAGAAATTACAGTTTTTATAGTTTATGGCCAAGTTTTAGTGCTTTCCAACAATTTGTTGATGTTTCAAAGCCGGAATTTGTTACTTTTACACTATATAAATAAACTGTTGGACTTTTTAACCGTGTTTTTAATTCTATTTGAAAACACTTTAAAGTTTTATGACCAAATTTAACTATTTTTGACTTTTTATAAATAGATTTTTTAACAATTAATAACACATTTTTCTTTTATTTAATGGCCGGATTTTAGTTGTTTTAACATTTTCTTAGTTTTTTAAAGCGGGATTTAACTATTTTTGACGTTTTATCAAAAGAATTTTGCACTTTTTAACAGTTTAGTCTTTCACAAATGTTTTATAGCTAAATTTTGCATTTTTTTAGATTTTATTAAAGTTTTTACACTTTTTTAACAGATTTTGGTGTTTTCTGACAATCTTAAAGACCGGATTTTTAATATATTATGAACAAAATGTTTTTTAAACATTTTTAACTGTCAGATTTTGGTTCTTTTTAATATTTTAATATTGTATGACTACTTTTATCATTTTTTTTTTAATAAATAGAATGTTGCTATTTTTGCCATTTTATAAATGGAATTTTGCACTTTTTGACAGTGACCAAATTTTGACAATAATCTAATATTTTCTAACCAAACTTTCACAAATAAAATTTAGCATTTTTAAGAGTTTATGCTCAAATTTTGGTTCCTTGTGACAATATTTTAATATATCTTAGCTGGATTTTTTAATTTTAATTTTGAAATTTAGTTATAGCCAGATTTTGTTTCTTTCTAACAATACTTTGAGTTTTAAAGCCAAATTTGGCTATTTTGTACATTTTATGAACTAGAATATTACATTTTTTAACAGTTTATACCAGATTTAAATTTTTTCTATGAACATCTTGATCTTTTAAGACCGGATTTTGCTGTTTTATGAATAGAATTTTACACTTTTTAACAGTTACGGCCGGATTTTAGTGCTTTTTATCAATATTTTGATGTTTTTAAGCCGTAAAGTTATTTTTGACATTTTATTTCTTTGTTTTTAACATTTTTATAAATAAAATTTAGCATTTTTTATAGTTTATTGTAAATTTTTGTACTTTCTGACAAAATTTTTATACGTTATGACCAGATTTTGCTATTTTTGACATTCAATGATAAAAACTTTAAACTTTTTGACAATTTATGGCCGGATATTTAAATATTTCATAACCAAATTTTACTAATTTTGAGATTTGATAAAAAATATACTTTAATTTTATGACCAAATTTTAGTGTTCCGCTTTAAAACAGCAAAATATTGTAGAAAACAATATTTTGCTGTTTTAAAGCGGAATTTGTTATTTTTACATATTATAAATAAAATTTTAAAGCTTTCAACCGTTTTTAGCCAAGTTTTGCTTTTATCAAAAAATATTTTAATGTTTTATGACAGGATTAAGTTATTTTGGACTTTTTATAAATAGAATTTTGTACTTTAACAATTAATGACAAAATTTTAAACTTTTCACCACTTTGTAGTTAGATTTTGCTGTTTTTTGACAATATTTTGATGCTTCTAGGCCGGATTTTGGGTGTTTTGACAGTTTCTTGATACTTTATGGCAAAATTTTGCTATTTTTAACATTTTATACCAAAATTTGGGTTTTTCTAAGAATATTTTATTGCCAAAGTTTGCAATCTTTAAGATTTCATGAAAATTTTAAACAATTTTTAGCTATTTTGGTGCTTTCTAACAACTGAAATTTTAAAATGGGATTTTTAACAAAATTTTGCACTTTTTAACTACTTTTGGCCAAATATAATTTTTTTTTTAAATAATTTATATATTATTTTGCTATTTTTAACAGTTTTTAGTAAATTTTGATAGTTTCTGACAATATCTTGATACTTTATAGCTGATTTTTGCTGTTTTTGATATTCTATGAATAAAATTTTGCACTTGTTGACAGTTATGACCGGATTTTGAATCTATATTTTGATATTTTATAGCCAAGTGCTATTTTTAGAAAACCTTTAAAAAAAATGTACTATTCTTTTTTAGTTTTTTGTCGTTTCCTAATTTTTCGATATAGAATCGACTTTTTTTAAACAAAATTTTAGTTTGCAACTCAAAATTCTTACTAAAAATTACAAAAAAAACTCAATTAACTTACAGTTATATATAATCGACCTTAACCTTAACTAACCATTTATAGCAAAAATTATTTTACAAAAATTGCGCAGCAAATTATCCTTATAAAATTTAATAAAACTAGCCAGTTTATTGAATAATGATCATGGAAAAATGTCAAAAATGTTTTTACAAAAATGTTTTAAAAATGTCAAAATAATTTTTAATTGTTTTATTGTGCACAAAAATGTTTCTAAAATGTTTTATTGTGCAAAAAAATTTCCTAAAATGTTAAAAATGTTTTTTTTAAGTTTTATTATGAACAAAAATGTTCCTAAAATGTCAAAAATAAACCTAAACTGCTTTATTGTGCACAAAAGTGTTTCTAAAATAGTTTATTGTTCCCAAAAATGTTTCAAAAATGTCAAAAATATTAAAAATGTAAAAAATGTATCAAAAATGTTTTTAAAATGTTTTATTTTACACAAAAATGTTCTTTAAATGTTTTTTGTGCAGAAAAATGTTTCTAAAATGTCAAAAAGAATCTTAAAATGTTGTATTGTGCACAAAAATGTTCTTAAAATGTCAAAAATGTTCTTTAAATGTTTTATTGTGTCCAAAAATGTTTCTAAAATGTTAAAAAATGTTTTTAAAATGTTTTATTTTACACAAAAATGTTCTTTAAATGTTTTATTGTGCACAAAAATGTTTTTAAAAAGTCAAAAATACTTTTAAAACGTTGTATTGTGCACAAAAATATTCTTAAAATGTCAAAAATGCTCTTTAAATGTTTTATTGTGTACAAAAATGTTTCTAAAATGTCAAAAATGTTTTTAAAATGTTTTTTGTACAAAAAAATGTTTCTAAATTGTCAAAAATAATCTTAAAATGTTGTATTGTGCACAAAAATATTCTTAAAATGTCAAAAATGTTTTTTAAATGTTTTTTTGTGCAGAAAAATGTTTTTAAAATGTCAAAAATAATCTTAAAATGATTTATTGTGCACAAAAATGTTCCTAAAATGTTTGTAAACGCAGAAAATGTTTTTAAACTGTCAAAAATGTTTTTTAAATGTTTTATTGTGCACAAAAATGTTTCTAAAAGGTTTTATTGTGCAAACAAGTTTCCTAAAATAACAAAAATGTTTTTTAAATGCTTCTAAAACATGTTTTATTGTGCACAAAAATGTTTCTAAAATAGTTTATTGTTACCAAAAATGTCAAAATAGTAAAAAATGTTTCAAAAATGTCAAAAATGTTTTATTTTACACAAAAATGTTCTTTAAATTTTTTATTGAGCACAAAAATGTTTTTAAAAAGTCAAAAATAATCTTATAATGTATTGTGCACAAAAATGTTCTTAAAATGTCAAAAAAGTTCTTTAAATGTTTTATTGTGCACAAAAATGTTTTTAATATGTCAAAAATGTTTCTAAAATTTTTTTATTGTGTACAAAAATGTTTCTTAAATGTCAAAAGTGTTTTATTATGAACAAAAATGTTTTATTATGAACAAAAACGTACCTAAAATGTCAAAAATAAACCTAAAATGTTGTATTATGCACAAAAATATTTTTAAAATAGTTTATTGTTTCCAAAAATGTTTTTAAATGTCAAAAATGTTTTATTTTACCCAAAAATGTTCTTTAAATGTTTTATTGTGCACAAAAATGTTTCTAAAATGTCAAAAATGTTTTTAAAATGTTTTAATGTGCACAAAAATGTTTTTTAAATGTTCTTTATGTGCAGAAAAATGTTTCTAAATTGTCAAAAATAATCTTAAAATGATTTATTGTGCACAAAAATGTTCTTAAAATGTTTTTAGACGCAAAAAATGTTTTTAAACTGTTAAAAATGTTATTCTAATGATTTATTGTGCACAAAAATGTTCCTAAAATGTTTTATTGTGCAAAAAAGTTTTCTAAAATGTCAAAATTAAACCTAAAATGTTTTATTGTGCACAAAAATGTTTCTAAAATGTTAAATATGTCAAAAACGTTTTAAAAATGTCAAAAAATGTTTTTAAAATGTTTTATTTTACACAAAAATGTTCTTTAAATGTTTTATTGTGCACAACAATAATTTTAAAAAGTCAAAAATAATCTTAAAATGTTATATTGTGCACAAAAATGTTTTTAAAATGTCAAAAATGTTCTTTAAATGTTTTATTGTGCACAAAAATGTTTCTAAAATGTCAAAAATTATTTTAAAATGTTTTAATGTGCACAAAAATGTTTTAAAAATGTTGTATTGTAAACAAAAACGTTTTTTAAATGTTTTATTGTGCACAAAAATGTTTCTAAAATGTATTATTGTGCAGACAAATTTTCTAAAGTGACAAAAATGTTTTTTAATTGCTTTATTATGAACAAAAATGTTTCTAAAATGTCAAAAATAAACTGAAAATGTTTTATTGTGCACAAAAATGTCAAAAATGTTTCAAAAATGTCAGAAATGTTTCTAAAATGTTTTATTTTACACAAAAATGTTTTTAAAATGTTTTATTGTGCACAAAAATGTTTCTAAAATGTCAAAAATGTTCTTTAAATGTTTTATTGTGCACAAAAATGTTATAAATTGTAAAACATGTTTTTAAAATGTTTTAATGTGCAGAAAAACGTTTTTAAAATGTCAAAAATAATCTTAAAATATTGTATTGTGCACAAAAATGTTCATAAAATGTCAAAAATGTTCTTTAAATGTTCTATTGTGTACAAAAATGTTTCTAAATCGTCAAAAATAATTTTAAAATGTTGTATTGTGCACAAAAATGTTCTTAAAATGACTAAAATGTTTTTAAAATATTTTTAATGTGCACAAAAATGTTTTTTGTGCAGAAAAATGTCAAAAATAATCTTAAAATGTTGTATTGTGCACAAAAATGTTCTTAAAATGTCAAAAATGTTTTTAAAATGTTTTTTGTGCAGAAAAATGTTCCTAAAATGTCAAAATAAATCTTAAAATGTTGTATTGTGCACAAAAATGTTTTTAAAATGTCAAAAATGTTTTTAAAATGTTTTTGTGCATAAAAATGTTCTTAAAATGTCAAAAATTATTCTAAAATGTTGTATTGTGCACAAAAATGTTTCAAAAATGTCAAAAATGTTTTTAAAATGTTTTTTTAAGCAGAAAAATGTTCCTAAAATGTCAGAAATAATCTTAAAATGTTGTACTGTGCACAAAAATGTTCTTAATATGACAAAAATGTTTATTGTGCACAAAAATGTTTTTAAAATGTTTTTTTGTGCAGAAAAATATTCTTAAAATGTCAAAAATATTCCTAAAATGTCAAAAATAATCCTAAAATAATAAATTGTGCACGAAAATGTTCCTAAAATGTTTTTAGACGCAAAAAATGTTTTTAAACTGTCAAAAATGTTTTTCTAATGTTTTATTGTAAACAAAAATGTTCCTAAAATGTCAAAAATGTTCCTAAGACGATTTATTTTACACAAAATTGTTCCTAAAATGTTTTATTGTGCACCAAAATGTTAGAAAACTGTCAAAAATAATTTTTAAATGTTTAATTGTGCACAAAAATGTTTTTAAAAATTGATAAAATTTGTTAAACGTTAAATAGAGAACCCATTATTCTGATAAAATTTATCAAAACTTTTCCGTTTAAAATTGTTAAAAAAAAAGTAAAAAAATCGTAAAAGTTCAAAAATCGCGCAGATATTTTTTTATTGATAAATTGAGTAGAAAACTCATTATCTTTATAAAATGTATTAAAATTTGCTAAGGTTATTAAATGTTCATCAAAAACGTTCAATTCAGTTAAAAAAATTGACAAAAAAGAATAAAAAGCTAAAAAATTGCGCAGAAAGCTCTTCTATTGATAAAATGTGTTAAACATTAAGTAAAAAACTTATCAAAAATTTCCAGTTTATTAAACAATGTTTGTTAAAATTGCTCAATTCTTAAAATTGTTGAAAAAAAATTGCCAAAAAAAAAAAGTAAAAAACTTAAAAATTGCACAAAAAATTCTTTTAATAATAAAATTTGTTAAATATTAAATAGAAAACTTTTTATTTTATTAAAACTTATAAAAACTTGCCAAGTTATTGGACAAAGTTCATCAAAATTGATCAATTCTTAAAATTGTTGAAAAGAATTGCCAAAAAAGAGTAAAAAGTTCAAAAATTACGCAGAAAATTCTTTTATTGATCAAATTTGTTAAACATTGAGTAGAAAACCTATTATTCTTATAAAATGTATTAAAATTTGTCAGTTTATTAAACAATGTTTATCAAAATTGCTCAATTTTTAAAATTGTTAAAAAAAATTGACAAAAAAAAAATAAAATGCTCAAAAATTCCGCAGAAATTTTTTTATTGATAAAGTTTGTTAAACATTAAGTATAAAACTCATTATTTTAATAAAGTTTATCAAAATTTGCCAGGTTATTAAACAATGTTTATCAAAACCGCTCAATTCTTAAAATTGTTGAAAACAAATTTGCCAAAAAAGAGTAAAAAGCTCAAAACTCGTTTTTTAATAAAATTGGTTAAACATTGTGTAAAGAACTCATTATTCTTATAAAATTTATCAATACTTGCCAGTTTATAGAACAATGTTTATAAAAATCGCTCAATTTTTAAAGTTGTTTATAAAAAATTGCCAAAAAAAAGCGTAAAAGCTCAAAACTTGCGCAGAAATTTTTTTGATTAAGTAAATTAAACAATGTTCATTAAAAATCTATATTTTTAATCCGCGACTTAAAATTGCTACAAGTTTGCTTTAATACTCAAATTAACCAACCATTATATTTGTTTAATTGCAGTAAATGGGAACTTTAATCATTAGCTAAACAATCATATTTCTTATTAGTTTGATTAAAAATAAAAATTATCAAACATAATTTTTTTATAGAATCAACTTCACTTAAAATTCTCACTAGTTATGTTAGATGAAAACATTTATATGTAATCATAAATTCTACTGTTTGCATAAAATAGGCGCATCTCTTGGGAATAGATGGCCACAAGAACACTGCTTTCAGTTATCAATAATTCTAATTAACATATCAGAATTAATTTCATTAACCTTTAATGTATTCAGTCTTAATTGCTCGCCAGTATAGCGGATTTTTATTTTTGAATAATATAAACATTTTGCGTTAAATTACTTTGGGAATTGTCATTAGCATGTATAGTAAGCAAACTTTAGTTGATTGCACTCATAAAAAATAACCTTTTTTTGTTAATACAATTTGATTGGTTTATAAAAAAATATGGAATAAGCAAATTTTGCTAGAATAATGAAAGAGTAAGTGGAGTACTTTCCCAATTTGTAAGAGCTATAGTAAAATTTGCAAACGATAAGTGAGAAAATGAAACGTAGAAATGGCGATGGTGATTCGTGCGGGTGGAAAAAAGTGCATTAGACATTCAAGTATAGCGGAAAAAAATAGCGAGTCCCAGATAAGTACATAGTTCTTGACATGAAGTGTTGCATAAGTCTCGCGGCGTTGAACTTGTTTTAGGTTTAGTAGTAGTAAGGATGGTTCGCGATGGATAAGAATAAAGTAGATGAAGCAAAAGCATTGGTGGACAGGCCTGAACCTGACCGAGCTCTGGACTTGCACCTCGGCCGTCGGCCCGACACGGAGTGAGGACGTCGTGTTGTACTGCATAAGTATTAATGCACGCAGCACACAGAGTACACAACACGGAGCAGCATAAACTCGCTCCAACACGCAGTTGCTCTTGCCGCAATTCTCCGGTTCAGTTTAGTGATGGGCGGAACAGCCTAATTTCAGGAACAGGTTCCAACGTTCCAGTTCCAATCGTGTACCTGTTACGCGTACCTGTTACATTTGGAACAGGTCCGATAGGCAACCTTTCTTACTGCACTGCTTTAAGTGTTGTCTGAATGTCACTTTTCCATAGTATACAATCATCCACCGGCACCGGGCTTATCTCTGGCATCTTATTTCTGTAAAAGATTAAATAATGCAAGTAATCCCGTTCCCGTACCTACACCTACACCGAGTGAGTTCCACATCGGCAAATTTCTAATTAATAGTACTTAAAACAAGACAAAATGTAATAAAGCCCTAATTCTTACTAATCCTATTATTTTCTAATATTCTCTATGATTTATTTTGCGGCAATAAATTTTCATAATGCTTGTCAAATTGTTTCAATAAAATAAAATAAAATTGTAGGTATGAAATATGAATTAATATAAGTACGCTTTTTATCTATTACAATATAAGCCTGACACCGACCGAGTACGACACCGACAAATTTCCAATTAATAGTACTTAAAACAAGACAAAATGTAATAAAGCCTCAATTCTATCTAATCCTATTATTTTCTAATATTGTCTATGATTTAATTTGCGGCAATAATTTTTCATAATTCTTTTGAAATTGTTTTAATTAAATCAAATAAAATATAGAAATCCGATAACCAAAATAATTAATTTGTAATACAACTAAAAAGGATATAAAATCAAAACAAAATATAGAAAATAATAAATGCTTCAAATATATTAAAAGTTAAATTATTTGATGCAGGTAATATATAATGTAATAATGAAACGGTAGGTATGATTGATTCCAGTTCCAAAGCGTTCCATAATTCATACGAAATAAGTGTAATGTGAATTGTGTGTGAGACTGAGTAGGTACGAAACGGTTCCAGTTCCAAAGCGTTCCATACGGAATAAATAATGTATGTACTATGTAGGTACGAAACGGTTCCAGTTCCAAAACGTTCCATACAAAATAAATAATGTAAGTAGGTACGAAACGGTTCCAGTTCCAAAACGTTCCATACGGAATAGGTATAAAAAATTCCATATGTATGTTCCGTGTGGAACCTGTTCCAAAAATAACATGATAAATTGCGGAACATAGTACGCGTGTAACAGGTACGGCTGCGGAACAGATTCCATGTACCTGTTACGCTAAATTCCGCCCATCACTAGTTCAGTTCGTGGCAGGTGGTTGTACAGAAGAGCTCGCTACTCTACGATACTCCACGTTTTCTACGCGAGTTAAACGCTGTCCGTAAGCGCCGACGAGCGCACTACAACTTGAACCCGCGGCACCTCGCGCCTTCTTCGATTTCAAACTGATCGTCCAAAGTTGAATGCCCTTACTAAGTGTAAAGACTGTTTTAAATGTGCCTATTTAATAAACGTGATTTAGTTATCATCAAATTCATCTGAATTTTCCAAATTGGCGATACCGCTTTCGGCGGTGATGATCACTCAGCATCACTTCCACGCGTAAAAACGACCCGTTAATCCCTGCATAGTGAACAGTTACAGTTAAGGTAAGACAAGTGTAAATTTTCCAAAATTAGTAATGTAATGTTTTCACTTTTTCTAGATGATATTTATGATGTAATATAAATTTTCTTTAGTATTCGCTATGCAACTTGTAGTATAGTTGTTAGTCAATTATGCACATTTAACAAACTACTCAGGGAAACGGTAAACGCATCGGCGAGAGTATCCACTTCTCTATGCTTTTGATGTGTAAATGTGTAAAACTATCGGCAAATATTATTCCACTACAAAAATAAACAATCTCGCATAAAAGAAAACACCGAATTTACCTTTGATGAATACTTTACTAGAGAGCAAAATATACACCGAGACTCATTTGTCCCTTTTATTCAAAGCAATTAAGAAAAAGCGTTCCCAACATTTCACTCATGCCTTTAAAGTAAAGCAAAATATAATAATGAACTAGAAAAAAATGTTTATTATTTTTGCTCAAACACCCATTACTGCTTGCAATTAAATATATTTTACATTTCATATTTTAATTTGTTTTGTTAGTTATAATTGAGTATCTGACCATGACAGGTGATTTGGTTGTAACAACACAAAATCAAAATATTCAATTTAATATTACCGGACTAAATAATTTACATTAAATTCTTCCCGGAATTAATTATTTTCAATACAATGCGTTGTAGAATATAGTCGAAATTGGCTATGATCTAAATATCATGTGGTGAGGTAATGTTAAGACTCTTGTTATATATCGCGCGCGCTTTGTGTATGTAGGTGTGTAAAATGGAAGCACTTTCTATTTAAGTGGTGCGCAATTGCTTTATAGATAATAAAATAAATCCTTACACTCCTTACGGAGATCAAATAAGTTAATCTTAGTCGAATAATTGGGTACCACCTACCACCTTGCGAAGACAGGTGCTCAAAAATCCAGGAAGTGCTAGTTCACTCACTCTACAAGTTCAACAACACTAAAATATATAAAAAAATATTAATATTATAAATAAATAGATCGTATCTATCATTACAAAAAAAAAACTAATGAATGCCACTCACGCTGATTGTTTTTCTGTAATAATAATTCGGGTCGGAGTGACTACGAAATTGCTTAAGAATTATTAAGATTTTCTCTAGTAACGAAGCGCTGGCGGATGCTGGTGATTCATACAAGCAGCCGGTCATCATCTTAAAAGTTATTGCCGATTTCATAACAACATTCTGCTTTGTTATTAATTATAATAATGTTTTTTAAACTTTTATTATTTTAATTGAATAAATTATAATCTAAATTTTAATTACATGATTTTGGACTAAACTTACCCTATTGGTAGTCCGAATTTATGATGAATAGTAATTTGATTTTGAAATTTTCTTATTGGATTTAAATAATAATCATTTATTAATTTTAAATGTCGGATTGTTTCAATCGATATTATATGTGAAACAAATTAAAATTTGTGTTTTTTTAACGTACGTTATTTTTTATAGAATAAACATTTTTATCAATCAAAATTATTTGCTAACTATCTTTATGTTTGAATTTTAGATATGATAAAAGCTTCTAATATTGCTTTGTGGAACTCATTAGATTGTTTCGATTTAAGGAAATCGTTATTTCCTGATAGTTTTGTGCTAGATTAACACTATCTCAAATTGTAATATATTCAATAATTCTTTATCTTAACATAAAAATGGGGTTTTGTTGTTTCAGATTTAAAATTATAATTTGAGATTTATGATAAAATAACACAAAAATTACAATATGCAAATAATTAAAAAAATACACTTAAATGGCGCAGTCGATTGCATACAGATTTTTTTATTAAATGAAATTTACAAAAAAATACTGAAAATAGAACATTTCACATTTGAGTAAGCAGGATAAATCAAAATTCTTTAAAATTTCCTCATTTATATAAAGTAAATATATAATAATATGTCTCCTTGATCCTTCACTCAAAGCGAGGGTTTGGTGTGAAATATGCTCCGATCTGACTTCTGCCGCCCACACGTTTTTATCTTGTGCAAAGTGGGTAGCTTCCTGTGACTAGTAAGTTGTTGCTTCCGGTTTATTTATCAAGTAGGTCATCACCTTTGCGAATTCTTTTACCTTTAACTATCAATCTCTTCAATTTCTGTATTTTTGCGAATTTTATAAAATGAGTTATCCAATTTTATAAACTTTTTAAATTAATCATGTTTTTATTCTATTGGTTGCTCAATTTTAGTGTTTATAGAATATGCATAAATGTATCAACACAAAAATGGCGCAGTCGATAGGTTTTTATCTTGTGCAAAGTAGGTAGCTTTCTGTGACTAATATGTTATCTGTTGCACTTCAACTGAGCTTTGTTGTTAATTTTATAAATTTTAACTTATCCATGTTTTTATCTTATTGACTGCGCGAATTTAGTGTTTATAGAATATACATAAAAGTATTAACACAGAAATGGCGTAGTTGATGGGTTTTTATCTTGTGCAAAGTAGGTAGCTTCCTGTGATTATTATTTTGTTGTTTCCGGTCTATCAATCGATTAGGTAGCTACTTTTGCGGACTCTTTTACCTTTTTATTAACAATTAATCTCTTTTCGGATTTCTGTTTTCTTGCAACAGTTTATAAAACTATAAACTTTTTTAAATTATTTATGTTTTTATCTTATTAACTGCGCGGTTTTAGTGTTTATAGAATGTACACAAATGTATTAACACAGAAATGGCGCAGTTGATAGGTTTGTGTCTTGTGCAAAGTAGGTAGCTTTCTGTGACTATTATTTTGTTGCTTCCGGTCTATCAACCTTTGCGGACTCTTTTATTTTCTTATTAACTATTAATCTCTTCTTGGATTTCTATCTTCTTGCAACAGCTCTATTGCTATTAATTTTTTTTTTTATTATTCTTGTTTTTATTTTTAAAAAATGGCGCAGTCGATATGTTTTTATCTTGTGAAAAATAGGTATTTTCTTGTTTTTGGTCTATCAGTTGATTAGGTTAGGTTTTTTAATTATTAATCTCTTTTTGGACTTCTGTCTTTTTGCGAATTTTGTTGCAAAACAATTCAACTTCATCGTTGTTAGTTTTATAGAAACAAATTATGTTTTAATTTTATTTACTCTACAATTTTAGTGTTTATAGAATATACATAAATGTATTAACACAAAAATGGCGCAGTCGATAGGTTTTTATATTATGCAAAGTAGGTAGCTTTTTGTGACTAGTATGTTTTTGGTTTATTAATCAATTAGGTAGCTACTTTTCCGGATTTTTTTACCTTTTTATTAACTATTAGTTTTTTTTTGGACCTTATTGCATAACAAGTCAGTTCTATCGTTGTTGATTTTATAAATTTTTTAAATTATCCATTTTTTTATTCTATTGATTGCGCAATTTTAGTGTAGATAGATTTTTTTCTTGTGCAAAGTGAGTAGTTTTTTGTGACTAGTTGGTTGTTGCTTCCGATCTACCTATTTTTTACCTTCTTATTAACTACCAATATTTCCGTGGACTTAGTTTTTTGCAATTTTTGTTGCAAACTTCAACTCTATTAATTTTATAATATTTTTTTAATTATTTATGTTTTTATTTTACAGACTTTGCAATGTTAGTGTTTATAGAATATGCATAAATGCATTAACACAGAAGGGGTTTTATTTTGTGCAAAGTGGATAATTTTTAATTTTTGTTTCCGGTGTAACAATTTTATATTAATCTCTCTTTGGACTTCTGTTTTCTTGCAACTTTTGTTGCATAATAATTTAGTTCTATTGATATTAATTTTATAAAAAAAAATTATTAATGTTATTTTTATTTAGTGTTAACAGAATATGCAGAAATACATTAACACAGAAATGGCGCAGTCGTTAGGTTTTTTTTGTGCAAACTGGGTAGCTTTTTGTGACTAGTAAGTTGTTGCTTGTGGTCTATTGATTGAGTAGGTGATCACCTTTGCGGATTCTCTTACTTTTAACTATCAATTTTCTTTGGATTTTTTACGCCGGTTGTTGTTAATTTTATAGTTTTTTAAGTTATTCTATTGACTGCACAATTGTAGTGTTTATACCTTAGACCATATACACTTATAGACGCGCCGTGTGCTACTTTTTGCTTGTTGGATGGTGAAGCCAACATAACAACGTTATATGCCCACGGCTGACGTCAAAATTACTTTTTATTGCCCACAACTGACGTCACGCGCACCGATCATGTTGGCTTGATTGCGTTGGCAAAAGGCATGTCTATAAGTGTATATGGTCTAAGGTTTATACAATGTTCATAAATGCATTAGCTTAGATATGGCGCAGTCGGTAGGGTTTTATCTTGTGCAAAGTGGTTACTTTTATGTAATTAGTAAGTCGTTGCTTCCTGCTAAGTTGTACGACTGTGTGCGTGTGTAGAGAAGCCTTGGTTAGGCTTGAAATAATTAAGAGACAAAACTATTTGCATAATGTTGCTAAGACAAATTTAATTTAAACATTTTATAATAAACAAAATATAGTAAAAAATACTTATCTTGATCTAATATTTGCAATAAAAGTTGGTACCCTACATTTGTTCCAACTTTATTCAAGCCAATTTACACGATTTGCATGCTTAAATTAAATTTAATACTATGATGAACTTTAAAATAAATAACTAAGCGGTCCTTCCAAGAAACGTTCTGTTGACGGTCCGTGCAGTTTCACTTAAGCGCAGTTGCAAAAACTCACTCTTATGAATCGTCTACATGGATGCAGAGAAAATTTTTGACAAGAACTGAAAGAAGCGACCAATTCTACATTGTCTCCTTAACTTCTGTTCATTAAATTAACGATTGCTGAGCAGAGCTAAAGGACAACCTCAATGGATTTGTGAAAGGTGAAAGTGAAATTCTTCAATTTTCAGAATTGATTGGATTTGCACAAAGACCCTGCAAAAATATGGCAACTCTTGAAGTTGTGAAGAGCCACAACTGAGAGGTGCAGCAGAACTGTCACCTGGAATCTACAAGCTAGTGAAATTTGTTTCTTTTTTTTTGGTTTTGCGTTGAAGTCTGCTTCAGATTTATTAGTTCAAAACCTCTGTTTACTAGATTTGATCAAAAGATTTTTTTATAACTATTGTAATTTGATTACGCAAAGGTTTTTTGGCATACCACGACTGTTGTGACTTTTACAATACAATACAATGTATAAATGTATTAACCAAAAATGGCGCAGTCGATAGGTTGCAAAAAAATGGATTTTTATAAAACTTACAAGCTGAGATGTTAAGCAACAAAATAGACCATAATTAACTTAATGACTGCAGTTTTAATGTTTATAGTATATGCATAAATGTATTAACACACAAATGGCGCAGTCGATAGGTTGCAAAAAATGAATAATTTGAGATGTAATGCAACCAAATAGACCACAATATTAAGGTTAATTTACACACAGAAAATAATGTAAATGGAGACATAAATAGTAGTAGGTAGAATAATAAATTAATATTTATTGTTTCTTAAGTAACCAATAACAATAAATTTCCAAATCACATTAACGCCATCAATTTTTCATCATCATTATTTAAAGTGATTGTAAAGGACAAAAGTACAATGTTATTAATCACAATTTCTATTGCGTAGTTTCTCTATTGAATATTATTAGTTTAAAAAAAACTTTACCACCAATTTCCTGCGGTTTTTATTTTTATAATTTTTGCAATGGATTTGAAGCGGCATTGAAACTATTAATTAATTTCAATGATAAAGATAATGATACTTAATCTTGATCGGGAAGGTTAACTCTTATTAAATCTTATCCAATAGGAACCATTAAGAAAATTTATTAGGATTGATTTATATTGCTTGGGCTGAGCACGCATTGTTAATTTAGATAATATAGAACAGGATTGAAATTAATTAATTCTTATAGTAAATATTGTAATTAATTTTGATTTATTTGAAAGTAGAATTGATTCAATTTTATGCTACAATACAAAAATTGTTTTTGCACAGTATAATGCATTTACATTTGAGGGGCTTTCAATTTTTTGTAAATTAAGTTTTTGGATTTGTATGGTGATTATGATAAATTGATGGATTTTGATGAGTATTTTACAGTTGATGCTAATGGTATTAAGGTATAATTATACAAATTTACGTAAAATTTTAATCTACCGTTTTTGAGTTATCGGTTTTTAATTTTTTTGTTAATATTTTGGCTTTTTGTGAGTAATTTTTAATGCAGTACATTTCAAATTTTTATGGAAATTTTGCAGTTGTTAGTAATGGTATTTAGGTATACTAATACTGATTTACGTAAAGTTTTAATATACCGTTTTTGAGTTCTCTGTTCTTAAGTTGTTTGTTAATATTTTGGCTTTTTGTATACAATTTTGAGTGAATTAAGATTATGCTAAATTGAGCGTATGAATTTTTATGGAATGTTTTGAGTTGGTACTAATGGTATTTAGGTATATTGATACCAATTTACGTAAAATTTTAATGTACCATTTTTGAGTTATCGGTTTTTAAGTTGTTTGTTAATATTTTTTTTGTAAATAATTTTGAGTGATTTAAGATTATGCCAAATTGAGCGTATGGATTTTTATAGAAACTTTGGAGTTAGTACTAATGATGTTAAGGTATATTGATACAAATTTTTGTAAAATTTTAATATACCGTTTTTGAGTTATCGGTTTTTAAGTTCTTTAATGATATTTTCTCTTGTATGCAATATTGAGTGAGTTAAGATTATGCTAAATTGAGCGTGTGGATTTTTATGGAAATTTTGCAGTAGGTATAAATGGTATTTAGGTATACTGATACCAATTTACGTAAAATATTAATATACTATTTTTGAGTTATCGGTTTTTAAGTTGTTTGTAATTTTTTTTTTTGTAAGTAATTTTGAGTGAATTAATATTATTCCAAATTGAGCGTATGGATTTTTATGGAAACTTTGCAGTTTGAAGTAATCGTATTTAGTTCTATTGTTACCAGTTTACATACATTTTCAATGTACGGTTTTTGAGTTATCGGTTTTTAAGTTGTTTGTAATTTTTTTTTTGTAAGTAGTTTTGAGTGAATTAATATTATTCCAAATTGGGCGTATGGATTTTTATGGAAACTTTTCCGTTGGTAGTAATGGTATTTAGGTATATTGCTACTAATTTACATAAATTTTTAATGTACCGTTTTTAAGTTATCGGTTTTTAAGTTGTTTGTTAATTTTTTTTTGTAAGTAATTTTGAGTGAATTAAGATTATGCCAAATTGAGCGTATGGATTTTTATGGAAACTTTGCAGTTTGTAGTAATTGTATTAAGTTCTATTGCTATCAATTTACATAATTTTCCAATGTACGGTTTTTGAGTTATCGGTTTTTAAGTTGTTTGTTAATTCTTTGCTTTTTTATAAGTAGTTTTGAGTGAATTAGTATTATGCCAAATTGGGCGTATGGATTTCTATGGAAACTTTGCCGTTGGTAGTAATGGTATTTAGGTATATTGCTACCAATTTACATAAATTTCCAATGAGTTATCGGTTTTTAAGTTGTTTTTTAATATTTTGGCTTTTTTTAGTAATTTTGAGTGAATTAATATTATGCCAAATTGAGCGTATAAATTTTTATAGAAATTTTGCAGTTGGTACTAATGGTATTTAGGTATATTGCTACCAATTTTGAGTTTTTGAGTTATCGGTTTTTAAGTTGTTTTTTAATATTTTGGCTTTTTTAGTAATTTTGAGTGAATTAATTTATGCCAAATTGAGTGTATGGATGTTTATGGAAATTTTGCAGTTGGTACTAATGATATTTAGGTACATTGCTACTAATTTACATAATTTTCCAATGTACGGTTTTTGAGTTATCGGTTTTTAAGTTGTTTGTTAATTTTTTTTTTTGTAAGTAATTTTAAGTGAATTAAGATTATGCCAAATTGAACGTATGGATTTTTATGGAAATTTTGTAGTTACTAGTAATGGTATTTAAGTATACTGATACCAATTTACGTAAAAGTTCAATGTACCGTTTTGAGTTATCGGTTTTTAAGTTGTTTGTTAATTTTTTTTTTTTTAAGTAATTTTGATCGAATTAAGATTATGTCAAACTGAGCTTATGGATTTTAATGAAAATTTTACAGTTGGTACTCATAATATTGAGGTACATTGGTACCAACTTAAATAAAATTTTAATGCACCGTTTTTGAGTTATCGGGTTTTAAGTTGTTTGTTAATTTTTTTGATTTTGTAGAATAATTTTGATCAAATTAAGATTATGTCAAATTGAGCGTATGGATTTTTATGGAAACTTTGCAGTTTGTAGTAATTGTATTTAGTTCTATTGCTATCAATTTAGATAATTTTCCAATGTACGGTTTTTGAGTTATCAGTTTTTAAGTTGTTTGTTAATTCTTTGCTTTTTTATAAGTAATTTTGAGTGAATTAATAATATGCCAAATTGGGCGTATGGATTTTTATGGAAACATTGCCGTTGGTAGTAATGGTATTTAGATATACTGCTACCAATTTACATAAATTTTTAATGTACCGTTTTTGAGTTATCGGTTTTTAAGTTGTTTGTTAATTTTTTTTGTAAGTAAAATTGAGTGAATTAAGATTATGCCAAATTGAGCGTATGGATTTTTATGGAAACTTTGCAGTTTGCAGTAATCGTATTTAGTTCTATTGCTAAAAATTTACATAAATTTCCAATGTACGGTTTTTGAGTTATCGGTTTTTAAGTTGTTTGTTAATTCTTTGCTTTTTTATAAGTAGTTTTGAGTGAATTAATATTATGCCAAATTGGGCGTATGGATTTCTATGGAAACTTTGCCGTTGGTTGTAATGGTATTTAGGTATATTGCTACCAATTTACATAAATTTTTAATGTACCGTTTATGAGTTATCGGTTTTTAAGTTGTTTTTTAATATTTTGGCTTTTTATAAGTAATTTAGAGTGAATTAATATTATGCCAAATTGAGCGTATAAATTTTTATAGAAATTTTGCAGTTGGTACTAATGGTATTTAGGTATATTGCTACCAATTTTGAGTTTTTGAGTTATCGGTTTTTAAGTTGTTTGTTAATTTTTTTTTTGTAAGTAATTTTAAGTGAATTAAGATTATGCCAAATTGAACGTATGGATTTTTATTAAAATTTTGTAGTTACTAGTAATGGTATTTAAGTATCCTGATATCAATTTACGTAAAAGTTTAATGTACTGTTTTGAGTTATCGGTTTTTAAGTTGTTTGTTAATTTTTTTTCTTTTTTGTAAGTAATTTTGATCGAATTAAGATTATGTCAAACTGAGCTTATGGATTTTAATGAAAATTTTACAGTTGGTACTCATCATATTGAGGTACATTGGTACCAACTTAAATAAAATTCTAATGCACCGTTTTTGAGTTATCGGGTTTTAAGTTGTTTGATAATTTTTTGGATTTTTATGAATAATTTTGATCGAATTAAGATTATGTCAAATTGAGCGTATGGATGTTAATGAAAATTTTACAGTTGGTACTGATAATAATGAGGTATATTGATACTAACTTAAATAAAATTCTAATACAGCATTTTTGAGTTATGAATTTTAAAGTTATATTTTGTGTTTTGTGAATAGTTTTAATCGAATTAAGATTATGTCAAATTGAGCGTATGGATTTTAATGAAAATTTTACAGTTGGTACTGATTATATTGAGGTACATTGGTACCAACTTAAATAAAATTCTAATACACCATTTTTGAGTTTTCTGATTTTTAAGTTGTTTGTTATTTTTTTTGGATTTTGTGAATAATTTAGATTGAATTAAGATTATGTCAAATTGAGCGTATGGATTTTAATCAAAATTTTACAGTTGGTGCTGATAATATTGACGTACATTGGTAACAAACTTACATAAAATTCTGATACACCATTTTTGAGTTATGAATTTTAAAATATTGTGTTTTGTGAATAATTTTAATCGAATTAAGATTGTGTCAAATTGAGCGTATGGATTTTAATGAAAATTTTACAGTTGGTACTTATAATATTGAGGTATATTGGTACCAACTTAACTAAAATTTTAATGCACCATTTTTGAGTTATGGATTTTTCAGTTTTTTGTTAGTATTTTAGATTTTGTGAATAATTTTGAATGAGTTAAGATTATGTCAAATTGAGCGTATGGATTTAAATAAAAATTTCAGAGTTGGTACTCATAATATTGAGGTACATTAGTACCAACTTAAATAAAATTTTAATGCACCGTTTTTGAGTTATCGGGTTTTAAGTTGTTTGTTAATTTTTTGGATTTTGTAGAATAATTTTGATCAAATTAAGATTATGTCAAATTGAGCGTATGGATGGTATTGAAAATTTTACAGTTGGTACTGATTATATTGAGGTACATTGGTACCAACTTACATAAAATTCTGATACACCATTTTTGAGTTATGAATTTTAAAGTTTTTTGTTAATATTTTGTGTTTTGTGAATAGTTTTAATCGAATTAAGATTATGTCAAATTGAGCGTATGGATTTTAATGAAAATTTTACAGTTGGTACTGATTATATTGAGGTACATTGGTACCAACTTACATAAAATTCTGATACACCATTTTTGAGTTATGAATTTTAAAGTTTTTTGTTAATATTTTGTGTTTCGTGAATAGTTTTAATCGAATTAAGATTATGTCAAATTGAGCGTATGGATTTTAATGAAAATTTTACAGTTGGTACTGATTATATTTAGGTACATTGGTACTAACTTACATAAAATTCTAATACACTATTTTTTGAGTTTTCTGATTTTTAAGTTGTTTGTTAATTTTTTGGGTTTTGTGAATAATTTAGATTGAATTAAGATTATGTCAAATTGAGCGTATGGATTTTAATCAAAATTTTACAGTTGGTGCTGATAATATTGACGTACATTGGTACCAACTTACATAAAATTCTGATACACCATTTTTGAGTTATGAATTTTAAAATATTGTGTTTTGTGAATAATTTTAATCGAATTAAGATTGTGTCAAATTGAGCGTATGGATATTAATGAAAATTTTACAGTTGGTACTTATAATATTGAGGTATATTGGTACTAACTTAACTAAAATTTTAATGCACCATTTTTGAGTTATGGATTTTTCAGTTTTTTGTTAGTATTTTAGATTTTGTGAATAATTTTGAATGAGTTAAGATTATGTCAAATTGAGCGCATAGATTTAAATGAAAATTTCAGAGTTGGTACTCATAATATTTAGGTACATTAGTGCCAACTTAAATAAAATTTTAATGCACCATTTTTGAGTTATGGATTTTTAAGTTTTCTTAAATTTTTGGATTTTTATAAATAATTTTGATTGAATTAAGATTATGTCAAATTGAGATTATGGATTTGAATGAAATTTTTACAGTTGGTACTGATAATATTGAAGTACATTGGTACCAACTTAAATAAAATTCTAATGCACCACTTTTGAGCTATGCGTTTTTAAGTTTTGTTAATTTTTTGGATTTCAATGAATAATTTTGATCGAATTAAGATTATGTCAAATTGAGCGAATGGATTTTAATTAAAATTCTACAGTTGGTACTGATAATATTGAAGTACATTGGTACTTACTTGAATAAAATTCTAATGCACCATTTTTGAGTTATGGGTTTTTGAGTTAATTGTTCATTTTTTGGATTTTGTTGAATAATTTTGATCAAATTAAGATTATGTCAAATTGAGCGTATGGATTTTAATGAAAATTTCACAGTTGGTACTGCTAATATTGAGGTACATTGGTACCAACCTAAATAAAATTCTAATGCACCATTTTTGAGTTATGGATTTTTAAGTTTTTTGTTAATATTTTGGGTTTTGTGAATAATTTTGATCGATTTAAGATTATGTCAAATTGAGCGTATGAATTTTAATGAAAATTTTACAGTTGGTACTGATAATATTGAGGTACATTGGTGCCAACTTCAATAAATTTTTAATGTCCCATTTTTGAGTTATAGATTTTTAAGTTTTTTGTTAATATTTTAGGTTTTGTGAATAATTTTGATTGAATTAAGATTATGTCAAATTGAGCGTATATTTTAATGAAAATTTTACAGTTGGTACTTATAATATAGAGGTACATTAGTACCAATTTGAATAAAATTCTAATGCACCATTTTTGAGTTATGGGTTTTTAAGTTTTTTGTTAATATTTTGGATTTTGTGAATAATTTTGATCGAATTCAGATTATGTCAAGTTGAGCGTATGGATTTTAATGAAAATTTTACAGTTGATACTAATGATGTTTAGGTATATTGGTATTAAATTACATCTAGTTTTAATACACTATTTTTGAGTTATGGATTTTTAAGTTTTGTAAATTTTTTGGATTTTGATGAATATTTTTGATTGAATTAAGCTTATGTCAAATTGAGCGTATGGATTTTAATGAAAATTTTACAGTTGGTACTGCTAATATTGAGGTACATTGGTACCAACCTAAATAAAATTCTAATGCACCATTTTTGAGTTATGGATTTTTAAGTTTTTTGTTAATATTTTTGATTTTGCGAATAATTTTGATCGAATTATGATTATGTCAAGTTGAGCGTATGGATATTAATGAAAATTTTTCAGCTGGTACTGATATTGTTGAAGTACATTGCTACCAACTTAAATACAATTTTAATGCACCATTTTTGAGTTATGAATTTTTAAATATTTTTGTTAATATTTTGGGTTTTGTGAATAATTTTGATCGATTTAAGATTATGTCAAATTGAGCGTATAGATTTTAATGAAAATTCTACAGTTGGTACTGATAATATTGAGGTACATTGGTGCCAACTTAAATAAAATTTTAATGCACTATTTTTGAGTTATGGATTTTTAAGTTTTGTTAATTTTTTGGATTTTGATGAATAATTTTGAACGAAGTAAGATTATGTCAAGTTAAGCGTATGGATTTTAATTAAAAAAATTCAGTTGGTGCTGATAATCTTGAGTTACATTGGTACCAACCTTAATAAAATTTTAATGCACCATTTATGAGTTAGAGATTTTTAAGTTTTGTTAATTTTTTTGGAATTTGATGAAAATTTTTAATTGAATTAATATTATGTCAAATTGAGCGTATGGATTTTATTGAAAATTTTACAGTTGGTATTAATGATGCTTAGGTATGTTGGTACTAAACTACATACAATTTTAATACATCATTTTTGAGTTATGGATTTTTAAGTTTTTTGTTAGTATTTTAGATTTTGTGAATAATTTTGATCGAATTAAGATTATGTCAAATTGAGCGTATGTATTTTAATAAAAATTTTGCAATTGGTACTAATGATGTTTAGGTATATTGGTACTAAACTACATACAATTCTAATGCATCATTTTTGAGTTATATATTTTTAATTTTTTTTGTTAATATTTTGGGATTTGTGAATAATTTTGATCGATTTAAGATTATGTCAAATTGAGCGTATGGATTTTAATAAAAATTTTACAGTTGGTACTAATGATGTTTAGGTATATTGGAATTAAATTACATCTAGTTCTATTACACCATTTTTGAGTTATGGATTTTTAAGTTTTTTGTTAATATTTTGGGTTTTGTGAATCATTTTGATCGAATTAAGATTATGTCAAATTGAGCGTATGAATTTTAATGAAAATTTCACAGTTGGTACTGATAATATTGAGGTACATTGGTACCAACTTAAATAAAATTTTATTGCACCATTTTTGAGTTATAACTTTTTAAGTTTTTTGTTAATATTTTGGGTTTTGTGAATAATTTTGATTTGAGGGTATGGATTTTAATGAAAATTTTCAGTTGGTACTAATGATGTTTAGGTATATTGGAATTAAATTACATCTAGTTCTATTACACCATTTTTGAGTTATGGATTTTTAAGTTTTTTGTTAATATTTTGGGTTTTGTGAATCATTTTGATTGAATTAAGATTATGTCAAATTGAGCTTATAGATTAAAAAAAAAAATTACAGTTGCTACTGACAATATTGAGGTACCTTAATACCTACTTAAATAAAATTCTAATGCATTATTTTTGACTTATTGGTTTTTAAGTTTTGTAATTTTTTTGGATTTCTATGAATAATTTTGATCGAATTAAGATTATGTCAAATTGAGCGTATGGATTTTAATGAAAATTTTACAGTTGGTACTAATGATGTTTAGGTATATTGGAATTAAATTACATCTAGTTCTATTACACCATTTTTGAGTTATGGATTTTTAAGTTTTTTGTTAATATTTTGGGTTTTGTGAATCATTTTGATCGAATTAAGATTATGTCAAATTGAGCGTATGAATTTTAATGAAAATTTCACAGTTGGTACTGATAATATTGAGGTACATTGGTGCCAACTTAAATAAAATTTTAATGCATCATTTTTGAGTTATGAATTTTTAAGTTTTTTGTTAATATTTTGGGTTTTGTGAATAATTTTGATCGATTTAAGATTATGTCAAATTGAGCTTATGGGTTTTAATGAAAATTTCACAGTTGGTACTCATAATATAGAGGTATATTGGTATTAACTTAACTAGAATTCTAATGCACCATTTTTGAGTTATAGATTTTTTAAGTTTTTTGTTAATTCTTTCCATTTTGTGAATAATTTTGATAGAATTACGATTATATCTAATTGAGCGTATGGATTTTAATGAAAATTTTACTGTTGGTACTCATAATATTGAGGTACATTAGTACCAACTTAAATAAAATTTTAATGCACCATTTTTGAGTTATGAATTTTTAAGTTGTTTGTTAACTTTTTGGATTTTGTAAATAATTTTGTTCGAATTAAGATTATGTCAAATTTTAATAAAAATTTTACTGTTGGTACTGATAATATTGAGGTACATTAGTACCAACTTAAATAAAATTCTAATGCAACATTTTAGAGTTATGGTTTTTTAAATTGTTTGTTAGTTTTTTTGGATTTTGATGAATAATTTTGATTGAGTTAAGATTATGGCAAACTGAGCGTATAGATTTTAATGAAAATTTACAGTTGGTACTAATGACATTTAAGTATATTGTAATTACCAAATTATATAAAATTCTAATGCACCATTTTTGAGTTTTCTGATTTTTAAGTTGTTTGTTAATTTTTTGGATTTGATTGAATTTGGATTATGGAAAATTGAGCGTATGGGTTTTTATAAAAAAAAATATAGTTAGTACTAATGGTATTTAAAAAAATTGGTACCAACTTACATAAAAAGATAATGTACCATTTTTGAGTTATAAAATTTGTTATCAAAAAACTTACCAACATATTTATTCTTGATTGGTTATTTAAAATATTTGATAGATTAAGTTAACATACTAGTTCAGTTTCTGAGAGTCATTTAACTTACCAGAACTAGCACCGATGGTATTAATTATAATTAAAGTTATTAGCTGTAATTTCCTCCCTGGATTGATTGAGGCATATATTGATTCCTATATTATGGAACGGGAACTTATGCTAATAATTGCCATCGTCATATAGAATGATGTGGTTTCTCCAACTAATGATGTCACTTCTGAACCTGCATATTGGATGTAGTTACTAACTATTTGGTTTAATTTGAGATATTAGACCAACAACAATAATTACGCACAACACAAACTTATATTTTATTATAAATTTTGCTTGATTATTTTTTCATCTAATTCTAACCGAAATGCTTAGAGAATGGAAGATGAGATAAGATAACAATTTAAAGCCTTAACGGGTAGTGGCGTGCTGCTGTATCATCACATAAATAAAATTAACGAAATGTGAATTCTTCTTTAAGCTTGCTGTATCGATTAAGCAAAGGGATGACAATATCAATTTAGTTGACGGGGTGTGAAATGTGGGTTAATAATATGTTTTGTCAGCCTTTCTACTTCCGGATAACGTAGGTGGAGTTTACTTTTATTTATTAATTAAGCCAATTACTTTCGATAAAATTAATTGATAATTATTTTTATGGTCTATTGCACTAGAAAAATAGAGAAGCATCTTGATAAAAATAGCTGTACAATTATTTTCGAGATTTATTAGATAAGAAAAATTGATTGGACCGCCTAGGTGAAACAGGAAACAGGAAATGTGGTACAAATATCTAATGGACAGAAATAAACCTATGGATTTCATTCAGTTCATTCGTTCGTGAATTAAAATTTAATTTACTTTTTGTGAGAGTTAACTGGTGGAAAGATTTAATTAAACATCCAACGAATTACTTAGAAATGCAGAAATAGCTAGATAACACCTTATCTTACTGGATGTGCATTCAGTTTCTAATTCCCAGAGTATTAAGCCATAGAGGGTGTATCTGGATAAAACCTTATCTATAATAACTAAGAACTGTGTGGTATAATTCGCATCCGGGCTATTAAAAGTAATGCGTTATTGATTTTAAAATAGTATTGTTATGACGATATTAATTATACAATATTTTTAGTGCTTCATTAGACGTTATAAATTTCAATATATGACAGTTTCTGTCAAAGCGTTTCTCTTACAGGCCTAATAATGAGTAGGTGTAAGACAGCATAAACGTGGGTTAGACAATACCTTATTATCCAATTCGCACTACATAGTAGCTATATATACGTTTCATGTAGCGATACATTTATTGAACGCGATTCATGACCGACGTTTGAAATTGCGAAACATGAGCCCATTGGACGCAGTCTCAGACATAAAGCACAATTATGCAATTGCGAGATAAATACTAGCTGCAGTTAAAAAAAATGTATCTGCAAATCCCCTGTTTATTATTACAGTCGGAGTTCGCTGCTAATATTTTATTATTAAATAAATGTTAACCGCATATCAAATTGACTTTTAATTGGTGTTTACTGGGTTGGTATAATCAAAATCGAATTAATACTCTCCTTCGTTGAAAATAATTAATAACTCAATTGCAACTTTCATTTATATAATATTTTGTTTTTAAAAATGCTAATATTAGTAGGCCATTACATGTTGCAATCATTTAGATTCTTATTTTTATAAATTTAACTCACGCATCGTGTTAACTGTGAAACGTGCAATTATCACATAAATGTTTCATTTGTGATCACATCACCCCCCTTGTGCTAGTGGCGTGAACACATTTTTCCGCGCGACTAGCAGAATAAATTCCTCAGGGTGTAATTATTAGTCAATGGCAAATATACTAATAACAACCCTATTGTACATGTGTCTGCAAAAATTTAGCAACATCGGTCAATAAAAATTGCTTTCAAAGGTGTCAGAATATAAACAGTGGCGAATATTAATCAAGCCTGAATTTTATTTTGCTGTAAACTATTTTGATTTTAACGATTTGATTGTGACAAAAATCGTTATTTCTAGCTTAAAGGATACCAATTAGCTGCGGTTTTACTAACTTGTATATTAATTTATTACGTGTAAATAACTTAAAAACTGATCATTTAATTGATTACTGTGATTTTATGTAAATTGTCTCTTTGACTAGTGAGATGCTAGGTACACTGATTGTATGTGTCTTTTACTGGGCGAAAAGGCGAAAAGACCCGTTTTATTAATAGTAAAACAGCAAATAAAATATAATTAATGAATACAGCGCCAAATAATGCCGATAAAGTTTGCAATATTTTGAAGAGTTGTTTGGTTGGTGTTTTTACAACTGAGGACACTATTATTACAAAATAGTTTTGAAACAAGTTTAAAAAAAAAAATAATTATTTTTTTTAAGTTTGTTGAATTTGCAACATTAGGAAAAAATGCTTCTTTAGTATCTTTTGAGCTGAGGGTACAATTTTGAAAATTTTGTTACAAAAATTTCAATAATTAATGTGATAAACAACAGATTTTTTTTTAAAATTTAATAATTTTTTTAAGTTTCTTGAACATTTGCATCATTTTGAAAAGCTGGTTTTTGGTTTTTTTCTGCTGAGGACACAATTTTTTAAATTTTGCTAGAAAAATGGCTTTAGAATATGTGAAAATGTAACGTGATAATGAACATTTTTTCAATTTTTTAATTTTTTTTGTTGTTTCTATGGTATTATTTCTGCTGAGGACACAATTTTGGAAATTTTGCTACGAAAATTTGACAAAATAGTGTTAGGACATGTAAAAATGTAATGTGATAATAAATTTATTTTTTAAAAGTTTATTATTATTACTATTTTTTGAAGTTTGTTGAACATTTTGAAAAGTTACTTAGTTGCTGTTTTTGCTGCTGAGGCCACAATTTTTAAAATATTTGTACGAAATTTTTACAAAATAGTCTTAGGACATGTAAAAAAATAATCTGACAATCAAAATATTTTTAACTATTTTTTGAAGTTTGTTGAACATTTTCAACATTTTGTAAAGTTGCTGAGGTGGTATTTTTGCAGCTGAGGACACAATTTTTAAAATGTTTGCACAAAAATTTCACAAAAAAGTCTTAGGTTATGTGAAAAACTAATGTGTTAATTCAAATATTTTTCAAACATTTTTAACTATTTTTTGAAGTTTGTTGAACATTTTGAAAAGTTTCTAGTTGGTTTTTGCAACATTTTAGAAAGTTGCTTAGTTGGTGTTTTTGCAGCTGAGGACACAATTTTTAATTTTTTTTTACAAAATTTTCACAAAATAGTCTTAAAACATGTGAAAAAATAATGTGTTAATCAAAATATTTTTTAAATTTTTTTAACTATTTTTTGAAGTTTGTTTAACATTTGCAACATTTTGAAAAGTTGCTTAGTTAATGTTTTTGCAGCTGAGGACACAATTTTCAAATTTTTTGTATGACATTTTCACATAATAGTCTTAAGACATGTGAAAAAATAATGTGACAATGAAAATATTTTTCAAACATTTTTAACTCTTTTTTGAAGTTTGTTGAACATTTGCAACATTTTGAAAAGTTGCTTAGTTGGCGTTTTTAAGGCTACAATTTTTATAATTTTTGTACAAAATTTTCACAAAATAGTCTTAGGACATGTGAAAAAATAATGTGACAATCAAAATATTTTTTTAATTTTTTTAACTATTTTTTGAAGTTTGTTGAACATTTGCAACATTTTGAAAAGTTACTTAGTTGGTGTTTTTGCAGCTGAGGCTACAATTTTTAAACTTTTTGTTTGAAATTTTCACAAAAGAGTCTTAGAACATGTAAAAAAATAATGTGACAATCAAAATATTTTTTTATTTTTTTAACTATATTTTGAAGTTTGTTGAACATTTGCAAAAATGTATAAAGTTGCTTAATTGGTGTTTTTGCAACTGAGGACACAATTTTTAAAATTTGTGTATGAAATTTTCACAAAATAGTCTTAGAACATGTGAAAAAATTATGTATTAATCAAAATATTTTTCAATTTTTTTAAACTATTTTTTGAAATTTGTTGAATATTTGCAACATTTTCAAAAGTTGCTTAGTTGCTGTTTTTGCAGCTGAGGACACAATTTTTAAAATTTTTGTACAAAATAGTCTTAAGACATGTAAAAAAATAATCTGATAATCAACATATTTTTAACTATTTTTTGAAGTTTTTTTTAACATTTTCAACATTTTGAAAAGTTGCTGAGGTGGTATTTTGCAGCTGAGGTCACAATTTTTGAAATTTTTGCACAAAATTTTTACAAAATAGTTTTAGGGCATGTGAAAAACTAATGTGACAATGAAAATGTTTTTCAAATTTTTTTTGAAGTTTTTGAACAACATTTTAAGAAGTTGCTTAGTTGGTATTTTTGCAGCTGAGGACACAATTTTTAAAATTTGTGTACACATTTTTTACAAAATAGTCTTAGGACATGTGAAAAAATAATGTGATAATTAAAATATTTTTCAAATTTTTTTAACTATTTTTTGAAGTATGTTGAACACTTGCAAAAATTTAAAAAGTTGCTTAATTGGTGTTTTTGCAGCTAAGGACACAATTTTTAAATTTTGAGTATGAAATTTTCACAAAATAGTCTTAGGACACGTTGAAAAATAATGACAATAAATAAATATTTTTCAAAAAAATTTAACAATTTTTTGAAGTTTGTTGAAGATTTTGAAAAGTTGCTTAGTTGGTGATTTTGCAGCTGACGACATCATTTTTAAATTTTTTGTACGAAATTTTCACAAAATAGTCTTAGGACATGTGAAAAAATAATGTGACAATCAAAATATTTTTCAAAATTTTTAAAGTATTTTTTGAAGTTTGTTGAACATTTGCAACATTTTAAAAGTTGCCTAGTTGGTGTTTTTGCAGCTGAAGACACAATTTTTAAAATTTTTGTACAAAATTTTTACAAAATAGTCTTAGAACATGTGTGAATATTGACAATCAAAATATTTTTCAAATTTTTTTAACAATTTTTGAAGTTTGTTGAACATTTTGAAAAGTTGCTTAGTTGGTGTTTTTGCAGTTGAGGACAAAAATTTTGTACGAAATTTTTACAAAATAGTTTAAGGACATGTAAAAAAAAATGTGTAGATCAAAATGTATTTCAAATTTTTTTAACTATTTTTTGAAGTTTGTTGAACGTTTGCAACATTTTGAAATTTTGCTTAGTTAGTGTTTTTGCTGCTGAAGACACAATTTTTAAAATTTTTGTACGAATTTTTTACAAAATAGTCTTAGGATATGTGAAAAAAGAAGGTGTTAATTAAATTTTTTTTCAAATATTTTAAACTATTTTTAAATTTTGTTAAACGTTTGCAACATTTTGAAAAGTTGGTTAGTTAGTGTTTTTGCAGCCGAAGACACAGTTATCAAAATTTTTGTACAAAATTTTTACAAAATAGTCTTAGGACATGTGAAAAAATAATGTATTAATAAAAAAAAATTTAACTGTTTTATGAAGTTTGTTGAACTTTTGCAACATTTTAAAAAGTTGCTAAGTTGGTTTTTTTGCAGCTAAGGACACAATTTTTTAAATTTTTGTACGAAATTTTTACAGAATAGTCTGAGGACATGTGAAAAAATAATGTGTTGATCAAATTATTTTTTAAAAATTTATAATTATTTTTTGAAGTTTGTTGAACTTTTGTAACATTTTGGAAAGTTGCTTAGTTAGTGTTTTTGCAGGTGAGGACACTATTTATAGACTTTTTATACGAAATTTTAACAAAATAGTCTTAGGACATGTGAAAAAATAATGTGACAATCAAAATATTTTTCAAAATTTTCTCACTATTTTTTGAAGTTTGTTGAACATTTGCAAAAATGTAAAACGTTGCTTAATTGGTGTTTTTGCAGCTGAGGACACATTTTTTAAAATTTGTGTATGAAATTTTTACAAAATAGTCTTAGGACATGTGAAAAAATAATGTGACAATCAAAATATTTTTCAATATTTTCTCACTATTTTTTGAAGTTTGTTGAACATTTGCAAAAATGTAAAACGTTGCTTAATTGGTGTTTTTGCAGCTGAGGACACATTTTTTAAAATTTGTGTATGAAATTTTTACAAAATAGTCTTAGGACATGTAAAAAATTAATGTGACCATCAAAATATTTTTCAATTTTTTTTAACTATTTTTCGAAGTTTGTTAAACATTTGCAACATTTTGAAAAGTTGCTTAGTTGGTGTTATTGCAGCTGAGGTTACAATTTTTCAAATTTTTGTACGAAATTTTCACAAAATAGTCTTAGGGTATGTGAAAAAGAATATGATAATCAAAATATTTTTCAAAATGTATTTCAAATTTTTTTAACTATTTTTAAAGTTTGTTGAACATTTGCAACATTTTGAAATTTTGCTTAGTTAGGGTTTTTGCTGCTGAGGACACAATTTTTAAAATTTTTGTACAAATTTTTCACAAAATAGTCTTAGGGCATGTGAAAAACTAATGTGACAATCAAAATATAAAAAAAAAATCAAAATATTTTTTAAAGTTTGTTGAACATTTGTAAAAATGTAAAAAGTTGTTTAGTTGGAGTTTTTGCAACTGAGGACTCAATTTTTAAAATTTTTGTACGAAATTTTCACAAATTAGTCTTAGGACATGTGAAAAAATAATGTGACAATCAAAATATTTTTTAAATTTTTTTAACTATTTTTTGAAGTTTGTTGAACATTTGCAACATTTTGAAAAGTTACTTAGTTGGTGTTTTTGCAGCTGAGGCTACAATTTTTAAACTTTTTGTTCAAAATTTTTACAAAAGAGTCTTAGAACATGTAAAAAAGTAATGTGACAATCAAAATATTTTTTTAATTTTTTAACTATATTTTGAAGTTTGTTGAACATTCGCAAAAATGTAAAAAGTTGCTTAATTGGTGTTTTTGCAACTGAGGACACAATTTTTAAAATTTGTGTATGAATTTTTTACAAAATAATCTTAGGACATGTGAAAAAATAATGTGTTAAACAAAATATTTTTCAAATTTTTTTAACTATTTTTGAAGTTGTTGAACTTTTGCAATATTTTCAAAAGTTGCTTAAATAGTGTTTTTGCAGCTGAGGACACAGTTTTTAAAATTTGTGTACAAAATTTTAAAAAAATAATCTTAGGACATATGAAAAAATAATGTGATAGTTAAAATATTTTTAAATTTTTTTTAATTATTTTTTGAAGTTTGTTGAACATTTGCAATATTTTGAAAAGTTGTCTTTTTGTATTATTTTAACTGAGGACACAATTTTGAAAATTTTGCTACGAAAATTTTACAAAATAGTGTTAGTACATGTAGAAAAGTAATGTAATAATCAAATTATTTTTAAAAAATTTATAACTATTTTTTAAAGTTTGTTGAACATTGCAACATTTTGAAAAGTGTTTTTGCAGCTGAGGACACAATTTTTAATTTTTTTTTACAAAATGTTTACAAAATAGTCTTAAAACATGTGAAAAAATAATATGTTAATCAAAATATTTTTCAAACATTTTAAACTATTTTTTAAAGTTTGTTAAACGTTTGCAACATTTTGAAAAGTTGCTTAGTTGGTGTTTTTGCAGCTGAGGACACAATTTTTAAAATTTGTATACAAAATTTTTACAAAATAGTCTTAGGACATGTGAAAAAATAATGTGACAACAAAAATATTTTTCAAAAAATGTTAACTATATTTTTATGTTTGTTGAACATTTGTAAAAATGTAAAAAGTTGCTTAGATGGTGTTTTTGCAGCGGAGGAAACAATTTTGAAAATTTTGCTATGAAAATTCTACAAAATAGTTTTAGCATATGTGAAATAGTAATGTTATAATCAAAATGTTTTTCAAAAATTAATAACTATTTTTTAAAGTTTGTTGAATATTTGCATTATTTTGAAAAGTTGTTTTTTGTATTATCTCAACTGAGAACACAATTTTGAAAATTTTGTTACAAAAACTTTACAAAATAGTAAATAGGTAATGTGATAACCAAAATATTTTTTAAAATTTTTGTTGAAGTTGAAGTTTGCTGAACATTTGTAACATTTTGGTATTATTTTTGCTGAGGATACAATTTGGAATTTTTTTGCAAAAATTGCTTTATTTAATTTTTATTGATACGTTTGCTAGATTGGATTTTAATTTTTTTATTTTTTATTACGAATAAGTTGATAGAAAAACGTTGCGTTACCAATTCACTTGAAAGGTATAATAGTACTTGTGATGTATTATAAATTGTCAGTGAGATGCTAGGCACACTGATAAAAGGTATATACCTTGAAACACTAGTGTATGTGTATCACAGTGAGTGGAAAGACAATTTTCATAAATTACATTATTTATTAAATTTAAAAGTTTTTCTTTATTATGGGTTAAAAAAATCATTTTGAATATTGCTTTACGATTGACAATCATTATCAGAATATTTTACTTTTTTTTATATTTTTGTCACTTTTACTACTCTTTTAGCCTAGTCCTTATATAAATCCTTGCAGCTACAGCAAATTTATTTTCAGCAAAATGTATCATAAAATTACAGATTTTAAGCTGGAAAAACATTTTACAGAAATTAAAACTATTTTCTCATTATCCTTGTACTTTTGCTGAATTTGGTCATGTCCTTCAAGTTAAGTTCGACTTTGTATATATCTATCTATGAACATGCAGCGTACAACCAAGTTTGTAGTACATGAAATAGATGTAAATTGAAAAACAAATACTAGATTGAAACTCGCGTTCACATACGCAAGCTATGTTCGGTATTTAAATTGATTTATTTAGTTGAGAGGTATGATTATACCTTTCATTCATCAACGTTGAAGCTCGTTTAAAAAATGATGTTTTTTAAGCAAGTAAATTAGAATTGTTTGTGTGTGTGTGTTTCTGAAATATTAATTGAGGTGTGTGCATATAGTTTGAAAACCTGAAGTGGGTCCATGGTTGAATCGCTTTAAAGACGATTAAAACTTGTCTAGGTCCTAATATTCTATAGCTGTTAATTTTGAAGTTGGGTTGGGTAATTAAAAGTTTTTGCCGGTAGATTTAACACGGACAAGAATGTTTGAAATTTGAATATATAAACGAATAATTCTCGTGTAATTACAAAGTTATGAATGTTTGTTATTATTGTTCACCCTTTCCATACGAGGGGGAGAAAATTACCCAACCTTTAATTAGGAATTTCAATTGAGGTTCCTATATAAAATAGTTTCATTATTTTAGTCCGAGTTCAATCGATATTTGAAATATGCAAAATTTAATGGGCCCTAATTATTAATGTCTGAATTGCGCGCAGTTTTCCTTGAGCAGAAAACTGGAATCAATTATATGGTTCCTCAGTGTGGGAAAAAAAATTGGGAAATTACATGTGCGTGCGGCTTTATGTAAAATAATTTCACGAAACTGCAATTATTAAAATTCCAATAAATTTCCATAACAAAATATTAACCTGTATTTATGATCTTATATAGAAAGGTCATCCCTTTACTCAGCAAAACGTTTTATTATGTAATTAAAAGAATTGCGTTTAATCATGAAACTTTAAAAATAATAAAAAAACGCTTCCAATAAAATGTATCTAAAAGTTGCAACTATAGAAATGTTTCCTCGTCGTTTTTATTTTACTTTATCTTTATAAAACCTTTTTTTTTCTCAAAATAGGGGTTAAGGGTGAGGTAGTTCAGTAAAAGTTTTCAGACTTTTAAAGCTCCACGGGGACAATTTAAAAATTGACCCTCTCTATTTCACACACATCTAACTACACAAATTCGCTTATAATATAAATATAAACATGATATAAAATTCTTATTTTTTCAAAACTTATTTCACAAAACCATTATTCACCTAAAATTCCTCGTAAGAAAAAAGGTCAATTTTACCTGCGTTACAAATCGAAATATAATTATAGTGCTGTATATTTAGATCTAGGTATATTGCCTCTCAAATATTAGAAAACAATAGGGGTTACAAGGATAGCGGTTTAATGTATCACACTTTAAATTATAACCTTTGGAAAATGTATAATAAGATTGTAATTATTGCATGTTTCAAACGATTATTTACTAGAAAAATGTTTACTACCGCCCCAGTTTAAATAAACACAAAGTACATATTATAAGCGGTATGTGATTTAAGAATTATGTTTATAGGGTTAAACTGACACATACAAATAATTAACCTAAAAATTCTAGCGTAAATTGTTTGTAGGTTTGTTCAACGCAATAAAAACATTTAAAATTGTGTCTGAAATAATATGAAAAATGTTGCAAATGTTCATTAAACTGCAAAAGTAGAAATATTTTGATTGTTTCATTACTTTTTCACATGCCTTTGTAAAACAAATTTTACATAAAGTCTAGAAATTGTATACTCAGCTAAAATAATTTTAAGGAAGTTTGGCAAATATTATTAAAGTTTTGGAAAACATTGTAGAAAATCTGCAAACATTTTTACAGTTTAGTGAACAATATACATTTTTAAAAAAGTTTTTCAAACATTGTTAGTTTTTGAAGAAATTTATAAAGCTCTGCAAACATTTTATAATTTTGAAGAACATCACGTTGTCAAATTTTAAAAAACAATATATATTGCAAAACATTAATAAAGCTTTCATGAACATTTTAAAAATTCTGCAAAAATTATTAAAGTTTGAAGAACTTTATATAAGCTCTACAAACATTATGAAAGTTCTGCAAACATTTTAAAGCTCTACAAACATTATAAAAGTTTTTAAAACATTATGAACATTTTGCGAACGTTATTAAAGTTTGAAGAACATTATAAAAGCTCTACAAACATTACAAAAGCTCTACAAACATTACAAAAGCTCTACAAACATTATAAAAGCTTTACAAACATTATATAAGTTCTACAAACATTATAAAAGCTCGACAAACACGATTAAAGTTTTTAAAAACAATATGAACATTTTGCAAAAGTTATTAAAGTTTGAAGAACATATAAAAGCTTTACAAACATTATAAAAGCTCTACAAACATTATAAAAGTTCTACAAACGTTATAAAATTTTACAAACATTATAAAAGTTCTGCAAACATTATAAAAGCTTTACAAACATTATTTGAGTTTTTAAAAACATTATGAAAATTTTCCAAACGTTATTATAGTTTGAAGAACATTATAAAAGCTCTACAAACATTATAAAAGTTCTACAAACATTATAAAAGCTCTACAAACATTATAAAAGCTCTACAAACATTATAAAAGCTCTACAAACATTATAGAAGCTCTACTAACATTATACAAGTTCTACAAACATTATAAAAGCTCTCCAAACATTATTAAAGTTTTTAAAACATTATGAAGATTTTGCGAACGTTATTAAAGTTTGAAGAACATTATATAAACTCTACAAACATTATATAAGCTTTACAAACATTATAAAAGCTCTACAAACATGATAAAAGTTTTAAAAACATTATTAAAGTTTTTAATACATTACGAAAATTTTGGGAATGTTATTAAAGTTTAAAGATCATTATAAAAACTCTACAAACGTTATAAAAGTTTTAAAAACATTATAAAAGCTCTTCAAGCATTATAAAAGCTTAACAAACATTATAAAAGCTTTACGAACATTATAAAAGCTCAGCAAACATTATAAAAGCTTTACAAACATTATAAAACCTCTACAAACATTATAAAAGCTTTACAAACATTATAAAAGCTTTACAAACATTATAAAAGCTTTACAAACATTATAAAAACTTTACAAACATTATGAAAGCTTTACAAACATTATAAAAGCCTTACAAACAATATAAAAGCTCTCCAAACATTATTAAAGTTTTTAAAACATTATGAAAATTTTGCGAACGTTATTAAAGTTTGAAGAACATTATATAAACTCTACAAACATTATAAAAGCTTTACAAACATTATAAAAGCTCTACAAACATGATAAAAGTTTTACAAACATTATTAAAGTTTTTAAAAACATTATTAAAGTTTTTAAAATATTTCGAAAATTTTGCGAATGTTATTAAAGTTTAAAGAACATTATAAAAGCTTTACAAACGTTACAAAAGCTTTAAAAACATTATAAAAGCTCTACAAACATTATATAAGCTTTACAAACATTATAAAAGCTTAACAAACATTATAAAAGCTTTACGAACATTATAAAAGCTCTGCAAACATTATAAAAGCTTTACAAACATTATAAAAACTCTACAAACATTATAAAAGCTTTACAAACATTATAAAAGCTTTACAAACATTATAAAAGCTTTACAAACATTATGAAAGCTTTACAAACATTATAAAAGCTTTACAAACATTATAAAAGCTCTACAAACATTATAAAAGTTTTTAAAAACATTATAGAAATATTGCGAACGTTATTAAAAATTTAAGAATTTTATAAAAGCTCTACAAACATTATAAAAGTTCTACAAACATTATAAAAGCTCTTCAAACATTATTAAAGTTTTTAAAACATGAAAATTTTGCGAACGTTATTAAAGTTTGAAGAACATTATATAAACTCTACAAACATTATAAAAGCTTTAAAAACATTATAAAAGCTCTACAAACATGATAAAAGTTTCACAAACATCATAAAAGCTTTACAAACATTATTAAAGTTGTTTAAAACATTATTAAAGTTTTTAAAACATTATGAAATTTTTGCGAACGTTATTAAAATTTGAAGAACATTATATAAACTCTACAAACATTATAAAAGCTTTACAAACATCATAAAAGCTCTACAAACATGATAAAAGTTTTACAAACATTATAAAAGCTTTACAAACATTATTAAAGTTTATAAAAACATTATTAAAGTTTTTAAAACATTACGAAAATTTTGGGAATGTTATTAAAGTTTGAAGAACATTATAAAAGCTTTACAAACGTTATAAAAGCTTTAAAAACATTATAAAAGCTCTACAAACATTATAAAAGCTGTACAAACATTATATAATCTTTACGAACATTATAAAAGCTCTACAAACATTATAAAAGCTTTACAAACATAATAAAAGCTTAACGAACATTATAAAAGCTTAGCAAACATTATAAAAGCTCTGCAAACATTATAAAAGCTCTGCAAACATTATAAAAGTTTTACAAACATTTTAAAAGCTTTACAAACATTATAAAAGCTTTACAAACATTATAAATGCCTTACAAACATTATAAAAGCTCTACAAACATTATTAAAGTTTTTATAAACATTATAGAAATTTTGCGAACGTTAATAAAAATTGAAGAACATTATAAAAGCTCTACAAACTCTATAAAAGTTCTACAAACAATATAAAAGTTTTACAAACAATATAAAAGTTTAACGAACATTATAAAAGCTTAGCAAACATTATAGAAGCTCTTCAAACATTATAAAAGCTCTACAAACATTATAAAAGCTTTACAAACATTATTAAAGCTTTACAAACATTATGAAAGCTTTACAAACATTATAAAAGCTTTACAAAGATTATAAAAGCTTTACAAACATTATAAAAGCTCTACAGACATTATTAATGTTTTTAAAAACATTATAGAAATTTTGCGAACGTTATTAAAAATTGAAGAACATTATAAAAGCTCTACAAACATTATTAAAGTTTTTAAAAACATTATTAACGTTTTTTTAAAGTTTGAAGAACATTATAAAAGCTTTACAAACGTTATAAAAGCTTTATAAACATTATAAAAGTTCTGCAAACATTTTTAACTTTTTACAGACTATTCTAAACTATTCTATTCTATAAAAACTCTGCAAACATTATAAAAGCTTTACAAACATTATTAAAACTTTAAAAACATTAATAAAGCTTTAAAAACATTATAAAAGCTTTACAAACATTATGAAAGTATTTAAAACATTATGAAAATTTTGCGAAAGTTATTAAAGTTTGAAGAACATTATAAAAGCTTTACAAATATAATAAAAGCTCTACAAACGTTATTAAAGCTTAGAGAATAATATTTAATTTTAAGAAAGCTGGGCAAACATTATTAAAGTTTTGAAGAACATTCTAGAAAACTTGCAAACATTATTACAGTTTGAAAAACATTTTAAAAGCTCTGCTAACATTATTAAAGTTTTAAAGAACATTCTAAAACTCTGCAAACATGATTAAAGTTTGGAGAACAATAAACAATCCCAAAAAAGCTTTGCAAACATTACTAAAGTTTGACGAACATTATGAAAGCTCTGAAAACATTATTAAAGTTTTGAAGAACATTCTAGAAACTTTGCTAACATTGTTAAAAAACATTTTAAAAGCTTTGCAAACATTATTAAAGTTTTACAGACCATTCTAAAACTCTGCAAACATGATTAAAGTTTAGAGAAGAATTAACCACTTCAAAAAAGTTTGGCAAACATTATTAAAGTTAGACAAACATTATGAAAGCTTAGAATACATTATGAGAGCTCAGAAAACATTATTAAAGTTTTGAAGAACATTATAGAAATATTGGAAACATTATTAAACTTAAAAGAACAATATTTAATTTAAAAAAAGCTTGACAAACATTATCAAAGTTTTGAAGAACATTGTAGAAACTCTGCAAACATTATTAAAGTATGGAGAACTAAATACAATTTTAAGAAAGCTTGGCAAATATTATTAAAGTTTGAAAAACATTATAAAAGCTTTTCAAACATTATAAAAGTTCTACAAACATTATAAAAGTTGTACATACATTATTAAAGCTCTACAAACATTATTAAAGTATTTAAAACATTATGAAAATTTTGCGAAAGTTATTAAAGTTTGAAGAACATTGTAAAAGCTCTACAAACTTAATAGAAGCTCTACAAACGTTATTAAAGTTTAGAGAATAATATTCAATTTTAAGAAAGCTAGGCAAACATTATTAAAGTTTGGAGAACAATATATATTTTCAAGAAAGTTTCTCAAACATTCTCTTTCTTTTTGTGACGTTTTTATAGTTGTAACATATGAGATATGAACGTCAATTGTTTTTAATTGAGGGGGGGGGGGGGACTACTTACATAATATATGATTTGTGAGTGTGTGATGTTTTAGAACACTGTACACAATTTTTTTCTGCAATGATTTTGCAGCTGTAACAAGCAAGAGATGAATGTCAGTTGTTACTAAATGAAGGAAGGAGGGGGAGAATTTAATCTTTTGATGACTAACACTTGGGCGGGTTTGTGGGACATAACTCATAATTTGTAAGCGTGTGGTTTAGACTACTGTTACCGGTTCACCCGCCCAAATATTTATGAAAAAAATTGGAAGCAGTAACATATGAGAGATGATTGGCACTTGCTATTTAATACAGTAAGGAGGGGGGGGGGGGGATAATTCAATTCCTTAATGACCAACACTAGCTGTCATTTTTGGCTTTTGAACGTAGGTTGTGAAGTGACTTTTGTTAGTGTTTGGCTGATGGTAGCAACTGCAGTCAGGCCGAGTTTTTGTAGTATAATGATTTTGGCGATCTTAAATGACTTTGATCAGCCGTGTGAGATTGTCTTTGACCTTTTACCTTTTTGGTAACCACTGGCGTATCTATCACCAAAGAAAGTTTTGCAATCAAAAGCACAAGGCTCTCCGACGTCTATTTTAAAACCTGTGGGATGGGAATGGAGGTTACAATACAATATTTTCATACTTTATGGTTGGATTTTTACTTTTTTTTTTTAAATATTTTATGATCAAGTTTTGACTTTCCATAATTAGAAGTTTGCATTTTTGAACAGTTTATGAGCTTTTGGACAATATTTTTATACTTTGTTGCCGAATTTGGCTATTTTTGACATTTTATGAAAAGAATTTTTAACTTTTTAAAGGTTTATGGCCGGATTTTAATACTTTTTGATAGTATTTTGATCTTTCAATGCTAGATTTTGTTATTTTTGAATTTCTATGAATAGAGTTTTGCACTTTTTGACACTTTATGGATTAGGTTTTTTAACAATATTTTAATGTTGTAAAGCCAAATTTTGCTGTTTTTGGCATTTTATGAATAAATTTTGGACGGATTTAACTATTTTTGATTAGTTTACACTTTCTAGCAGTTTATGACCAAATTTTGGTGTTTTTGGGCAATATTTGTTCTTTATTGCTATTTTGGACATTTTATGAAAAGTGTTTTGCACTTTTCAACAGTTTATCCCGCACGGTTATGGTGTTTTTTTACAATAAAATATTTTTAACTTTTTGAGATCAGATTTGAGCAATTTTCAACAGTTTATGGCTGGATTGTTGCTATTTCTAACAATATTTTGATATTTTATTCCCGTATTTTTGAAATTTAATGTGACAGTTTTGGTGCTTTTTAACAATATTTTGATGTTTCAAGACCAGATTTTGCTATTTTTGACACTTCATAAATAGAATTTTGCACGTTTCAACTGTTTTAAGCCTGATTTTTTGTTTAATTTTTATAAATAGAATGTTGCACTTTTCAATAGTTTTTTTTTATTTTTTAGCTGTGAGGCCTTATCCTAGTTACGCCACTGCGGACCGCACAATAATTCCTAACAAATATAATACATATTTTAGACTACTCTCGGTTTTTTAGTAAACATTTTTAAAGTTTGAAATTGTTAATAATTTTAAAAGTTAAATAATGAAACTTTAGAGAACTATAATAACATAAAGTCCAAGTACATAGTTACAAATAATATTATACTAAACAGTAATAGTTGCTTGTAAAATTCATGTAATTTCCAAACTTGCTAATTATTCACAATAATTAATCAAGATCCAGAACGCTCATTTCAAACTTCCTTCTACTAATAATCTATTTTGTCGCTCTGGGAAATTTTGAACTTTCATCATTTGTGCAACTAGAGGTAGCAAGCACCTTTGTAACAGTTAAAACAATACAATTAACATGTAACTAGCGTAATATAAATATAAGGTTATAAAAAAACTAAAACAACGCTTCATTGTTCGACGAGCTCTAATTATAATGCATTTTGTGTTTGGTGAACTGGAAAGGCTTGTTCTATTTGTATAAAAGTATATAATAATTATTATTATAATAAACGAGCTTTCAATTTGTTATTGTCAGTTGCTAAATATATAGATACAATGAAATTATTGTTATGATAAAATAATAATAATATCCAGCTAATCTGGGCTCAATCAACTTCGTTAGAAATTATATTACAATTATATGAAATTAGTTTGTATTATTTAGCCCAGTTTAAATAATTGGTGTTGCATTGCAGCAGCTTATAAGGAATTTAGATGAATCATAGTTTTCACCTTGATATATTTATAAAATATTTCGATTTGTATTATCATATTTAGAAAATGGTTGGTTGCTTATTGATTTATGTCTCATTCCAATACTACTAAAATTGTTATAATTAATTAATCAAATAATGGCTTAAAACATGTAAATTTAATATCTTGTTAGTGTACTTTTAACCCTGATAATTTATTCTCGAACAATCGAATAAAAACATATTCTTATCAACACCAGAGAGTATAGTTGCTTATCGGGGCACCCCGCTGAGATTTTACCTAAAATTTGCATTGTACGTCGCAACTATCAGTTCTCTAGTGCGTTGCTTCCGCTCATGTTGCCGTGTGTTTCAATTAATTTATTAATTTGTTCGGGATATTTAGTGATTTTTGTATGTGGTGCGGATTTTCATACTTCTATTAAAAAGTAAAGTTAATGAAATCTTTGTGTTAAAAATAATAATATCGATTCTTTTTATAAATTTCCAATTAATAATGCCCAGTTTTGTTACTCTTTAGTAAAGCTTGACCTTTATTAAATGTTTCTTTGTTAGTTGGTATTAATTAGAATGTTGATATTTTTAATTTATTTTTGTATTAAATAAATTACTCAAATTAAATAATTTGAAATTAATTAAAATTGAGTGAGAATATGTGGAATAAAGAATGGAGAGACTAACGCTTTGTATATGTATTTTGCATTTGATCTTATGGTATTTAATTATAATAAATTAGGTAGGTATGCTTCAATTAATAATGAAAAATGTCTGCGTCCCTTTCTATTAAAAGTAATTAATATGTTTAGCTCTTCTATTTTCATTTTAATGTGACGCTTCATTACATTGAATTCATAATTTGCTTCCCTTGTAAAAAACATCAAACAAACATTTACTTAATTAACTTTTGTTTATTAGAAATATTTTGAAACATTAACGAAAATATTAAAATGTTTTATTTACAATTATTATTATTGGTAGAGTAGTAACCGAGTGGTCTTTATATTCGAGTCTCACTGGGGGGTCACCTTTCTAGCCGGAAGCGAAGTCAAGATGAAAATTTATTCACCCCGATAGATTTACAAATACTTAATTTACATTATTACATCAGGTCTTTTACAGACTAACTTTGCTATCATGTGCTTTGGGCTGCGAAGCGATTTTCTTTGTCTTTAATCCATTAATATGGAGATAAGAAAAAAATGTTTTAATAAATCAACTAGGATCAGTATTTAAATAAATTTATAAAAAAAACTTGAAAAAGAATATTAATTGTACCTTGTCAAGTAATAATATATTCTACTAAATCTCATAATAGCATACGGTTATGCAACTTTGCTTGAACTGATTAAGTTGTGCGTGTATAAAGAAGCTTGAGTTGGCTTGAAAGAAATTGGACAAAACTATAGTTGCAAAAAGAATTTTTTTAATTTTTTTTAAATAACAAGTATAGTATACTTAGTCACACTATTTTTTTTGGGGTAGGCAATCGTTGTGTCGGGAGAAGACATGGGACCATTGGAAAGAACGCTACGCTCTGCATCACTTTGTTGAGGACACTCATCCGATCTTTTGTTAGCGCTGTTAATCATACATGTATCTGCCGTACTGCCAACATTTATTAGATAAATGAAAAAGTTTCTTGAAATTTTCCCAGGCCTAATCGTCCCGTTACTTACTCAAATAGTAGTAGTAAATAAAATATGATTACAAATACTAATGTTTGCAATAAAAGTTGGTACAAGTGGAAGCACAAGCAGCCACCTTACGTTGTTCCGACTTCATTCAAACCAACTTATACGACTTAAAAATAAATTTAGTAATTTATTTTTTGATTGACATTAAATCCTTTGACTTAAAGACTTCTACAGCTTGCAAGGAAGAGAAATATCCAATCTTTTGATGACAAACACTTCGGGTTCCAGTTTAAACTACTCGATGGTAATTATGATCTGAAGTATACCACCCACCCAAGCGTTGGTCTATAAAACATTGGATATCATTTCTCCCTACTCTGGCCAAAAGACTTCTAACGCTTGCAAAGATGAGAAACTTTTAATTTTTTGATTATTATTGGGCGGGTGGGTGGGCATTCCAGTTTAAACTACTTGATGGTAACTATGAAATAAAGTGTCCCACCCACCAGCCCAATTGTTGGTCATTAAAAGATTGGATACCACTTTTTCCTTGTGTTATCTAAAGACTTCAAACGCTTGTAGAGAGGAAAAACTTTTAATTTCTGTATTACTAACAGTCGGGCTGGTGGTTGGGCACTTCAGTTTAAACTACTATGGTAATTACTATGGTAATTATAAAATCGATTATTTTACTCACTTTGGTCATTAAAAGATTTAATATTATTTTTGAGATCTTGAGAATTTTTTTAAAAGAGCTGATAAGTTTTTGAGAGTTATTGGAGGTGACTTAAAGGCACTACCAACTTTTATTGATGTTTTGAGGTCTAAGAAGTCTTACATAGTATTTTTGGAAATATTTTTTGGATAATAGACATTTTTGAGATTTACTATGGCAATCAGGAGAATCTTTGAGAGCCAGAGAAATTTTTTAAAAGAGCTTATAATTTTTGAGAGTTATTGGAGGTGACTTAAAGATACTACCAACTTTTGAAGTTTGGAGGTCTAAAAAGTCTTACAAAGTATTTTTTGAATTGAAGAAAACTTTGAAATCTACTATATTTTAAAATTTTTTTTTTGAAAGAATTGATAAATCTTTTAGCCTTAATGGGTTGACTTAAAATCAACTAACCAATAGCTTTTGCAAGTTTGAAGTTTTTACTATAAGCAAACTTTGAGAAGCCTTTACACAAAAAATTAAAAAAACTTTTGAAAAACTTGAAAAAAATTTAGAAAATACTGATAAATCTTTGAGAGCTACTGGAGGTAGTTTATAAACTAATAGCGGGCTTTACTAAAATTTGAACACCTGTGAAATCTTACAAACAAATTTGGATCGTAGAAGGCATTGAGATCTTCTATAGGTGACCAAAGAATTTTTTAAGAATTTAGAAAAAACTGAGAAATTATTAAGAGCTACTGGATGTGACTTAAAGACAAATTTACGGTTTGAAGATCTAAGAACCCTTACAAAATATTTATTGGGTTATAGAAAACATTGAGATCTACTATATCCATCCAAGAAAACCTTTGAGAGCCTCGGAAGAAATTAAAAAAAAGTTTTTGAGAGTTGCTGGAGGTACCTTAGAAACCATTTACGGCTTTTACTGAAGTTTGAAAGTCTAAGAAGTCTTACAAAACATTTCTTGAATCATAGAAGACATTAAAATCAATTACAAGCTATCATGAAAACTTCTGAGAACTTGAGAAACATTTAAAAAATACTGAGAAGTTTTTGAGAGTTACTGGAGATCTTAGAAACCAATAACGGTTTTTACTAAAATTTAAAGGTAAAAAAAATTTACAATAAAATTTGGATCGTAGACGACAGTAAGACCTACTGAAGATGACAAAGAAACGTTTGAGAAACATGAGAAGAGATTGGTAATAACGGAGAAATCTTTGGGAGGTGATTTAAATTTAAACAACGGTTTTTATTAAAGTTTGAAGTTCTAAGGAACTTTACAAATTTTTTCTTGAATCATAGAAAACATTAAGATCTCTTATATGCATCCAAGAAAACTTTTGAAAGTTTCAGAAGAAATTTAAAAAAGTTTTTGAGTTATTTTAGAAACCTTTTACGGCTTTTACTGCAGTTTAAAAGTCTAAGAAGTCTTACAAAATATTTCTTGAACTTTAGAAGAGTTTAGAAAATGCTAAGAAGTTTTTGAGAGTTACTGGAAATGTTTCAGAAACCAATAACGGCTTTTACTAAAGTTTGAAGGTCTAAGATTTAGTTTTTTTTTTCTTGGATTATGTTTTTTTTATAAAATAAATTGTTTTTTTTGAGTATTTTTATCATGTGGCAAATGGGTTTATTGTGCGATTTTTTCAAACTTTTGTTTTATTTGGCTTATTGCACAATTTAAGATTATGTGTTTTTGAGCGATTTTATTATGCAACAAATGGAATTATAGAGCGATTTATATCAAATTTTTACTTCAATTGGATTTGCTGCTCCAACAGGATGCTATGCGTGTGTTTTTAATGGTTTTTTTGCCATAAACATAATTTCTTCTTGTTTTTTTGATTTGTTTGACCGATTTTGTGTAAAAAATAGATTTTCTGCGCGATTTTTGATAAATTTTATGTCATTAAACACGTTACTGAGCATTTTACCACTTAAAGTACTTGACTTTATTTGCTTTACATGCTAATAATTCCGAAGCACGAAATTGCAAACGAAATAAAGTATATGAAAATATAAGGTTTCCACGTGCATTGGAATAGCATTTTTAATGTTAATGTTAACATATACCAACAAGTATATGTTAACCTTTTTAAAGCATGTAACTACGAACAAAACAAAATATATAAGAAAAATAAAATTGCGGCCGCGCGCATTGGAATAGCATCTTTAAGGTGCTTATTGATACATATTAACATTTCCGAAGCACGCAACCGAAATAAAGTATATTTTTACACTTCTAGAGTTATACCTAACAATTAAAAGCTTGTAGTTATCAAACATTGTTGAATTTCAAACATTAAATGTGAAAGATTTTAATAAATGCATTACTATCTTATTTTTTAAATAATTATTTACATATTTATTGATTTTTTTATTAAATTTAGTAATTAGGTGTGCAGTTTTAAAAATGCAATTACTTTCTGAGCAAAAAACGTATTTTTTTAACAATTTTTTAAGTTACTAAACGTTTAAAACTAGAAAAACGGTACATTTGAGCTGTAAATACTTGCGAAAAACGCAATTTTTTACATTTATATTGATTTTTATTAATTTCAATTAATATATGTGCAATAATTGAACTGTAAATTTCTATCTGAGTAGAAATTGCAAATATTTTGTATATTTTAATCTATTCAGATATATTTTCAAGACATTTTTAGTAGTTTTTGACAATTTTAGTGTCTTACCCACTTACCCAAGGGTTGGTTATTATGAGGTATTATCTATTTCTATTGCTTTCAAATAAAAAAAGTGTAATTTTTGAATCGCCAACATTCGGGCGGGTAAGTGGTCACTACTTGATGATAATCATGAATGAGTGTATCATTTACCTACTCAAGTGTTGGTCATTAAGAGATTAAGTATTACAATCTTCTTCACTGATTTAAAGACATCTTGCAACAAAAGAAAACATTCAATTTTTTTGATAACAAACACTTAGGCGGGAGGGCAGATTTTAGAGCGGAAACCTCAGCTTAAGTTACTTGATGGTAATCAAGATTTGGAGTGTTCCGCTTACTTGCTCAAGTGTTCGTTTGGTCATCAAGAAATTGGATATTATTCCCTCCTCTTCTAACACTTGCAGGAGGGACTGGAGTTATCTCCTTCTCTTCTAGCATTGAGATTTTTTTTTTGAATTTTTGGATTTCCAACACTTGAGCGAGTGGGTAGGGACTCCAGTTTAAATTACTCGATGGTAATCAAGAATTGGAGTTGTTAATCCATCCACTTCAGTGTTGGTCATATAAAAACTGGATTTTATCCTCTGACTTAGAGAGTTCTAAAACTGTAAAGGAAGGTAATTATCCAACCTTTTGATGACAAATACTTGGGCGAGTGGGTTGGCACTCCACTTCAAACTACTTAATGGTAATTACAAAATGGATTGTCTCACCTACTCACCTTGGTCATTAAAAGATTGAATATTATCTCTTCTTCCTTTGATCTAAAGACTTTTAACGCTTGCAAACAGGAGAAACTTTCAATTTCTTGATTACTTACTATTGGGCTGGTGAGTGGGCACTTCAGTTTAAACTACTTGATGGTAACTACGAAATAAAGTGTCTTACCCACTCGCCCAAATGTTGCTTCTCAAAGGATTAAATATCACTTCCTTCTTGTGTTATCTAAAGATTCCTAACGCTTGCAAAGAGGAGAAACTTTCATTTCTTTAATTACTAACTATTGGGCGGGTGGGTAGGTAACAACTTGATAGTAATCACAAATTGGAGTGTCTTACACATCCACCTAAGTATTGGTCACTTTTTTCTCTTCTGATCTACAGACTTTTATCGCTTGCAGAGAGGGGAAACTTCTAATTTCTGTATTACTTGAGCGGGTGGATGGGCACTTCAGTTTAAACTACTTGTTGGTAATCATAAATTGGAGTCTTTCATCTACTCATCTAAGTGTTGGTCATTAAAAGGTTGGATATTAACATTTCCTCCGCTGACTTAAAAACTTCTACAGTTTGAATGGAGGTGAAACTTTCAATCTTTTGATGACTTGGGCGAGCACACTACTTTAAACTACTTGAAGGTAATAAAGATCTGGAGTGTCTCACCTGACCGCCCAAATGCTGGTTATTAAGATTGGATATCATCTCCTTTTTATCTGATCTAAAGACTTCTAACGCTTGTAGAGAAGAGAATTTTTGGATAATCAACACTTGGGCGTGGGGTGGGCACTCCAGTTCAAACTGCTCAATGGTAATCATGATCTGATGTGTCACACCTACCCACTTAAGTGTTGGTTATTAAGATATTAGAAGTCACCTCCTCCTCCTCTAACATAAAGACTTCTAACGGTTGCAGAGAGAAGAAACTTCTAATTTTTGGATCACCATTTGGTTGGGTAAATGGTCAATTTAATCATGAATTAGAGTGTCTTACCCACTTACTCAAGTGTTGGTTATTATGAGGTTAGATTTTATCTTTTCCTCTTTTGATCTAAAAACTTTTATTGCTTGCAGAAAGGAGAAACTTCTTATTTTTGTATCATCAACACTTGGGCGAGTGGTTGGGCACTTCAGTTTAAACTACTTATGTTAATCTTGAATTGGGTCGTGAATGAGCAGCAAGTGGGGAGAAAAAAACAAATAATATAAACTGTAAATATGTAAACATTTTATAATAAAAAACTAAATATAAAAAAAAAAAAAAAAAAAAAAAAAACATCAAAGTGCATGTACATTGTAATAGCTTTTTCTAAGAATAAATAATGCATTGCAATACGTTTGTTACTTTTCTTTGTTGAATTTTGTTTTAATTTTCGTATTTATTGTTAATTGTATGCGACAATACTTCATTTTTTAGACAATATTTATATCTAAAAATACTTGCTAAATTGTTGCGTTATATGGTAATTTTATCTATTCGTTTGTCTTGTCTTTGATAACTAGTTTTTTATTGTAGCAATTTTTTAGTTATTTTTTATCAAATATCTAGTTTCTAATTACTTTTATATCAATTTGTAATAGAAACTCATTTTCGGGTGATTTATTAATTAAAAAAAAAAAAAAAAAAAAAAAAAAAAAAAAATCACGAACCAAAACTACCAAAACTATTTTTATAAAAATAACTATAAGTTCTGTAACAATCTTCAAAACGTAATCCACGTTCGTGATCCAAAAAACTTCTCAATTCAAACAAATTTTTAACAATTTAAGCGTTTATACCTTATAACCTAATAGTTTACATGGAGCATGGTTTTCAAACTATTGGCTTAAGATAGTAAACTACAAACGTAATTCACGATCCAGAAAAGTTATAGATTTAAATAATTCCTGGCTTACGTTTGCAATTTACAATCTATGTAATTTGTGTCTTTTAAAAAGTTGTTTTAAGAACGCCTTTCAAAGCAAAGCATTTCAAAATTTTAATCACTAAACATTCGTGGCAATATCAAAACAAACGTGATCCACGTTCGTGATCTAGATAACTTATATATAACAAAACAAAGTTTTTATGTTAAGATTGACGTTTTTAAGAGTCGATATGTTGAAGTTTCTCATTACAGGTGACTACTTTTTGCAATATTTACTAAAAGTACAAACTTTTATGATGAATCGACCTAACGCAATCCAAACAATTGACAGATTAGAATTTACTAAATACTCTACAAAATAAATTCTAATTAATTTAAAATGATTATTGAAATGGAAACCTACAATAAGCTAAACCATTGTTATTATTATACTCAACAAAAACTAAACCATAATTAATTTTATTTGTCGGATATATAATTACAAGTTACCAGATTCACTAATACAGAAGGTTAGCAATGATTTATTTAAATGCCTACGTTAAGTTAATTTTGGAATAACATTATAACCATAATTTATGTATATATACAAACAAATTATAATTGGATATGGCAAAGTCACAGATTTATACAAGTAAAAAATAAATTGTTTATTCAAATTTTAACAATAATAATTGTAGTTATAAGTTTATCCAATTAAAACTCAGTAAAGCAATTGCTATTCAATTTTATTTTTCACTTTATACAATATTCCAATAATTAAAAAAATGTTATTTGCTTTCAAATAAGGATTAAAATTGTTTTTATTTAATATTTTTTATGAACTAAACTTATACAATTAACTAGTTTATATGACCATGTTGGCAAACATCATAATAGTAAAATAAATGGTATAGAGAAAAGCCGATTACTTTACTTTTATTATTAAAACATGTATAAAACGAACTTCTCATTTCCGTTCAATATTGTCCTCACAAAAATTTCACCGCACATTCTTAAAAAAAAAAATTACCCGTTATTCGCTCCATTCATGAGTTAATTAATTAAAATAAAAGGATGCTTTAAGGAAATGCGTAATAATAATTACTACAGATAACTGCTCTTTAAAACTTGCTTGCTACATTCATTTTTTTATTTAATATTATTCATTTTCTCACATTGGAATTTCTAGATAAAAGCAATTTTATATCCGTTACATCAGGACGCATAAATAGCATGCGAATTTAATTGAAATATTATGTGCATAAAGCGTAACAGAAAGTCGTCAAACATGGGTGCGATTACGAAGACGAGTAATCAATTATAGAAAAGATTTGATGAAATTATTTGTGTGTAACGTAATATCTACATTTCATCCAACATCACAAAGTTGCAAATCTACATCAATAATATGTTATGTGAGTTCTGTTATATGCAAATAATTAACATACTATTTTCTAAGCATGTACAATTGAGAATTATTGTTTGTATTTAATTAAGCTTTTTTGAGAATTAAACTTAATCAGTCGCTGTCATATATACTTTCTTATTTTGAAGTATTTTTAGATCATAATCAACACAAATGTTTTTCAAAACTGTTACGCTCTGTTTCATTTTACATATTTTTATTTGGAGTTAATTTAAAATTAAATAAATGATTGATTAAAATTAATTAAAATCTTTTTTTTATTAATTGCTCAGAAAAAGCTTTTTGAGTTCACGAACGTGGATCATGTTTGTGGTTTATTACTGTTAACTAATACTTTGCAATTTATGCTCCGTGTAAACTAGTAGTTTGTGAGGTACGATAGCTTAAATTTGTTTAGAAATAGTAAAAAAATTGTTTGAATCGTGAATTTATAAGATTTGTGATTTCACAAACGTGGCTCAAGATTGTTATTTACAAAACTGATTTTTTATAAAAATAGTTTTGCCATTTCGTGAATCACAAACGTAAATAATTTTTTAGTTTGATGTTGTCACGAACAGATTTATGGAAAAGTATAAGGAATTGGTATATCTAAATGCAATTTTTGTTTACATGGATCGTGAATCACGAACGTAAGCTACAGTTTATGTAAACTACCAGTTTGTAAGATACAAATCCTTAAATTATATTTATAAATTGTTTTGTGAAATCATGAACGTGAATTACGTTACTATAAATCACATAGAGGTGGAATACATTGAATTTATAAGCGTGACATGACTTTAAGCCACGATTTGAGAACTTAAAAAAATGTGAACTTATAAGTTTTCTGGATTACGAACGTGCTTTGAGTAAACTTTGCTAGATACAAAAGCTTAAATTATTTAGATAATGTTAAAACTGGTTTCAATTGTAAATCTATACATTTTGTAGGTTCACGAACGTGGATTACGACTCTAATCCACGATTTTGTAAATTTTGTTTTGTGTAAACAACTAATTTGTAAATCACAAATATTTATAAGTTGCTAATAATATAATATAAATTTGTTTGAATAGTGACTATAAGTTTTATGGATCACGAACGTGGATCACGTTTGTGCTTTATTACTTTAAACCAATATGTTTTGTATAAAGTACCTAGTTTGTGAGATAAGAAAGCTTAAATTATATTTAGGAAAAAGTTAAAAGTTTGTATCTATACAATTTGTGGATTCACGAACGTGGGTTGCGTTGAGATTCACGATTGTAAATCTTATTTTAGGAATGAAAGGATTTAATATAAGAAAAGCGAGCAAAGAGCTAACAGGAGAACTGGTTATGATTAAAGGTATAAGTCCAGAGATCAGCAGAGAGGAGCTGATTGAAGAAATTAAAGGGAAAGTGGACTATAAAGTGTGATTATATCTCTAAAGAAAGGGTACAGGGAAATACATAATTAAGATGGACAAAGACTCGGAAAATATAATAAAAATAGGAAGTATAAACATAGGACTCATAAGATGCAGAACGGAAAGAGCAAAAGCGAATGAGAGCCAATGCTATAAATGTTGGATGAAGGGACACGTAGCGACGGAATGCAGAGGGGAAGACAGGTCGTCGTTGTACATAATATGCGGAAAAGGACACAAAATAGCGAACTGCAAGAACAGAGAATATTGCATAGAGTGTAAGGTGTTAGGCCATCAAACTGGAGGGAGAAGATGCCCCGCTACAATTAGAAGAGAAACTAGAAGACCAAGAAAGAATATAGAGGACAACAACCCAGATAGTTGGAATCAACACGGAAGGGAACCTATAACCGAAAATGTATAACATCATCCAAACAAATATAGGGAGGGGAAGAGAGGCACATGACCTACTGGTAGCAACTGAGATGAGAGAAAAAATAGACTTAGTGATAGTGAGCGAACCAAATAAAAAAAAGTTAAGTGAAAAATGTATCAAAGATAGAGGATCAGACGCGGCCATCCTAGCAAGGGGGAAGTGTAAAGACAAGGTGGAAAGGTGGGGAACTCCCAAAGAAGGAATAGTGTGTGCTGACATAGGAGGTATGATAGTATACAGCTGCTACATTAGTCCAAACAACGGTATAGAATGTTATATAGAGTGGATTGAAGAACTAGAAAATAGCTTAAGAAAACAGAAGAGCAAGAAAATTCTATTAGGAGGAGATTTCAATGCAAAATCACCCAGGTGGAGCGATAGGAGAGGACAAATTCTAGAAGAAATGATTGCTACAGTAAATCTAACGATATGCAACCATGGCAACAGACTAACATTTGTAAGAAGAAGATCTAAGTCTCATATCGATATAACCATTGCAACGTGGGAAACAACAGGAGTAGTGGGCAGCTGGAACGTGACAGATGAAGAATCGCTGAGCCTTCATAAATATATAAAATACAACACGATCGGAAAAGGGGAAAAAGAAGACACAAGAAAAAGAGGATGGAACGTGCGAAGGATGGACAGAGAGAAGATAAAAAGAGCCATGGAGGTAGAAGAAGTAACAGAAAGCGAAAACATAGAGGAAAGATGCAGACAAACTGTACTCGGAAAAACTGAGAAAGGCAGCGGAAGATGCAATCCCCAGGTATAGGGAAGGAGGAAGAAAGGGGCCGTACTGGTGGTACAATGAGATAAAGGAAAGCAGGAAAAAAGCAATACAAACCGAAAGAAAGATCAAAAGACAGAAACGAAAAGGGGAGGACACTGCTGAGACAGAAGAAGAAATGATAGATTCCATAGATAGGGACCCCTGTGGAAAGCCGTACAAAATTGCAATGAATAAACTGGGAGGAAGATCAATGAGAGTGTGTTTAAAGGAGGAAGAAGGGGAAGAAAAAATAATTGAGAAATTGTTCCCCAAAGGAAGTGCGGTAAAAGAACCAACAGAGACAAGTGAAGAAGAGGAAGCAGATATGACAACAGTGGAGGAGATGAAACAGATCATAAGAGAACTACCTAACAATAAGGCACCAGGTCCGGACGAGATAACAGCGGAGATAGTGAAAGCAGCGTTAGAAGGAAACGAAATACACAAATAATAAACAGATGTCTAAATGAAGGAACTTTCCCGAAATGTTGGAAAGAGGCAAACTTAGTGCTGATTGAGAAGAAGAAAGAAACAGGTAAACCAAAGACGTATAGACCGATTTGTTTAATCAATACATTAGCAAAGATAATGGAAAAAGTTATTACGAGAAGAATAGAGAAAGAAATAGAAGAAAGGGGTGGATGGGAAAGTGAACAATACGGATTTACCAAAGGGAGATCGACGCTAGGAGCTATCGAGAAGGTAAAAGCGGTAGCAAAAGAAGCAAACTGCGGCCCACATAGGAAAAGACAACATTGCATCTTAATAGCGTTGGATATACAAAACGCGTTTAATAGCGTATTATGGGAAGCAATTATAGAAGCTGCAAAAAAGAAAGAATCGACAAAGAAATTGATCAAGATAATATGGAGTTATCTACAAGGAAGAAACTTAGTGACCAAGAAGAGTAAATTTAGACTGACCAGGAGGTACCACAAGGCTCTTCACTAGGACCCAAATTATGGAACTTAGTATATAATGAGCTTCTCGGAATGCGGCTGCCAGACGGGGTGACGATAACGGCATTTGCTGACGACTTAGCTTTAGTAGGTAGGGATGCAGAGATAGAAGTACTAAAGGAAAGGCTAGAGTTGGCAATTAGTATAATAAAGAGATGGATGAAAAGTAAAGGGCTAGAATTAGCACCGCAGAAAACGGAAGCGGCATGGTTATCGACAAAGAGGACAAATAGAGGAACCGGAAAAATACAGGTAGGTGAACAAATAATAACCATAGGGAAGAAGATTAAATACCTTGGAGTTACACTGGAAGCAAAAGGATGGAACGAACAGATTAAGGAAGCGGTAAGAGGAACAAAGAACATGGAAGGAATGCTTAGTAGGCTTATGCCAAACAAGGGAGGACCAGGACAAGAGGCAAGAAGGCTAATAGCAACGGCGGCCAAAAGTAAACTATTGTACGCCGCAGAAACATGGGGAAATGCCTTAAAGACAAAAAAAAACAGAAAAGAAATAAGAGGAGCCACTAGAGCAAGCTCGTTAAGGATATGTAAGGTTTACAGAACGGTGTCTCAAGAAGCGCTAGAGGTAATCGCGGCGACACTATCCGCAGACTTGATGGTAGAAGAAAGATTAAACATAAAGAAACTGGTAAATGAAGGAATTAGTAAACAAGAAGCAAAGAGACAAACAAGAGATAATACAATGAAAAAATGGTAGACACAGTGGAAAGACGGAGAAAAATGTGAATGGACAAGAGAGTTAATACCAGAAATAAAGGAATGGGTAGAGAATAAACCGGAGACGTGTTACTATACAACACAACTACTCACCGGACATGGAGCTTTTGGAAAGTATTTACAAAATATAAATAAAATGGAGAAAGAAGAGAAATGTATATTCTGCCAAGAAGACACGTATGACGACGCAGAACATACGCTAATAGAGTGCGAAGCGTGGGAGAATGATAGGAAAGAGTTAGAGAATGTATTGGAAAACAAAATTGATAAATCTTCAATAATTAATATTTGCCTGAATGACGAAAACAAATGGAGAGCATTAAGAAACTATGCAACGGCAGTAATGAGAAAAAAGATAGAGGAGTTTAAAAACTCAAGATATAGATAAACGAAAATGGAAGTAAACACACACATCAAAAGACACAGAAGACAAAAGAAGGAGGAAAGAGAAGCTAAGTGGAAGCAAAAGAAAAAGCAATGGAGAGAAAAAATACAAAGATGGTCAAGACAACTATGCCTACCAAGAAATGGAAGAGGAAAAAGTAGACAAGAAAAGAATATACAATGAAACATTAGTACCAACCGAAATTGCAGAAATAAGGAAAGAAAGAAAAAAGCTGCTTAAAGAAAGCAAACTGAGATTTTCTAAATGGTAGATACGCCATTTCGAGGTTGACTGATAATGTAACTTTTGAAATGGTCAGAGTATATTTGGCAACCAGGGGACATGAAGAAATAATTCCAAATGGAGACTCAAGAATACCCTTAGAAGTTAAATTGGCAAATCTAAGATTATCAAAGGGGGTACACCTAATGGAGTTCCACAAAATATTTATGAAAGAGAGAGGATACGCCGACAAAGAAGTGAATGAAGAAACTAAGAAGACATCTAAGGACAAATCAAACAACTAGGCTGAATAACAATAGAATGGCAGAAAGGAGAGATGAACGTCAGTATAAGACATACAACAAATAGGGTATAGGGAGAGATGAGCCGGGGACAGCATGTATTGCCGCAGCAGTCTGTGTGAATCCCACAAGGCCGAAACCAGCTCATCTCAAACTAATAATAGACTAGAGACAGACATGATAAGGACAAAATGACAACAGAACTAACGTAGAGAAGAAAACCGAAAGGTATTGCCCTGCGTTAGTTATTCTCAAGGGTCACTTGCTGAGGCCAAGACCTCACTACGGCCTTAAAAAAAAACTTATTTTGTCTTTAAATTACTAATTTGTGAAATATAAATTACAATTATAAGTATTTACAAAATTGGTTTTTAATTGTTAAATAAGGTTTTTTTAACCACGAACGTGGATTACTTTTGTTTGCAAACTTTGGTCTTTGCAAACTACTAGTTGGTGAGATACAAAAGCTTAAATAATATTTAAATAAAAAAATTAAATTGTGAATGTTTTTGGGTTTACGAATGTGGGTTACGTTTGTAGTAGATTATAAAATAAGCTTAAGTTATATTTAAAAAAAGTTAAAAACTGGTTTGAATCGTGAATCTTTCACGAACGTCACTCGAGGTTTTTATTAACAAAACTCGTACCCATATTTTTATAAAAAAATAAGTTTTACAGTTTGACATGGGCTGTGAATTACGAACGTGAATGAATTTTTATTTTTTAGTTTTACGGGTTCACGAACGTGGTTCGAGGTTGCCATTGTGAATCACGAACGTGAATAATGAAATTTAGTTTGATATTGCTTTTAGCTATTAGTGATTGTTTTGTGGCAAAATATATTTCACGAAATGGAAATTTACAGCAGACGTGGGTCACGTTCGTGATTCACGACTCATCTAAATTGCTTAATTGTTTAAAATTGAAAGAAAATACTGTTAGAAATGTTAATTGCTTGAAAATTATTACAAATATGTTTATTGGATCAAAATAAGTTAAACAAAATTTTATAAATTATTTTTTTTTAAATTTTGAATTAGTCCAGAAATTGCATTTCTTAAATTATTTTAAACCAAAACTTATTGTTAGTAATTAAAAATTAACCAAAAACATATTTATTTTATTGAAATTAATTCTTAGAGTTGTTTAACGTTCTTTTAAAATGTTCTTACAACTGACATTCAAATCATTAAAATATATTTGAGAGGCGGCAATTATTAAATCACTAACATCTGCTTCTGCTCCCAATAATTTATACATCGTGTGCATTTGAAGATCATACGCAAAACATTCAAGGTCTCTTTTTCCACAAGCATCAATTTATTTTCAATTAGCATAGTTTATAAAATTCCGCAGTAAACACATATATTCTACTTTTTCACACAATATAAAAAGTTCTACAAAAGCCATCTTTAATATGCATATACAACATGTCTGGATAAATAATAACGGTACATTGCTACACTACTTTTGTCATAATTATCATCAATTATTTTAATTTGATCTTAAAAAGAAATATAATCAGCAATTAGAATAACGTTGCAATGTTATTTTTTTTTTCTATAATCTGTTCGTTTATATTTAAATTTAAATGTATGAGTACCGTTTTTAAATGAATCTCTTGCTGCATTAATGCTGCTTGTATATACTGGGATCAAGAGAAAACATGTAACATGAAGTAATGAGGAATAAGTTCAAAGTTTTCATTCGGTATTATACATATCTTTTTAATTTCATTTATTTAGGGATTAGTTTATTTCACAACAACATAAAACCGCTTTGAATTTCAATTAGTGAGTTCATTGATGCGTCTGTGGCAAATGTATAACTCCCTTCCAACATTTTTAATAATACTAAAAAAGAAAAAGCTTTATAAAGTGCAATTTGAACAATTAAAATTGTCACAATTTTATTTTCAACTATAATTAAAACTGTCTGATATATGCTAATTATAATGAAAATTGTTGACATTTATAAAATTTCTTTTCAATTGTGCCCTTCACACACTGCATATGTAAATCATAAAGAACTAAAATGAAGTTTTTGTATTAGTCGATAATTATCATTATTCTCTCATTAAAGTAAGCAAGTTTTAGGTCAATATCAAATTGTGTAATGCCACACGCGACGTAAACTCTCAGAAGAAATCAAATTATGCATATGAATAACAAGTTTGATTCGCCTCTAGTTACACATTATAAATATTAATTGGCTACAATTATGCAGATAGGGTACCAAATATTTTTATAAAATTATATTATAAATATATTGGCAAATACTTACCTTGCTTGGCCTCTTAAATTATATCAAACCATAAATCTGTATTAATTCAAATAATAATGTTCGATAAATGTCATCTATTGATGACAACACTATAAACTTAATAGAAAATTCATATTAAAAGCTCAAATCAAATTAGAATAAATTTAATTTTTCCTCAAACTAATAGCCAATAAATAAATTTGGAACAGATAGAAAACATTTTGTAGGTTTATTGTTGCTGCATATAAATTAGACTAATTGGTGTCCTTACCGGTTGCGATAAAACATTATTTTTTTTGTTAATTAGATATTATAATTGGCCGGTGTTAATCAGTGTGATCGCCCACATACCACAATTTTAATTTATGGCACGACAAATATTCGTTTTGTACCTCTTATGTCTCACTTCAATTATTATGATAAATGTGTCTCAATGAATTAATTAAGTGTTTTTAGATGAATACGGAATTTAATTACTGTTGATTTTAAATATTGCGTCGGCTTTATTATATTTACTTAATTAAATATACGTCTCCCATGTGTGAACATCGTTAATTGTAAATTTGGAATCTAACAGGAAAATGGAATTTATAAAATAATGTTATCAAGGATTCCATACGAATTTTACTAAAAATTTTAAAAATTTTATGCAACCAATTTTTAGCCAAACTAAAACTAACTTAAATCTCGGAAAACATTTGTAAACATTCCAGTTTAAACTACTGGTTGGTAGTTATGGGTTTTAGTACAACGTCCACCTACCCAAGCATTTTTTATCCACAAATTTAAATTATTATTGTTTTTGCTGGCAGAAACTTTCAAGAGAGGAGAAACTCAAATTTTTGGATCACCAACACGTGGGCGGGCGGGTGGGCATTCCAGTTTAAACTACTGGGTAATAGTTATAGTTTGGAGTGGCCCACCCACCCACCTAAGCTTTGGTTATTCAGAAATTTGTATCACCATCGCTTCCTCTGACATAAAGACTTTTAACGCTGGTGGAGAGGAGACACTTGGGCGGGTGGGTGGGCACTTCAGTTAAAATGACTGGATGGTAATCATGTCATGGAGTGTCTCATCCAAGTATTGGTTATTTAGAAATGTGTATTACTGCTTCTTTGACATAGAAACTTCAAAAGCTGGCAGGTAGGAGAAACTGTAAATTTTGGATTATCTACACTTGGGCGGGTGGGTGGGCTCTCTAGTTAAAACTAATGACTGGTAATTATGTTATGGAGTGTTCCACCCACTTAACCAAGTGTTGGAAATTTGTATCACTATTGCTTTCTCTGACATAAAGACTTTTAACGATAGCAGAGAGGAGACACTCTAATTTCTGGATTACATACACGCGGATGGGTGGGCAATTAAAATTAATGGCTGGTAATCATGTTATGGAGTGTTTCACCCACTCATTAAAGTGTTGGTCATTCAGAAATTTATATTACCATTGCTTCCTCTGACATAAAGACTTCCAACGCTCACAGAAGGGTGGTTTGGCACTCCAATTAAAATTAATGGTTGGTAATTATGTTATGGAGTGTACTACCCACTTACATATGTGTTGGTTATTTACAAATTTGTATCACTATTGCTTTCTTTGACGTGGAGACTTTCAATGATGACAGAGAGGAGACACTCTAATTTTTGGATCACCTACACTTGGGCGGGTGGTTGGGCACTTTAATTAAAATTACTGGAATATGGAATGTCTTACCTACTCACCAAAGTGTTAGTGATCTAGAAATTTGTATCATTTTTGGTTCCTTTTAGACATATAGACCAACGCCGGCAGAGAGGAGAAACTCCAATTTTTGGATTACCTACATTTGGGCGGGTGGGTGTGTACTCTAATTAAAATTACTAACTGGTAATTATGTTATAAGGTGTACCATCCACCCACCCAAGTATTGGTCATCTAGAAATTTGCATCTCTATAGAAACTTCCAACGCTGGTTGAGGAGAAGTTATAATTGTTGGATAACTAACACGTGGGCGGGTGGGTGGGTACTCTAATTTAAATTACTGGCTTGTAGTTATGGTTTTGAGTAAACCGTACACCTAACCAATTTTTGATTATCCAGAAATTTTGCTTCTTCTGACATAGAGGAGATACTTTAATTTCTGGATCATCTAAACTTGGGCGGGTGGGTGGGCACTCTAATTAAAATTATTGGCTGGTAATCATTTTATGGAGTGTCCTACCCACCCACCTAAGTGTTAGTCATCCTGAAATTTGTATCAATATTGCCTCCTCTTGACATTAGATACTTCTAACAAATTTTCTGTAGGTGGAGACTTTAAGTTTCTAGATTTTTAACACCTGGGCGGGTGGGCACCCCAGTTTAAACTGTTGGCTGGTAATTATTAACAGGAGTGACCTACCCACCTACCCAAATGTTGGTTATCAGGAGATTGCATCACCATTGCTTCCTCTGACGTAAAGACTTCCAACGCTGGCAGAGAGGAGAAACTCCAATTTTGGAATAATTAACAGGTGGACAAGTAGGTGATCATTTCAGTTTAATTTACTAGCTGGTAGTTATGGTTTTGAGCAAATTGTCTACTCACCTAAGACATAGAGACTTCCAACGCTGGCAGAGAGAAAAACTCTAATTTCTGGATCACTTACACTTGGGCAGGTGAGTGGGCACTCTAATTAAAATTATTGGCTGGTAATTATGTTATGGAGTGTCCCACCTACCCACCCAAGTGTTAGTCATTCAGAAATTTGTATTAATATTGCCTCCTCTGACATTAGATATTTCTAACACCTTCTCTGTAGGTGTAGACTTTAAGTTTCTAGGTTTTTAACATTTGGGCGGGTGGGTGGCCATTTCAGTTACTGGCTGGTAGTTATTAATAGGAGTGACTCACCCAACCGCTCAACTGTAGGCGATCCAGCAATTAAAGTATCTCTATGTCAGAGGAAGCAATGATGATTCAAATTTTTGGATAATCAAAAATTGGTTGGGTGTACGGTTTACTCAAAACCATAACTACAAGCCAGTAGTATAAATTAGATTGCCTACCCAACCGCCCACGTGTTGATAATCAAAAGATTGCATCACCATTGCTTCCTTTGACATAGACACTTCTAACGCTGGCAGAGAGGATAAACTCCAATTTTTGGATCATCAACACGTGGGCGAGTGGGTGAGCATTTCTGTTTAAATTACTAGCTGATAGTTATGGTTTTGAGTGAACCGTTTATCTATCTAAGTTTTGATTATACAGAAATTTGAATTACTATTGCTTCTTCTGATATAGAGACTTCCAACGCTGGCAGAGAGGAAAAACTCTAATTTGTAGATCATTTACACTTGGGCGGGTAGGTGGGCACTTTAATTGGCTGCTAATTATGTTGTGGAGTATCCCACCTACTCACCTAAGTGTTGGTCATCACTATCGTCTCTTCTGGCATTAGATTCTTTTAACATTTTCTCTGTAGGTGGAGACTTTAAGTTTCTAAATTTTAAATACTTGGGCGGGTGGGTGGGTACCTCAGTTTAAACTACTGGTTGGTAACAAAAGTGACCCACTCACTCATCCAAGTGTTGGTTATTAAGAGATTGCATCACTATTGCTTTCTCTGACAAAGACAACGCTGGCAGAGAGGAAAAACTGTAATTTTTGGATTATCAACACGTGGGCGTTATGGTTTTGAGTTAATTGTCCACTCACCTAACCTTGGTTATTTAGAAATTTGAATCACCATTGCTTCTTTTGACATAGAGACTTCTAACGCTGGCAGAAAAGAAATTTTTTATTTTCTTGATCATTTACACTTGGGCGGGCGGACGGGCACTCTAATTGAAATTACTGGCTGCTTATCATGCGAACCATGAAATTTGTATCACTATCGCCTCCTCTGACATTAGATACTTCTAATACTTTCTTTGTAGGTAGAGACTTTAAGTTTCTAGATTTGTAACACCTGGGCGGATGGGTGGGCATTTCAGTTTAAACTACTGGTTGGTAATTATTAACAGGTGTGACCCACCTACCTAAGTGTTGGTTATCATGAAACTAGATTACCATTGTTTCCAACGCTGGCAAAGAGGAAAAACTTTAATTTTTGAATTATCAACCTGTGGGTGGGCGGGTGGGCACTCTAGGTTAAATTACTAGCTTTTAATTATGGATTTGACTAAACTGTCTATTCACTCAAGCTTTGATTATTCATAAATTTGAATCACCATTGGTTTTCTCTGACATAGAAAAGTCCAACGCTGGCAGAGAGGAAAAACTTTAATTTCTGGATTATTTACACTTGGGCGGGCGGGTGGGCACTCTAATTAAAATTACTGGCTGATATACTGGAGTGTCCCACTTACCTACTTAAGTGCTGATAATCTAAAAACACAAGTTTAAGCTACATTCCCACAATATTTAAATTTTGTTTTTGCCCGCTCACCCGACTGTTTGTTCTCAAATAATTAGATTACAAACCATCGCACGGGAATTAATAACTTGACGCCCACAAGATTTAAACTAAGATCATGCTCGCTTATCTAAGTGTTGGTGGTAACGAAATTAGATCACAAACCGGGCGGGTGGGTGTGTAACACGAGTTAAAATCACAAACACTTGCGCGGAGAATTTCAATTAAACTAAGTTCATGCTCACACACCTAAAAATTGCTGATAAAAAAATTGGATCACAAAGATTTAGGCGGGTGTGTGGGCAGCACAAGTTTAAACTACAAGCTTACATTATTTAAATTTTGTTCCCGCCCACCCACTTAAGTGTTTCTTATCAAGGAATTGGATTACAAACCCTTGCGCGGGAAATAACAACTTTACGCCTACAAGATTTAAACTAAGTTCAAGCTCGTCCACGCAAGTATTGGTGGTAAAGAAATTGGATCAGAAACAACCGGGCGGGTGTATGGGTAACACGAGTTTAAACTAAATGTCCACATTATTTAATCTTTGTTCCCGCTCACCCACCTAAGTGTTTGTTATTAAGTAATATGATCACAATCACTTGCGCGGTAAATAACTATTAAACTAAGTTCATGCTCACACACCCAAAGATTGGTGATGAAAAAATTGGGTCACAAAGATTTGGGCGGGTGTGTGGGCAGCACAAGTTTAAACTACACGTTTACATTATTTATATTTTGTTTACGCCCACCCACCCAAGTGTTTGTTATCAAGGAATTGGATTAGAAACCTATGCGCTGGAAATAACAACTTTACAAGTTTAAACTGCACCCTTACATTATTTAAATAATTTTGTGCCCGCCTACCCACCCACCCAAGTGTTTGTTATCAAGGAATTTGATCACAAACACTCGCGCGGGGGATAACAATTTTACGCCCACAACTTAAACTAAGTTTCCGCCCTCCCACACAAGTGTTTGTGACCAAAAATTTTGGGCAACACGAGTTTGAACTTCACGCTTACATTATTTAAACTTTGTTCTTGCCTACCCACTCAAGTGTTAATTATTAAGAAGTTGGATTACAAACACTTGGGCGAGGAATATCTATTACCCGCCCACAAGACTTAAACTAAGTTAACGCTTACCTTCCCAAGTGTTGGTGGTAAAAAATTGAATCACGTACACTCGACCGGGTGGGTGGGAACACACGTTTAAACTACACGTCCACATTATTTAAACTTTGTTTCCGCCCACCCACCCAAGTGTTTGTGACCAAACTATTGGATTACAAACACTTGGGTGGGCAGGTGGGCAACACGAGTTTAAACTACACGTCCACATTATTTAAACTTTGTTTCCGCCCACCCAACCAAGTATTTGTGACCAAAAAATTGGACCATAAACACTTGAGTGAATGGGTAAATACACAAAAATTGATGGACAAAGCGTTTGTCTCATAAAATTTATTTATAAAACGTTTTAAATGGGTTTTTGAGTGCATGAAATACGCAATTTGATGCTTAGAAAACTTATTTATTAAATAAAATACACAAAAAAAGTTTCGTTTTATGAAGTTTATCAATAAAACGTTCAAGAAACGTTTTTTTGTTAATAACTTTGGTTTGTTAGCTTTTATTTGAATTAATGGCAACATTTAAAACAGCGAAAACTTAATATAAAGAATCAATTTAAAGAATTTTGTTAACAATAGTATAAAAATAAATTATAATTATAATAATAAAACATGTTTTTAATTAAAAAAACAAATTATTGGTATTAGCTTGAATAAACAATGTTCTAATGTCTGATTAGAATTGATTTTTTTATATTACGATTGCTCGTCAGCGATATTGCATTGGGAAACTCTTGAGAGCATTTGTCTGGACAGTCACGAATCACAATGTTTTCTTACACAAGATCTGGTGTCAAAGTGTCTACCACTTCATTAACTTTATAATACTCGCAAATTAAATGAACGGGAATTAAAGCCGTATATCATGTAACTTAATACAACTTCATTAGTTTAGAAAATTTATTACCACCAATTCGATTGCATCTTTTTTTTATATAAATACATCGCTTAACACTCATGTCATTTTACTACAAAATAATAGAAACTAATAACATAATAAATATTCATTCCACGCTTTCAATTCACATTCAATTTCCATATATGAAACATAATAAATAATAATCATAAATCACCCTTGAATTTCCCATCCCAACCCTTTAGTGGCCGGATCCTACCAACCACATTATATATATTTTTTGTGTTATAACTTAAATTAAATGCAATTAATTATTGTTTTAGGTGCTACAAACCAAGTTAAGACGATATGGAATGTTTCTGCTCCAAGCCACGCCCCGTACACTGCAAAATAGTTCTACTAGACGAACAAGAACTTATTCATGAGCTACAGGTTCGTTTTTTATTTTCATTTTAATTACTACATATTATAATAATATCTCATGTGCATCATTTTGTAATTACGTCGGCTATTCGTACCAATTTTATGTTATTATATTATCCCACATTGGTACACACTAATTACACAGAGAAAAAATGCGTAGATATTCGGTTCGAATCAACATGGCCTACGTTGTTTTTTATTTCTTGTAATCAATAGTTTACATATTTTACTTATATTTTATTCTAACGCACATTGAATGCAAAAATATATAAATAGTTATTTTAAACATTACAAAACAATGCAAACATTTATGAAGTATGCAAATCTAGTTTTAATTTGCATAAAATACGCTTACTATGAAATTCTTGAAAAATCAAGACATTAAATGCTCGATGAAGTTATTTAATGTTCTATTGTTGTTGAATGGGTTTATCTATGCGTGATTTTAAAAATATGAATTATTTTTGCTGATTAATTTTTTTATCAATTAAATTTAATAAATGATGCATTTTATGTAAAATTTATGAAATACTAGTATTTCAGGGCATGCACCCTTTATCAGGGTGCCTAGTATCTCACTGGTCAGAAAGACAATTTACAATTGAAGCAATTTTTTTTTTAATTTCCGGTCAGTTTAAGTTTAATGAAATATTTTTGCAAATTGCAAATTTTATTCTAAAGTTTGCAAAAATATTAACAGAAATTTGATTTAATTGAAGCAAAGTTGCGTATTTTAAATAAATTCTTATTTTTTAACCACCTGTTTGGTCAGAATAAATTTTTTTGAATTACTTTGGTAAATATTCGAATAAATTCAACTTTTCTGATTACAATAATCTTTTAAAAATTTAAAAATTTGCAAAAAATGTTGATTGAAAGTTGATTTAATTCAATCAAAGTTTCATATTTTAACCAATATCTCATCTTTTGAATTTATTTTTGGTTAGGACAAATTTAGTTAAATTATTTTTGAGAAATTGCAAAATCTAAACGGACAAGTCACAAAAAACGCGTTGTTTGTGAGATATCTGCGTTTTTTTTTTAAATTTTTAATTTGTTTTGATTTGCAATTTTTAGCCTTAATGATAGCGGGACTCGGGCAACAAAACCGGCGCAAATTGACGTTAAAAAACTTGGATTATTAGATCCTAGAAATTGATAAATGATGGGTGTCGGGCACACCGAGCGTATGTTTGGATGACTATATGAGGTACCGGATTTATTTGGAAAAAACGCTACGCTCTGCATCACTTTGTAGGGGACACCCATCTAACTTGGCCGCTCCGGCTGTTGCTTAACTTTTGTTAGCGCTGTTAATCTTTGTCAAAATTGCAAAAAATTGTCATAAATGAATAACAACTTGCAAGTTGCATCGCGTTTGCAGCCTCCAAGTTGAAATAGGGCTGCAAAACTTACAAGCTTTGCTAAAAAGTGCAACGCTTTTGAGGTATCTGCATTTTGTTGTACGATCTATTTGTATTTGCCTCTTAGGTTGGAACGGAACCGGCGCTGTTGGAACTGCCATTGGACGCTAGAAATTAGAAAGGGTTTTATTTTACCAAGATTTAATCAATATCGCAAAAAATTGCCGGTGGTGATTGGTTTGCTTTCCAATTGCAAACCTCCACATCTATCAAAATTGAAATAATGCAAAACTTACATGGACCAACAACTTTTGCCAAAAATATGTTTTGTTTCTTAAATACTGCGTTTTTTTTTTAATTATACAATTTGTATCGTTTTGCAGTCAGACTGCTTTAAAGGTTACATGAATTGGACATCAAATCGGCGCAGTAGGGACCAACGATGCATAATCTGCGTTTTTATTTTTGGTTTAACGATTTGTTCTAATTAGCAACTTTTTTGGCTCCGGGGGTCACGTGACCTGGGTAACTAAACCGGCGCAGTCGTGACTAAAATGCGCGTTTTATCATAGAAGTTAGCAGGTCATTTTTTTGTCTATGCCAAAAACGCAAAAAAATGGAAGTAAACGAAAGATTTAAACGATTTTGATAAACATTGTTTATTAAACTGGCAAGTTTTGATAAATTTTATAAGGATAATGGGTTCTTTACTTAATGTTTAACAAGTTTTATCAATAAAAGAATTTTCTGCACAATTTTTGAGCTTTTTACGCTTTTTTGGCAATTTTGTTTTAAGATTTTTAAGAATTGAGCAATTTTGATAAACTGACATGATTTGATAAAATTTATACGGATGATGGGTTTTCTATTCAATGTTTAATTAAATTTTATCAATAAAAGAATTTTGTGAGCTTTTTACGCTTTTTTGGCAATTTTGTTTCAACAATTTTAAGAATTGAGCGATTTTGGTGAACTTTGTTTAATAAACTGGCAAGTTTTGATAAATTTTATAAGGATAATTGTTTTTCTACTTCATGTTTAACAAATTTTATCAATAAAAAAGTTTTTTGCGCGATTTTTGAGCTTTTTACTATTTTTTTGGCAATTTTGTTTCAACAATTTTAAGAATTGAGCGATTTTGATGAACATTGATCAATAAACTGGCAAGTTTTGATACATTTTGAAAGGATAATGGGTTTTTTACTCCATGTTTAACAAATTTGATCAATAAAAGAATTTTTGCGCGATTTTTGGACTTATTACGCGTTTTTGGCAATTTTTTTTAACAATTTAAAGAATTGAGCGATTTTGATGAACATTGATCAATAAACTAAACTGGAAAGTTTTGGTACATTTTTTAAGAATAATGGGTTCTTTTCTCAATGTTTAATAAATTTTACAAATAACAAAAAAATCTGAGCGATTTTTGAGTTTTTTACGTTATTTGAATTTTTTTTTTAAATTTTTAGAACTGAGTGATTTTGATGAACAAAATTTTAATAAACTGGCAAGTTGTGATAAATTTTATAAGAATAATGGGTTCTCTACTCACTGTTTAACAAATTTAATCAATAAAAGATTTTTCTGAGCGATTTTTGAGCTTTCTACGCTTTTTTTGCTATTTTTTTAACAATTTTAAGAGTTGAGCGATTTTGATGAACTTTGTTCAATAAACTGGCAAGTTTTGATAAATTTTATAAAGATAATCGGTTCTCTACTCAATGTTGTATGATAGAAGTTAGCAGTTTTTTTGTCTATGCCAAAAACGCAAAAAAAAATGAAAGTAAATAAAAGTTCGCGTTAACTTGCTAGATACTTTCCGATCACAGCCATCAAAATTAAAATAACGTAAAATCTACATAAGCAGACAATCTTTGCTAAAAAAATTGTCCTGCTTTTTTAGTTTAATTTGGTGCCAAAAAAAAGCAAACAAAATTTTGACGCCCCTTGCCTTGCTGCACGTAAAGCCGTCGTTTCTTTTGCTCTACCTTAACCTTAAGAACACTCACTTCAAAGCTCAGACAACTTCACCACAATCTCAAGCTTCTTATGTAAAAATAAAATCTAAAATTAAGATAAGAACAAGAAAACAGTTAAACTTTTTTTCCAAATACCCAAATTAGTACTTTCAATTTCAAACTGCACCTACAAACTTACTTAAAGTCTCAGACAATTTTGTGTTTTTACAAAAAACAAAATCTGATGCTAACATAAAGACTACAGACAATTTTGCCAAATATCCAGTTTTTCGCTCAAGAAAAAATGAGCAAAATTTTTAAATATACCGCCGCCATAGGCGTTCTTCAGCTATTGTCGCCTGTCACTTTCTCCAGTTTTTATTGCCCTCTACTATAGCTAGCTTTTCTTGCATGCCGACGAAATTAAAGCCTTCCATTAACTTCAGCTTGCAAAGTTGCAATACGCCAAAGCCTATCTAAACTTAACCCTAGACGTTTCTACAATAACTCGTCAAACAAGATTGTACATTATGGTACCACCCTGGCAGATTCTACAAAGATAAGTCAACCAATTACTTTTATTAAGACTTTAAAGTTAGCTTCTGATTTAAGCTTTGAATGTCATATCTAATTTTTATAGCTATTCTTTTTTATAAGCTATCTAAAATTTGGTTCCCAGGCTAAATCGTCCCAATACTAATAATTGCGCAAAGCTTTGTCGTCGGCTGTCGCTGGTTATAAACAATACAAACACCTTTACGGACGAGTAAAAATACAAGCAAATCAATATTGGATTAATTTTTTATTTAATTTATTTAGTTTATAATAATTTAGAGAGATTCCAAATAATATTATTTCCTAAAATGCAAATTAAAACAAGAATAACTCCAATGTTTTTATTGCATTTACCTGTAAAACGAATAAGCATTGAAAATATTATGTAAACATCCCCATTGAATGACATGTTTTTATTACATTTACTTGTTATAGAATAAACATTTAATTTTTTTGTATATTGTATCATTCCATGCACAAAGTAACATTGGAATAATTACTCGAATTGACAGTTGCGTAAATAATCCCTTTTTAAACTTTGTTTACTTTCGAGTAATTAATCCGGTACTTGTATATATTATACGATTAAAGGTCGATTTTTGTATTTTAGTTCAAACTGAGGACAATACAATTAAAACCATTCATGTGTATACAAAAGAACTCAACTTACATTGAATACTTAATTAGTTCTATCTGATTAAAATCGTGGAGTGATTGTTAAATTTAAAGTTATCAAATACATTGTATTTGTCTGTTTCAACAAGAAAGTTTCTTCGTAAATATGTTACGTTCTAATAGGACCTATTATTTATTTTTCATGTCAGTAAAATATTTTTCTTCATTTATCAAGAGAGTTAAAATGGCGCACAATGTTTCCGGAATAAATATTTATTTGATTTATTCATCCGTCTCATTCGCATTTGTTTGTCAAACAAATAAGGGATGAAAACATAAAATCTAACGTGTTCCCTTCATTTGTTTTAATCTGGACACTGTCTGAATATTATTATTTTTTATTAATATTTGTTTCTACATGAAGAATTCACGTCTACTTCAATGACGCCAAGCCCTGCTGTGTTTCAAGAATAAGCATAACCGACGGAATCGTGCGTTGATTTCTAATAGCGCGTTATGGTCATATCCCATTTTTAAATTATATTTAATGCAATTATCGCATATAATAATTGATCATAAAATTTTAATAAAAAATATTGTTTGTTCCTTATAAGGATACTTTTGTTGCCAATTATAACACTTTTCTAATGTTATATATTTAAGAATTATTACAGTGACTGCTGCAATGTTTTTACCTAAAACCTGTTATCATACTTCCTCAGTCAACAATTTAACCGTGAAGAAATTTTCTCGGACTGAACGTCCCAGTTTATGTATTAGCATAGATCACAAATGTTATTGTGCAATGTAGCCTTGGTGGTGCTGCAGTTAATGAGCGAAAGGTTTGAGATTAGATTCTACTGTAGATAAATTTTTATTTTATATCCTGGAAACATTATTCCTTGCATGTAAAGAAGAAATGCAACAATATTTATCTCTTTAACACATACTGAATCAAATAATTTATGAATTGATATTAAAGTAGATCGAACGTTTATGTTGCAAATTGTAAAGTAAGAAATATGTTAAGTTTCTTATTGTGTTAAAATAAAGAAAAATTATTAAAACAACGACGGTAATTATATAATAAACAAGTTAACTACTATCATTGTATACACGGGTACAATAACCTTAGCAAGCCTTTAGGTATGAAAACCCAAGTAATAATCTTTGCTAAACTACACAAACTTAATTATTCAATATAACACAACAAGCATAACTTTTCTATCACAAATTTATTTAAAAAACCGTAACTAGTTTCAACTTTTACAAGGTCATCATCGGACGATGTGTGTATGGCCTTGTAAAGGTTGAAACTAGTTACGGTTTTTAAATATATTTGTGATATAGTACATACTGCTTTTACAAATAAAAAACACAATAATTTAGCTTTTGCAATAAAAAAAATCAATTTTATGAAATTTTAATTTTGTTAGCAGAAAAATATTTAAAATTGTCTTTTTTTAAGTTTTATGCGTCACAAAAAAAATATCACTCTCTCTTCAACTTTATGGCACTAGAAAAGGAAGGAATAATCTATTTTTTAGATCACCAATAATTGGGCGGGTGGGCGGGCAACGCCTATAAATAGTAGACGCCCACAAGTTTCAAACTTGGTTCCCGCCCACTCACCCAATTTAACTTTATGGCATCAGCAAAAGAAGGAATAATCTATTTTTTGGATTACAAACACTTGGGTGGGTGGCTGGGCAACGCCAATAAATGGTCGACGCTCACAAATTTCAAACTTGGTTTTCGCCTACCCACCCAATTGTTTGTTATTAAGAAACTAAATATGTCATTCTTTTTTCAACTTTATGGCTCTTAACACCAGCAAAAGAAGGAATAATTCATTTTTTAGATCACCAACACTTGGGCGGGTGGGCAGGCAACGTTTATAAATAATAGACGCCTACAAGTTTTAAACTTGGTTCAGGCCACCCACCCAATTTAACTTTATGGCAATTAACATCAGCAAAAGAAGGAATAATCCATTTTTTGGATTACCAACACTTGGGTGGGTGGCTGGGCAACGCCAATAAATGGTCGACGCTCACAAATTTCAAACTTGGTTTCCGCCTACCCACCCAATTGTTTGTTATTAAGAAACTAAATATGTCATTCTTTCTTCTACTTTATGGCTCTTAACACCAGCAAAAGATGGAATAATCCATCTTTTAGATCACCAACTTTGGGCGGGTGGGCAGGCAACGCCTATAAATAATAGACGCCTACAAGTTTTAAACTTGGTTCTTGCCCACCCACCCAATTCAACTTTATGGCAATTAACATCAGCAAAAGAAGGAATAATCCATTTTTTGGATCACCAATACTTGGGTGGGTGGCTGGGCAACGCCAATAAATGGTCGACGCCCACAAATTTCAAATTTGGTTTCCGCTTACCCACCTAATTGTTTGTTATTAAGAAACTAAATATGTCACTCTTTCTTCAACTTTATGGCACTTAACACCAGCAATATAAGGAATAATTCATTTGTTAGAGCACCAACATTTGGGCGGGTGGGCGGGCAACGCCTATAAATAGTAGATGCCTACAAATTTCAAACTTGGTTTCCACCCACCTACCCAATTTAACTGTATGGAGTTTAATATCAGCAAAAGAAGGAATAATCTATTTTTTGGATTTCCAACACTTGGGTGGGTGGCTGGGCAACGCCAATAAATGGTCCACGCTCACAAATTTAAAATTTAGTCCCCGCCTACCCACCCACCCAAGTTTTTGCCTCCAAATTTTTATTGCGTTTTTAAAAATTTGATTTGCTAACTTTGGGCGTTGGTTCCGACGACGCCGGTTTTATAACCAAAGTCACGTAATCCTTGGTACCAAATGGTTGACGCCAACAAATTGTAAACTTGGTTTTTGTCTACTCACCCAATTGTTTGTTATCAAGAAACTAAATATGTCACTCTCTCTTCAACTTTATGGCACTTAACACTAGCAAAAGAAGGAATAATCTATCTTTTAGATTACCAACACTTGGGCGGGTGGGCGGGCAACGCCTATAAATAGTATAGTAATAATGAATATTTTATGTAAATTACTTTTCTACCCAGTGTGTGACACATGTACTAGTGTTTCAGGGTATGCACCTTTCATCAGTGTGCCTAGCATCACAACTATTATACTTTTTATGTATAAATCTTAATTCTTGTACGTTAAACAATGTAATTGTATCTAAAAACTTAACTAAGCACATAGCTTTGTTAAAATAAATCACTGTTTTTAAATTTGGGTTGATTGAAGTTTACCAACCCACATAATAAAATTATTTAATTAAAAATTAATATATTTTAAATAAACATATTATAATATTTACGTAGGATGATAATATTGCATTATAATAGAATTAACTTGCTTAATTGCGACCATAAACAATTCCTATAATAAGACAAGAAAAAAATAGCTCGCAAGCCATTAATTAAAAACAATAACCATAAATAAAGGAGCGCAGCAAAAAAAAATCATAAATCATTCAATTCGTTTTATGAAAATGGCATTCATAAACCACCTTAAGTACACTAAAAGCCGCTAAACTACATTTCATGGATGAATAGAGCTACACTTTATTTCTCAAAACGTTTGTATATCATAAAACATAATACATCCTACATAAAAATATATTTAAATTGACTAACATTGTAACGCGATATCCACCTTTAAAAACCACTTAGAAAACATTATTTTATTTTAAATATTATATACAATAAATTTATCGATGACGAAATCTCTATCTATTTATTAAAGGTCTGATTTAATTTTTTTTATTAAACAGAAGTATCCATTGTTTATTATTTATGAATCAATTTCAAATATTATATGGTAATTTTATTTGTTCATAGTCATAACTACAAAATTAATTAATGATCTTAATAAACATTTATTTAATTTAAATAAAATTGATTTCAAGCTTATATAAACAAATACAATTAATTACAAAACGAGTATATAATTAGCTTGAAATTTGAGGCAAGGGAATGCAATCATTGCTTTTAGAAAACCCTTTGATACGCTAGATCAAACCTATTTCATAACTATAAACTGTATTGAATTTCCAAAACTTGTCGCTTACTAATCATAGCTTATTAGATTAATTATTTAATTATACAATTTTTAACTTTTGTATTTGATTCAAAACCAAACATATTCAGTGAACAAAATGATTCTCATAGTATCAAGGTGGGTTTGTGTAAACAGCGGAACATAAAACACGTTTTAGGCCTGGATTAATTTACTCTACGATGTATGACGTCATTATTAACATTTTTTTTTTTTTAACACTATTGTCGTTCTAATGTTACATTGAAATAAATATGTTAGGCTATAAAAAATAAGACAATTCCAATTCGGGTCGGCGAAGGACTTTTTTATGGTCCGCGCATAAAATCCACTTTATATATTTGGGGGTCGGTGAAATTGGCAATTCACCTGAACTCAGGACCGGAAAGATTTTTCTATCTATTTTTGAATTAATTAGTAATTGAAGTACCGTTTTTTATGCGTTTGTGAATGTCAAGTACAGAGTGATACTTAACTGTTTTTAACATAATTTTGATTGCTACTCTAAGTTACTTTTTGACAATTTTGTGGTTTTAAAATATTATAATAAGACTTGGTTATTAAATAAGATGTTAACACCCACTGAACACCAAAAATAAAAAAATAAAAAATGATGTTTCTTGTCCTTTCCTCTTTACACATAATACAGTTCAACATATTCGTAATAGAGGGCGTTGCGTTACAATTTCTCTCACGTATATTTATGCATAAAAAAGTATCTTTCTGACTAGTGAGATGCTAGGCACACTAATGAAGGTTGCATACCTTGAAACACTAGTGTATGTGTCTCACATTGGGTGGTGAAGTAATTTACACATCTCCGCAGTTAGAAAGTAGTGATTGCTTAGCTTAATCACTATTTTTATGATCTGATGTTTTTTGTTGCTTAGAACTAGATTTTATGCCAACGCAAACAATTTATGTGTCTTCACTAATAGAGCACGCACGCAGCTATTATTACTATATCTTTTGCTGAGCAATTTAGCCACGACAAGGTTTTTATTGCAAATTCTTTGGAGCTGTTTCTTAGGAGCAATGAACATTTAGTAGATTCCAAACTGTGTGCACCACAGTCTGGGGTTGTGGACCGAGCTTGCTGGACCAAATTGCTAGATTTAGAGGTTATATCTAGATATGCTGGTTTGAGTGTTTTTGTTTGAAATTTTTTGGTGTTTTTTAGATGCAAAAACATTTGGTAGATTTTAAACTGAAGTGCAAAGTTTGGGGCTGTGAGCTGTGGTGTATTAGTAGTTCGGCCTTGCTGAACTAAGATTCTAGATTCTGTGTTTTACTTTGAGGTTATATTTGGAGCCACGTAATTTTTATTGCATTCGGGAAACGTGGATTGTGGATTAGACTTTTTTGGGTGTTTTTGTTGGTAATCTTTTGAAGGTGTTTTTCAAGTGCAATAGACCATTGGCAGATGGACCAAAATGCAGATTTTGTGTCCTACCTTGAAGTTGTATTTGGAGAAACACCTATTGCACTTGTGAAATTCCTTCAGTTTGTGTTTTTGTGTAAAACCCACTGAGGGAATTCTACGTTACGTGGCCTTGGATTGAGGTACTAGACTTGGATTCTTTTTTTTTTCTGCAGGAGCAATGGTTGTTAGTGGTTTTGGATTGTGGTACAAGATTTGGAGCCGGTTTTGGGTGTTTTTGTTGATCTTTTGGTTTATTGGACTTTTGGTAGATTTTAGACTATGAAGCAAGGTCTGGGGTTGTAGGCCGTGGACTCAGTTTGTTGGTTGTCCGAGTTTTGGACTAAGTTGTTTTGTTGTAACATTGTTGCAATGGATTTTTGGTAGATTCCAGACTGTGGAGCAAGGTCTAGAGCTATGGACCGTGTATTTGTTCTGCTGGTTGTTTGGTTTTGCAGGATTGAGATCCTATGAAGGGACTTTGTTGTTTTGTGTTCTAGGGTGTTGTCTCCTGGGATTACCGATACGGCTTGATATTTTGCATGCTGCTGCTGTTGACCCACAGTCAGTTTGAATGTTTTTTTGGATACTTTTTGAGCGTGTTTTAGGTTAGGTGCAATGGACTTTACACTGGTTTAAAAACCGCAGATTTGGTGTGCTAATTATTTGGGCTTTCTAGATCAAAATGTTGTGATGGGATTGGACTGGTGTTTGTTATACTGTTTTTGTTGTTAATGTGCAATGGATGGCCAGGGTAGTGGTACTAGACCCTCAGCCTGTTTAAGTGTTTTTTTAGAGATCCTTTGGGGGTACAAAGTCTGGATTTTAGGTTGCGGATTTGGTGTATTGGTTGTCCGGGTTTGTTGGACTGACATGCTATGATGAGACCTTGTCGGATCATTTAGATTTTTGTTTTCTGTTGTTGGGGATGTGGCTTGGTTTTTTCCATGTTGTTGTTCTCTAGTAAGCTTCATGTATTTTTCGATAATTTTATTAGTAAATTATGGTACTTTCTAGTATTGCTACAATATTTTCCGTATTTCTATCATTTGTTGTACAACCTACTAACGACTTCACTTGGTTCTTTAGAGTTCTTGGAGTACTTTGAGTTGTCGGCATCTTGGTCGTCAGTTGTCTAAAGACTGATGGTATTGCTTTAGAGTATTTTTTTTATTCTTTTGTATGTAAAAATTGGTTTATGAATTGTAATATTTGTTCTACGACAGGTTTGCTTTATCTAAGAAACTTAACGGGTTGTTTTGTTTGTTTTTCCGTACGCCAAACGTTGATAGCGGTGAAAGTTTTGAACATCTAGCGGTTAGGTTAAGTTAGGTTAGGGATTTTTGGATTTTTTTCTTCGATATTTGGAGTTGTTGGTATATTTTGTGTGGTGTGGTGGTTTTAAGACTGATACTGTTAGTCCGAAAAAACTGCTTTGTTAGTCTGTACGTCTAACGTTGTTGACGGCAAAAAAATTTGAACATCTTGCGGTAAGGAAATGGGTATTGCTTCTTTGGTTTTTTGGAGTTGTTGGTATAGTATGAGTTATTGGCTTTGTAGAGTCGTGTGTCTCAAGACTGTTATTGTTGTTTTAAAGAAACTGTCTATGATTTGGTGTGCGTTTTTGATGTATTTAAGAAGAGACATTTGATTTGTTCTGCAAAAGGCTTTTCTGAAGGGTTTGGTGTTTTGTATTTTTTTGTTTCTTGGTGTGGCTGAGTTGCTGATGGTAGAGTGATATAAACAGGGTTTTGGAAGTCTTTATCATTTGATCTGAAAAACTTTATATATTACTGTTTTTGCTTACTTTGTTTTTTTGGACGGTAGATCAACGATCTTTGCGGTTTGTCTGACTCAGGTTTTAGCACGTGTTCTACTTTAAATTGTTTAAAGTCTTTAACTTTTGGTTTTTGGGTTTGGTGTTTGACATCTTTTGCTGAAGTAGGTTTCAGTTTATTTTAAATTTTTGGTCTGGATAACATACTTGGTCTTTAATGGTATTTTAGCACGTGACTTACTTGGATGAAGTTTTGTCATTTTAGGAAGTTTGGATTCTGGTGTTGGAGTGCTACAGCATGAAGATTAGATGTTTTAGAAATTTCTGACACATTTACTCACTTTGTTGTGTGGATTCTTAATGGTTAAATTCTTTTGTGAAGCCTGTTGCTGAGTTTTAGTCAGACACTTGGTTTGCTTTCTATTGAAGTTGGTTTTAGTCTATTTTGGGATTTTTTGCAGTTAACCTTTCTGGTGTACTATTTTTTACTGTTTGTATGGCATTTTTGGTCTTTGTTGGGGTTTTAGTACGTGATCTGCTTTATGGAGTTTAATATTTTTGGCACTTTAAATTTAGGTGTTGGGGTATTGACGCTTGAGGATAGGCTTGTGAGCCGAGTTTGCTGGACCAAATTGCTAGATTTAGAGGTTATATGGTGTTTTTTAGATGCAAAAAACATTTGATAGATTTTAAACTGAAGTGCAAAGTTTGGGGTTGTAGTCTGTGGTGTGTTAGTGGTCTGGGCTTTCTGAACTAAGATTCTAGATTCTGTGTCTCACTTTGAGGTCGTATTTGGAGCCACGTAATTTTTATTGCACTTGGGAAACGTGGATTGTGGATTAGGCTTGGAGCTTTTTTGGGTGTTTTTGTTGGTAATCTTTTGAAGATGTTTTTCAACTGCAATAGACCATTGGCAGATGAACCAAAGGGTGAGGTACTAGACTTGGAGTCTTTTTCTGCAGGAGCAATGGTTGTTAGTAGTTTTGGATGAATGTGGTACAAGATTTGGACCAGGTTTTGGGTGTTTTTGTTGATTTTTTGGATTATTGGACCTTTGGTAGATTTCAGATTATGGTGCAATGGTGGGGTTGTAGGCCGTAGACTTAGTTTGTTGGTTATCCGAGCTTGCTGGACTAAGATGTTTTGTTGTAACCTAGTTGCAATGGACTTTTGGTGGATTTTAGACTATGGAGCAGGGTTTAGACTTATAGACCGTGGATTTGTTTTGCTGGTTGTCTGGGTTTGCTTGAGATTTTATGAAGGGACTCTTCTGGGATAAACGATGCGGCTTGATATTTTGCATGTTGCTGCTGTTGTTGTTATCAATGTGCAATGAGCAATCAGGGTTGTTGTACTAGACCTACAACTAGTTTAGATGTTTTTTGAGATGTTCTCTGGGAGTGGTTTTAGTTTAGATGCAATAGACTTTACAGTGTGGTGCAAGGTCTGGGTTTGTAGACTACGGATTTGGTGTGCTGATTGTCTGGGCTTGCTGGATCAAAATGCTAGGATGGACTGGTGTTTGTCATGCTGTTTTTAAGATATCATTTGGGGGTGTTTTTTAGGTGCAATGGGTTTGTCACTGTAGTGCAAAGTCTGGATTTGTACGTTGCGGATTGAGTTTATTGGTTGTCCGGGTTTGTTGGACTAATGTGCTATGAAGGGACCCCGTTGGATGTTTTAGATTTCTGGCGTTGGAAATGTGGCTTGGTCAGTTCCATGTTGTTGTCGTCTAGTAATTTTCTTGTCTTTTTTGATTATTTTATTGGTAAATTATGATACTTTCCAGTATTGTTACAATATTTTCTGTATTTCTATTTTTTGTTGTACAACCAACCAAAGATTTCACTTTATTTGGATTCTTGGAGTTTTTAGAATACTTTAAGTTGTTGGCATCTTGATCTTAGTCAATTGCTTTGGAGTATTTTTTTTTGTCGTATTTAAAAATTGATTTTTGAACTGTAATTACGACAGGTTTGGTTTCTCTGAGAAACTTAACTTGTTGTTTTGTTTTGTTTGTTTTTTGTACGCCAATCGTTGAGCGGTGAAAGTTTTGAACACTTAGCGGTTAGGTTAAGTTAGGTTAGGGTTTTTTGGAATTTTTTTAACTTAGATCTTTGGAGTTATTTGAGTATTTTGAGTTATTGGCATCGTGGTCTTAAGACTGATTCTGTTAGTTTGAAAGTCTGTGTTTTTCTATTGTTTTGTTTGTTTTTTTGTTCAACGTTGTTGACGGCAAAAAAATTTGAACATCTTGCGGTTAAGAAACGGGTATTTCTTTTCTTGGATCTTTGAAGTTGTTGGTATATTATGAGTCATTGGCTTTGTAGTCGCGTCTCAAGACTGATGATGAAGCACGTGTTCTACTGTCTTTTAAAGTCTATAATTTTTGGACTTTGTTTTGGTGTTTGGGTGCTGCAGCTTGTGAGTACGATGTCTTCTGACATCTTTTGTTGAAGTATTTCTCAGTTTATTTTAAAGTTTTTGTCTGGATAGCATATTTGGTCTTTAAAGGCTTTTTTGCACATGACTTGGATGTTTCAGGAAGAGCTTCGATAATTATTTTTATGCAATTTCTGACACGTTTACTCACCCCGTTGTGTAGATCCTTAATGGTTGAATTCTTTTGTAGACTCACAAGTTTGTTGTCTGAGTTGTAGTGAGACATTTGATTTACCTTTTGTTGAAATTGGTTTCAGTTTATTCCGTTCTTGGCAGTTAACCTTTTTGGTGTACTATATTTTACTGTCTGGGTGGCATTTTTGGTTTTTGTTGGGGTTTTAGCACGTGATCTGCTTTGATGGAGCCCAATATTTTTGGCACCTTGGGTTTAGGTGTTAGGATGTTGAAGCTTGAGGGTAGGATGTCTTAGAATGTCTTGGCTCACACCGCTACTACTTTTTGATTAGTTTTTTTTTTTGACGGTAGATGAGTTTTTTAAAGTATAAATTTTGGTTTTTGGTTCTGCTGCGGGTGCTGCAGTTTGAGAGTAGAATGTTTTTTGACATCTTTTGCTGAAGTGGGCCCTAGTTTGTTTTGAGTTTTTTGTCTGGATAGCATATTTGGTCTTTAATGGTCTTTTAGCACTTGACTTACTTTGATGAAGTCTTATTATTTTTGGCAGTTTGGATTCTGGTGTTGGGGTGGTGTTACAGCTTGAGGGTTAGATGTTTTAGGAAGAGCTTTGGTAATTATTTCTAGGCAATTTTTGACACATTTACTTACCTTGTTGAGTGGAACTTTTTTGTGGACTCACGAGCCTGTTGACTGAGTTGTAGTCAGACACTTGTTGAAGTTGGTTCCTTGGCAGTTAACTTTTTTGGTGTATTATTTTTTACTGTGTGGATAGCATTTTTGGTCTTTGTTGGGATTTGATCTACTTTGATGGAGCCCAATATTTTTGGCAATCTTGGATTCAGGTTTTGGGGTGTTGAAGTTTGAGAGTAGGATGTCATATGATGACTTGGCTCACTCCGTTGCGTTTGATTGAAGCAATTTCTGAGACATTGCTTACTTTGTTATGTGGCTTCATGGTGCTTGGATTTTTTTATAGACTTACAAGTCTGAGTCGTAGTCAGACTCTAAGTTTGCTTTCTGCTGAAGTGGGTTTTAGTTATGTCTTTGGCAGTCAACTTCTTTGTACAATTTTTTACTGTTTTGATCTAATTTTTGGTCTTTGTTGGGTTAGAGCCACTAATTTTTTTGGTATGGACCAAATTGATCAAAAGCCATTCAACTACTGATCTAGAAGCAATACTACTTTTATAGTTTTATTGAAATGATTGGGTGGCTCTGTATTGATAAAGGGTTACCGTTTTAGGTCTTATAATGAGGACCAAGTTTTCTGCAGTACGTCATCTTCTTTTGACCAACAAAGGTTAGCTTTGTTGTTATGCTGGCAATGCTTGCGATGGTGTAGTGGCACAGTTTTGGATTTGGGTTTCAATTGACATAGACTAGTTGTCGTCAATCACGTTTTTCAATTAATTTTTAGAATTTGGCAATAAGGCATTATTAGCGTTTTTGACATGGTTAAAATTTTTGTTGTCTAGTGCTTTGTCAAGTGGATTAGGTTTGCGACGTTTTTTTGCTCGTTTGAGTTGATGGGAAGGGTTTTGATCTAAGTTTCCAGTTTTTGGGTATTTATTTTTTGCAAATTTGGTGATACAATTCTGAAGAGTTAGAGAATTGACTGATGAACTTGACTTATTTAGAAGCTTTTTGCTTGGGATGATAAGCTGTTGAAACACTGTTTTTGTTTTGGTTTAAATTTTTGGTGGTTTTCTATGGTTTGAAATGTTGTGGCAGCTTTTAGAAAAACAATTGAACAAAATTATTTTTTTAAAATTGATCTTTTTCTGAATTTTGTTTTTCAAAATTTGATCAATATTTTTTGGAATTAATTTGTCCACTTTAAGTATGTTCTATAGGTGTTTGGCAATTTTTGGAATGTTGTCTTGTTTGGTTGCTCAAATTTGGAAATTTGGAGATTTGATTGCTGAGTTTACTCAAATGTTTTTATAGATACTCTCCTGAGTATAGTGGGAGTTTTTAGTGGTAATTTGTTTTTGGTGCGGGGCACAGAATTGCTCTACATTAGGCTTTAATTGTTACAGCTTAACTTTTGGCACAGAGATATAACATCTTAGGTCTCTACTTAGTCGTTCGGTACTTGTTTTCTTTAATTCTGACGAAGTACGTTTCTGGAAAGTTGGATGAATTTTTCCTGATTCTTCTAGAAGTTTTTGGTCGGGATCTTGTGCTGTTGAGACACTATTTTTTGTTTTGATGTAAATCTTTGGTGTTTTTCTATGTTTTTTTTTTTCTAAATTGATACATTTTGTTTGAAATTAGTTTGTTTACCACAAAAATGTCTCGTAGGTGCTTTGTAGTTTCTGGCTGGGTGTGGAATGCTGTTTTGTTTGGTTATTCTAGTTTGGTTTACATAAATGTTCTCACATATAATTCTTTGAATGCAGTCTTTGGTGTTTGTTTTTGGTTTGGGGTTCAAAAGTTGTCTTACATTAGCCGTCAACTGCTACCACCTGACACAGTTGCTGCTTGAAAGTTGTCGTTGGGTAGCGGTTAAGTCTTGAAAGATTTTGCTAATTCTGCGGTTGCGGTTGTCAGACACTGCAACAGCATCGCAAAGTTTTTGTCCCGACAAAATTGTCTTGGAACTGTTACAATGAATCATCATATTGCCCGATTCTGGAGTTGATTGACGTGAAACTACAAATTGAAGCTGTTTTAAGCAAAGTTGGATCTGAAAGGTCAAAATGGCTCTCTTTCAAACAAGAAAATAATTTCTGTGAATCTTTGATGGTTCATTCAGCAGACGACACTAATTGTTGTAGTTCTAGATACTCACGTAGTTATTTTTCTTTAGTTAAACGTATGCATCAATTTGATTTATGTTCAATATGTAGGTAATGGGACGATTGGGCCTGGGAATTTATTAATTTTTTTGATAAATGCCGCCAACCTATGAATGGAAAGATGGATACTTGGATAGTTGGATAGATGGATTGTGGACAAACGGATAGATAAATGTATTTATCTACCCAACCATGAACTGTTGGATGACTGAAAGAATCTATCTATATAATCATCCATCTATCTATTTAATCATCCATTTATCTATCCAACTATTTATGCTTTTATAAGTTGGCGGCATTTATCAAAGAACTTTTTTACTTTTTTGTTGAATGGTTGGATGTTGAGGGATGGTTGGATGGATGATTAAATGTATGGTTGGATGAATAGAATAAATAACCATCCAACCATCTATCTATTCATCAATTTGTTTATGGGTTAGCAGCATTGATCAAAAAAGTTAAAAAGTTTTTACAAATTTTCTCAGGCTCAATCGTCCCGTTACCTTCTAATATATTGATTTTTAAATATCAACAACGTCTCGGGCAAAATATATTACTACACATTACTTCATTTTAACACAACTTCCAATTATGCTACAGTTAATCTCCATTTATTAGTTTCAAAATAACTAATTTTTCTTCACTAAATTTATCTGGGTTCTTGAGAACAAATTATAATTTATAACTTCCATGGTGTAAATATATTTTCTCTTTATAATAATTTTATTGATTTTTAAATTTAAAATACGATCTTGTTATTGAATTATGCGGTTTCCTTTTCACTTTTCAAGCAAAAAGATTCGCTTGTAGATACGAACAATAGCTGATATTTTATACGATTAACTAAATTATTCCACTTTATGGCATAATGATAATCGTTCGGAATACATTTGAATAGAAATAAATAATTTGTCGGAGTTAGTATAGCGTGTATTTATGCTATCACTTTTCCCATGCATAATAGATTACGGTTCATTTCGGTGCTCTAAAGACTTGAAAATTAAGGTATGGTCAAAGACTTCTCTAAAATCGCCTTGAAATGTAATTGCTTTAAGGTTAGTCACGCAATATGACGTACATAACCAATAATTTACATTTTTTTGAGAAGCCAGACAATATACGGAGATTATAGCTTTTTTTTGTTTCCTTCATAAATCAAAATGTAAGGAATTACATCCCATCAAATTAGTCATATTTAACTCAAATTTACTAAATAATTTCTACGTGTTTATTTGCTTGAGTGAAATTTTAATTATAAAATATGCATTTTGATCACGTCGCAGTCATGTCTGATTTTTATTGTTCCTTGCTAGTTTGATTTAGATGCATAACAAAGAGATCATACATAGTAAGACTTCAATCACAAGATGCTTTCTTGCATATAATGTATGTAGAGAACTGTAATGTTAATACATCTTATTGTGTGCTTCAAAGTTATGTACGTTGTTGTGAATTGGATTACATCATTTCGTTATAAATAATTAGTTTTATTTTATAACAATAACATTATTCAATATTAATTAATATTCTAGATATGTATAAGCATCAGTTTAAATAAGTAATCCGGCTAGAGTTTCACCGCCCCTTCTTTGTTGCTATTAAATTAAATGGGCCGATACTTCAACATGAACATTCATTGCTTACACAATACAAGCCTGATATGAGGGTGTGGGTTTTATTTTATTGCTATGACGTGTTGCTCAGAATTTTTAATACTTATAAACATGACTACCAGTGGCGGAACTTTAACAAAACAATTACATTATTAAAATTTAAAAAAATTTAATGGGTTATTACATATTAATGGAGAACCACCATTAGTCAAATAATTTATTGATTGAAACAGCTGTATTCAATAAGCTTTTAATGGATATTGAATTGAAGAAAGGAAATGTTTGTTTAGAAAAAGCGTATTTTTTATAAAATACGAAATCATTGAAATTTGTCAATGTTTAATTTAAATAAAACTTTATAAATTAATAGAATTATCTTTTAATTTATTAGCATTTTTTAAAGCTGTAATAATTAAATTTAAACTTTTCAACTATGATTTAGGCTTTGATCACAAGATATGGTTTATTTTCTGAACAGCATAGATTTTTTACAATTTTACATTTACGTTACTTTATTTATGGAGTTCTGCAAGCGCGTAAACAAAATTGATTAGTAATAATAATAATAATAACTTTATTGACGGCAAACACTTACTTAAAAAAATATGTGCATATTTTAGTACTTTTTAATAAATATTCGATAGTATCATACATTTAAAGTAATACGATTACAAAAATATTTAAACATTTTATGCGAGGCTTTTTGGCGAGGTATTGCTTGTTGCTGTGACAGTGGAAAATAACATTTTTACGCTTTTTTTTAGATTTTCGAATCTTAAATAAGGCTGCTCACATATGCAATTAGTTTTCTGGACAATTTTTGATATATTTTGTAACAATAAATTGGAATGTTGAGCGATTTTTGTAAACATTTTGCGTTACATGAGTTTTTGATCATTCTTTTGCAATAATATATTGATTTAATGTGCTTTTTGACCAATTTCATACAACAAAATAATGTTAATAGTGATTTTTTTATTGATTTTTTTTGTTATAAACATGATTTATTTTTAATATTATGCAACTAATGTAAGAACTGAGCGATTTTTGATTAATTTTGTGCATTAAATGAGATTTTTATGGATTGGTTGCCACAAAATCATGATTTTTTGTTGTTTGTTTTAATTGCAAAAGTTCTGCAACAAAATTTGGAAATGGAATGGAAATGGATTTATGAAGAACACAGGTTTTGTTTTATTGAAATTTTATATATATATTTTTTTTTAATAAATAGGGTTTTGGTGCATTGTTCAAATCAGTAAATGGTTTTTCAGTTATTTATGAATTACATATTTTGACGTATGGTTTTTCGATCAATTCTTAAAATACTATTAAAATTAATTTTTTGTTTTGTAAGCGATTTTATTTTTTTTAACCTTAAATAGATTGTGTGGGTAACTCGTAACTTTTTGGTAAATTTATTAACTCAATAAATAGTTATTTTTTTAAATATTTTCCAAATTGTTTGCTTTAAATATATTTTTTTGTGCAGTTTTTGTTTATTATTTTAATTGTAGTTAACTAATAATTATGTTTTCTGAGCGATTTTTGACGGTTTTTACGCCATAAATCAATACTTGGTACAATTACTCTCAGAAATTTATGCAGTAAATGTTCTTAGTTTAGACGTCCAAACTTTTTGCTATTTGCGTCTATGCAATTGTTTTTGGCAACTTCTTTTATGCATTTTTTTTTATCATGCTACTAACGGGTTTATTAAGCGTTTTTGCTTTAATTAGTTTCTTCCACGATTTTTGATAATTTTTTTTGCGATAAATTGTTTTTTTGTAATTTTTTTAATATATGCAATTAATGAGTGTTATGTGCAATTTTTGTTATAATCTACTCAATGTTTAACAAATTTAATTAATAGAAGAATTTTCTGAGCGATTTATGAGCTTTTTACGCTTTTTTGCAATTTTTTTCAACAGTTTTGAGAATTGAGCAATTTTGATGAACATTGTTCAATAACCTGGCAAGTTTTGCTAAGGATAATGGCTTCTCTATTCAATGTTTGACAAATTTCATTCTTAAAAAATATTTTTGCCCGATTTTTGAACTTTTTACGTTTTTGGAAATTTTGTTTCAACAATTTTAAAAATTGAGCGGTTTTGACAAACATTGTTCAATAAACTGGCAAGTTTAGAAAAATTTTCTAAGGATTATGTGTTTTCTACTCAATGTTTAACAAGTTTTATCAATAAAAAAGTTTTTTGCGCGATTATTGAGCTTTTTACTCAATTTTGTGTCAACAATTTTAAGAATTGAGCAATTTTGAAGAACATTGTTTAATAAACTGGCAAGTATTGATAAATTTTATAAGGACCATGGGTTTCCAACTTAAGGTTTAACAAGTTTTATCAATAAAAGAATTTTCTGCGCGATTTTTGAGCTTTTGACGGTTTTTTGGCCATTTTTTTTAAGAATTTTAAGAATTGAGCGATTTTGATGAAAATTGTTTTGATAAACTTTATAAAGATAATGGATTTTCTACTCATGTTTAACAATTTTTTTAAAAAGAAGAATTTATTGAGCGATTTATAAGCTTAACGCTTTTTTGGTAATTTAAAGAATTGAGCAATTTTGATAAACATTGTTCAACAAACTGGCAAGTTTTGCTACATTTTATAAGGATGATGGGTTCTCTACTTAATGTTTAACAAATTTTATTATTAAAAAAAATTTATGAGCGATTTTTGAGCTTTTAGCGTTTTTTGGCAATTTTTTTTTAACAATTTTAAGAATTGAGCGGTTTTGATGAACTTTGTTCAATAAACTACCAAGTTTTGAATTTTTTTATAAGGATAATGAGTTTTCTACTAAATGTTCAGCAAAATTGTGTCAATATAAGAGTTTTCTGAGCGATTTTTGAGCGTTTTGCGCTTTTTTGGCAATTTTTTTTTAACAATTTTAAAAATTGAGCAGCAGTTTTCTTCGCGATTTTCAGCTTTTTATTCTTTTTTGGCAATTTTATTTCAACAACTTAACGAATTGAGCAATTTTGACAAACATTGTTTAATAAACTGGCAAGTTTTGATGAATTTTATAAGAATAATGGGTTCTTTACTCAAAGTTTAACATATTTGATCAATAAAAGAATTTTCTGAGCGAATTTTTGAGTTTTTTACGTTTTTTTTGTTTTTTCGGCAATTTTATTTCAATAATTTAAAAAATTGAGCAATTTTGATGAACGTTGTTTAATAAACTGTCAAGTTTTTATAAATTTTATAAGGATAATTGGTTTTCTAATTAATGCTTAACAAATTTTATCAATAACAGATTTTTCTGAGCGAATTTTGAGCTTTTTACGCTTTTTTGGTATTTTTTTTTTTCAACAATTTTAAGAATTGATTGATTTTGATGAACATTGTTTAATAACCTGGCAATGTTTAATAAATTTTATAAGGATAGAGGGTTCTCTACTTACAGCTTAACAAATTTGATCAATAATAGAATTTTTGAGCGATTTTGAGTTTTTTACGCTTTTTTGGCATTTTTTTTTTTTATTAATCTTAAGAATTGAGCAATTTTGATAAACAATGTTTAATAAACTGGCTAGTTTTGATGCATTTTATAAGGATAATTGGTTTTCTACTCAATTTTAAACAAATTTTATTAATAAAAGATTTTGTTGCTTGATTTTTCAGCATTATGTTCTTTTTGGCATTTTTTTTTTCTAACAATTTTAAGTATTAGGCGATTTTGATGATTAATATTCTATGCACTGGCAAGTTTTGATAAATTTTATTAGGATAATGGGTCTCTTCTCAATGTTTAACAAATTTTACCAATAATAGAATTTTCTGAGCGATTTTTGAGCTTTTTACGCTTTTTTGCAATTTTTTTTCAACAATTTTAAGAATTGAGCATTTTTGATGAACATTGTTCTACTCAATGTTTGACAAATTTTATTATTAAAAAATATTTTTGCTCGATTTTTGAACTTTTTACGTTTTTTTGGAATTTTGTTTCAACAATTTTAAGAATTAAGCGGTTTTGACAAACATTGTTCAATAAACTGGCAAGTTTTGATAAATTTTGCAAGGATTATGGGTTTTCTACTCAACGTTTAACAAGTTTTATCAATAAAAAAGTTTTTTGCGGGATTATTGAGCTTTTTATTACTCTTTTTTTGGCAATTTTATTTCAACAACTTTAAGAATTGAGCGTTCTTTATGAACATTATTTAATAAACTGACAGGTTTTGATAAGTTTCATAAGGATAATGGGTTCTCTACTTAATTTTTAACAAATTTGATCAAATAAAAAAATATTCTGCGCGATTTTTGAGCTTTTTACGTTATTTTTTTCAACAATTTTAATGAATTGAGCGATTTTGATGAACATTGTTTAATAAACTTTACCAGTTTATTAAAAAATGTTCATTTTTTGCTCAATTTTATAAGAATCATGGGTTTCCTACTCAAGGTTTAACAAATTTCATCAATAAAAAAAAAATTCTGCGCGATTTTTGAGCTTTTTACGGTTTTTTGGCCATTTTTTTTTAAGAATTTTAATAATTGAGCGATTTTGATGAACATTTGATAAACTTTATAAAGATAATGGATTTTCTACTCATGTTTAACAAATTTTTTAAAAAGAAGAATTTTTTGAGCGATTTATAAGCTTAACGCTTTTTTGGTAATTTAAAGAATTGAGCAATTTTGATAAACATTGTTCAACAAACTGGCAAGTTTTGCTACATTTTATAAGGATGATGGGTTCTCTACTTAATGCTTAACAACATTTATTAATTAAAAAAATGTCTGAGCGATTTTTGAGCTTTAAGCGTTTTTTGGCATTTTTTTTTTAACAATTTTAAGAATTGAGGGGTTTTGATGAACTTTGTTCAATAAACTGCTAAGTTTTGAATTTTTTATAAAGATAATGAGTTTTCTACTAAATGTAGCAAAATTGTGTCAATATAAGAGTTTTCTGAGCTATTTTTGAGCTTTTTGCGCCTTTTTGGCAATTTTATTTTAACAATTTAAAAAATTGAGCAATTTTGATGAACATTGTTTAATAAACTGGCGAGTTTTGATCAGTTATATAAGGATAATGGGTTTTCTACTTAATTTTTAACAAATTTTATTAATAAAAGAATTTTCTCCGCGATTTTTGAGCTTTTACGCTTTTTTGGCATTTTTGTTTCAACAATTTTAAGAGTTGAGCAATTTTGATAAACGTTGTTTGGTAAACTGGCAAGTTTTGATACGTTTTATAAGGATAATTGGTTTTCTACCCAAAGTTTAACAAATTTTATCAATAAAAAAAATTTTGTGCAATTTTTGAGCAATAAAAGATTTTTTTGCGCGATTTTTGAGCTTTTTACGTTTTATTTGCAATTTTCAATCAAAATTGCTCAATTATTTGAGCAATTTTGATGAACATTGTTCAATATACTAGCAAGTTTTTATAAATTTTAGGATATTGGTTTTTTTGGCATTTTTTTTTTTCAACAATTTTAAGAATTGATAGATTTTGATGAACATTTTTTAATAACCTGGCAAAGTTTAATAAATTATATAAGGATAAAGGGTTCTCTACTTAATACTTAACAAATTTTATCAATAAAAGAATTTTCTGAGCGATTTTTGGATTTTTGACGCTTTTTAGGCAGTTTTTTTTTATTAATCTTAAGAATTGAGCAGTTTTGATATACATTGTTTAATTGTTTAACTGGCAAGTTTTGATGAATTTTATAAGAATAATGGGTTCTCTACCCAATGTTTTAACAAGTTTTATCAATAAAAGAGTTTTCTGCGCGATTTTACAGCTTTTTATGCTTTTTTGGCAATTTTATTTTAACAACTTAAAGAATTGAGCAATTTTGATGTACATTGTTGAATAATCTGGCAAGTTTTGATGATTTTTTAAGGATAATGGGTTTTTTACTCAAAGTTTAACAAATTTTATCATTAAAAGAATTTTTTGAGCGATTTTTTGAGTTTTTTACGATTTTTTGGCAATTTTATTTCAACAATTTAAAAAATTGAGCAATTTTGATGAACATTGTTTAATAAACTGTCAAGTTTTTATAATTTTTTTAAGGATAATGGGTTTTTTAATTAGTCCTTAAATTTTATTAATAAAAGTTTTTTCTGCGCAATTTTTGAGCGTTTTATTCTTTTTTGACAATTTTTTTAACAATTGGAAAAATTGATTAATTTTTATGAACATTGTTCAATAACCTGGCAAGTTTTGATAAATGTTATAAAGATAATGGGTTCTCTAATTAATGCTTAACAAATTTTATCAATAGCAGATTTTTCTGCGCGATTTTTGAGCTTTTTACGCTTTTTTTTCAATTTTTTTCTTAATAATCTTAATAATTGAGCAATTTTCTAAACATTGTTCAATAAACTGGCTAGTTTTGATACATTTTATAAGGATAATTGGTTTTCTACTCAATGTTTAACAAATTTTATCAATAAAAGAATTTTCTGCGCGATTTTTGAGTTTTTTTTTGCATTTTTTTACAATTTTTAAATTTGAGCAATTTTCATGAACATTTTTTAATAAACTGGCAAGTTTTGATAAATTTTATAAGGATGGGTTCTCTACTTAGTTTTTAATAAATTTTATCAATAAATAAAAGAGTTTTTTGCGCGATTTTTGAGCTTTTTACTTTTTTTGGCAATTTAAAAAGTTGAACAAATTTGATGAACATTGTTTAATAAACTGGAAAGTTTTTTATACATTTTATAAGGATCTGTACTTAATGTTTTAACAAGTTTTATTAATAAAAAAGTTTTCTGCGCGATTTTTAGCTTTTTATGATTTTTTGGCAATTTTATTTCAACAACTTAAAGAATTGAGCATTGAACATTATTTAATAAACTGGCAAGTTTTGATGAATTTTATAAGGATAATGGGTTCTTTACTCAAAGTTTAACAAATTTTATCAATAAAAGAATTTTCTGAGCGATTTTTTTGAGTTTTTTACGTTTTTTTTTGTTTTTTTGGAAATTTTATTTTAACAATTTAAAAAATTGAGCAATTTTGATGAACGTTGTTTAATAAACTGTCAAGTTTTTATAAATTTTATAAGGATAATTGGTTCTCTAATTAATGCCTAACAAATTTTATCAATAACAGATTTTTCTGAGCGATTTTTGAGCTTCTTACGCTTTTTTGGCATTTTTTTTTTCAACAATTTTAAGAATTGATTGATTTTGATGAACATTGTTTAATAACCTGGCAATGTTTAATAAATTTTATAAGGATAGTGGGTTCTCTACTTAAAGCTTAACAAATTTTATTAATAAAAGAATTTTTTGAGCGATTTTTGAGTTTTTTACTCTTTTTTTGGCAATTTTTTTTATTAATCTTAAGAATTGAGCAATTTTGATAAACAATGTTTAATAAACTGGCTAGTTTTGATGCATTTTATAAGGATAATTGGTTTTCTACTCAATTTTTAACAAATTTTATTAATAAATGAATTTTTTGCTTGATTTTTGAGCATTTTGCTCTTTTTTGGCATTTAAATAATGTTTAATAAATTTTATAAGGATAATGGGTTCTCTACTTAATGCTCAACAAATTTTATCAATAAAAGAATTTTCGGAGCGATTTTTGAGTTTTTTACGCTTTTTTGGCAATTTTCTTTTAATAATCTCAAGAATTAAGCAATTTTGATGAACTTTGTTCAATAAACTGGCTAGTTTTGATGCATTTTATAAGGATAATTGGTTTTCTACTCAATTTTAAACAAATTTTATTATTAAAAGGTTTTTGAGCATTATGTTCTTTTTGGCATTTTTTTTTTTCTAACAATTTTAAGTATTAGGCGATTTTAATGATTATTATTCTATGCACTGGCAAGTTTTGATAAATTTTATTAGGATAATGGGTTTTCTTCTTAATGTTTAACAAATTTTACCAATAAAAGAATTTTCTGAGCGATTTTTGAGCTTTTTACGCTTTTTTGGCAATTTTGCGTCAACAATTTTAAGAATTGAGCGATTTTGATAAACATTGCTCAATAAATTGGCACGTTTTGATAAATTTTATAAGGATAATGGGTTCTCTACTTAATGCTTAACAAATTTTATCAATAAAAGAATTTTCTGAGCGATTTTTGAGCTTTTTACGCTTTTTTGGCAATTTTGTGTCAACAATTTTAAGAATTGAGCGATTTTTATGATTTTTATTCTATGCACTGGCAAGTTTTGATGAATTTTATTAGGATAATGGTTTCTCTTCTCAATGTTTAACAAATTTGATCAATAAAAAAAATTTCTGAGCGATTTTTGAGCTTTTTACGCTTTTTTGGCAATTTCGTGTCAACAATTTTAAGAATTGAGCGATTTTGATAAACATTGTTCAATAAACTGGCACGTTTTGATAATTTTTTTAAGAATAATGGGTTCTCTACTTAATGCTTAACAAATTTGATCAATAAAAGAATTTTCTGCGCGGTTTTTGAGCTTTTTTTGCATTTTTTTTTTACAATTTTAAAAATTGTGCAATTTTGATGAACTCTTTCTAATAAACTGTCAAGTTTTGATAAATTTTATAAGGATGGGTTTTCTACTTAGTTTTTAACCAATTTTATCAATAAATTAAAGAGTTTTTTGCGCGATTTTTGAGCGTTTTACGCTTTCTGGCAATTTTTTTCAACAATTTTAAGAAATGAGCGATTTTTATGAACATTGTTTAATAAACTGGCAAGTTTTGATAAATTGATTTTTGTTTGATTGAAGAAAATAAGTTTTTTTTTTGTACATGAACTGATATTTTAGGGCTTAAGCTTGTGTTACTACATCACAACTGTCTTTTTTTCTACACAATTTTGCAATTAAAAGAAGTGTCTACACCTTTAGTCTTCTATAGCTTTAGTGTATTGAATCCGTTTTGTTCATGCTTTGTTTAGAAGTCTACGAGATAAGCGAATTTTCAATTTTGCCATTAAAGTATAAGTTATGTTTTGCTTCATATTCAAATCTTCGTTAGAACTGAGGTTAATAGGCATCTACTGATTATAATCATAAAAATTATAAATCTAATTAAATAATTTGTCTTTAATCGGCTGTTTTGTATCGATTCATACTTTTTCAAATTGATTATCTTTTAGAAACTTTGTGAAAAAAGTCGCGATCCTGCTGCTGGCATTATTTGAAAGAATCTATTGTGTAGCCCCAATTGTAATGATATAATATATTATTGCAATTGTTCAAAGATCCCCCATTGCGTCCACACACTAGAAAAGATACGTTTTCAACATATTTGTATTAAAAAGTATTGCACAAGATATATATTATAACGAGTACTTTGTATTATAACGATGTCGATATCAAATTCTTTGCAATTTGGTTGTTCCGGCAATCGAGCTACTGAACGTGCAGATGGTGACACCTTTAAATTTTTTACAAGGTGTATGAGTACATTGTAATTGTGCTATACTAATACAAGGTTATCTAATGCTTTTTATATTTTCAATTATAACCGCAAAGAGTTAAAATACGGGTAATATTTCTTTATTATATCGTTATTATAGGGCGTTTAAGTGTTAATAGCTGTGCTGATATTATACCGTGCCCATATGAATGCAGCGAGCAGTAAAATGGCCACTCAAGTGTGTTCAGTATTTAATTTGAAGCAAAAGGCCTCAAAGCAATGTAACGACACACCCACAAAAATCAATTTCCTGAAGCTAAACCATCTGAATATAAACATACGCTCGCCTGTAATTTGCCTCGTAATTGATGTAAACATGAGTAATTAATCAAAATTAGTATGAGATTTGTATTTATTTTAATTGCAACTGCATTGCGAAATATCTATATTTATAGCATACAACTTTTGTTGACAGATTTGGAACGAACATCTTTTTCAGCGATCAGGTTACTAAAGCTCGGATCCTCCGATTTATCAAAGACATTATTTTCCTATTATTCGACACCCTATGCCACGCCTCATTACTTTCAACTTCCCCAGCAAATCGCAATTATTTCCTCGGCTGGCTTTTATTTAACCTATTATATATTTTCATTTGCCCATGCAAAAGCCGGAAAAGCAATAGTCATAAATTAATGCGCAATATATTGTTTGCTGTTAGTATTTAATTTCACTTTTATTATTATAGGAAGCAGTTTTGACTTATCTGAGTCTTAAATTTACTTTTAAACATCTCCTACTAATTGTAAATTAAACTTAATGATTATAATAACCTCAAAGGATCAAACATAAACCCTTCTTAAGATCTTGGAATATACTGTCTTGATTTTGAAGGGGTTTATAAGTAAACACCAATAGATAGTATCGTGGATATATTTTCAACTTATAATAGTTACATCAGGATTCTTATTTTATATAGTAAGCTCTATTTGTATAGAATCAGTTGATCCATAAACAACACAATTGTACTCAATTTAATCCCCTCTCAAAAGCAAATTAATTAATTAAGCAATCAAGTAATCATTTAATCCATTAATAGTCTATTATGCTTAATTTGTTTGTTAGTTTTATTATTTTCTCATTGCATTTGAATGGATAGTTGCATCACAAGTGTATCTAGTATCTAGCTTAGTTCTTACGATTATTATTTAAAGAAGTTTTGTTCAAAGAGTTAAAGAAGTATTTTGGGGTATCTAAAAAAAAATTGATAAAAAGTTGCGCATAGCTTTTTTTAGTTTTATGAAATTTTACAAAGAGCACGCAATAAATCAATTTATCATCAATATTCATGGTCAATGTTTACAGACTGCTTAAATCTAGTCTTCAATATAATAGTTTTAACGAGTGTGGTTCCACTCGTTAAAATCTAAAGGGGCTGGGGGGGGGGGGGGGGGGGGGAATCTTCTGAAGACGGGCAAGTGTCGGATTGATTTCCTCACCGCTAAATATTGAGTGCTATTGGAAGTTTGAGATCTTTTGGCTCATGGACTTTTCTTTTAGATTAAGTCGTGGAGGTAGTTATTATTACTTTCTAAAGAGGGGGGGGGGGGGGAGTTGACTTGATCCCTGTTAATAGGTTAGAGTGCGGATACTTGATTCAGCGGGCGCTTGTAGAAGAACACTTTATTGTCTGGCTACAAGTCGAGCCAAGTCAAGGTTTGGATAAGTCACGAGATTATCGAAGTACGTCTAAAGTGTTGGCGCAGCGGGAGATTTCTAGGTCTATCTAAAGTTTCCTGTTTTGAACGTACCATGGATTCAAAGTAGTAGTTTGGAATGTCTCGAGACGATCAAGGTGACAGCTTGCGGCTGCACCCCAGATCGGGGATGCGTACCTTAGCATAGGCCTGCATGCCGCAATTTTGACGCAACGTCGGAACAAGAAGATTTTTTGCTAATCTGGCTTTATTGAAAATGGACTGCACGTGCAATTTGTGAGTCCTTTGTCTAAGGTAATTTCTAGATACTTAGCAGCATTGGTTCAGCATAGGAACGTCGTTAAGATTGACGTTCTCTTTTTGCTTTGCTTTTCTCCGGATTCACTTTGACTTGCCACTTGTTCAACCATTTTTTCAGGTCGTCGGTGGCTTTTTTTAATCTCAAAGTGACTACCGCGAACGACTTTGAAAAGTAAAGAAGAGCTGTGTTGTTTTTTTGACGTCGAAAAAGACCACCTTTGTGACCTTTTATAGCTTGAAACTCTTGACAATAAGGTCTATTGTTGACGGACAGCTAAGTAGACCCATCTGAACTTATGTTGGAGGGGGGGGGGGGAGAAGGTTTTCAGCTTTTGTGTGTTGCTGTATTTTGTCCAGGGTTACCCTTTCTATGACTTTACTTAAGTTGCATAGTAGCCGGTAGTTTTGTGGAAATTTCCTGTTTTTCTCAGGTTTGGGGATGTTTATCACCAGTGTTTTGTAGGAAAGTGCTTAGTTTGAAGAGTGGCGTTTGCAATTTTAGTGAGTGTCATTATTGCTTTATGCGAGAACGTTTTTAAAGCTTTGTTTGTTACTTTATTGAAACCAGGGGCGGTATGAGCTTTAAATCTTTTGATCATTTTTCTGATTTGAGAAGGACGAACTCTTTCCAGCTTTTGAAGTGATCCAGATCTGTGCCTCTTGTGAATGTGGGGGAGCATTGGAGTTTGAGGCTGTTGTCAAACGCTTTGGCCTTTCTCTTGATAGAATATTGAAACCCATTTTTGCCATGAATAGCTAGAATGGAGACTCGCCTGTTGCGTAAGGTCTTGGAGTTCTCCACATTGGATGGTTGTCTTCTTTAAAGGATTTCAAGGTATTTTGCCAACACAATTTTTTGTGCAACTTTCCAGATGTTGCGGTGCTTTTGCTATTGACACTTGGCGGCGTTTCTGCATCGGATCAATAATTTTGTGTCGCTGGATAGTCTTAGAGGATTATCGACGCGGACCTGATTGGTCTTTGAGACTTTTTTAATGGCTTTGCAGATTTGATTTGTAAAAATTTTAACGTCTGTTTTTAATGATGCAAGCCTGTCTGCTTTCTTCCAAGGTACAAAAGAAGGGAGTTACGAGTTTTTCTTCTTGTTCTGTCTCTTTTCCGTAGAACTCCAGTATTACTGGGTCATGATTGGAGCTTAGGTCATTGACGACGCGTATATCGAATAGTAAGTTTTTGAGTATTGCTACGACTCTTTTTGGTGACCTGTAGTGGGGGCCCACTTCTTGCAATCCCTTTTGCTGAACTTAGTCGAACGACGTTTGATCTTTGGAGTTTGTTCAAAAAGTGAGGACTGTTGAGGATTGCATTAATGCAATTTACCGGTTTGATGTAAGCCTAACTCAGGCACATTCACCACTATAGCGTTTGATTTAAGCGTGAGTGTGTCGGGGGTATCCACTTCCGCTGTATGGGTACCGTCGACGTTTCCAAATACGTAAAGATATTTGGGTGTCTCAGCGCTTGATTGGGTCTGTGGACCGACTATGACACCAACATGATGTCTATGTTCTGGTCGAAGAAGAACTCTTCTACTTACTACTCATTTTACTTGTAATATTGTTAGGATTCTAGAAGCAAATACGAAATAATACATTGGGCAAATTATCCATTATTGATTGGTGAGTTTAGACAAGAAGGTTGTCATGAAGCTTTTTTGGGCCTCGTTCCAATCGGTTAAGAATGCAACAATTTGGGTAGTGATTCCTTGCTGTGGTGGAGAAGTGACAGCGGTAGCGAATGATTTGTTTGCTGTTGGAGCTGCAAGCTGAGCGGAAGTTTGAGAGACTGAGGGAATTTGGGCCAAAGTTTCTTGCCTTTTGAGGCACTTTGGAAGCTGTACAGATATCATGTGGAAACGAATAAATTTGTTTTCCATGCGGTAGACGTTTGACGGGCTGTACCCTGCGGATTTTAGAGTCCGTCTAACGTCTTTCTCAGTGAAGAGTTCTGGCACGTGTTTTATGACGATTTTGAAGCACTTTTCCTCAGAGGTTGCGCAGGTGTGAATGTCCACAGATTTGTAGTTGAGGACTTCTGTAGCCTTTCTGTGATTGGCGCTAGTGGTCGGCAGAATTCGTATGCCATCGTGGGTGTTACGCGCGGAAAGAATGACAATTTTTTTATCATTGAATATTTTTGATAGTTCCGAGAACAATTTCTTGTCATTAAGAACGATATTTTAAAGAAGTGGGAGTTACTTTTGGTAGGGTGGGTCTGATGTCAGATTTTGCATCGACTGGTTTGAGGCGGAAGGCCTAAACCTCAACTTTTGAGCGGGGGCGGCGTCTTGGGGAGCCCTTTAGATAACTTAGTTGGTGGTTACTCACTTCTTGAAGTTTTCCTCTTCTTGTGTCCGATGAGTTGGTATTCCTTGCCGTTTACTCTGATTTTGTTGACGGTAATAGTTGTCTACGTCTAATGAGGTTCAATGTGACGGATAGTACGTTGCTCTCGGCGGGCTTGGAGTTGGGGGTGGCGATTACCTTTCTGTCGTCGGCTTCCTCCACCTTCTCTACTTGATTTTTTGCTGCTTTTAAAGTGGGGGCGGCTATTACATCGGGGGCGGTTACGGAGGCGGCATTTGCCGTGGTGGCTGAAATTATAGAGGTTGAGTTTTTTTCTTACCCTTGTTCCTGCGTTTTATCCTCTTGGGGACGGCGGCGTTGCTTTCCATATCTTTGTCGTGGCTAGACAAGTCCATGTTTTTGTTCTTGGATGTTGATGGGAAGGCAACGTTGGTGAAGATATCGAGGGCGGCAGCCTGCTGATTGATGGTGTCTGCCTGCTTTGTGATGGTGGCGGTCAGTTTATTGATCGTCTTCAGCGGGGCCGTGAGTTTCCATCGAAGACCTCCGACATTGCTATTAGACGCTGCTGGAGTTTGTTCAGTTGTGGGACCTCTTCTTTTCGTAGGATTGGGACCGATCATTCTTCCTGTACCGGTCCTTGACTTCTTCGGTCTCCTGGGTTTGTAGTGGCATTGTTTTGGGTTCACCCTGTGCCATTGCTGCAGAGTTAGAATTGCCTAAAATTTTAAAAGGCTATTATTGGACGGTATATTTGTTTGTATCACCGTCCGATGATGCCTCTGTAAAGGTTGAAACTAGTTACGTTTTTTTTAATATAATTGTGATATAGTATATAGTAAATGAGTTCTATTTATTTTATAATGGACTATAACATAGTAACTGCCACCACTATTTAATATTTTTTAAATTCTTTTGTCTTAGCTGACAGTTCAAACATGTTTTTTTGGTCAAACCTCGCACAGTATATAATGTCCAAGTAGCAAAGTTTTACTATAAAACATTATTTATATAAAAATAATAAATGTATTGAGATTGAGTAGTCTTTTAACCACACAAAAGATACTTATTTCTTTAACATAATTTGAATTTAGTTTAATATTTTTATTTGCAACTTTGAATAACGTCAATAATGCGAATTATTCAATAAATTGATTTTAATTTGATTACGAACGTATTGCAAATATTTCGTTTTACAAACTGTTTATTAAAATCTAGTGTGTTATTGGAATTTTTTTTATCATCATATTAATTGCTGCAAACATACATTTATAAATGTGTAATATTAGTTAAGCTGAGCGAATTGTAACGGTACTATACAAATCTGGCTTTAGAAGTGTACTTCTTAAAGATCCTATCTTAACTGGCGTAGGAATTGAAGAAATAGTTAAATAAAATGTGTAAATTAAAATATTGAAATAATAAATGTGAAAAATATGTAAAGCCAAATACATTTATATAATGAATATTATGTTGAAATATTCAGTGCGATATAGATATTTCTCATTCCACCCACCCTTGACAAATTAAATTAGTGGCCTGGCCAAATACAATCGGAGTAGGGACATGATGAGATATATATTTTAAAAATTTTAATGTCCCTTCCCTTTTATGTATAATAAAACGTAAATCGCATAAACCCCCTAAAGCATACATGTTTATGTCTTTTAAAGCATAAAATTTCAATATGAAAGTGGATCCACGCAAGGGAATATGAATATGTTGAAGAAAAAATATTAATTATTCAGCGAATTTTAGGCTATATGATTTCATAAGATGTAGGAAATAAATCTTCCTAAAAATATAAATATAAAAATCTCGTTTATTTTAAAGCAATTTAATTTTTTTCCGCTTTCAGTCATCCCTATTAATATTCATTGGCAATCTCTTACATGCAACGTCCAAGCCACTCCATTCATTAATGGCTTCCTTACTTCAAGTAGGTTTATAATTGAAAATGCGTACACACTGTTCATAAAAAAATAAATAAACACAACTACACATCAAGGCTAATCACCTTCTCACATAATTAATTTTTAATGTTGCTTTCAACTATATTTTCATTATCAAATTATTTTTTAAATAATTCCAACAAATACACAAATGTTACAATTGTATAAAAAGCTAATTATGTACATAGACTCTTTTATTGGAGTAAATTATTTGTCAAAATTAATTGAATAAATTCTTACAACAAGTATTTAAGGGTAGATAAAAAAGCAATTTATATTTTGCACACATTTGCAGGTGGTTTTCTTTGATGGAATTACATAGTATTTTGTAAAATTAATAACCACTTCATATTCCTTATAAAAACGTCTTTTGACTTCATTTTTAATGGGATTCAATTTTCCGCGCCTCTAGAATTCAATTAAAAAATAACAACTTATTCAAATGTATATAGATTAACCCGTTCATATTTTTTACTCCAACGCATTATTAATATGAAGTCACTTGAATAAATAAGACGCAGTAAATATTTGTAGAAAAAAATCTCAATAATGAACGTATTGTCTGAGTAATGACATACTTATGGTTTTGTTTGTTTCAAAGATGCTGTATAGTTTTGCATATTTATTATGTGCAGTTAATTACTGTAAAATCGGTCGATTGTAATATAGAAGATATTTAAATTTGCTTATTACTGGAGCGTAGCAATATATATTTAGAAAATTAGTTAGTAGAATATGTTTTATTTAATTCTCGAATCTTTTTGTTATGCCTGTTTCTATTATTCTTAGTCTTTATTATAAGTAAGCATGATTGAAAGAAAATCTTTGTTTGACTGCTGTAATTAACCCGGATTTTATGTAGTTAAAACATTTTCAAAATCTTCTAAAACTTTCTAGACTTCTCAAAGCTGACCCAATATGATTTTTATGAAATATTAAATCAATTTACTATGTTTTTTATCACAAATTTATTCATAAATACATTACTAGTTTCGGTTCTACTTGAGCCTTCTACAGATGTAATAAATTATATGAGCCAATTTGATTTGTTTTTAATGGTTTGCAATTTTCATAACGATTTAGTTTTAATTTGTATTAATTACAAATATATTTAATTATTTCATATTACATTAAAATTAATTTAACCAAATAAATTTAATGTAAAAGGACAAACATATTTATTAAACATTAATTATGTACTTGATTAATGTAACATTTGTTAATTAATTGGGTTCATCCAGTATAGGGGAATAACGGACGGAATGCGGATTTCCAACTAGTAACTATGGATACTGTCCCCATCATATTTGTACTCCCTTTACTCAAATTGGCTTCCTAGTTATGTCTACATATTATTTTATTTTTTATCTTTTATTGTAAAAATAATGGGCCTGGATGCAAAGCATCCGAGCCCCATTTTATAAGTTTGGAAATAATATTTTATTTGGTAAGACCGATAGCTTTTATTAAAGTTGAAGTTCTAAAATTCTTACAAAATAATTTTTGGATAATAGAAATAATTTGAGATCTATTATAAGCAACCAAGAAAACTTTTGAGAACTTAAGAAAATTTTAAAAAGTCTTGAGAAGTCTTTGAGAGTTATTAGTAGTAGTACTAACTTTGATTTGGAAGTCTAAGAAGTCTTCCAAAGTATTTATTGAAATATTTTTTGGATAACAGACATTTTTGAGATCTACTATAGACAATCAAGAGAATCTTTGAGAACCAGAAATTTTGTTTAAAAGTGCTGATTAGTTTTTGAGAGTTATTGGAGGTGACTGAAAGGTACTACTAACTTTTGAAGTTAGACCTCTACTAAGAAGTTTTACAAAATATTTTTTGAATTGAAAAAAACTTTTCTATAGGTAAACACCTGAATTGTTTTTTAGAAAGAATTGATAAACCTTTGAGTCTTAATGGAGATGACTTAGATCCACTAACCAATAGCTTTTGCTAGTTTGAAGATCCAAAATATTTTATAAAATTTTTCTTGGAGCATAAACAAATTTCTACTATAGCAACCAAAAAATTTTGAGAAATCTACACATAAAATTTAAAAAAAGATTTTCTGTGTGCAGTGACCAAAATAACTTTTAAAAAACCTGAACAAAATTTAGAAAATATTGAAAAATCTTTGAGAGCTACTGGAGGTAATTTAAAATCTAATCGCGGGCTTTACTAAAGTTTGAAGATCTGAGAAATTTTACAAACAAATTTGGATTGTTGAAGACATTAAGATCTTTTATAGGTGGCCAAAAATATTTTTAAGAATGTTGAAAAAATTTAGTAATCATTGAGAGATGTGACTTAAAGACAAATTTAAGGTTAAAAGATCTAAGAAACCTATTAAAATATTTTTTGGATTGTAGAAAGCCACTACTATTTGCATCCAAGAAAACCTTTGAGATCTTTAGAAGAAATTTAAAAAAAGTTGCTAGGAGTATTTTAAAAATCATTTTACTAAAGTCTAAGAACTTTTGATTATAGAAAACGGTGAGATTTACTAAAGGTGACAAAAAACCTTTTGAGAAACCTGTAAAGAATTTAGAAAAAACGGAAAATTTTTTGAGAGCTACTGGACTTAAAAACATACAACGGTTTTTACTAAAGTTTGGAGTTCTAAGGAACCTTACAATTTTTTTCTTGAGATCTACTATATGCATCTAAGAAAACATTTGAGAGCCTCAGAAGAAATTTAAAAAAAGTTTTTTGAGAGTTGCTGGAGGTATCTTGGAAACCATTTACGGCTTTTACTGAACTTTAAAAGTCTAAGAAGTAAGTCTTACAAAATATTTCTTGAATCATAGAAAACATTAAAATCAACTATAAGCTATCTTAAAAACTTCTGAGAATTTGAGAAGAATTTAAAAAATACTGAGAAATTTTGAGAGTTAGTGGAGAAAGTCTTAGAAACCAATAACAGTTTTTACTAAAACCCTACAACATTTTTCTTGGATTATAGAAAACATTGAAATCTATATGTATTTAAGAAATCTTATGAGAGCCTAAAAAGAAATTTAGAAAAAAGTTGCTTGAGGTACTTTAGAAACCATTTGCGGCTTTTACTAAAAAGTCTAACAAAATATTTCTTGAGCCTGAGAAGAGAAGTTTTTGAGAGTTACTGAAGATGTTTTAGAAACCAATAACGGTTTTTACTAAAGTTTGAAGGTCTAAGAAATTAAAAAAAATATTTCTTGGATTATGACTAGTTTTTTTACACAATAAATTGTTTTTTTGGGTTTTTAAATGTTTTTATCAAATGGGTTTATTTTTTCAAATTTTTGTTTCATTTGGCTTATTGCACAGTTTATGATTATTTTGTGTGATTTATTTGCGTATTTTGTGCAATATCTTTGAGCAATTTTATTATGCGACAAATAGAATTATAGAGCAATTTATATCAAACTTTTACTTCAATTGGGTTTGCTGTGCGATTTTTGGATTTTTATTTGCAGTAAATTTACTTATTGTGCATTTTTGACAAATTTTATAGACCTATAGGATGCTATGTGTGTATTTTTAATGTTCCTTTTTGCTATAAACATGATTTTTTCTTGATTTTATGCTTTGTTTGAGCGATTTGTGATACATTTTGTGTAAAAAATTGATTTTTGATAAATTTTATGACAGTGAATCTGCTTCACCCATCACCGCATCACATTGTTTTCTTGCAACAAACATCTTTTAGTGTTTGAGCCACAAAAAGGCAAATTTTTTTAACGCTTTTGATGATTAGATTTTTTTTAATTAGAAATTGTTTTATTGATTTTTTAAAACGTCCACGAGCATTGGAATAGCATTTTAAAGGTGCTTGTTAGTATTGTACATGATAACTTTTTTAAAGCGTTGAACTACAAACAAAATAAAGTATATGAGAAAAAATTGCGGCCGCGCGCATTGGAATAGCATCTTTAAGGTGTTTATTGATACATATTAACATTTTTGAGGCACGCAATTGCTACTAAAATAAAGTATATTAGAAACGGCGTTTATTGATTTTTTAAACTTATATGGTTTTGTTGTGGTTGGAAAGTTTATCTGGCATCTACTAGACTACTTCCCACACGTTTTTGAGCATTTTATGGCCCAAAGTACGTCACCGCGACTCTAGTTTTTACATGCTAATAATTCCGAAGCACAAAATTGCAAACAAAATAAAGTATATGAGAAAGTGAGGTTTTCACGTGCATTGGAATAGCATTTTTAATGTGTTTGTTAGTACGTCTTAACCTTTTTAAAGCGCGCAACTACAAACAAAATAAAGTATATAAAAAAAATAAATTTGAGGCCGCTCGCATTGAAATAGCATCTTTAAAGTGTTTGTTGATACACATTAACATTTAATAAAGTATATGAGAAACGGCGTTTATTGATTTTTAAACTTATGGTTTTGTTGTGGTTGGAAAGTTTATGTGGCATCTACTAGACTACTTCTCACACGTTTCTGAGCATTTTATGGCCCAAAGTACGTTACCACGATTTTATTTTGTTTGTTTTACATGCTAATAATTCCAAAGCACAAAATTGCAAACAAAATAAAGTATATGAAAAAGTAAGGTTTTTACGTGCATTGGAATAGCATTTTTAATGTGTTTGTTGGTACATCTTAACCTTTTTAAAGCGCGCAACTACAAACAAAATAAAGTATATGAGAATAATAAAATTGCGGCCACTTGCATTGGATTAGCTTCTTTAAGGTGCTTATTGATACATATTAACATTTTTGAGGCACACAACCGCAACCGAAATAAAGTACATGAGAAACGGCGTTTATTGATTTCTTGAAACTTATTTGGCTTTGTTGTGATTGGAAAGCTTATGCAGTATCTACTAGACTACTTTTCACACGTTGCTGAACATTTTACAACTTAAAGTACGTCACCGCGACTTTAGTTTATATGCTTTACATGCTAATAATTCCAAAGCACGAAATTGCAAACGAAATAAAGTATATGAGAAAGTAAGGTTTTCATGTGCATTGGAATAGCATTTTTAATGTTCTTGTTGGTATATGTTAACCTTTTTAAAGCGCGCAACTAGAAACAAAATAAAGTATATGAGAAAAATAAAATTGCGGTTGCGCGCATTGGAATAGCATCTTTAAGGTGCTTATTGATACATATTAACATTTCTCAGGCACGCAACCAATTAAAGTATATGAGAAACGGCGTTTATTGATTTCTTTAAATTTATTTGGCTTTGTTGTGGTTGGAAAGGTCATGCTGTATCTATTAGATCACTTCCCTCACGTTTCTGAGCATTTTACAACCTAAAGTACTTGACAACGACCCTACTTTATATGCTTTATATGCTAATAATTTTGAAGCACAAAATTGGAAACAAAAAAAAGTATATGAGAAAGTAAGGTTTTCACGTGCATTGGAATAGCATTTTTAATGAGCTTGTTGGTATATGTTAACCTATTTAAAGCGCGCAACTAGAAACAAAATAAAATATATGAGAAAAATAAAGTTGCGGCTACGCGCATTGGAATAGCATTTTTAAGGTGTTTGTTGATACATATTAACATTTCTGAGGCACGCAACCAAAATTAAGTATATGAGAAACGGCGTTTATTGATTTCTTTAAACTTATTTGGCTTTGTTGTGGTTGGAAAGTTTATGCGGTATCTACTAGACTACTTTTCACACGTTGCTAAGCATTTTACAACATAAAGTACGTCACCGCGACGCTAGTTTATATGCTTTACATGCTGATAATTCCGAAGCACCAAACTGCAAACAAAATAAAGTATATAAAAAAAGTAAGGTTTCCACGTGCTTTGGAATAGCATTTTTATTGTGTTTGTTGGTATATGTTAACCTTTTTAAAGCACGCAACTACAAACAAAATAAAGTATAAGAGAAAAATGAAATTGCGGTTGCGCGCATTGGGAATAGCATCTTTAAGGTGCTTATTGATACATATTAACATTTCCGAGACACGCAATCGCATATGCTTTATTTGCTAATAATTCCGAACGAAATTGCAAACGAAATAAAGTATATGAAAAAGTAAGGTTGCATCCATAGCATTTTTAAGGAGCTTGTTGGTGCTTGGTAACTTGTTTAAAGCATGTAACTACAAATAAAATAAAGTATATAAAAAAATTAAATTGCAGCCGCGGCGCATTGGAATAGCATTTCTAAGGTGCTTATTGATACATATTAACATTTCCCAATCGCAACCGCAACAAAGTGTATGAGAAAAGTTACAATTGTGTACCGCAGCCGCGTTGATTAAAATCGCATCTAATAAGATTAGGCGGGAGACTAAAAACGCAAACAATGCTGGAATTAAAAAAAATTATCACTACTCAACGTTTGTTATTATTGCGCGGTTTTGGAGCTGTAGCCATCAAACATTGTTGAATTTCAAACTATAAATATGCAAGATTTGAGTTGTAAATGCGTTTCAAAAGCATTTTTGTGCAGTAAACGCGTTTTTTAAACAATTTTTTTACATTTTTATTAATTTTAGTAATTAGATTTAAAAATGCAATTGCGTTTTCGAGCTAAAAATGTATTTTTTAAGTTTTAAACGTTTATGAGTAGAAAATTCTTGATGAAAAAAAATTGAAACTCTTGAATTTATTACTTTTTGGTATATTTGGGGCATTATATTTGTGACGTTTGAGCTGTAAATACGTGCAAAAAACGATTTTTTATATTTTTATTGATTTTTTTTTAATTTCAATCAATATTTGTGCAATATTTAAACTGTAACAGCTTTTTTGAGAAGAAAATACAACATTTTTAGTAGTTTTTTGTAATATTAAGTATTAAACGATCTTTTAACTGCTTTTAAATTATTTTTGTGCAAAACATGTTTTTTTTTAACGTTTTTGTTTAAATTTCTTTTATAATTTTTTTTAGAAACAGTGTTTATTGATTTCTTTAAACTTATTTGGTTTTGTTGTAGTTGTAAAGCTCTTAAGCGCTACCTCCCACACGTTGCTGAGCATTTTAGAACCTAAAGTACGTGAAGCACAAAATTGCATACGAAATAAAGTATTTAAGAAAGTAAGGTTGCATCCACGCGCATTGGAATAGCATTTTTAAGGTGCTTGTTAGCACATGATAATTTTTTTAAAGCACGCAACTACAAACAAAATAAAATATATAAAAAAAAAAAAATTCCAGCCGCGCATTGGAATAGCATGTTGATACATGTTAACTGAAGCACGCAACCGAAATAAAGTATATGAGAAAAGTATGCCATTATGTATAGCATATTTGAGCTGTAAATGCGTTTTTAAGCATTTTTCTGAGCGATTTATTACATTTTTAGAGTCACATAAAAATCTAAAAGGCATGCCAAAAATGCTTCAAAAATTGCTGGCGCAAGAGTAGAACAATTATTAATTTATTTAATATTTAATATACGTTCTTATTTTATGTATACACCCTGTATGCATTATATAATTTATAAATGTCCTTTTTATTGTAAAACCAGTTTGGATAACTGAGAGGATAATAATCTAATTCGCGGAACCATGTGCGCATATAATTGCCATTAATAAAACAATCATAAAAGTGCTAATTAAGGATATATTGCCATAAGCGAGTGTGCTGTGGAAATCATGAAAGTCATGGAAGGTACGGTCCGAATAAATGAAACGGATATCTTATAGGTATTTTTAAGTGCTCAGAAAAGTGTACATATCCCCATGAGTCTGGTATGGTATAAGTATTAAACAACAAAGAGATGCGTTCACTAGGGATGGCGATATAGGAATTTATTCGTTCACATAAATATATTAAAGTCTACGGTAAAATATTTTTCCAGTAAAAACTATGACGAAGTTATTGGAAAATCAAATCTCTAGTAGCTGTTGTTATTTGTGTAACGCCCTAGGGAGAATTCAGATTTGGCCAGCATAAAATGATATTGAATAATAATATACGTATTGAATATTCAAGATGTATATAAATTCACAACAAACATTTTATTTTATATAAAAGTTAACGGTCGTAAATAAATATGTTAGGTCAATTAAAATTAATACATAACATAACAGAACAGAACAGTAGAATATTAAATTAATGTGGGTGTATATGTATAAAACATTTTATCGATAAAGACGAATACCTTCAAGGCCACTTCAGATCTTTCTTCATTTCAAATTTACAAGTACATAATATTTTATATGGTCGCATATTTTCTTGTCGTACGTTGTAAACGATAAAGCGAATCTTATTTCATCCTTTTTTCTTTACAAATTGCTAAGGTTCTCATACATATTTATAATTCGAACAAACGGTTTTTACAATTGTCACCCTAAACTAAAAGAGAACATTTCTTATTAGTTGGATTGTAATAAAACATTCCGTTTAATTTAGTTTATTAAAAGCTTAATAGCACTGACCGTCGTTGGTTGAATGGTTGGGTTGGGGTGAGTTTTGTTTCATATTGTTTTTATTTTATGTCTGCAAATTTGATATATACGTAGGGTGATCATATATCCAAGTTTCATAGCTTAATGGCTAGGTCATTTACAGGCTAAGAACCTTCAAACCACTATAATTATGAACAATTCTAAAGCGTATTTTTATTTAATGTGTTTGTGAAATATCTTCGATATAGATCAAAGTATTCATGATTTTAAATAATAATTCAGTAAAATCAACATAGATTGTGTAAATAATTTTTGTTAGATGTCCTGCATCTTTTATTCTTTGCATTTTCTATTGTTTTCAGATTTGTTTTTTAGTTAATGCTTTTATATAGTGATGTTTTGGTAGAAATCTATATTTTTGTTTTGAGTTTGAGTAACACGGAACGCCAATTAAACACTTGTTATAGTGATAATTGGTTGATTCATATGTACACGGACCGTCAATTAAACACTTTTATAGTGACAATTGGTTGGTACATATGTACACGGACTGTCAATTAAACACTTTTTATAGTGTCAATTTGTTGGTACATATGTACACGGACCGCCAATTAAACACTTTTATAGAAACAATTGATTTGTTGTGTTATGATGGTTTATGAAAACTTTTGTTACGAGAATAGCAGAATTTTGCTGTTAATGAGCAGTTGCCTTACTGTGGGCCTTGTTTTTTAGGTTTGCTTTTAGTTTGTGATAAACTGGGCAGCCGTTGTAACTGGCTTACCACACGTGGACTCTTTCTTGAATTAGCATTTGGAGATTGCACCGGAATGCCGTTAAGTCATGTTGTTGGCAACGGTAGCATTGTACAATGTCTGTGGATTTTTGTGCTTCACTCTAACGCAACGTCTGCATATTTTATTGAGAGACAGGATCTTTCTTCTCTTAGCTTCCTGCGAAAGCCAAGCATACAGCGTGTAGTAGAGGTTGGTTTGTACTCCTGAGTGATGAGCTTAGTCTGCACCACATCTGTTTTGATGTAGTCGGGAACATTCTAAATGACACATTTTATCAACTTGAATGTAACCACCAACCTTTGATAAACGCAGTTATTCCGAATAGCAATGGGCGGAGGGCGGTGTGTGTCAGCACCCTCTGTGGATGCATACGGGCTGGCCGGGTTAAGGATTCTTTGGTCTTGGTGACTGATGGCTTTGATGACGTTGAAGACATCGGACGTGATGTACTGTTAGATAAAGTAATTCAAGAGAACTTACCTTTTTCCTTAATTTTTTTGCCTTCTGGTGGATAAAACTTTCTTCTGAGGGTGGCGTTTTGTCCTAGGGGACATTCTTTGCGGCAGGTTTCTTGAAGAAGGCCTGTGCCGGGATTTTTGCTGGCTTGCTGGTCTCGACCAAGGTTGCCATTTTTTTCTGGATCTTTATGGTGGAGGTCAAAGCCTGAGCTTTTGGTGAAGATGAGGCTGGGTGGGCAGGCTTTTGATGGCGGTTTTTACGACTTTGATGTTTTTTTTTACGATGACTTCTACGTCCAGCTTTATCTTGGATACGGTTTCCTTCTGGTTGCGCTTTATTGGTTTGAATTGGTCCTTGTAGACGTCGATCTTCTTTGTTTGCTCCAGTTAATCATCCGTCACTGTTGCGTGTAATAAGAATTGTATTTATCTTCTAGGTCTTTAAAGCTGGGTGTGGCTGCGGTAGTTTTTAGAGGTGCGGTCAAGTTATCTGTTGTTGTTTTGCTTGCTGATGATTACTACTAGTTAAAGGTACCTTTGAAGATCAACTTGTATACACGGACCGCCAACTGAACACTTTTTATATTTTATATGTTATAGTGATTTTTGAAAGTTTGTTCCGGGTTCGCGGATTAGGAGTTGAATTTTTCTAAAAGGCCTTGCAAAAGTGTCGGATTTATCCTTACGAGCGCTTACCGATTAAACTTCCCACTCAATGATTTCTAGAAGTTTGCACGTTTTGTGCAATGATCTTTTTCCCTTAGTGAAAATTGTCTTAATGGGAAAAACTTAAAGAAATGCACATTGTGCCGGCCATATAGGCGTTGCATAGTGTTAGAGGAGAACTTGTACTCCGATTATATCTGCTTTCAGACTAACGGGCAAATTAAGGAGAGTTGCATTGCGAAGCAGTGTGGTTATAACGCTGGCATTGCATGATGTCCACTGATTTACGTTTGATTTTAATACTCACATTGAGATTGCTTAGCTTGGTAAGGGACAGTATTTCTTTGCTTTGCGCGTTCTACCGAAGCTGAACGTAAAGCATGGGAAAGGTTTAGCCATCTTTTTCTATGCGTTTTATAGAAAGTGGTTTATACCCCAGAGCTGATAACTCTGTCTGCGCCACAGCAGCCGTGATGCAATCGGGGATGTTTTTAACGACGTCATTTACAGTTTTTTTTGAACGCTAACTGGTACCTGAAGTGGTGCACGTTATTGCTTTTGACATGATCTATGGCAGCACGAAAGTCTGCATTTGATTTTGGGTGGCTCTGTAGGAGCTGACTGATTTAGAGGGCTAAGAGAACTAGAGGCTGTGCCAGAAGTAGACGCTTTGACTTTAGTGGCCGGCGGAGTCTTGAACCCTTTGACTTTAGTGGTTGAAGACCCTGAGGACGCTTGACTTAAGGGGCCGGTTGATGGCTAAGTACTAATTGGGCTCACCAAATTCTTCTTTATTTTTTTTTTTTTTTTTAGTAGTACACCAGAGTGAATTCCTCCTCTGCTAGCGGGGCTGTGACATTGCTCTCCTGCAAAGTCTCTATCGCTGTTTTGTTGTTGGATGAGCTGGAGTCGACCGGTTTCTTGGCTGGCCTCTTGAGGGAGGTTTGAGCCGCAATGGCCGGAGACGTGGGGGGCGACTTGGATGCAGCAGCTGGAGAAGATGAATGTTTTGATCTTTGAGACTTTGATGGGAGAGGTCTGTACTGGGGGTTTTGGTAGGTTAAGCTTGGTGGAGTGCTTGGCGACCAGCAATATAGTGGCCGCGTTGGCGGCGGCGATGCTGGACGCTATCTCTTTGCGCAGAGTCGCGAGGGTATCGGTAAAGTCGTACCGGCTCTGCTTGAGGTCGTCATGGAGGATGTCCATCCTTTCGGAGTCTTTTTAAACAATTTTGATGACGGTCTTTTCTAGGCTCCTGAAGTCTTTTGTTTGTTTTTTCACGGCCGCTTCCATCTTTTGAAACTGAATGCATGAGTATGACTCTTACTCTCCGTCAGTTTCTGGGTGAAGGGTTTTTTTGCTGGTGATGGATCCATCCTGAAATAAATCTGGATTAATTTATTAACGAGTTAATTAATTAATACAGTTAGATTAGTATGTTGATGGCTTAATTGGTAATTAAACACAATTTAGACATCCGTAGTCGATTTGTTGGTTGTTGCAATTATAATTGCATTTGGTCCGGGCTTCGGTTTTGCATCAGTCGGTTGCTGATTTGATTTGGTTGCTCTCAGTGTGGACTTGTCGGCTGCTGACAGTCGTCTCTTAAATTTTGGGTAGAAGATAATCTTAAATAGTATCTTATGTACACGGACCGCTAACTAAACGTTTTTTTTTATATTAATGATCGGTTAGTGTTTTCACGGTTTTTGAAGAGTTTTCTTAACATTTTTGAAGACTAACATTGATGATTACAATTTTGTTCGGTATTTATTAGCCAATTTTAAGTTAGAGTTGACTTCAAAGAGCAACATATGTACACGGACCGCCAACTGAACACTTTTTATAGCGACAATTTGTTGGTGTTCTGGTGGTTTTTAAAGGTTTTTGTGTGGAGTTTGCAATAAATCAGAATCTAATCAATGGATTTTAATCAAATTGGCTATCAATCATCTGTAATAAACAGTTGAACAGTAGATGAAGCCAAAAGCTAAAATTATTGATTAAAAATATTTTAAGAACTTATTTTTCAAAATTCTTTTAATAAATCACTAAATTTGCAATAAAATAGAATTTAATTAATCAATTTGAATTAAATTGGCTATCAACAATATTTATTAAACAGTTGAAATGTTGATGAAGCTAAAAGCTCAAAATATTTTAAAAAAATAATTTTTAAATATTAAAATTACAAAATTGGCAATTAACTATGTTTAATAAACAAACTATTTATTGAAAACATTTAAAAAAAAAAGATCACGGATTTATAAAAGTTTTATTTAAATATGAAATAAATGATTACTGATAGGAATTAGAATTAGTTACATAATAATGCTAATAGTACACCCTGTATATACATATTTCTTATGCTACGTTAATAAAGAATGATGATATATTTGATAAAAAAAAATAAACAGTATTAAGCAAATTTACGTACAAGTTTTTGCAAGCTTGATTAATAGCAACTATCAATCATCTCAACCATTCGGACCTAAATGTATAAAAAGTGCGAATTCAAATGCAAGAATTCCTATTGTTTTTGTGTGTCAATAAAGCGCTTTCATGCTCTGGTTTTATTTTATACGAGGGGGTAGAGCGGCGTTTGGCACGTGGTGATTTACGAAAGAGGTTTTTACAAAGAACTTCGTAGTGGTTTCCCAGGTACTTGTACATTTTGTACATTTAGCCCTTGGCTTTTCCACAAAATGCGGACTTTTAGGAAATAATTGTATAACGAGTTCTTTATTTTCTCTTTCAATAATGTAGGGTTTTATTATTTCTGCTTTGTTTTTTATACACAACAACCTTTTTCTTCTGTAGATAATTACTTGACAACAATAAATATATTCTTGCTTATAATAAATAATACTTTCTCCCGAATTTATATATAACCTCGATTGTTTTGTACACTCCATGTGATAATAATTATAATCATCTATAATGATATAGTCGATAAATTTCATATTTTTTATAGCGTATAAAAACAAGGTATAATTTTAATTCAATATCATAAATAATACCAATAAGCGGATATTACAATAATATAAGTTGTTGCGTTGCTACAAGAGACCATATAATCTGAGTTATGTGCATAATCTTTTAAAGGAATTCATACTTTGTATAATCAGTCATATATACGGGGTGTATCAACTATTCATTTTTAACTCTTACCATTTTATTTGAAGAATTGCTTTCATATTACATTCGTCTACACATATTTTAACTGATAATAAATAGTCGGAGATTTATGTGTAATGGAGCTTTTATTTTTTTTTTCGATAGTTACTAAGTCTGAAATGCTTTGAATTTTGACTTTTTATAATTTTCTGAATTTGGTGAATGAAGATATTTTGGTTTTTCAGACCAATATTTTATTTTTGCTGTTTTAAGAACAAAATTTTGCAGTTTTCAATTGTTTTTGGTTGGAATTTGGCACTTTCTAACAATTTTTTGATGTTTCAAGCCCGGATTTTGCTATTTTTAAAAATTTGAGTTTTTGAGTATCTTTTTTAAAAACTGAAAGAAAAATGTCCAAAATAACAGTGTTGGATCACAGAATCAGAGGTCATATTTTGCTCATTTTTAGATTGCTATGGCACTAACAAAATTGTGGCACCAACGCTGACGCCAACATTAGGTCTAACTGTGGGCAGATTATATGTGATTAAGGATGCGCTCACACATTGGAACTAATCACCATATAATCTTGACGTTAAGTGAAAGAAAGGCGCAATGCTACTACATTTTTGCGTAGTTGTGTACGCTGCTTTTATAGATGTATTTGTTGCTAGTGTGTGAGAAGGACAGATAAATCTATAGCAGCGGCATACACTAGTATTCTTTGCGCCTTTTTCAAATATTTTTTTACTCAACGGTTGAGACCAACATTGGGCTTAATTGTGGGCAAAATTGATGTAAACGGACTTTTGTAAAAATATCAGAAATTGAGCTAGTCATGGGTACGTTTTCTGTAGAAACGGACGGTTTGTGAGATTTTTGATGAAGTTTTTGCTGCTACACAAGCGTCCTTTCTGTTTTATTAAAGTTTTTTACTTGCTTTAGTTGTAGTTGTCTCCAACCGTCAGCCATTGGCAAGGTTTGTTGCTAAAGTGGCTGTTGACATATTTAATTGCAGTATTGATTATCTAAAAAAAATACTAATTCAAAGAAGTGTTGATTAATTAAACCATTGATCTTTTGTTAAAATTTTTATTTTATTTTTTTTTTATAAATTGGTTGTTATTATTTTTTAAACTGTTAGGTAATGTATGTAAGTATGTATATATACATAATTTAGTAAATGTATATCACTTTGTCATTACCACTTATATATTTATGTTATTTTTAATTTTAAGGAATTTGTAATTGGGTAATATCCCGTTGATAAATAAATAAATAAATAAATAAATAAATAAATAAATATAGCTAGTAGTTAACTCCGAGTGTTTGCTTAAAGCCAGTTTGGTACTGCTTATCATTTCTTCTACTTGTTATCGAGGTTTGCTGATGTGAGTTGAAGCCAACATTAGGCTTAACTGTGGGCAGAGTACATGTGATTAAGTGTATGAGCCCACAGATTGGAAATTTTTCTAACGAGGGTCCTTAATGGAGTTTTTAGTTGTGAGAGTTTGTGTTGCCATACAGACGTTTTTCTTGTGTTACATTCCTTTACTCGTCAGGATTGTGTCCAACGGAGATTAGATTTGTTGGCTTTTACTTGGTTTGGTCTGTTTTAGAAAAGAAAAAGATTTAATTTTTGGATTTCTTGGGGATGGGCGGTACATTTCAATTGACACTAGGTGGGTTGCTCTAGTTGAAACTAATTGCCCGCCTGCTCACCCACCTGACAATTTATTATTAAAGGATTGGACTAATTTAGTAATAAATAACGTCTTCAGAGAAGAGTAACATCCAATTTTTTGATGACCAACACTTGGGTGGGTAGGCGGGTTACTTCAGTTAAACTTTTGGTCGCTATTAAAGTAAAAAAATTAGTGCCCCGCCTACCCACCCGACTATTTTTTTATCAATGGATTGGAATGGTCATCTTTTTCTTAATCTAGTGATAAATAACATTTGCAGAGAAAAAAAAATTTAATTTCTCGAGTACCAACATTTAGGTGGGTGGGTCTGTCACCTCAGTTGAAACTACTTACTCACAATTATTGATATGAGTTCAGCTTTGGGTGTGTTTTTCAAGCTGCTTCGATCTATTAGTAGTTAACTTTTTGTTGCTATCTCATTTGCTTTCTTACGGCTTGGATGTGAAAGTGCTTGCCTAAGTGCTCTTTTCACGGTTATTATCTCTAGATTATCTTGATCTGTTCTATGGCTTTTTATGTGTCATTTGTTTGCACATTTGATACGGTATACGTTCAAATGTACATCGTTTGAGAATAAGGTGTTGGTTGGTGGGTTGGTTTAAATTCAAAGTTGTTGCTATCCAAGGTTAAAAAGTAATTGAGACTGGAAAGCAGTTGTATTTGCTATTCCGATACACATGTCAGCTATGCCGATACATCATTTTGTCAAACTTTTTTTTTAGGAGGTGTGGTTGGTGCATCACGGCCATGTTTACTGGAAAAGTTGTTGGTTTCCCAAACTAATAAGTAATTGGAATTTGCTTTTTTGTTAAGTGTGATTAGTGCTTGGTGGCCACACCTACGTGTTAACAGGCTATTTGTATTTAGAAGAATTTTGCCTAGTACTGTTGCCACTTTGTCTACTTTTTTTGCGACGTTTTGTGGTGTTCCATGTTTATGTGGTATATTCATTCTTCATTTTTTTTTTCATAATCTTCTTTTAGGGTCTTTTTTCTTTCCAGAATTACCATCTTAGCCGTTTTTTTGGTGTACTATTATGGTAGGGTTGTTGGTATATCTGATTAGTTTTACTGTATCTGGTACTTTTAACACTAGTGATGCTATCTGTAAGCAAGGATTTGCAATGCGGAAGGTCCCACTAGCTCTGACGTTTATTTCAAAACCTGCGAGGGTTATAAAGTGAAGTTACAAAAAATAACAATATTTTGCAAGATGGGGCTCAAAAATTTTACTTTCACAATTAGCGCGTGACGTCACTTGTGGACTTGTTATGTTGGTTTTACCATGCGACGTGCCAAATATAAGTGTATATGGTCTAAGAGATAGACTAATTCTTAAATAACAAACAATTGAGAGTCTAAATGGAAGATTTACATTAGTATACTGTGCAGTTAGTTTGCATTGGTGTACCGCTCCTACCCATTTTATTTAAGTTTTATCTAATTTTGATATTTCCAACAACAATTTTTTGGATAACACACACTTGGTAGGTAGATTATGATAGTTAGCGAATTATTTATATTGGTATAGTTGACCACCCTTCCAAGTGTCTGCAATCAAATATTTGATATTTTTTCAACTACAATTTATAAAGAATTGAAGTCAATTATCATTAGATTAAGTTTAAATATACAGATACAGAGAATTAATTCTAAAATAAAACGATTTAACCACTCGTGGACTACGAAATCGTTTGAAAATAACGCGTGACGTCACTTGTGGGCATATGACGTTGTTATGTTGGTTTCATCATACGATAAGCGAAAAATAGCACACGGCACGTCAATAAGTGTATACCCTTAAAGGGCTATTGGTATTAACATTCTACCAACTGCACTTAAATTGTGTAACATTCTATCGACTGCGCCAAAATTGTGTGCAAGGTTTACAGCATAGTTTTAGTTATTTTAGTGTTTTTTTGTTGCATGTTTTGTAAGCATAGCGTAGGGTTTTACAGAAGGTGCTAAATGAAGTTTTGAAGAATTAGCATTAATAGTCTTTTTAGGTTAATATGCAAAAAATGTAAACTAAAGAGTAACTGCAGAACTTGCCTGCTATGTAATGGTCACTGATGTGTGTGTTTTTTAGCTTTTCTGTCTTGTGCTGTTTGAAATTGGTTTTTTTTCTAATTATTTAATGTAGTCATTGTAAATGTGGTTTTCTATACTTTTTTGTTTATCTTGGACCGGTCTGTCTCCTTGATTTTGAGACATAATTAATATTTTTTACTTACTTATCTACATTTTTAGTAATCTTTTACTTTAGCAAAAGTTTGAATGAGGTTGAAGTTAGCGCAGGAATTTTTTGTATATTGAGAGGAAGAAGTTGGTTTGGCCAACAAGTTGTAGAAATTTTGGATTTTGTGGATTGCAATCAGCAGCACTTTGACTTTGTTATGTACTATTTGAAATTATTATTATCTTTTCTGGTCAATTTCTTATGCACCTTTTTTGTGTTTCTTGGATTAGTTACTTTTCTTCAGACTCCCGTCGTGTATGCATGATCATTTCTATAAATTTTGTTTAATTTTAGATCATATTTAGCGCGTCGACATAAGTGTGCTATTTTTTGCTTAGTGAAGCCAACATAACAATGTTTTATTCCCACAAATGACGTCACACGCTAATTTTGAGCCTAATCTCTACGTAAATTTTACTTAACAAAAACAATAATTTATAAATTTATTATTTATTAATAATAAACAAATGTTTACAAGTCAGGAACATTTTTAATTATAAAACTTTCTGCAACAATAAATGTCAATTAACGTTTATCATTTAAATGACACTTGTTTGTACTACAGGATTTAATGTTTATGTGAAATAAAATAATTTAGCAACGCCATGAGCCAAAATGTGTTTTTATAGACACGATTTACACTAAGTCTCTTGCCCACAACTGACGTCACACGCACTGATTTTTTTTTTTTGGCTTGTGTATAAGTTTATATTATGGTCTAATAAGATTATAATAGTTTATTAGTCGACCCGTATCTGCTAGATTTATACCAGCACCCAATTTTCAATTTGAAAATCTTAATAAATTTCCCAATTTTTTAAAGTTTGATTATAATTCTTTTCTAAATTTATGCTCTGTATAGTACATATGTGTACACTCCTTTATATTATATTTGTATAACTATATGGCTTTTAACATCGATTTTATTTTCTACTATCTGTAATATTAGAACTAACACGATATCATATATCCTAGAGACGCCTTTGATCCATACCCCTTCATTTCAAGATGGAACAAATTCAAGCGTATTTGTAAATACCTACTTTTATTGCCTAATTTAAATCGAAACATGATTTAAAAGTATAATATGCGGCAAAAAATGTAATAAACCAAACTGTAGAAAATAAATTTGAATGTAAATCCACTTAATGGTTTTTCTCTCTTAGTTTTTCCGCAGAAATAAGATTGAAATAAATCATTGTGAGCTGTTTTGGGTGTCAGTGTGTCACTCATAGTCATTCGATTTTATTTAAAATCGACCTGTCTGCAAGGGGCGTTTGCAGTATGACTCTGCCAATTTTCTCCTTGGTCGATCATCCCTGACGATTTACAAAGTGAACAAATAAATTTGGTTTATTGAACATAACAACTCGCTACATGCGTGATTTAAGGTGATAATTGGGTCATTACAATATCATCCCATCGAATATTCAAAAAGTTACAAAAAAAAACAAATTAACATCAACCCCGATCTACTAATTATCCTGTCATCACATTCTCTTATGCACATCAATTTCAACTAAATCGATGAAAAAGCCATTAAAGTGAAATAAAAAAAATACAGGAAGCTATTTTGTTAGTGACGCAATATTTTAAACTTAATTAAAAAATAATTATATGCTTTCAATTTGATAGTAATCTATATTCTGTATTATAAATTTATCTAACTTAAGAACAAAAAACTGGGATTGTTATTATTAATAAAATTGCTATAGATTACTTTACTGATCAATTATGACAGTAACTACTGACTAGTTTCGGTCTTCTGGTAACCCAACTTAGCTCGGCGTGGAGCGCAATAACAAAGCAAAATACAGGGCCGCCAACGGTAACTATTGTGCAGCCATTTTTTTAAATTGTTTTATTTGCATTCTATATACTGGTTTGAAGGAGACATTTTTTAAACCAAAGAAATCAATTAAAAATATTAAATCAAATAAAAGAGATTGTAGGACTACTCTGATATGATTATTAATTAAAACTAATTGCATATGAAAATATTGTATTCAAATAAAATTACAAAGAGTATGAAATCATATTTTATCTCGTAGTTAAAATAAAGATCTGTTTATACCTTTGATCTATTTTTAATGGAAACTAGATAACATAACAAAGGATTAAGATTTTGAGTTGAAAGGGTTGCTCGATACAAAGCTTCTGTTGTTATATTGCAATATAAAATAAAATAAAAATATATTAATAATGATATTACTGTCATTATTAATTGATTATTATTCGGTTGAAATATTTAATTGATTTGCCATCGGCGAACATAAAATTGAAACGAAATTGTTATGTCTGTATATGTAGTTATGTACATCCCTTCTGGCATGTTCGTGTTAATTATACAAATGTTAAAAAAAATTTAACCTTATTTTTTCTTTGTTTTAGGTAAGCTTTTTGTTTGATGATACATGAATGTGAGTATTTTATTTAGATTAATTTTTGAAAAAATGTTATAATTACCAACGAGGCCTTGTACTATGTAATTTTAGTTAAATGGACACTAATTGTATGACCTTAATTAGTATATGCCACATTTTTTTTAATGTACTTGTTGGTATATTTTAACTTTTTTAAAGCACGCAACTACAAACAAAATAAAGTATATGAGAAAAATAAAATTGCGGCCGCGCGCATTGGAATAGCATCTTTAGAGTGCTTATTAATACATCCGCAACCGAAATAAAGTATATGAGAAACGGCGTTTATTGATTTCTTTAAACTTATTTGACTTTGTTGTAGTTAGAAAGCTTATGCGGTATCTAATAGACTACTTTCCACACGTTGCTGAGCATTTTACAGCCTAAAGTACGTCACCGCGACTGTAGTTTATATGCTTTACATGCTAATAATTTCGAAACACAAAATTGCAAACAAAATAAAGTATATGAAAAAGTAAGGTTTCCACGTGCTTTGGAATAGCTTTTTTAATGTGCTTGTTGGTATATGTTAACTTTTTTAAACCGCGCAACTACAAACATAATAAAGTATATGAGTAAATTAAAATTGCGGACGCGCGCATTGGAGTAGCATTTTTAAGGTGTTTGTTGATACATATTAACATTTCCGAGGCACGCAACCGAAATAAAGTATTTGAGAAACGGCGTTGATTGATTTCTTTAAACTTATTTTGCTTTGTTGTGGTTGGAAAGCTTATGCGGTATCTACTAAACTACTTTTATCACGTTGCTGAGCATTTTACAACCTATATTACGTCACCGCGACTCTAGATTATATGCTTTACATGCTAATAATTCTGAAGCACTAAATTGCAAACAAAATAAAGTATATGAAAAAGTAAGGTTTTTACGTGCTTTGGAGTAGCATTTTTAATTTACTTGTTGGTATATGTTAATTTTTTTAAAGCGTTTAACTACAAACAATATAAAGTATATGAGTAAAATAAAATTGCGGCCGCGCGCATTGGATTAGCATCTTTAGAGTGCTTATTGATACATATTAACATTTCCGAGGCACGCAACCGAAATAAAGTATTTGAGAAAAGGCGTTTATTGGTTTGTTTTAAACTTATTTGGCTTTGTTGTGGTTGGAAAGCTTATGCGGTATCTACTAGACTACTTTTCACACGTTGCTGAACATTTTACAACCTAAAGTACGTCATTGCGACTCTAGTTTATATGCTTTACATGCTAATAATTTTGAAGCACTAAACTGCAAACAAAATAAAGTATATGAAAAAATAAGGATTTCACGTGCTTTGGAGTAGCATTTTTAATTTACTTGTTAGTATATGTTAACCTTTTTAAAGCGAGCAACTAGAAACAAAATAGTATAAAGTATATGAGAAAAAAAAATTGCGGCCGCGTGCATTGGAATAGCATTTTTAAGATGTTTGTTGATACATATTAACACTTCCGAGGCACGCAACCAAAATAAAGTATATGAGATACAGCGTTTATTGGTTTCTTTAAACTTATTTGGCTTTGTTGTGGTTGGAAAACTTATGCGGTATCTACTAGACTAGTTTCCACACGTTGCTGAGCATTTTACAATCCGCGACTTTAGATTATATGCTTTATGAAAATTATCAAAATTAGGCATAAATTTTGGGCACAAAAAGCACATTTTAAAGCTAAAAATTACACAGCAAATTTGTATCTATTATAAAAATTGCTTGAAAATAACGTTTACTACCTTAAAATATTGCAAAAAAATACATTTTTAACATAAAATTAACCAACTAGTTTATAACGTAAAACATGCGCAAAAAACAGATGACAGATGACAGATGAGAAATTTGCATTTATATCATAAAATCACATAATATTTACTAAAATTGGCACAGAAAACCTATTTTTGCATACACTTTACTTTGAAAACTTTAAGTAATGCACAGAGAGCACAAAATTTGCTTAAAAATTACGCTTTAATTTAATTTAATTTTACTTGACGAAAAAGTTTGACGAACATTTTTATCGGCAATTTTGGGGTATAATTTTGACGCTCGTCGATTTTGATGAAAATTATATTTCTGACTAATTTTGGTACCAGAAACACAAATCTGGTATTTAAAAATCTGGAAAAAAAATTTTTTTTTTCGAATTTTTTTTTTGTCATTTTTAAAAATTTATATAAAAGGTTGTGAGCAAAATTTCAAACATTTGATATTACGTTTGGTTAACATACTTTTTTCTTTCGAATGAGACTATCCGCAGCTCTCTACGTTAAACTCCTGGGCACTATTCTTTGGCGCAAATCAGTTTTTAGCCAAAAATTGCGTTTTTTCAAATTTTGACGAACCGCCACTGGTTTGTTTTTACAGATTTCAAAAAAAATTAAGAAAACAAATTTTTAGTAGGTTTTTCTTATGAGACGCACTATATTTTTTTCCGAGGCCGGGTTAACCAGTAGCACACTCTCAGAAAATGGTAAAACACCGATTTTGGCACGCTACTGCTTAAAAACCTTAATTAAAGGCATTAATTGAAGTGTATTTATTTTTTACGTAAAATGAAAATTGGGAGTAGATGATCAGGGCCCCAATTCGCCTTTTTTAAAAAATGGAATTTTTGACTTTGAATTAAAAAAATTTTGTGGCGCCACTGAACAAAAAAATTGGGGGTCAGATATAAGAAAGAGGTTATCAGGAGGATTTTTTTTGGTTTATATCCCACAATGCTCGGATTACATTTACTCGGCATAAAATTTGCTTAAAAAACTTTAAAATTGTACAAACATTATATTTATAACGCAAATGTAGCATTGAAAACTTCTTTCTAGCATGAAATTTGCTAAAATATTACATGACACACGACACAAGACACATGACACACGACACACGACACACGACACACGACACATGACACACGACATGACACATGACACACGACATGACACATGACACACGACACATGACGCACGACACAAGACACAAGACACAAGACACAAGACACAAGACACAAGACACAAGACACACGACACACGACACACGACACACGACACACGACACACGACACACGACACACGACACACGACACACGACACATGACACACGACACATGACACACGACATGACACATGACACACGACATGACACATGACACACGACACATGACGCACGACACAAGACACAAGACACAAGACACACGACACACGACACACGACACACGACACAAGACACATGACACACGACACACGACACACGACACATGACACACGACATGACACATGACACACGACATGACACATGACACACGACACATGACGCACGACACAAGACACAAGACACAAGACACAAGACACAAGACACAAGACACACGACACACGACACACGACACACGACACACGACACACGACACACGACGTGACACGTGACACATGACACATGACACAGCATGAAATTCATTAATTAAAATAAGCGCAGAAAACTTTTATACATTTATAATGTAAACATTGTCAGAAAACTAATTTTTAGTATATATTTTGGTATAGTTGGCACATATAATTACTTTATAATATTTAAATTGCTTTAAAAACCTTAAAATTGCATAGAATTTGTTCAAAAATCAAGTTTACCATAAAAAATTTATAATAATTTACGCAGAAACCCTATTTATAGCATAAAATTTGGATTAAAAATCTCAAAATTGCACAAAAATTACACAATTTGATTTTTTCTTCAGTTTTTAAAATTTAATGCTAACTGAATAAACCGTAAATATTTTCTTGAAGAGGTTGGGGCAAAAATATTTTTACTTTGTATCAGGCATGCATTTGTATTGGATTTTTTTTTTAGACGAGTTTGCACCTTTGCCGACGCGGTGAAGCTAACATGATCGATGTGTGTGACGTCAGTTGTGGATGACTACTTGTATAAAAACACATTTTTACTCACTTAATCTACCAAAGTGTCAACAAATCTTGTACTTATTCCTCATAAATATTGAATTTTGTGATACAAACATGTGTTTGATAATTAACAATTATAAAGAAAATTTGCTTTTAGCTGTTAATATTTATTATCGCAAAAAATTTATAATTTGTTTTATAGTTTTTGAATTATATTAAAAGATAAAATTAAAATATAATAAATATTTTATTGTATTCATTGATGTTTACTAAAAATTGTAAAATTAATTTAACTCATAGAGCATATTCACAATTAGCGCGTGACGTCAGTTGTGGACATTGTTATGTTGGCTTCACTATGCAACAAGCGGAAAATAGCACACGGCGCCTCTATAAATGTATATGGTCTAAGGTTTGCACATTCATGCAAATGAGTTTTTTTGTGAATTGCAGTGACACATGGAAGAACACCAGCGGCGTCCGCAAAGCGTGAAAATTAAAAATCAATCCTTTTTTAGTTTTTTGTATATAATTTTCAGTACTTTTAACAGTTACCGTTAATTTATTTAAAAACATTTTTAATTTTTGTGGCCGAAAGTAAGGTTAGGGATTCGCGCCGATGAAGAAGTTTAGTTTTTCGAAAAAAAATTTTTTTTTGAAAAAACACTTTTTGCGTAAAATTTGCTTGTAATCACAAAAATTAAGTTTTTTTGGTGGTTTTAGATGAATTTGTGTAATAAATATGCTATTATTGATGATTTTTATGAAATAAATAGACATTTGTGTGTATATTAGCAATTTTCTTTGCAATTTTGACGTATTTCTAGAGAAGATAAAAATCAGATTATTTTTCTATGTATTATTAAATTTTTGTGCGTATTCTGTGCGATTTATGCGAAATGTTTGAAGAATTTCTTGCAATAAATGGTTTTTTGAGCGATTTTTGATAAATTGTGTACAACAATTAAGTTTCCTCTGATTTTACATTAATTTTGTGTAATAAATGAATTTTTGTTGCAATTTTTGATGATTTTTATGAAATAAATAGGTGTTTGAGTGTTTTTTATGCAATAAATGCATTTTCCTTGCAATATTGGCTTTTTCTGCGCGATTTTTTTTACAAATAATGCTTCAAACATGAAAAAAAATTTTTTTTTTAATTTTGTTAATTTGTTTTTGTTCAAATACGCATTACATTCTAAAAGAAAGGATACTGAAATTAATTCCACTAAACAACTATTAAACTAAAGCAGATAAACTAGTGTAAACATATCATACTAAATATCTAGAATTAATCATTATTATTACTTTGCTTGTGAAAATTATTAACTAAAATCTCCTACACCAATTCGTATTATCACTTCGAGGATCCAGTTTAATATCATATTGAGTCCGTCGTGGCACAGGAGCCGGCCGTGCGCATGGAGTGAAAGCATCAGATCGAACCTGAAGTACTCAATCGACGGTGTAATATGTATTATTCTGTTTTAATGCCACTACCTTGAACTTGTTCCGTGATAGCGAACACCCTCAATAACGCAATAGTTGTGGTTATAATATTTAATTATTCATATTATATTATGAATGACATAGCATGTCAAAAAGTTTCTTATAAGAGTAGAGAATCCTTAATTCAATAGAAAAAGAAACTGGAGTGGAGTTTTTTATTGCAACTTGTTTTGGTTATTTGCCATCATCGGATTAAAAGTCATCAAACATTTATAATTTACAAAAAATAATCAAAAATTAATACAATAATGAATTCATAGCTCGGTAGATAACATTAATAATTCTCATGGTACTTTAGTAAATTTTAGATCAACAATAATTGAAATAGCTAGATTTTAAATAGAATTTAGTTAAGAAAGTGTATTTTCAGATACATTAAAAGGTTTTATATAGATGCAAAGCAACCCAAAACCTATTTGCATTTGTTGAAACATATGTATTTACAATTTTTTCGATTTCTTGATGCTCTATTTCTGAATCCATGCGGAAATTGGTTGTAATTTTATTATACCTATTACTCTAAATAAAATGGCAATTTCCTTGAAACCTATACCTTCATAATGAAACTGATTTAATGTCCTTATTGTTACCAGAATAAAATTGAAATAATTGAATCGATCGCTCATGATTTATTTGTTAATAAAACCATCGATTAGATAAAATTGAAATAAGGGTATATTGAATCAGGTAGACGATACTCATTGTTCGTGACCATATTTATCAATAAAATACTAAATAGTGCAAAACGATAAATTATTATTGTTTAGAAGTATTATTGAATTTAGAACGATTATTTCATTCGATTTGCTTATTACAATCATTTATGGACAATTTGATCTTTTTATGCTTCAATGCAATGAAAATAATAACTACTACAATAGAACAAATAAAATTTTATCATAATAATGGCTTAAAACATGTAAATTTAATATCTTGTTAGTGTACTTTTGACCCTGATAAATTTATTCTCGAAATAAATTCTTATCAAAGCTAGAAAGTACAGATGTTTATCAAGGTGAGATTATATTACCAAAAAAAAATGCATGGTACTTCGTCGCAACTATCAGTTCCCTAGTGCGTTGCTTTGTATTGCCGTGTGTTCTCATTAATTAATTAATTTGATTGGGTTAATGTGATTGGAAATTAATGAATTTTTGTACAGTGATAATATGTGGTGTGGACTATTACATGTGTTAATTTCAAGCTGAAATATGTTGATGGTATGGATGAATTCGCAATGGATTTTATTGCTTCTATTGAAAGGTAAAATTAATAGCAGTGTAAGGTTAATCAAATCTTTGATGATTTTATATTGTATAAATATTGTTGCATGTATTGTACAGTTACTATAACATTATATTGAACTAGTCAATTTATTCTATCTATGAAGATTGTTTTAATTTCTAACCAACGGTTATGTTTGCAGCAAATTTTATTAAATATTCTTGTTAATATTACTTAAAATCATTTTATTTAGGATAATCTAATGTTTTAATTAATTTATAAATCAATTATTATAAATTGTACTTGACGATGATTTTTTATTATTTTGGGGTACATTTACTAGAAAATTTGGTTAAGTCTAAACATAGTCTGAGGAGATTGTAACATGATTTGGTACTGATTTTTCATTCACTTTCATAAATGATGCAATAGCTTTTTTTACAATATTCCTTAATGTTAATCAGCCGAATCGGCACGTTTATGTGACTTACTCATTTTAGATTTTATAGTTTTCTAATTGCAATATTTTACGTTTATTTATTTAATAGCTTTTTCATGATACCATAAATGAATTTTGTTTGTGATGCTATGTCAAGTAGTATGACGTTGATTTTTTATCCATTTAGAGCAACCATGTCATTACTATTAATATTAAAACAGTTCCTCTACAAAATCTTGTACATACGTCTCCTAGTTTATTTCTAATTTTCTATATCCATACAGTTAGATTTTTTAGTTCAGTAATAGTTTAGGCCATGCCAAAATGGTTAATTCTTTGTGTAATACCCTACAGACTGCGCCAAAATAAATAATGCTGCATGTTTTTAATTATTTTAAATTGTTTTTTCTTTCATGTCGTGATTAACTTTTGTTGCAATTTGCATGACACATTTAGAGCTAAATGATGCGCCAAAATTGTGCACAAAACTGCTTATTTTTAGTTATTCTTTGTGTAACATCTTATCGACTGCGCCAAAATAAATAGTGTAGAAAGCTGCATGTTTTTATTTATTTTAAATTGTTTATTCTGTCATGTCATGATTAATTACGTTGCATTAAAGGTCAAACGAAACATTGTGTTTTAACATTGTTAGTAAGGTGCTACCGACTGCGCCAAAATGGTATTTTTAGTTGTTCTAAATTGTTTATTTTTTGTGTAACATTCTACCGACTGCGCTAAAATAATTTTTTTAAGGGCCAAATAAAACTTTGTTAGTAATGTTCTACCAATTGTACCAAAACTGTTTAACTTCCTACCAACTGCGCCAAAATGGTGTACATTTTTTAAAACATTTATTCTTGCATATTGTGCTTGTTTCTTATTTATTAAGTTTAAAAGATAATTTATCTATATAATTCGACGTTCTGGTTGCGCAAAATCAAATTTATTAAAATAGTTATCAATTACGGGTTCTAGGCGCCATCTGTGCGGATGGAGGTTGAACTTCACTTTCAATCCACTTGCTGGACGATAGGTGAACTAAAATTTGTCCACCTATCAGACGTTAGTTGATCTATCGAGTTCCAGTACTCTGTAGGAAAGAGTTCTGCAAAGAGACCTTGAAAAACTGTTCTTGTAATTTGAGAAAAACAAATAAAACTGTAAAAAATTTGGATCGTTTAATTCTGTTTTTCCGCGCCACCAGTTTGGAAGACCGGAGGACCTAGAACCCGTTATTGCTAACTACTATTAAAATGTTTATATTAATTTTGGAGTTATTAGAATGAAATTTAATATTCTAACATAACAACATATTGTTCATTAATGTTTACTAAAAATAAAATGAAACGATTTAATTACTTCTAGTACATATGTTCACAATTAACGCGTGACGTCACTTGTGGGCATAGAACGTTGTTATGTTGGTTTCACTATGCGACGTGTAAGTGTACATAGACTACTTCTTAAATAACAAAGTGTTAGTGATAAAAAAATAATGTTTGATTTAATTTTGATATTTTTGCAACTACAATTTATAAAGAATTAAAATAAGTTGTAATTAAATTAATAGCAACGAGACAGACAACTATTTCTTGGGTAACACACACTTGGATAGGTAGATTATGATAGTTGGCGAATTATTTATATTGGTGTAGCCGACCACCCATTCAAGTGTCTGCAATCAAATATTTGATGTTTCTTCAACTACAATTTATAAAGAATTGAAGTCAGTTATCATTAAATTAAGTTTGAATATACAGATACAGAGAATTAATTCTAAAATGAAACGATTTAATCACTTGTGGACTACGAAATCGTTTGCTATTAACGCGTGACGTCACTTGTGGGCATGTAACGTTGTTATGTTGGTTTCACTATGCGATAAGCGAAAAATAACACACACCGCATTATTAAGTGTATATATTTTAAATTCTTAAGTAACAAACACTTGGGAGTGTGATTGGAGCATTTAGATTACTTGCTCGCTTACCCATGTCTTGTGATAAAAAAATTGGATGTTTTATTTACTTTTGATGTTCTTTATGATAGAAAGCGGGTAGATTAAATTGGTGTATTCCGTCTACTCTCACAAGGGTAATTGGTATTAACATTCTACCAACTGCGCTCAATCTGTGTAACATCCTACCGACTGCGCCAAAATTGTGTGCAAGATTTACATCATATTTTTAGTTATTTTATCGTTTGTTGTTGCATGTTTTGCAAGCATAGCGCAGGGTTTTACAGAAGGTGCTGAATAAGGTTTTGAAGAATTAGCATTAATAGTTTTTTTAGGTTGATATGCTAAAAATCTAAACTAACAAAGTAACTGCAGAACTCGGGTAAGACGGTGGTTTGCTATGTAATGGTCACTGATGTGTGTTTTTTTTTTTTAGCTTTTCTGTCTTGTGCTATTTGAAATTGGCTCTTTTTTCTTTAATTATTTAATGTAGTCATTGTAAATGTGGCTTTTCTATATTTTTTTTACCAGTGAGTCTCCTTGATATTTTTTTACTTACTTATCTACATTTTTAGTAATCTTTTAGTTTAGCAAAAGTTTGAGTGGGGCTGAGGTTAGCGCAAGAAATTTTAGTTGTATATTGAGAGAGAGAGATGTTAGGCCAACAAGTTGTTGAAGTTTTGGATTTTGTAGATTGCAATTAGCACTTTGACTTTTTTATGTACTATTTGAAATCATTTTTTTTTTCTAGTCAATTTCTTATTCAGTTTTTCTAAACTTTTTTGTTTTTATTGGATTATTTGGTCAAGTTGAATTTTAAGACTTTATTGCATCATAAAACAAAAACGAATCAATGAATTTGGTTTAAACTAGGGTTAACCAAGTTTTAATTAATTTTTAATAAGTTGGCAGTATTGGAAATTTATTTTACTTTCTGGAACTTTTTTTGATTTTTGAAACATTTTAGATTTTTGTTACTGAATTGCCTCAAAAACAAGAGCAAATCAACAAACTTGGTTTAAACTAAGTTCAAACAAGCTTCAATTACTTTTTAATTGGTTGGCAGTATTGGAATTATTTTTTACTTACTGGGGCTTATTTTTAATTTTTGGAAAATTTTAGATTTTGATATTTGTGAATTTTTTAACTGAATTTTGAATAAAACTTAAACAAATTTATAAACTTGGTTTAAACTAGGTTCAATTAAGCTTCAGTTAGAGTTTAAAAAGTTGTTAGTCTTGGAAATTTATTTTACTTATTGGGACTTATTTTTTTCATATTTGTATATATTTTATTTTAAATTTATCAAATCAATGAATTTGGTTGAAACTAGGTTCAAATAAACTTCAATTAGTTCTTAATAGGTTGACAGTATTGAAAATTTATTTACTTGCTGGGTGGGACTTATTTTTTTGATTTTTGGAAAATTTGATGTTTGTGCGTGATGCTACCGAATTTTCACAAAAACGAATCAATTAAGTTTAAACTAAGTTCAAACAAGTTTCAATTATAAGTTAGCAGTACTTATTTTTTTATTTTTGTAAAACTTTAAATTAAGGTATTTGTGCATTTTGTTATTGAAAACAAAAATAAATTTGGTTCAAACTAAAATCAAGCAAGCTCTAGTTAGTGCTTAATAGGATGGCAATATTGGAAATTTATTTTATTTACTGAGACTTATTTTTTTTATTTTTGGAAAATTTTAGATTTTGATATAATTTATACATTTTTTACTATACTGCGATTAAAACAAAAAGGAATAAGTGAATTTAGTTTAAACTAAGTTCAAGCAAGCTTAAACAGGTCTTTAATAGGTTGGCGGTATTAGAGATTTATTTTATTTACGGTGGACTTAGTTTTTTGTTTTTTAGAAAATTTTCAGTTTTTTTGATATTTGTGAATTTTATTACCAAATTTTTAATAAAACAAAAATTAATAAAACAATTTGGTTTAAACTAAGTTCAAGTAAGCTTTAGTTAGAGTTTAATAGGTTGTTTGTATTGTAAATTATTTTATTTACTTGGACTTTTGTTACTGAATTGCCACAAAAAATTCAACAAATTTGGTTTAAACTGAGTTCAAACAAGTTTCAATTAGTTCAATAACAGGTTGGCACTATTGGAAATTTGTTTTACTTACTGGGACTTTATTTTTAGATTTTTGGAAAACTTCAGGTTAGATATTTGTGAATTTTATTACTGAATTGCTAATAAAACAAAAACGAATAATTGATTTAATTAATTTTTGATAAGTTGGCAATATTGAAAATTTATTTTATTTATTGTAAATTATTTTGTCAATTTTTAGATTTTGATATTTTTGTGAATGTTGTTACTGAATTACTCTAAAATCGAATTAACTTATTTGGTTTAAACTAAGTTCAAACAAGTTTCAATTAGTCTTTAATAAGTTGGCAGTTATTGAAAGTTTGTTTTACTACTTTAGACATAATTTTTGGATTTTTGAAAAATGTTAGGTTTTAATATTTCTGCGTTTTAATACTGAATTGCCACTAAAACAAAAAAAAACGAATTAATGAATTCGGTTTAAAGTAGGTTCAAACAAGCTTAAATTTAATAGGTTTAGAGATTTATTTACTTAATATTTTTGGTTTTAAAAAATTTTAGATTTTGGTATTTGTGATTTTTAATACACAACAAAAACAACAAAATTTAGTTTAAACTATGTTTAAGTAAGGTTTAGTTTGAGTTTAATAGGTTGTTAGTATTGGATTATTTTATTTAATTTTTGGATTTTAATATTTTTGAATTTTTTTAGTGAATTGCCACAGAAAACAAAATTGAACTGAGGTTTGTTGTTGTTGTGGTTTAAACTAAGTTCAAACAATTTTAATCAGTCCTTAGTAGGTTGACAGTATTGGGAATTTAGTTTTACTGACTGGTGGGACAAATTTTAATATTTAAATTACCGAATTGTCAAGTTTAAACTAGGTTCAAACAAGCTAGCATTGGTCTTGGTTGTCAGTATTGGAAATTTAATTTACTTATTGAGACTTATTTTTTTGATTTTTTTGATAATTTCAGGTTCTGATATTTGTGAATTTTGTTGCTATAAAAACAAAAACGAATTAATAGTTTGGTTTAAACTAAGTTTAAACAAGCTTCAGTTAATCCTTAATAGGTTGGTAGTTTTGGATATTTATTTTACTTATTGGGAATGATTTTTGGAAAATTTTTGGTTTTGATGTTTGTGCATTATGTTACTGAATTGCCACAAAAACGAATCAATGAGTTTGGTTTAAACTAAGTTCAAACAAGCTTCAGTCAGTCTTTAATAGGTTGGCTATCGCTAGTTATTGTAAGATTAACTGCAGAACGTAAGCTCATGTTGCTATTCAAGCATAATTGATGTAATAAATATGTTAACTTATCTGGGGGGAGCAATTGTTCTTGCGGACGCTTATGATGGAGCTTATTCTATTCTGAAAGAGACACAAAATGGGAAATTAGTTTGTTACTATTAAATTTAAATGTTATGAAACAATTTGTCAATTTTAATATTATCGTTGAGAATGTGAAATTGCAATTAATTTAATACAATAGCAGTAAAATTAAAATTAAATATATATTTCCTTTAGTTAATCTAACATTAATACAAACATTAGCTTAAAAGCCTACAATTTCTTTATTACATCTCAACATATTTGATTTAAATCTGCTGCGTCATACTAACTCGAATATTACCACATTAATTTCGTAACATCCTGTATTAAATCAGCAATTTCATTAGTTCAAATGAAGCTAATTATAGTACTCTATATTATTAAGATAAAATGACATTCGGTTGATTAAATTAGCTTTAGTGGAAATTATCACTGCTACTAAACATTATTAGTATGATGCGTTGTCAAATTGAGTAAACTTTACTTATTACCGACAGTAATCTACATCGCCTGTTCATCCATTGAAACTTCCATAATGCGTGCAACTAATCCGATACGCCTTATTTCAACGAAAAAAAAATGACTTTCCCATTTTTTCGTCTTGCATCGCGTGGTGAGAAGAAACGATTATTGCTATTAAAACCTCGTTTTAGTAACATAATTTATCGACCCCAAACTGGCAACAACCCCAATTATCCGTATGTCCTTTCGTTTCACTTATTTTTTTCGATGATTCATAAAATGTAGAGTTCAATCCGCTTTGTGTAGACAGGTAAAGGAAACCATTAATTATAATTATAAATAAATTATCTTAGATTTTTTTATTTAACAATTGTTGGTTCCGTGAATTATTAATTAAACAAAGTAATTATTTATAATAACTGTGTTGACATGCAACATAAATGTTGCTTATGGTAATTCATTTCACATTTCCATTAATTAATTAGTTGCTCGTCAATTATATTAACAAGTGTGAAATGGTAATTTCATACCATATTCTATAATAAATTGTGATGTATTGTTTGTTAACAAGTCAATTAATTTATTGTTGATTGAGTTATTTTTTGATTTATTATCATTTTGCGCTCTAAATTATATTGCAGTTACACTTTTATTGTAAATATTTAAAAAAGTATTTAATAAAATGCTATCAGATAGTTTTATGGATTCATAACTACATTAAAAAAATGTTAATATTGAATTATTTAATAAACCGATAGGGACAAGGTCGTATCAATCGTCCCAAACGTCAGTAGTTACTATGTTACAAGAGGAGAGGTGATTCAATCTCTTAATTATCAAAAAATTGGAAGTTTTATTTTTTTGCAAGCATTATATGTTTTTTTGTCCAAGAAGTAGAAAGAGGTGATATTCAATATTTTGATGACCAACACTTGAATGGGTGGGTCTGCCCAAAATTTTTCAAGAAATTAGAAATTTTTTGTTTTGCATTTTAGCGAATAGTTTTAACGTTTTTCTTTTTTGCAAATATTAGAAGTTCCTTAATCAGAGGAAAAGGAAGTTATATCCAATCTCTTGATGACCAACAATTGGGCGGGTCAGTAGGCTTACTCTAAATTATGATTACCGTCAAGTATTTTAAACTGGAGTGCTTGCCCAAAAGTTTTTTTTTAAGAAATTGGAAGTTTTTTTCTTTTGCAAGCATTAGAAGAGTAAGGGATGATGAATTCAATTTTTTTATGACCAACATTTGTATGGGTGGGTAGGCCATTTCAGATCATGTTGATCATTAAGTAGTTTGAACTGGAGTGCTCATCCACTTGCTCAAACTTTAATATTAATTAATTGGAAGATTTTTTTTTTGCAAGCGTTAGAAGTCTAGTTGTCTAAGAAGGAAAAGTTGATGTCTAATCTTTTGATCACCAACACTTGGGTGGGTGGTTGAAGCACCTCAGATCATGGTTATTAATGAGTAGTTTGAACTATAGTGCTCACCCATTTTCCCGAGGGTTAGTTATTAAAAAAGTTTTTTCTTTCTGCAAGTGTTAGAAGTCTCTTAGTCAGAGGAGGTGATGATGATATCAAATTATTTTTTTATGACCAACACTTGGGCGTGTGGGTTTGTCACTCCAAATTATGATTACCATTAAATGGTTTGAACTGAAGTGCCCCTTCCTCTTCCTGCCCAAAAGTTTGTTTTTTTTTATTGTAAGATTTAGAAGTCTTTTTGAACAAAAAGAAGAAGGTGATATCTATCTTTTGATGACTAACACTTGGGTGGGTGGATTATTCCAGATCATGATTACCAGCGAGTAGTTTGAACTGTAGTGCTCATCTACTCACCCGAGTATTTTTTATCAAAGAATTAAAAGTTTTTCTTATCTGCAAGTGTGCAAGAAGTTTGTTAGTCAAAGGAGGAGGAAGCTATACCTAATTTGTTGATGACCAACTTTAGGGTGGGTGGGTAGGTCACCTCAGATTATGATTATCATTAATTAGTTTAAACCAGACTGCTCACATGTCCGCCCAAAAATTTGTTATAAAGTAGTATCTTTTGTCCAAAAAGGAAAAGGTGATATCCAATCTTTTGATGACCAACACTTTAGTGAGTGAGTGGATTACTTCAGATTATGATTACTAGCTAGTAGTTTAAACTAGAGTGCCCACCTACTCGTCCTAGTGTTTGCTATCAAAGAATTAGAAATTTCTACTTTCTGTAAGTGTTAAAAGTTTTTTAGCCAAAGGAGGGGAAAGTTATATCTTATCTCTTGACGACCAACACTTAGGGGTGGATCACTCGAGATTATGATTATTATCAAATAGTTTGAACTAGAGTGCCCACCCACTTCCCAAAAATTTGTTATCAAAAAATTTGAAGTTTTTCTTCTTTGCAAGCATTAAAAGTTTCTTTGTCCAAGAAGAAAAAAGTGATAACCAATATTTTGATGACTAATACTTGGGTGGATCAGTGGGTTTTTTAGATTATGATTACCAGCGAGTAGTTTGAACTGCCGTGCACTCCTGCCTGCTTGAGTGTTGGTTATCAAACAATTGAAAGTTTTTTTTCTGCAAGTGTTAAGAAGTTTCTTACTTAGAAGAAGTAAAGGTGTTATTTAATCTGTTGATGACCAACACTTAGGTGGATGGGTTTTAAGTTTTAATTGTTATCAAGTAATAGTAAAGCCTAGTAGTCCAATAAATTTTTTTTTTTTTGCAAGCATTAGAAGTCTCTGTGTTAGAGGAAGGGATGGTGAATCTAATCTTTTGATGACTATGAACATTTGGGTGGTTAGGTGGGCCATTTTAGTCACACTTTGCAATTGGTTTTTCTATTTTTACATTCAATTTTTGGTTCCTTTTTGCATTCCAAAATTTGTATGTAAAACAACAATTGGTTTAGATTTTTTGTTTTTCTTGTTTTTTAGTTTAGATTTGTGAGCAGTTACAGTTTTTTCTTTAATTTTAATTATTGCAGCTATTTCCAACTTTGGATTCTGAGTTTACAGTTTTTGGAACATTTTTTTATTAAAGAATTGGTAACTTTTTTTCTTTGCAAGTATTAGAAGTTTCTTAATCAGACAAAGAAGAACTTATATACAATTTCTTGATGTTCAACACTTAAGCCGGGTGGTTGAGTCGATTTAGGTTATGATTATTATTAAATAGTTTGAACTAACGTACTCAACCACCCGCCCGAGCGTTTGTTATTAAAGAATTGGAAGTTTCTCCTCTCTGCAAGTGTTAGAAGTTTCTTAATTAATGGGAGGAGGAAGTTATCTAATATTTTGATTACCAACATTTGGGCGGGCGGGTGGGTCATTTTAGATTGTGTTTACTATAAAGTAGATTGAACTGGAGTGTCCATCCGCCCAAAAATTTGTTATTATGTAATTGGAAGTTTCTCTTTTTTGCAAGCGTTAAAAGTTTCTTTGTCTAATAAGGAGGAGGTAATATCCAAATTTTTAATGACCAACACCTGCATGGGTAGTTTGAGTACTTTAGATAATGATTACCACTTGTTCGAGTGTTTTTTGTCAAAGAAAAGTTTTTCCTCTTTTGCAAGTGTTAGAAGTTTCTTAGTTAGAGGCGTAGGAGTTGATATCTAATCTTTTGATGAGCAACATTTGGGCGGGTGGGTGGTTTACTCCAGATTACGATTATCTTTGAGTAGTTTGAACTGGAGTGCCTACCTATCTACCTGAGTGTTTGTTATCAAAGAATTAGAAAAAAAAATTTAAGTGTTTCTTCTGTTTCTTAGTCAGAGAAGGAAATAATATCAAATTTTTTGAGGTCACTCTACATTATGATTATCATTGAGTAGTTTAAACTAGAGTGCCTACCTACTTGCCTTAAAATTTGTTATCAAGAAATTAGTTTCTTTTTTTGCATGCTCTGGAAGTCTTTTTTCTCTAGCTTCTTGGGCTAGTTGATATCCAATCTATTAATGATTAACACTTAGGTGGGTGTGTGGATTACTTCAGATGATGAGTAGTTTGAACAGTAGTGAATCAAAGAATTTGTTTTTTTTCTTTGCAAGAGTTAGAAGTTCTTTAAGTAGGCGGAGGTGGAGGTGATATCTAATTTTTTTATGACCAACACTTGGGCGGGTGGGCGGGTCACTCCAGATTATGACTACCATGAGTAGTTTGAAATGGAGTGCACACTCACCCACCTAACAGTTTGTCTTCTTTGCAAGCTTTAAAAGTTTCTATGTTAAAGGAAGGGATAATGAATCTAATCTTTTGATGGCTTACAGTTGGATGGGTGGCTGGGCTTTTTCAGATCATAATAACCCGCTAGTAGTTTAAACTGTAATATCTACAAACCCGCACGAAGGTTTGTTATCAAAGAATTGGACATTTTTTGTATCTGCAAATGGTTGAAGTTTATTAGTCAGAGGAGGAGGAAGTAATATCTAATCTGTTGATGACCAACAGTTGGGCGGGCGGGTGGGTCTTTTTATATTATAATTATCTTTGAGTAGTTTGATTTGGACCTATCTGCCCAAGAGTTTTTCTTATTTGCAAGCGTTAGAAGTCTTTATGTTAGAGGAGGAGATGGTGAATCCAATTCTTTGATGACCAACATTTGGTTACTGACTGCTTAAGCTACACATAAGCCAAATATCATAGGTAGCAAAGAATAGACCAAAATTAGTAGCAAATTAGTTTCCATTAGCTCCACTCATACATCCAACAGTTCTGAATTTTAAGTGTAGACTATTGTTTTTCATTGCAAGCGTTTGAACTTTCTATGTTAGAGGTGGGGATGGTGAATTCAATTTTTTGATGATCAACATTTAGTGGGTGTGTTACTCCAAATTATGATTGTTATCGAGTGGAGTGCTCAACTTTTAGATTATTTACACTTATAGATACACCTTTTGCCAACGCAAAGCCAACATGCATGGCGCGTGTGACGTCAGTTGTGGGCAAAATAGCTCACATAACAAAGAGATTTGTGTTTTTGTTTAGTAATATTTAACTATGTACTAGCAGGTAGCGCGTGACGTCATTTGTGGGCATAAAACATTGTTATCTTGGCTTCACTATGCAACGAGCAGAAAATAGCACACGGCGCGTTTATAAATGTATATGTAATCAGAAGAGGGGATGATGAATCCAATCTCTTAATGACCAACAGTTGAGTGAGTGGCCCGCACTCTAATTTATGATTACCAAATATGAACCAATAATCGGATTTTTTTTAACTAAACCCAGGTAGTTAATTTCTTACTATTATGGACTTTTTGTTGTATGCATTTAAAGATGTATTAGTGTAAGCCTTAAAATATTCTTAAATTTACAAATGTTTTGAAAATTAGGTGTAAAAGTTTTTTTTGTTATTAAACCCCCTAGATACGGCCCTGTGCAGAGATCTTGAACGGAACTCTTTGTTTCAAAACTAGACACAATGCGTGTTATATGAGTTGGCAGCGTTTATCAAAAGAATTAAACAGTTTTTACGCTCTTTAAAATGTTCCCAGGCTCAATCGTTACATTACCTTTTTGCGCTGATCCTAGCTAGCATGGTATCTTTGCTTACAAACATTAAAAACATAAAATATTTTAATTTTTAATCATTTTATTCCACTATAATGAAGTTTGTTGGAAGTAAATTTTGTAGAATATTTAGAAAATAAGTTTTGGTATCGGAAGAATAATTTTTGAAGTCTAAAAAAGATGCACAACTGAATGTTGTTCCGTTTTACAACTTTGCTTAACCAAAGTACGTTTATACTTTATAATTTGAAGAAACGTTATTTTGTTTATAGTACATTGTAAATCATAAACTTATTTGTGAATTGATTTCTTGAATTGGTAGGATGCGTCAGTACAACTATGTTTATTGAAACTAGTAGCATAGTTCAAATATGTTTGTTCTTTACATTATTAATATATTTACATTGTGTATGATGTTATAGAGCAGCGATGTATTTAACGCAAACATATAGCTCGTATTGACTCGGAATTTATAGCGTATGGGGAACAATTCGAACCCACAATACCGAACACACGAAATAACTGAAAACTAAAATTACAGAGCATTGATATCGATTGTCAATATAAAACGAATTGTTATAGTTGTTTGATATATTGTAGATACTTGAAATTAATTCATTCTTGCAATTTTTGTTGTTGTAATGTAATGTAATTTAATTAATTAATTAAAATAATGCACGGAACGTAGATTTGATTTAGTTTATAATTCCATCATCAATCAAGTTGAATTAAAATAATACGAATATGAATCAAAGGAAGGAAATTGAATAGTTTATATTATTACAAATGCGGTTGTTAATTAATGTATGCGGTTGAAATCGTAAAATTATCTAGGATTCATCCAGCTGCTACAGTCCAATATAATGGACAGAGAGAACATTAATTCCAAGGTACAGTCAGATGCAAACAGTACAAGTACGGTGATAGTTTATTGTAAAACTAGATCATATATAGTTTATGGCGGCTGTGAGATCGCTGTCAGGTCGTCGGAGGTTAAAAAGGGCCCGCTGAGTTCAAGACAACACTTTATTATCCTACCTATTCGTCCCGCTGTTCAACAATCAAGTACTATGCATTTCCTTAATACAAATAGTTATAAGATGATAGGCGAATTAATATATTTAAATCACCACTAAATTAATAAAAAAAATATGTTGTGTGCGAGCTGAACAATTCATTTAAAAAAAATCAAAGGACTTACCACCCATTGGGATGCCTCTAGGGCAGTGCTGGCGAACCTTATTATTATACAAGCATGTCAAAGCACATCCTGTAATTCTTTGCGTGTCGCATTATTTACAAATCAAGTTCTATATAAGAAAATGTCATTTTATTTGATATTAAAATAATATTTTCTCGTATTCTTACGGATCACATTTGATCAAAGATATTTCCTTTAAAAAATAGTTCAGCAATTTTGATATTCATGATATGGATGTAAACAAGCTGGAATGAAAAAGCCAGAAACAAACAAACATCGATGTATGTGGACTTATCGCAGCTTTGAATGAAGGTTGAACCTTTTAATTGATTATGTGTGGCGTAATTATAATGTGTCCTCACGCTTTATAAATTCTATAGGGTTCACTTTATACATGTTGTTACCGGTGAAATAGATTAGGAAGGGTCAATCAATATTGGAATATTATTTCAGTAGTCTGTTGGATCAAATTTATTGTGATTGATAGTTATGTTTCATTTAATTTGTCACTTTGCAATTGATAGTGTTATGGTACGCATCAATTCAGGGTCGGATTCAATTTTCCAAGGATGGTTTCAAAAATTGCGCGGAGGTTTAGCAAGACTTAATTAAATTATTAGTTAAATTTAAGAAAATTGTCAGTATTTTCATATTTATAAGATTTTTATTTATTAAGAATTAATATAGGCAATTAAAATAGTTTTGCAAATATTATCACAATCTACTAGAGGTTATTCAAACTCTTGATAACTCTTAAAAGACTTAAAAGATGATTTTTTTTAAGTTTTAATGATACTTTGAATGCTAGTACAAGCTACTAAGAGTTTTGCAAATTTTAAGTAGTTCTTAGATCACAATCTTTTAAAGGTCTTCCAAACTCTTAACAGCTCTCAAACTTTAAAGTCAAAAAAGACTTTAAATGCTAGTTAACGCCACTAAAAAACTTTTAAGATAGTCTTAAATGACTTTGGGAGAATTAGAAAGAATGAATTGCTTACAGATTTTGAGAGCTACTATATGCTACTAAAAGATTTAAACAAATTTTAAGTTGTTGTTAGGTTACAATCTTTTAGCGAATATATAATCTCTAAACGGCTCTTAAAAGACTTAAAGTAAAAAAAGCTTTGTATAGTACTAAAAGATACTTACAATAAACTTTTAAAACTAGTATACGCTACTAAGACACTTTTAAAAACTTTCTAAACTTTTAACTGCTCTCAAAAGACATAAAGTAAAAAAAAACTTTGAATAGTTTTAAAAAATACTCACAGTAAACATTAAAAGCTAGTATAAACTATTAAGAAACTTATAGCTAGTCTGAGAAGACTTTGGGAGAGTTAGAAAGAATGAAATAGATTTTGAGAGTTACTATTAGCTACTATTAGATCACAATCTTCTAGATGTCATCCAAACTTTTAACAGCTTTTAAAGGTCTTAAAAGACCAATTATGTTTTTATCTTATGTTATAAATGGGTTTTCCGATTTTTAAGCTTGAAATTGTTTGTCTAATTTTGATGTTTTTTTAGCAAAGGTTTTATGATTAAAACATAATTTTTGAGCGAATTTTATCTTGGGAGTGAGCGATTTTTAAGTTGTTAGTGTTATTTCTGTGCAATTTTGAGGTTTTATTAGTAAATTTTATGTTATAATTGTGTTTTTTGCGCTAGTTTTGATAAATTCATTGTTAAATAAGATTTTTGAGCGGTTTTTATGCTAGAAATGAGCTTTTTTTGCGCAGTTTTTTTGGGTGATTTTTATATTATAAGTGCTCTCTCTGTGTAATAAATAAGGTATCTGTACCAATTTTGTTTAATTTTACATAATAAACAATGATTTTTGAGCGATTTTTATGTTTAAAATGGGTTTTCTGTTCAAATTTTGATAATTTTTAAAGACCAAACATAGTTTTTGAGCGAATTTTATGTTGGAATTGAGCGATTTTTATGTTTTTGGTGTTTATTTGTGTCATTTTGAAGTTTTTTATGCAAATTTTATACTATAATTGGGTTTTCTTGGCTAGTTTTATGATTGTTGATATTTATTGGGTTTTCTACGTTAGTTCTGATAAATTCATGTCTTAAGTAGAATTTTTGAGCGATTTTTAGCTATAAATGAGTTTTCTACATGGTTTTTTTGTACAGTTTTGAAATTTTTAAGAAGTTTTTATACTACAAATGGGTTTTGGGAGAGAGTTTTGATGAGTTTTATGTGGTAAACGTAGTTTTTGAGCGATCTTAATGCCAAAAATTGGTTTTATGGGCAATTTTCATATTGTAAATGGTTTTTTGTGCAATAAATAAGCTTTTTTTACAAAATTTTGCCAATTTTACATAATACGTTATTATTTTTGGACGATTTTTATGTTTGAAATAGGTTTTTGTCTCAAATTTCAATAATTTTTAAATGTCAAACAAAGTTTTTGAGCGAATTTTATGTTGGAATAGAGCAATTTTTATGTTGTTGATGTTTTTTAAGCAAGTTTTTTAATCTATAATTGGGTTTTCTGCACTAATTTTGATTAGTTCAAGTATTTTAATAGGATTTTGCGCGATTTTATGCAAAAAAACTAGTTTTTTGCGAAATTTTTATGTTATAAATAGTTTTGCGTACAATTTTGGGGTTTTATGAGCAAACAGGTGACAGTTTTGATTAGTTTTATGCGGTAAACGGGATTTTTGAGCAAATTTTTATGTTTAAAATTGATTTTATGGACAATTTTTATGTTGTATATGCTCTATTTGTGCAATAAATGATGTTTTTGTGCAAATTTGGTTCAATTTTAAATGATAAACGCAATTTTTATGTTTAAAATAGTGTTTCTGCTCAAATTTTAATAACTTTAAAACGGCAAATGTAATTTTTGAGCAATTTTTATGTTTTTGATTGTAATTTTGAAGCTTTTTGTGCAAATTTTTTACAATAATTGGTTTTTTTTTGCTATTATATGATATATTTATGTGGTAAATTGGATTTTGAGCGATTTTTGTGAATGAAATGGGTTTTATGAGCGATTTTTACAGTATAAATGCTCTTTCTGTGCAATAAATGAGGCTTTTGTACCAATTTTGTTTAATTTTACGTAATAAACAGGATTTTTAGGAGATTTATATGGGTTTTCTGCTCTAATTTTGATAATTTTCAAATTGCAAACATAATTTTTGAGCGATTTTTATGTTGAAATTGAGCGATTTTTTTGTTGTTACTGTTTTTTGTGCAGTTTTCAGACTTTCTACGTATATTTTATGCTATAATTGGATTTTTTGTGCTAGTTTTGATAATTTTTTGTGTTTAAAAAAGAGTTTTGAGCGATTTTTTTGTTAGAAATGAGTTTTCTACGCAATTTGGATGTTATAAATGATTTTTGGGAACAGTTTTTTGGTTTTCTAAGCAATTATTGTGTTACAAATGGGTTTTTTGCTACAATTTTGATTAATTTTATGTGATAAACGTAATTTTTTAGCGAGTTTTATGCTTAAATTCATTTTATGGGCGATTTTATGCTACAGTTGGTCTTTTTGTGCTAAAAATGAGGTTTTTGTGCAAATTATGTTAAATTTTACGTGATTTTTGTGCAATTTTTATGTTTAAAATGGTTTTCTGCTTAAATTTTGATCATTTTTAAACTCCAAACATAATTTACGGGCAAATTTTATGTTGGAATTAAGCGATTTTTATGTTTCTTGTGCAATTTTGAGGTTTTTTATATATATTTTATGCTATGATTGTGTTTTCTGTGCTAGTTTTAATCAATTCTTGTGCTAAATAGCATTTTTGGGCAATTTTTCTGCTAGAAATAAGTTTTCTGCTCAATTTTCTTGTTATAAATGATTTGTGAGTACAATTTTGAGACATTGTAAACAATTGTTATGCTACAAATGGGTTTTCAGCAACAAATTTGATTATTTTTGAGCGATTTTAATGCTTGAAACGGGTTTTATGGACGATTTATATGTTATAAATTCTTTTTTGTGTGCAATATATGAGGTATTTGTGCAAGTTTTGTTCAATTTCACGTGATTAACGTGATTTTTGAGCGATTTTTATGTTTAAAATGAGTTTTCTGATCATTTTCAAATTTTATGATCAGTTTTTATATAATTTTTATGTTTTAGATGATTTTTTTGTCTAGTTCTGAGATTTTTAAGCAAACATTATGCTTCAAATGGCTTTTCTGCAATAGTTTTGATTAATTTTATGTGGTTAACATGCTTTTTGAGCGATTTTTATGCTTAAAATATGTTTTATGGGAAATTATCATAATGTAAATGCTCTTTTTGTTTAATAAGTAAGCTTTTTGTACAATATTTTGCTAATTTTATCATTTTTGGGCAATTTTTATGTTTTAAATTGTCAAATTTAAAAAAAATTTAAATGAACATAATTTTTGAGCGAATTTTATGTTGGAATAGAGCGATTTTTATGTTGTTGGTGTTTCTTTGTGCAATTTTGAGATTTTCTAAGCAAATTTTATGCTATAGTTTGGTTTTCAGCTCCAGTTTTGCTAGATTTGTGTGGTAAACAGGGGTTTTGAGCAATGTTTATGCTAGAAATGTGTTTTCTGCCCAATTTTTATGTTATAATTTTATTCTGCGAACAATTTTAAGGTTTTTTAAGCAATTGTTTATGCTGCAAATGGGTTTTTGGCGATAGTTTGAATAATTTAATTTAATGTAGTAGATTTTTGAGCGATTTTTATCTTGAAATAAAGCGATTTTTTTGTTGTTTGTATTTTTGCACACTTTTGAGGTTTTTCTAAGCAAGTTTTATTTTAAAATTGGGTTTTTTGCGCTAGTTTTGAGGTTTTTTGAGCAATTTTTATGCTACAATTGGCTTCTCGGCAACAGTTTTGATTAATTTTATGCGGTAAACGTGATTTTTGAGCGAATTTTAAGGTTGAAATAGGTATTATGGGAGATTTTTATATTATAAATGCTTTTATTGTGCAATAAATGAGGGCTTTTGTGCAAATTTTGTTATATTTTACGTGATAAACGTGATTTTTGGGCAATTTAATGTTAAAATAAGGTTTTTGCGGATTGTTGAGCGATTTTTATGCTACAAATGAGTTTACTGTGCAATATTATGTGATAAACTTAATTTTTGAGCAATTTTTATGCTTGAATTGGATTTTATAGGCGATTTTCATGCTTTTTTAGTGCAATAAATGAGGGTTTTTGTGCAAATTTTGTTATATTTTACGTGATAAACGTTATTTTTGGGCTATTTAATGTTTAAAATAGGGTTTCTGCGGATTTTGAGCGATTTTCATGCTAGAAATGAGTTTTTTGCGCAATTTTTATGTTATAAATGATTTTTGCGTACAATTTTGAGTTTTTTACGACAATTTTGATCAACTTTATGTGGTAAACTTAATTTTTGAGCGATTTTTATGCTTGAAATGGGTTTTATGGGCGATTTTTAAGGTTAAAATGGGTTTTGTGGGAGATTTTTATATTAGTAATGCTTTTTTGTGCAATAAATAAGGGTTTTTGTGCAAATTTTGTTATAATTTACGTGATTAACGTGATTTTTGGGAAATTTTAATGTTTATAATGGTTTTTTTTTTTTATCTTTATGCGGTTTTTATGCTAGAAATGAGTTTTCTGCGTATTTTTTATGTTATAAAATAACATTTTATAAAATTTTGATTAATTTTATTTGATAAACTTACGTTTTGAGCGATTTTTATGCTTGAAATGGATTTTATGGGCGATTTTAATATAAAACATGTTTTTCTGTGTAATAAATGAGGTTTTTGTGTCAATTTTGTCTTGTCTCTTGTTTAAGTAAACCAAACTTTAAAACTCTTGCTGGTTATTATAAAACTTTACAAAATTATAAACTGGCTACAAGAAAATTTTTTCTCAAAACTGGGAGACTAAGAGGACAAACAGTAGCGTCTTATGCTACCATTCGTCTAACCCAGCAACAGCAACGTTTATACTCTAACGAGTTGGACCGATTTGATGAAAAATATAGTTACATTGAGGACCAACTAATTTATTATGTGAAATTTGAACCATTTATGCAAATTTTATAAACACAAATGAATTATTGAAAGATTGTTTAAATTTTGTTTCATTATGCAATCGACTGCGCCATTTCGGTGCATTTGATATTAAATCTTACATATTTTAATTGTATAATAATACGAAACAGTAAAATTGATACCAGCATCTAGAATACTATGTCAATTCTTGATAACTTGAAAAATCCACGGGCTATAAATGCAGTTTTATCTTAGTTTAGCATATCAAGCAGTTAGTACTGAAGGTTGGAAAAGGTTCACAATAATTGTAGATAAATTAGAAAACAGGATTTGTTGTTTGCGAGCTTATATGACGCCTTTTAATTTGTCACTAAGCAAAGAATATTTAAAAATAGAAATAGTCAGGAAATAAATAGTAATGTATTGAGTGTTAACGGTTAAAAAAACTCAGCAGGTTAAAGATTCATCATTCATATAACGTATTCATATCATACACAATGCGTATACGGGTTTCTTCCACGGGATGCACTTGGTAATGCTATGGACTTTCTATGGCCGTTTTATGGTAATTTCCATTTCGTCCCTCCACCCGCTCAGCGAAACAAAAGCCACAAGACGAATGTATAGCGCGCGGTTGAGAAATACGCTTAATTCCGGCGTGCCGTTGCGTAACGTGATCTCTTATTGGCCTATAATTGATATATGGAACCTACTTAATCCCGTTCCTTCGGTCTACAATGTAAACGAAATTGGAGGTAATCGAAACGTATTTAAAATGCTAATACGACAGCAATTAAAGTACAACAGGACATGCGGTTTTATTGACAGCTAGATATTTTTAATTGAATTAACATTAATTACTATTAAAATAAACCAACTACAATGGTTTTACTACATCGAATTTGGAATCAATATATATGTACAATTGTCCCCATCTATAGCATTTCAATCAAGCGAATTCCTCGTCATTAACTTTGATCAGAGCAATGTAAACTGTTTGTAATTTTGGGATCGGAAATTTCGATCATTTTTTCGCTTGTGTTGTTGCAAGCATTTTTAATTGAAAACTGCATATAATCGAATGAATCACTTTTCAATATATTTTTTATTATTTTAACGTTGTTTTCACATATTTATATTAACTAAATTAATTAAATTATAACATATTAGCCGTCAATTATTAATAGCAAAATTTGCAATTGTTATTACTAGAATTAGAAATAATTTGATGGAAATAGGGATCAAGAAACTTGTTTATTCCTTATCGCGCATCAATTTATTTTTCTCACATATACCATTGTTAAATATCTTTTAATCTGTTCGTTTTTATTTACATATTTTACTTTGTTTAAATGAGCAATTAAATAATATTTACCCTTAATCTGCACAGCAAGGATGAGAGTCAATAGATAATGTACGCTAACAATTTTTATTCATGAAATTTAATGCGGAATAAATGTCGAGCTAGTATAATCATTTGCAGGATCAAAAAGCTGTCTAAAAAATATTTCCTCATATAGATTCAATGTTTGTCCTAGCACTAAACCATGCTAACGGTATCTTCATTACAGCCTTTACCAAAAAACCGAATACTTCCGAGTTCATCCGATGTTCTTAAAGTCTATTTAAGTACTTTCGCATATTTCTGGGGTCTTTGCAAACCTTTTTAAAGATTTTTAAGCAAATGTTTTTGTGCTTTAAGTTTCAAGTCTTCTTGCTACAATAATTACAAAAGTTTGAGAAGCCTTAGACTAAACAATCTAAGAAAATGAGCATTATTGTTTAAAAAAGCAATTTGACATTCTTACTGCATTAGTAAGTTTATAGAAGATTGATTGCCCTATTTTTTAGCACTAAATAAATCATTTTTTAAAGAATATTTTTTATTTATTACTAAATTTAAATTAGGTCATTGTAGCTGTTGTTTTATGTTTATTATACTGAAGCGTCAGATTTCTCACTTATGCTCAAGATGTTATATATATTTTAAATAAACGAAACCAATATCCTAATTAGTATTTTAACAGATGTTATAAATATAAAAAAAATTGAAAATTGACGAAAAGTTGTAGTAATCAATTTTGGCTTGATTTTTTTTCCGCTTGAAGTTGCTTAATGGACTTTTTCCAGGTTGGATTTTAATTGACTGGCATCCCATCACATAGTTATTTATTTCGTTAAGAAAATCGCGTGATTTGTATGTAATTAAAATAAAATTAGCGAGGGAAGAGGAATAATTAAATTCCAAACGTCTAGACAAATGACTTCATTCTGCTTTTCTTTGTCTTGGAAGGAGCGCTCATGTGTATCGTGTGCACTGTTTCCTCACCTCGCACGTTTATTAAAGGCTTGTTATAATTTAAATAGTGAGGTTTTCTCATGACAAACCGGAAATCGTTACTGATTGTTAGGTATACTAACAATAAATAGCAGCTCTATATACATATGATTATTGATCCGCTGTCTATACTATGCCCGGGATGAGGTATTCGCCACTTTATTTAATTAAAGCAAGCGTACTTCAAGTGATGTGCATTTATTACCACTCTAATTTGCAATAATATTATTTCAATTTTGTTTTCATTATTTTAAATTATAACTTTTTAATTACCTCAAATGAATATTATATTTGAAACAATTTTTTTCATTAGTTTCAAAAGCAATAATTTATTTATTCAATTAATTAAGGCTACTTAAGTACTAACAATTGTAATCATTTAAAATTAACATTAAAAATATTTAATAATTGTGATTTTTCATTTATACAATTAATCTATGTAAGATTTAAAATAAAACACACTGAAATGGCGCAGTCGATTGCAAAAAAAATTATTATCAATGGTTAAATGGTTCAAATTCAGTCTGTATGAAGAAAAAAGTTCTACAAATTATAACTATTTTTAAAACTAATTAGGCATACATATGCAGATTAAAGATATAGTTTATAAAATCAAAACAGCGCAGTCGGTTGTTAAAAAATATAAAATGTTGAAGAACTTTTTATATTGAAGATATAAATTTGTTTAACCTTATAGTTCATGGTAGGTTTTAAATTTTTCAGTTTGTGTAAGTGCATGACTAGGACCGGTTTTTTGTGACCGATACCTTGTGCTTAGACAAATTGTTTTTTCAATTTTTTTTGTTCACATTTTTTTTTCTAAGCCTATGAAAGGACTAACCTAACCTACAAATTGTTGCGTACTATATAATAGTTGTGTCACGGTACGCATTGTTCATTTGCATGTTTTTTTATCAAAATTTAAAGTTGAGTCTCGGTATGCACTTAACGAAAAATGTTGTTTTGTGCATCAAGTGTCACGGTATGTGTAGTTAGTTTATTTATGCCATTTTATATGCTTTTTCTTGAGTTACTGTTAACTTACGGTATAAATGGTCCATTTTCTATCTTTTGCTTTTGATTGACAGTTGTGTCACGGATTTTGTCATTAATTTTTTAACATTTACTGTTTGGCCACGGTTAGCACTTAATTTAAAATACTTTTTATCTGTTCAAACGTAATATTTTCAATGTTTTTTTAAGGTTAAAAATGAGTTGCGGTTATTTAATTTATCATCTAATTGTAGTTTTGCAATTGACAGTTGTGTCACGGTATGCACTTAATATTTTTTTGACTAAATGTCATGTTTTTTTGAATTACAGTTAAGTTACGGTTTAGATAGTTTATTTTCTATCCTTTGCTTTTTATTGACAGTTGTGTCATGGATCTTGTCATTAATTTGTTAACAACTGTTTGGTCACGGTAAGCACTTAATTTAAAATACTTTTTATCTATTCAAACGTAATGTTTTTAATGTTTTTTAAGATTAAAAATAAGTTACGGTCACTTAAATTTTTTATGTAATTGTAGTTTTGCAATTGACAGTTGTGTCACGGTATGCACTTTACCTATTTTTGACTTAATGTCAAAAATAGGTTAATAACAATTTAGTATTTTTTTATTAACAGATATGGCACACTGTATTTAACCTAAAAAAGAGGTTATGCTTTAAGATTGATAATTATGTCACGGTATTTGTAAATTATTGATGGGTCACGGTAAACACTAAGTTTAAAATATTTTTTAACTGTATATGATTGATAGATGTGTTAAGATATGCATAATACCTACAATTTGTAGTTATTTTTTTAATTTTTTAGTTATTGTTAAGTCCCGGTAGGTTAGTTGTGTCACGGTACGAAGATATTAAATATTTTTTTACAATTTATTTGCCTTTTTTGATTGAAATTGTAACTTACCTTAATAAAATTGCATTTAATTATAATTTACAATTAAAAGTTGTGTCACGGTATGCACCTAACCTATTTTTTACATTTAATTTAGTATTTTGCGATTTACAGATATGTCACACTGTATTTAACTTGAAAAAAAAATGTTGTGTTAAATAATTTTTTTACATTTGTTTTGATTGAAAATTACGTAAAAATGCAATTAAAAATTTGCGTCACGGTACAGACTTTTGTGCCACGGTATGCAGCTGTGTCACGGTATGCACTTAACTTATTTTTGACTAAATGTCAAAAATAAGTTAATAATAATCTAGTATTTTTTTATTAACAGATATGTCACACTGTATTTAACCTAAAAAAAAATTTGCTTTAAGATTGATAATTAAGTCACGGTATTTGTAAGTTGGGTCACGGTAAGCACTAAATTTAATATATTTTTTAACTGTATACGATGTGTTAATATACATATTACTTACAAATGTTGTAGGTATTTTTTTTAATTTGTTATTTACTGTTAAGTCCCGGTAGGCTAGTTGTGTCACGGTACGAAGATATTAAATATTTTATACAATTTATTTGCTTTTTTTGATTTAAAGTGAGTTATGGTTATCTTAATAAAATGCATTTTATTATAATTACAATTGAAAGTTGTGTCACGGTATGCATCTAATTTATTTTTTACATTTAATCTAGTGTTTTGCGATTGACAGATATGTCACACCGTATTTAACTTAAAAAAGATTTAATGTTGTGTCAAACAATTTTTTTTAACATTTTACTTTAAAAAAAGCAATTAACAATTTGCGTCACTGCACAGATTTTTGTGTCACGGTATGCATCGGTAAATTTTGCATTTTGTTTGTTGTTTTGTGATTTATAATGGCGTCACGGTATGCATATGTTCTACAAATTGTTGCATATACATATATGATACATGTATGTTAGTTGTGACACGGTATGTATTTGGTTGTTTTTTTTTAATGTTATTTTACTAATTAAAGGCGAGTCACGGTATGCACTTTAGGTAAAATTGTTGACAATGGTTTTAAGATACAAATTTTATTTTGTTACTTTGCCATTTACAGTTAAGTCACAGTAAGATAGTTGTGTCACGGTACAGATATAGTTTAACAATATTCTGAAAATATTTTGTTGCTCAAAACTTTTTTATTTTGCAAAACCGTTTTGCACTGTCAAATTTTTGCATTTAATTTGTTGTTTTGCAATTTATATTAGTCACAGTATGCATTTGTTTTTTATCTATTATTTTACAACTTAAAGTTGTGTCACGGTATGCATCTATTGTAAAAATGTGACACATATTTATCATTTAGTGTAGCTATCAACTGTCACGGTGTGTATTGTAAATTTGTTTTGCAATTTACAGGTGTGTCACGGTATAGAAAGTTTATTTTTTTGTTGAAAATTAAGTCACGTATTTTTGCAATTTACTTAGGTTAGGTCACGGTAAACATAAATTTAAAATGCGCAATTTTTAGATGTGTCATAATATGCATCTAACCCACTAAAATTGTATTAACTGTCACTTTTGCCATTTACAGTTGAGTCACGGTAATGATAATCTGCTTTTTTCCGATTGAAATGAGTTACGATAATTTACACAATTGCATCTATTTGTGATTTTTGTGTAACGGTATGAATTGTAAAGGTTTTGCAGTTGTGTCACGGTATGCACCTATCCTCGTTTTTACTTTAAATCTAGAGTTCTGCGATTTATTGGTGACACTACGTTTAACTTTAAAAATGTTTTAATGTTATGCTTAATTAGTTTTTGGCATTTTATCTTAATTGTGTCACGGTATTTACGGTATTTGCAATTTACTGTTGGGTCACGGTAAACGCTTAATTTAAAATACTTTTTAACTGTTCATATGATTGAAATGTGTGTTAAGATATGCATTTTACGTACACATGTTGTATTCATTCTTTTAGTTTTGCTTGTTACAGTTAAATTACGGTACAAACACAATTGAGTCACGATACGGACATGGTTAAAACATTTTTTGATCATTTATTTGTTGTTATTAAATTGGTAACGAGTCACGATAGCTCAAAAAATTGCTTCTAATTAGAATTTTGTGGTTGACACTTGTGTCACGGTATGCACCTAACCTAGTATTTTTTTATTGATTGATATGTTACACTATATTCAAATTAAAATACTAATGTTGTGCTCAAATAGTTTTTTTAGCCATTTATCTTTATTTAAGATTGATTGTGTCACGGTATTTGCGGTATATGCAATTTACTATTATATTACGCTAAACATTTAATTCAAAATGTTTATCTTACAATTAAGTCACGGTACAAAAGTTGTGTTACGGTATAGACATGGTTAAACATTTTTTGACAATTTATTTGCTTTTTTTGATTGAAAATGAGTTACGATAACCTTAAAAAATGCATTTAATTGTAATTTTGTAAAAGATGAATTGTAATAATTTTGCTTGTTTCTTTGAGTCACGGTATACATTTAATCTACAAATTGTTGCATATACATATATGATATATGTTAGTTGTGTTACGGTATGCATTTGCTTGTTTTTATATGTTGTATTACAATTGTCTAACGGTACGAATTGTAAAGTTTTTGCAGTTGTGTTACGGCATACACCTAACCTAGTTTTTACATTAAATGAAACTACGTTTAACGTTAAAAATGTTTTAATGTTGTGCTTATATGTAGTTTTTTTGGCGTTTTATTTTTGCTTTAAGATTGATGATTGTGTCACGGTATTTACGGTATTTGCAAAGGTACAATAATTGTGTCACGGTCATGTTTAAATCTGCTTCTGTTTGATTGAAATGAGTTACAATAACCTTAAAAAATGCATCTAATTTGAGTTACGGTATGAATCTAATTTGAGTCACGGTATGCATCTAATCTACAAATTGTTGCATATACATATATGATAAATGTTAGCTGTGTCACGGTATACATTTGATTGTTTTTTATATGTTACAAATTAGAGTTGAGTCACGTAATTTTTTTGTTATTTTATTTGTTGCTTTTTTTGACAATTGTGTCACGGATCTGGTCATTAATTTGTTCACATTTACTGTTGGGTCACGGTAAACACTTAATTTAAAACACGTGATTGATATATGTGTCACAATATGCATCTTACCTACAAATGTAGTTTTTTTTTACTATGCGAGTTACATTTGAATCACGGTACGGTAGTTGTGTCACGGTACGGTAGTTGTGTTACGATATGGTATTTGTGTCACGGTACGGACATGGTTTTTATTTTTGCTTTAATATTGATAATAATGTTACGGTATTTGCAGTTTTGTCACGGTAAACACTTGACAATTGATATGCATCTAACATCTAACCTACAAATTTTGTATTTATCTGTCATTTTGCTATTTACATTTAAATCACGGTACGATAGTTGTGTGTAAAAGATTAGATGTTTGATTGGTTACTATTAATGTAATTTGGCGATTGACAGTTGTGTCACGGTATGCACCTAACTTATTTATCTAGAGTTTACCTTAAAAAATGTTTTAATGTTGAAAGAATTTTATTTTTGCTTTAAGATTAACAATTGTTTCATAGTACTCACGTACAGAAAATGCAATTGACAATTTGCGTCACGGCACACACACAACCTTAACATCTGAAAAATGCATCTAATTTGCTGTTTTGTGGCTGATAGTTGTGTCACGGTGCAAATATGTTTCAAATTTTAATGACAATTTGAAATGTTTGATTCAATTTTAATTTATTGTTATTGTTAATTTCTGAATTGACAGTTATCAATAAATACACGGAAATAGCGCAGTCGATTGTTAAAACATTGTAATTAAGATAGAAAATAGAATATCTTATATTTGAGTAAGTAAATATATTTTATGAAGTTCGCACAAATTGCGCAAGATTTATCTAAATAGATTTTCCTTTTATGCTAATATTCTAAATTGAAATATTATATAATAACACCAATATTTATTACCATAAAGATCATCCCACTATACATAAATCTACATAATAATTAGTATCATAATATCCATAAATCTACATTATATACTAAGCAAACTTTGTAAAGAAAAAAATAATACTATTGCAGCTTATTTTGTTTTAAATACATTTTTATAAAAAAGCACTTCCCCATCTCATTGTAAATTCATTCTTGTTCATTTACAAAAAATCTTCATGTAACCCACTTTCGCGACATGCCCTTTAATTTGTTTTGCCCCGTCTCGGTCAGTTCATTTTGTATGGTTCTTTCTCTCATCGTAAGATCGTTATCTATAAGTATTTCCGTCCCTTTTAGAATTCTTCATAATTTTTGTTTATCTTCCAAGAGTGGAGGGTACTTCACAAATACCCCTCACGTCCGACTTCTGTATTTATGATGCATATATGTCATTGCAATGTTTATGCATTTTTGCAATTTGTCTACTACACATTTTTCATTTATTTCAATCTTTGTATAAAGTATGGTATTGATATGATCAATGTATGCAGAAAACAAAAAATGTTTTAATTAAAATTATACATATGTAATATTTAAAACTTAAATAGCGCAGTCGGTAATCAAATCAAAATTATATAGGAAATTTTATAGTTCCCCAACAACAGATTATATTGCACAATATGTACCGACTCTATCTAAATATACTTGTAAATTTATTTCTGACTAAAATATGTGATGCAGTCAATAAAGCTGCATATGATACAATAAAAATGATATCTATACACTATGAAGTTATACGATGTCTGGATACATCCATGTATACGTTATATTGCGTTGCAGAACGAAAATAACTTACCTTTGATATTAAAAAGTAATCAATAACTTAAATTAATATTAGAAGATATGAACATTACAAATGTAATTCAAATGCAACAAGTACATTAAAACAAAATCTCATTGACGTTAAATATTGAAATTATATTCCGTTTTGTTTCGGCTTAAATTTCATTAAATAAGTTTGAATGAATTGTATTTGAAATATAATGCGGAATTGATTAAATGTAGATGTAATTATGTTACAGAGATTGGATTGAAATGGATTGCTTTTTTAATACATTTTCTTAAATTAATTAAATTCACATGACTATTTTGTTTCCTCATTGGTAAAACTTTTTGTAAATAACTTTCTATATAAAGTTGAAATTCATCAAACATGCTTTGTGTGTGAAGCAAATAAAGTATATTAAAAACCCCCGTGCTCGGTTAAAATTGCAAACGAATTTCATATAAAACAAAACTTAAAATGCCAATTGTTTGATTGTTTGATCTTTAGTTAAAGTCAGTCTAAAATAACCAAATGTTACATGTTAACTGTCAAAGTATAACCAATGAAATATGTGAATGTCAATTTTGCAGTTTTTAACCGATTTTAGCTGGATTTGGTTTTTTTTTTAAATATTTTAATAATTCATGACAGAATTTGACCGTTTTTGGCCGGTTTTTGATTCTAATTGAAATGTTTTTAATGTTTTATGGCCGGATTTAGCTATTTTTACTTTTTATGATAATTTATTTCTTTTTTGACAGTTAATGACTAAACTTTAGTGCTTTTTGGTTTTATTTTTATACTTTTTGGCCGTATTTTATTATTTTTGATAATTTATGAAATGAATTCTGCAAAAAAAAAACAGATTATGATTTTTTTTTACATTTTATTAAAATTTAGAACAACATTTTTGATGTTTTATAGCTAGATTTTGCTATTTTTATAATTTTATGAAAATTTGGAATTTTTTTACGATTTGTGGCCGTATTTTGGTAATTTCTTACAAAATTTTGAAATTTCTAGGCCAGACGTTTTGAACGTTTTGGATCAAATTTTGTATTTTTTTTTTTAAATAATTTCTGACAGTTTTGACTTTTTAAATAGAATGTTGCAGTTTTTAACAGTTGAATGGTGAATTTTGGTATTTTTTGACAATATTTTTATACTTTATGCTTGGATTTTGTTGTTTTTGATATTTTTTGAAAATAATTTTGCACTTTTCGACTGGATTTTAAATCATTTTGACAATATTTTGATATATTATTGACATGTTTTGCTATTTTTTACATTTTTTTAACAGTTTATAGAAGGGTCTTGGTGTTTTCAAACAATATTTTGATGTTTTAAGACCAATTTTGTTATTTTTGCTCTTTTATAAAAAAGAAATAGCATTTTTCAATAGTTTATAGCCAGATTTTGTTATTTTTTGACTATGTTTTTATGTTTTAAGGCTAGAATTTGTTATTTTGATATTTAGTGAACAGAGTTTTGCACTTTTCAACAGTTTATGGCCGGATTTTTAAGCTTTCTGACATTATTTTATATCTATTTTAGATTTTGTGAATATAACTTTGCACTTTTCAACAGTTTATGGCCGAATTTTGATACTTCATAGTCAGGTTTTGCTATTTTTAAAATTTTATGATTTTTTTTAATTAATATTTTTAATTTTTTTAATTTATTCTGAAGTTTTTTAATTTATTCTAAAGTTTCTTAGTTTGTTCTGTAGTTTTTTAATTTATTCTAATTTTTTTTAAATTATTTTGAAGTTTTTTAATTTATTCTGAAATTCCGTAATTTATTCTGAAATTTCTTAATTTATTTTGAAGTTTTTTAATTTATTTTGAAGTTTTTTAGTTTATTTTGAAGTTTTTTAATTTGTTCTGTAGTTTTTTTAATTTATTCTAAATTTTTTTAATTTATTCTGAAGTTCCGTAATTTATTCTGAAATTTTTTAATTTGTTTTTAATTTATTTTGAGGTTTTTTAATTTATTCTGAAGTTTTTTAATTTATTCTGAAGTTTTTTTAATTTGTTCTGTAGTTTTTTAATTTATTCTAATTTTTTTAAATTTATTCTGAAGTTTTTTAATTATTTCTGAAGTTCTTTAATTTATTCTGAAGTTTTTTAATTTACTCTGAAGTTTCTTAATTTATTCTGAAGTTTTCAATATATTTCTTGCAACAGTTTTAAATTAGTTTTAAAGTTTATCGGTTAATTTTGTTCGTAAATTCTTCTAAATAGATTTTAAAAATTTTAGAAAACTTTCTATCGATTTTAATTTAATTCTGAAGTTTATAAATTTATTCTAATTTTCTTTAATCAATTTTGAAGTTTATGAATTAATTCTGAAGCTAAATAATACCCTACTTTTATCATAAATTTATATGACGACATATAACTTACATCTGTAGAAAATTCTAGTAGAGCCGAAACTAGTAATGCATTCGTATTATTTTATAAACATGAATTATCACGTAGTAGAGGTCACAACTATTAATTATATTAATTCTTAAGTATATTCTGAAGTTGCTAAAAAGCTTCTTTTAAAAAATTTGAATTAATTTTGAAGTTTATTGATTTATTACAATTTTTTAAAATCAATTCTGAAGTTATTGCGTTTATTTTGAAGTTTCTTAATTTATTTTGAAGTTTTTTAATTTATTTTTAAGTTTTTGGTTCATTCTAAAGTTTTTTAATTTATTCTGAAGTTTCTTAATTTATTGGAAGTTTTTTTTTTTATTCTAAAGTTTTTTAATTTATTCTGCAATTTTTTAATTTATTCTGAAGTTTTTTTAATTCATTTTGAAGTTTCTTAATCTATTCTAAAGTTTTTCATTTTATTCTGAAGTTTTTAATTTTATTCTGAATTTTTTCATTTTATTCTGAAGTTTTTTTAGTTTAATTTGAAGTTTTTTAATTTATTTTGAAGTTTTTTTGATTTATTTTGAAGTTTTCTAATTTATTCTGAAGTTTCTTAATTTATTCTGAAGTTTTTTAATTTATTCTGATGTTTCTTAATTTATTCTGAAGTTTCTTATTTTATTCTGAAGATTTTTTATTTTATTCTGAAGTTTTTTAGTTTATTTTGAAGTTTCCTAACTTATTCTGAAATTTCTTAATTTATTCTGAAGTTTCTTGATTTATTCTGAAGTTTTTAAAATTATTTTGAAGTTTTTTAGTCAATTCTGAAGTTTTCTAATTTATTCTGAAGTTTTTTTAGTGTATACCGAAGTTTCTTAATTTTTTTGAAGTTTCTTAATTTGTTTTTAAGTTTTGGTTTATTCTAAAGTTTCTTAATTTATTCTGAAGTTTTTTATTTTATTCTAAAGTTTTTTAGTTTATTTTGAAGTTTTTTAACTTATTCTGAAGTTTTTTAATTTATTCTGAAGTTTTTTAACTTATTCTGAAGTTTCTTAATTTATTCTGAAGTTTTTAAATTTATTCTGAAGTTTTTTAATTTATTCTGAAGTTCCTTAATTTATTCTGAAGTTTTTTATTTTATTCTTAAGTTTTTTAGTTTATTCTGAAGTTTCTTATTTATTCTAAAGTTTTTTTAGTGTTTACCAAAGTTTCTTAATATATTCTGATGTTTTTTAAGTTATTCTGAAGTTTCTTAACTAATTCTGAAGTTTCTTAATTTATTTTGAAGTTTCTTAATATATTCTAATTTCTTGCAACAATTTTAAATTAATTTTGAAGTTTATTGATTAATTTTGCGTTTTATCAATTGATTACTAAGTTGTAAATTAATTCTAAAGTTTGTGAATTAGTTTTGAAGTTTCTAAATAGATTTTTATCCTAAAATTGTTCTAAATTTAAGTTTATGAGAAGTTTTTGAAGTTTTTAGAAAACTTTTTTTAAGAGTTTTAAATTTATTCTGAAGTGATTTTGCGTTTTATAAGTTTCTATTAATTGTGAATTAATATTTGACAGAACACATTGGCTTAATTTTTTTCTAAACGAAAGAGGCTTAAGCTTGGTTTTCTGATAAAGCTTTATTAAAAATTGCATAATTTATTGAGTTATTTTATTAAATTCATGCAATTTGAGCGATTTTTAATATTTTTTTGAGCAATATTTGTGCGTTTTTAACCTAACTTAACAACCTATTAAGTCTTTGAGTTTTGATAATTAATCTTGTTGGTTGGGTTGAGTCTAAAAGACTTGCAGTCATTTTTTTATTTAATTCATGCAATTTGAGCAATTTTTAATAGTTTTCTAAGCGATATTTGTGAGTTTTTAACCTAACCTAACCTAACCTATTAAGTCTTTGAATCCTGATAATTAATCTTGTTAGTTGGGTTGAGTCTAAAAAACTTGCAGTCATTTTTTATTAAATTTATCCAATCTGAGCGATTTTTAATATTTTTTTGAGCGATATTTGTGCGTTTTTAATTTAACCTAACTTAATCTATTAAGTCTTTGAATCCTGATAATCAATCTTGTTAGTTAGGTTGAGTCTCAAAGACTTGCAGTCATTTTTTTGTTAAATTTATGCAATCTGAGCGATATTTAATATTTTTTTGAGTGATGTTTAGTGTTTTCTAAGCGATATTTGTGAGTTTTTAACCTAACCTAATCTATTAAGTCTTTGAATTCTGTTTTCAATCTTGTTAGTTGGATTGAGTCTAAAAGACGTTGTTTTTTTGTTAAATTTGTGCAATCTGAGCGATTTTTAATATTTTTTTAAGCGAGATTTGTGTGTTTTTAACCTAACCTAAGCTATTCTATTTAGTCTTTGAATCCTGATAATCAATCTTGTTAGTTAGGTTGAGTCTCAAAGACTTGCAGTCATTTTTTTGTTAAATTCATGCAATCTGAGCGATTTTTAATAGTTTTTTAAGCGATATTTGTGCGTTTTTAACCTAACCTATTAAGTCTTTAAAACCTAATAGTCAATCTTGTTAGTTAGGTTGAGTCTAAAAGACTCATTTCTTATTAAATTCATGCAATTTGAGCTGTTTTTAATATTTTTTGAGCGATTTTTAATATTTTTCTGAGCGATATTTGTGCATTTTTAACCTAACCTAATCTATTAAGTCTTTGAATCCTGATAATCAGTTTTGTTAGTTGGGTTGAGTCTAAAAGACTTGCAGTCATTTTTTTATTAAATTCATGCAATCTGAGCGATTTTAAATATTTTTCTAAGCTATGTTTGTGCGTTTTTTTACGATTTTGCAGTCGTGTTTATGCTTCAAACGATAAATGGGTTAATTTATGTGTTTTAACAAATCTTGTACAACAATTTTTTTTATGTTGAATTTTAATCAAAAATTGCATCACTTTATAAGATTTTTACAATTGTAATTTTTTTTATTATTTTTTGAGCGATATTTGTGCGTTTAACGTTTTTACATTGGTTTTCTAACAAATATATGATCTATTCGTTGATTTTAGGAAAAAAATTAATTGGAAACCAGTTAATAAAATACTTAAAACTGCATGACTCATTTGTTAATGCATAATAAATATAGCCAACAAAACTAATTTATTAAATTATGCTTTGCTACAAATATGAATTAATATAATTAATTAATATTAATTTATGCAAATATCCATATATAATATTTTGACAAAAATATTCAATTTAAATATATGTCAATAAATAAACTATTCGATTAGTTTTCAAGATCGTCGTAAATAAAAATTGTTTATACATAACGTTAAATCATTTTTAAGTAAGTAGTGTGTATGGGAATGCGATAAAAAAAGAAACCGGAATTCAATCTATCTCACTAAAATATTGCCATAAAGTATCTTTAAGTCTGATTTACACATGAAATCGAATCTTTCGTTGGCCCCCACGATCGACGGGAAAAAATCACTATTTTACTTTCATAAGCTTTCGCTTGGCTGGAAACGCGCTCGACCGAGTCGTAATTTAAAACTTACTCTTTCTACGAAGGGCATAAATATATACTGTCTTTTTTATTTCAAAAAAGAAGTTTACCGATACGCTAGCAAAACGGTGGTCTACTAATCAAATTAGCTTACATGGGATTTATTAGTTTGCTGTCATCGGATGTTAACACCTTAATATTATTTATTGTTTTTGATTACATTTTAAATCAATTTTAATTTTATATTTACTAGTTATGTAAAAATGGCACATTTATACTCTATTGGCATGATTTAAGCAGGCTATAGGTTTGTTGGAATATTAACAATGAAATTAGATAATATTATTATTGTTAGGCGCTTACGGCGGTAAACACATTCAGAAATAATTTATTATTGAGTGGGATTCGATCTTGGATTTGGGAAAATTTTCCAATTTTTTTAAATAGTTTTACACATGCTTTGAAAAAAATTTGAATATATATTTTGAAAATTTTAACCATAGTTAAGAGAAATATAAGGCTTTAATTGAAAACTTTATGACAATTTTTTTTAATTTTTATTTTTTTTAATTTTTTTTGTTAAAATTTTAGCTACAGTTAGGAAAAATTTAAAACTTTGATTAAAAATCCTTTTTTTTAATTTTAAATAGATCATAAAAAAAATTTAAAGAGATTGGAAATTTTTTGATTTTTTTTTTAAGAGATATTTTTTTAATCTATAGTTTATCACATGCTTTTAGAATTTTTACTGAACATTTTGAGTACTTATTTCGAAAACTTTGACCGCAGTTGGGAAAACTTTAAAGCTTTGTTTGAAAACTTTTTCCAAAAGTTTTGAATAAACGATAAAAAATGTTTTTAATTTTTTTAATTTTTTTTTCTTTAAGAAATAGTTTTTTACATGTTTTGAGAATATTTTGTACAAATTTTGAGTATATATTTTGAAAATTTGAGCCTTAATTAGAAAAAATTTAAAGTTTTGGTTGAAGACGTTTTCCAAAATTTTGAATAAATGATAAAAATGTTTTCAAATATATATATATTTTTTTTAATTATAGTTTTTCACTTGATTTGAGAATATTTTGTAAACATTTTGAGTATATATTTTTAAAATTTTAACCACAGTTAAGAAAAATATTAAACTTTGATTTTAACTTTTTCAAAATTTTGAATAAACGATCAAAAATGATTCCAAATTTTTTTTTTTTTAAGTAATATTTTTCTATTAATTGTAGGACTTTAACATAACCTAACTTTTGGTCACTTTTATTTTTTTTGCTAAAATTTGCAACTTTGACGAGCCGTTAGTGGTTTATTTGTTAAGATTTAAGCTGCAGTGGGGTACGCATTTTGGTTAAGCAGGGGTTTCTTTAAAAAAAAAGTATTTTTTGCGAGTTTAAAAATGTGGCAAGCCCAGCTAAATATAACTGTATTTAGTTTCAAAAAGTTTAGAATGACGTCAATAAACTGTGGAACTAGTTGCAAAAACTTATTTATTACTTTAAAAAAATGTTACGCCACTGGAATATTTTACTAATTTCAAACAGTTTTGTAAATTGTGCGGCTTTCTACTTTAAAAATAACAAAGTTATTATTAAAAGTCTACAAAAACTTAAATCCGGCTTTGGTTGGAGTAAAAACGTGTATTTGGGCTCATAAAACTGCAAAAAATTAAAAAAAAAAAAAAAATCCAACGAATGATAACTGTAAACCCTGATTTATTTATTTAGTTTTCTTCAATTTTTACTTTCACTTTAGCAAAAACACATTTTTGACTTTTAGAGAAAAATCTATGTTACGCTATTGGAATATTTTAACGTTTTTTTTTAATTTTCTGTCAAAATAACAGTTGATTACAAAAGTCCTACAAAAAAACTTAATTTTACACATTTAGAGAAAAAAATTATGTTACGCTACTGAAATATTTTAAAAAATTTTGGAAATGATTTCTTATTAATTCTAAAAAATTTGGTGAAATGTGCAACTTTTTACAGTCAAAAATAATAAAGTTATTATTAAAAGTCTAAAAAAAAAACTCAAGTTGGAGTAAAATCTTGGGTTTGGGCTCAAAAAAATTGCAATCAAATTTCAAAAAAATTAAAATCTATTGTAAAACCAATTTTTTAATTCTTTTTTTTAAGTTTTTGAAAAACGCAATTTTTACTTTTTGAGAAAAAAATTATGTTACGCCACTGGAATATTTTAATGTTTTTGGAAAACAAAATATATTTTCATTAATTCCAAAGAGATTTGTAAATTGCGCGGTTTTTTAATGTCAAAAATAACGAAATCATTATCAAAAGTCCTACAAAAACTTGAATCCGGCCTTGGTTGGGGTAAGAATTTGAGTATGGGCTCAATAAACCTGCATTAAATTTTAAATAAATCAAAATTTAGCGAATGAGAATTGTAAATTGATTTTTTAATTTAATTCACTTCTTTTTAATTTCTTTTTATTTTACTGTTAGATAAAAAAATGTTACGCCACTGGAATATTTTATTATTATTTGGAAATAAACTGTTTTTTTAATATTTTCAAACAATTTGGTGAATTGTGCGTCTGTTTACTGTCCATAATAACAAAGTTATTATTAAAAGATCTACAAGAAACTTAAATCCGGTCCTGCTTGAAATAAAAATTCCTGTTTGGGCTCAAAAAATTTGCAATTAAATTCAAATGTAACGAATGACAAATGTAAAACCGATTTTTTACTTTTTTTTAATTTCTACTTCTATTTTTGCAAAAACGAATTTTTGACTTTAAGAAAAAAATATGTTACGCCACTGGAGTATATTAATGTTTTGAGGAAAGAAAATGTTTTCTTATTTGTTTCAAACAGTTTGGTAAATTGCGCGGTCTTTTACTGTCAAAAATAACAAAGTTATTATCAGTTCTAGAAAAAAATTTAATCTAGTCGTGGTTGGAGTAGAATCTTAAATTTGAGCTCAAAAAATTTGCAATAAAACAAAAGAATTAAATCTACAAAAGTTCTACAAAAAAACTTTAATTTTACACATTTAGAGTAAAAAAATATGTTACGCCACTGAAATATTTTAAATTTTTTTTTTTTGGAAATTTTTCCTCTTTAATTCCAAAGAAATTGGTGAATTGTGCAACCTCTTACAGTCAAAAATAACAAAGTTATTATCAGAAGTCTACAAAAAAACTCTGGTTGAAGTAAAATCATGTGTTTAGGTTCAAAAAAATTGCAAACAAATTTCAAAAGAATTAAAATCTATTGTAAAACCAATTTTTTAATTATTTTTTTTTAAGATTTGGAAAAACGCAATTTTTACTTTTTGAGAAAAAAATTATGTTACGCCACTGGAATATTTTAACGTTTTTGGGAAACAAAATATTTTTTTATTAATTCAAAAGAGATTTGTAAATTGCGCGGTTTTTTAATGTCAAAAATAACGAAATTATTACCAAAAGTCCTACAAAAAACTTGAATCCGACCTTGGTTGGAGTAAGAATTTGTGTTTGGGCTCAAAAAACCTGCAATAAATTTAAAAAAAATAAAAATTTAGCGAATGAGAATTGTAAACCGATTTTTTAATTTAATTCACTTCTTTTTAATTTCTTTTTATTTTACTGTTAGAAAAAAAAATGTTACGCCACTGGAATATTTTATTATTGTTTGGAAATAAAATGTTTTCTTAATAATTTCAAACAATTTGGTGAATTGTGCGTCTGTTTACTGTCCAAAATAACAAAGTTATTATTTAAAGTTCTACAAGAAACTTAAATTCTGTTCTGGTTGGAATAAAAATTTCTGTTTGGGCTCAAAAAATTTGCAATAAAATTCAAATGTAACGAATGACAATTGTAAAACCGATTTTTTACTTTTTTTTTCAATTTTTACTTCCACTTATTACAATAGCGATTTTTTGACTTTAAGGAAAAAAATATGTTACGCCACTGGAGTATGTTAATGTTTTGGGGAAAGTAAATGATTTCTTATTAGTTCCAAACAATTTGGTAAATTGTGCGGGTTTTATTGTCAAAAATAACAAAGTTATTATCAGAAGTTAAACTTGATTAGAGTAGAACCTTGTATTTGGGCTCAAAAAATTTGCAATCAATGGCAATTGTAAAAGTTTTTCAACTATTTCTTTAAAAAAAACGCATTTTTGACCTTTTGAGAAAAAAATTAAACTACGCCACTGGAATTATTTTTTGGAAATAAAATACTTACTCTTTAAAATAACAAAATTTTATCAAAAATTTTACTAAAACTTTAATCCGTCTGGTTGGAGTAAAAATTTGTGTTTGGACTCAAAAGTTTGCAATACAATTTCAAAATCCAACGAATGGCAATTGTAAAACCGATTTTTTTTTTTTTTTTTTTTTAATTTTACTACATTTGGGCTCAAAAAATTGCAATCAAATATTAAAGAAATTAAAATCTAACGAATGACAATTGTAAAAACCAATTTTTTAATTAATTTTTTTACGCATTTTTGATTTTTAGAAAAAAAAAATTATGTTACGCCTCTGGAATATTTTAACGTTTGAGAAATAAAATAGTTTTTTACTGTCAAAAATAACGAAATTATTATCAAAAGTTCTACAAAAAACTTGCATCAGGTCCTGGTTGGGGTAAGAATTTGTTTTTAGGTTAAAAAAATCTGCAATAAATTTTAAAAGAAATTGCAACAAATGTCAATAAAATTTTCAATGAATCAAAATCTAGCGAATGATAATTGTAAACTGATTTTTTAATTTAATTAACTTTTTTTTAATTTCTACTTTTGCAAAAACGCATTTTTACTATTAGAGAAAAAAAAATGTTAAGCTACTGGAATATTTAAACATTATTTGGAAATAAAATGTTTTCTTAATAATTTCAAACAATTTTTGAATTGTGCGTCTGTTTACTGTTCAAAATAACAAAGTTATTATTAAAAGTTCTACAAGAAAGTTAAATCCAGTTTTGGTTGGAATAAAAATTTGTGTTTGGGCTTAAAAAATTTGCAATAAAATTCAATTGTAACGAATAACAATTGTAAAACCGATTTTTTACTTTTTTTTAATTTGTACTTTCACTTTTACAAAAACGAAGTAGACTTTAAGGAAAAAAATATGTTACGCCACTGGAATATGTTAATGTTTTGGGGAATTTTTTTTTTTGTTTCAAACAATTTGGTTGGTCTTTTACTGTCAAAAATATCAAAGTTATTATCAGAAGTTCTAGAAAAAACTTCAATTCAGTCTTGGTTGGAATAGAACCTTGTATTTGGGCTCAAAAATGCAATAAAACAAAAGAATTAAATCTAATTAATCTCTTTGGATATTTGAAAAACTTTTACAATTGCCATTGATTAGATTTAATTCTTTTGTTATATTGCAAATTTTTTGAGCCCAAATAGCTTTTTTCACTTTTAGAACAAAAAATTATGTTACGCCACTGGAATTATTTCTTTTAAAAATAACAAAATTTTATCAACAATTTTACAAAAATTTAAATCCGTCTGGTTGGAGTAAAAATTTGTGTTTGGGCTCAAAAGATTGCAACAAAATTTCAAAAGAACCAAAATCCAACGAATGGCAATTGTAAAAACGATTTTTTTTTTTTTTTTTAAATTTTTGCGAAGCGTTTTCTATAACATTTTACATCAAATTTAACTCTAAAATATTCTTTATTTTTTGCTACTTTTAGAATTTTTCTCTTTCAAAAGTTTGTGGTCATTTGAAACTGATTATAGATTCTTATTTTTGTATTATTTTAAAATTGTTTTTTTACCAAACTGTTCTAAAATACTATAAATCTTTGCAAATTCTTTGAAATTTAAAACGCAATTATTTAAACTTAACAGATTTTGTGTGGTCTTTTGAAACTGATTATGAAATGTTTTACAGCTTAAAACCTTTTTTTGTAATTGTTTTTTTTTTATTGTTTAAAAATAATATAAATCTTTGCAAATCTTTTTGAAATTTAAATCGCAATTATTTAAACTCAACAGTTTTTTGTGGACCTTCGAAACTGATCATAGAAGGTTTTTTAGCTCAAAATCTTATTTTTGTACTGTTTTTGAATTGTTTTCTTACAAAAATACTATAAATCTTTGCAAATTCCTTAAAATTTAATACTAATTATTTAAACTTAACAACAGATTTTGTGTGGTCCTTCGAAACTGATTATGAAATGTTTTACAGCTTAAAACCTTTTTATGTAATTGTTTTAGGATTGTTTTCTTAAAAAAACTGATCAAAAGTTATATAAATTTTTGCAAATCTTTTTGAACTTTAAATCACAATTATTTAAACTCAACAGTTTTTTGTCGACCTTCGAAACTGATCATAGAATGTTTTTTAGCTCAAAATCTTATTTTTGTACTGTTTTTGAATTGTTTTCTTACAAAACTGTTCAAAAATACTATAAATCTTTGCAAATTCCTTGAAATTTAATACTAATTATTTAAACTTAACAACAGATTTTATGTGGTCCTTCGAAACTGATTATGAAATGTTTTACAGCTTAACAACTTTTTTTTGTAATTATTTTAGAATTGTTTTCTTAATAAACTGTTCAAAAATAATATAAATCATTGCAAATCTTTTTGAAATTATTTAAACTCGACAACAGGTTTTTGTAAATTAAAAAATCGGCTTAAACTGCATCAACAAACAAATCAATAATCATTCAATTTAAATAAATAACAAAACATTATTTTTAATTGGTTTTATCATATTTTTATAAACTAATCTGACATGCAATAAGCTAGATATGATGTATAGAAATGAATTAATTTTATTAGATTGCAAATTGCATCGGATATATTGTATCAAGCAAGCAAGCAACCACAAAACAGCCGCAGTTGTAGTCAGAATGTGGCTAGCAAATATTATTCTAATGCCAATACGATGTAAGTGGAAACTAGTAGTAAATATTTGTGTTTACATGCAGCAAAAAGAATTTTAAATTATGGCAATTTAAATTGTTTGGTTTGAGCTTTATGTGTAGGTAAAGTGAATTCCCATTTTATGTTCAAGATGAAAATCTGATAGTAAATGAACTAGCCTGGAGGGCGAACGGAATCTAATTTCAAGTCAGGTATTTTTATAAATCGGTACCTTTTGACGTTTCTTAATAAAAGCAAGCAATATTAAGGAAGTAGAGTTTTTGCATTGCTATTGCTATTGCAAAAATAATATAATATGTTGATGAGGTAATAAACATGACAAGTAGAACTATACTTAAGTTGAGCATATTTATCGATGAAATTCGAAATAAATCAACATCGTAATGTAAACTATAATTTCGCGACGTTAACTTAATGCACTAAAAAATGTGGGTGGAGCGGTAACATTTATACATATTTCGATGATTATACTGTAGTGTTACGTATGGTAATAAGGTTGAATTACAGTGATCGCTTCGTATATAGAGTTTTCGTATGTATGTGCAGGGTCAGGCTCAGGCTCATGCTCAGGCTAGATGTAGAAACTGAATAGCGCCTCGGGGTTCCAAACATCGGATACGAATACTTTTATAACTGCTATATAATTTGCCGCGGTTGGGATTTCGACTTTCGACCATCAACCCAAAACATTTAAACCATTTCTATAACGTATATAATCAATCTAATAGCCACTCATCACTATAATACCATAGATGGAACGGAAATATTGCTATTTTTAATTAAAGAAAAGAAAACGCTTGATTAACTAACTCGACTAGTTTTAATTATTAGTTACATATTACAAATTTGATTTAGTAACCTGTCGGTTAGATAATTGCAACTCATTCATCTACTTCATATCATAACCAAATTTGTATATTTGGTAATTACCATTTGTAACATTTACTACAACTTCAAACATTGCAGTCAGCATCAAATTTAACTAATCACAATTTACCTAACAGTTTTCTCATGAAATTTAAATAAATTAACTCCTGACATGTTTAAACTAGTTATCATTGATTCAATTATTGAAACCGGCATGTCATTAATTCCATCTAATTAACTACAACTTATTCTGTCACAGTTTCTGAATTTTTAAAGTGACAAATGATAATTGATACAAAATATCTGAATAAACATTTTTTTTATTGAAAATTGTTTCTTTCACTTGATTAGTTATTCCGGTTAGGTTAACATGCGATTACATTGCGCTTTATGCTTTAGACATGCTATTTTTATATAAACAGTAATATTTTATTTATTGCTTGAATTGTTAATATTGCAATAAAAATTTAGTTGTTTATTTTGGACTCAATTATGGGATGTTTTATTGTCCTGTAGTTTAAACAGAAAAAAATTACTGTTTTTTTTTTAACTGAATAATTTAGAAAATACTAGTGTTTCTGTCTTAAAGTGAGATGCTAGGCACACTGCTAAAGGGTGCATACTCTGAAACACTAGTGTATGTGCGTCACACTGGGTGGTGAGACAATTTACATAAATCTTAACTTATTAAATTTAGTAAATTTAAATTGTGTCATTTGGAAACATTTTAAGACACTATTGAATGACAATTATTTTTTTTAACACTTGTAAACATTTTAGAAACGTTTTGTGACACTCAAGAACTTTGTAAAATTTTGTGACATTTTTTAAACATTTGCGAATACTTTGGGAACATTTTATGACACTTAAAAACGTTGTATGACACTTAAGATCATTGTATGATATATGGGAAAGTTTTATGACACATGGGAACATTGTAGGACATTTTAAAACCTTTTATTACATTGTATCATAACTGGAAACATTGTATAACATTTTGTAACTTTTTGTGCCACTTGGAAACATTTTATGACACTTAAGGACCTTGTATGACACTCGGAAATATTGTATGACACTTAGAACATTTTGGAAACGTTTTGTGGCACGTAAGAACATTGTATGATGTATGGAAACATTGTATGATATTATTGAACATTTTATGACATTTTTGAAATATTTTATGACACTTGCGAACATTTTGTTACAGTTAGAGATACTTGTGAAATATTAGTGACACTTAAGAACATTGTATGACAAATAGAAACATTGCATAATACTTTGGAACGTTTTGTGATATTTTTGAAACATTTTGATACAATTTGGGAACATCCTGTGACATTTATGAACATTTTATGACATATGAGAACATTATATAAAAATGTTATGGACAAACAGAAACATTGAGACTTTGGAATATTTTGTGCTACTTGGAAACATTTGATGACATTTATGAATATTATGTGACATTTAAGAAAATTGTATGACACATGGGAATATTGTATGACACTTAGAACGTTTTGTGACAGTTTTGAAACAGTTTATGACACTTGCGAACAATTTGGGAACATTTTGTAAAACATTGTATGACACTTGAACATTTTGTTACATTTTATGACAAATGAGAACACTGTATGACAGTTTAGAACATGTGTCACTTGGAAACATTTTATGATACTTAAGAACATTGTATAAAACATGAAAACATTGTATGATATTTCCGAACATTTTGTGACGTTTGTGAAACATTTTATAATAGTTTTTTACAATCTGTAATCATTTTGTTACAATCTTGAAACGTTTGTGACACTTACAAATAGTGTATTATACTTGGAAAAGTTTTGTGACACACGGGAACATTTTAGAACATTTTGGAACACTTTTTTGTGACACATTGTGTAACGTTTGGAACATTTTGTGACGTTTTTTAAACATTTTATGACATTTGCGAATATTTTGTTACAATTCGGGAACATTGTTGTGACACTTAAAAGCATTGTTTGACACATCGGAACATTTTGTTACATTTTGGAAACATTTTGTGACACGTAGAAAGTTGTATGACAGTTTGAAATATTTTGTGCTATTTGGGAACATTTTGTGATATTTGAGAACATTTTATGGTACTTGGAGTCAATTTGGGAACGTTTTGTGACACTTAAAAATTATATTATGATACTTGCAAACATTTTGTTACATTTTGAGAACATTTTACGACACTTAGGAACTAGTTTGAAATATTTTGTGATTTTCAAGAACATTTTAAGATACTTGGAGTTATTTTGGGAGTGTTATTAGACACTTAAATAATATTGTGACACTTGGAACATTGTATGACAGTTTAAAATGTTTTGTGCTATATATTGGGAACATTTTGTGACACTTTGAACATTGTGTGACAGTTTGAAGAATTTCGTGCTATTTGGGAACATTTTGTGATATTTAAGAACATTTTATGATACTTTGAATCAATTTGGGAACGTTTTGTGACACTTAAGGACCATTTTATGATATTTGCTACATTTTGTTACATTTTGCGAACATTTGATGACACTTGGGAACATTTTGTGACACTTAGAACATTGTATGACAGTTTAGAATATTTTGTGCTATTTGGAAACCTTTTGTGAGATTTTAGAACATTTTATGATACTTGGAATCAATTTGGGAACGTTTTGTGACACTTAAGAACCATTTTATGATTTTTGCAACATTTTGTTACATTTTGAGAACATTTGATGACACTTGGGAACATTTTGTGATACTTAGAACATTGTATGACAGTTTAGAATATTTTTTGCTATTTGGAAACATTTTGTGAGTATTAAGAACAATTTATGATACTTGGAATCAATTTCGGAACGTTTTGTGATACTTAAAAACTATTTTATGATACTTGCAAACATTTTGTTACATTTTGAGAACATTGTATGACAGTTAGAAACATTTTGTAACTCTTAGAACATTGTATGACAGTTTAGAATATTCTGTGCAATTTGGGAACATTTTGTGACATTTAAGAACATTTTATAATACTTGGAATCAATTTAAGAACCATTTTATGATGTTTGCGAACGTTTTGTTACATTTTAGAAAAAAATTATGATCTTTAGATACATTTTGTGTCACTTTGAACATTGTATGACAGTTTGGAGTATTTTGTGCTATTTGGGAACATTTTGTAAGATTTAAGAACAATTATGATACTTGGATTTAGTTTTGGAACGTTTTGATACACTTAAAAACCATTTTATAGTACTGGCAATTATTTTGTTACATTTTGGGAACATTTTATGACACTTAGGAACATCTTGTGACACTTAGAACATTGTATGACTGTTTGGAATGTTTTGTGCTATTTGGGAACATTTTGTGACATTTAAGAACATTTTATGATACTTGGAATCATTTTGGTAACGTTTTGTGACACTCAAAAACCATTTTATGATACTTGCAAACATTTGTTTACTTTTTGGTAACATTTTATGACACTTACCAACATTTTGTGACATTTTGAAAATTTTATGACAGTTTGGAATATTTTGTGCTATTTGGGAACATTTTGTGACATTTAAGAACATTTTATGATACTTGGAATCAATTTGGGAACGTTTTGTGACACTTAAAAATTATTTTATGATACTTGCGAACATTTAGTTACATTTTGGGAATATTTTATGACACTTGGGAACATTTTGTGACACTCAAAACATTGTATAACAGTTTAGAATGTTCTGTGCTATTTGGGAACATTTTGTGACATTTAAGAACATTTTATGATACTTGGAATCATTTTGGTAACGTTTTGTGACACTCAAAAATTATTTTATGATACTTGCGAACATTTAGTTACATTTTGGGAATATTTTATGACACTTGGGAACATTTTGTGACACTCAAAACATTGTATGACAGTTTAGAATGTTCTGTGCTATTTGGGAACATTTTGTGATTTTTTATGATACTTGGAATCAATTTGGGAACGTTTAATGACACTCAAAAACTATTTTATGATACTTGCGAACATTTTGTGAAATTTTGGGAACATTTCATGACACTTGGGAACATTGTGTGACACTTAGAATATTATATGGCAGTTTGGAATATTCTGTGCTACTTATGAACATTTTGTGACGTTTAAGAACATTTTTAAGATACTTGGAATTAAATTGGAAACGTTTTGTGGCACTTAAAAATCATTTTATAACATTTTATTTTGTACTACTTGGGAACATTTTATAACATTTATGAACATTTTGTGTTACTTGGGAACATTGTATGACACTTGTGAACATTTTGTTACATTGTATGACAAATGGGAACATTGTATGGCATTTAAGAACATTTTGTGTTATTTGGAAATATTTTATGACACTTAAGAACATTGTATGACACATGAAAATATTGTACGACATTTTCGAACATAAAATTTTGTGACATTTTTTAAAGATTTTTGAACATTTTGGGAACATTTTATGACACTTAAGAACGTTCTATGACACATGAAAACATTGTAAGGCATTTGGAACATGTTGTGCCGCTTGGGAACATTTTATGACACTTCTGAATATTTTGTCACATTTTATAAAACTTAGAACATTGTATGAGACATGGTAACACTTTGGGAACATTATATAACACTTAAGAACATTGTATGACACATGAAAATATTGTATGACACTTTGGAACATTTTGTGCTTTTTTTTATGACACTTGTAAACATTTTGAAAACGTTTTAAAATTTTGTGACATTTTTTAAATATTTGCGAACATTTTATGACATTTAAGAACGTTGTATGACAAATGGAAACATTGTATGGCGTTTGGAACATTTTCTGCCACTTGGTAATATTTTATGACACTTAAAATATTATATGACACATGAGAAAATTTTGTTACATTTTGGGAACATTTTATGATACTTACAAAATGGTTGTATGATACATGGAAACATTGTATGACACGTTGGAACATTTTGTGCTACTCGGGAACATTTTATGATATCTATAAACATTTTGTGACACTTAGAACATAGTTTATAATATTTTGTACTATTTGAGAACATTTTGTGACATTTAAGAACATTTTATGGTATTTGGAATCAATTTGGGAACGTTTTGTGACACTTAAAACAAATTTTATGACATTTTTTGGGAACATTTTATGGAATTTAAAGCGGAGAAACGTTTTCTGATCATTTTGGCGCCTTATTTTCTATTTTTGCTTTAATTTTAAAGACAGCAAATTCTAGCTTCAAACTTCGGAAAAGGTTGATTTTTTGCAATAAATTTTCTGAAGATGCAAGGAAACGTTTTTTGACCGTTTTGACGTCGTATTTGGAGTTACTATTTGTTTGCCTTAATTTTGGCAAAAGCGAGTTTAGCCGTTCTGGCACATTTTTGCTCCGAATCTGGAAATGGTCAAAAAAAAGAACATTTTTAGCCCTTTTAATGAGTTTGTAATTACTTACTTTTTTGCTTAAATTTTGGCGGAAGCGAATTTAGCTGTTTTGACTAATTTTTCTTCCAAACTTACAAAAAAATTCAAAATTGGTAATTCTTTTGTATAATTTTGGCAAAAGCGAGTTTTGCCGTTCTGGCACATTTTTGCTCCGAACTTGGGAACTGAGGAATATTTTTGGCAGTTTTAAGGAATTTGTAATTACTTACTTTTTTGCTTAAATTTTGGCAGAAGCGGCCGTTTTGATCCCATATTTGAAGCAATTTTTGACAGCTTTTTGGTTTAAACTTATTGATTTGCAATCAATTTTGCAAACATTTTTTGGCAGTTTTGGCGCCGTATTTGGAACTACTATTTTTTAATTAAACTTTCTTTTATAAATACGGAAATGTCAATTTTATGCAAAAAAATTTGGAGAAGCAGAGAACGCTATTGAGGCCGTAATTGGAATTGCTCTGTTCTTACAAATTTTTATACTAAATTTTCAAAAAAATCCGGGATTGGTGGTTTTTTGCAAAAAAATGAGAAGAAGCGGGAAAACACTTTGGCCGTTTTGGCACCGCTTTTGGAACCATTTTTAGCTTCTACTAATATAGTTTTAGGACACTCTCATGGTTCTGTTTGTTGAAGTAAATAACTTATAGATTGCAAATTCAGTAATAGAATAGTATTTTTTTGACTGCTTCAAAATTGTTTGTAGTTTTTTTAAAGTCATGCCGACTGCGCCAAAGCGTTTTTAGTTGAGATAAAATTTAAAAGCTGTTACTAATAATGATTTAGAACAAACTTTTTCCTTTTAAGTAATTTCTAGTTTTTTGTATTAATTCCTAGAAACTAGAAATTATAAAGTTGTCATACCGACTGCGCCAAAATGTTTCAGGTTAAGATAAGTTTTAAAAGCTGCTACTAATATTATTTATGACACTTCCGGTTTGCAAATTCAGTAATTAAAAGGTGTATTGACAATTGTATCTTATTGACTGCACTAAAATTATTTGTAGTTTCTAAAGAGGTTTTTTGCGAAATTTATAATTATAGTCACATCGACTCCGTCAAATTATTTTATGCCAAAGCTATTTGTGAAAAGGTGTTGCGTGGTTTTCTGAAAGATCTATAATGAAGTGGACCTACGATTAAAATTGTCATACCGACTGCACCAAATCGATTCATGTTGAGATACGTTTTAGACGCTGTCGCCAATACTGTGTGTCCTACGCTGTTTGCTGAAGCGAGTAACTTATGGTTTCAAAATTCAGTGATAAAATGTATTTTATCGAATTCGTCAAAATTATTTGTAGTTTATAAAGAGGTCTACTGCGAGATCTATTCTTATAGGACTGACTATCTAATTTGTCATACGGACTGCGCCAAAGCGTTTTATGTTGAGATAAGTTTTGTAAACTGCTACCAATACTGTGTAGGACACTTATATTTGTTGAGGTGAAAAATTTTTGGTTTGCAAATTTTGTGACAAAAAAGTATATTGAGAATTGTATTGTATTAACTGCGCCAAAATTATTTAAACTTTGCAAAGATTTTTAATTATAGGGATTACTATTAAAACTATTATACTGACTGTGTCAAAGCGTTTTATGTTAAGTTTTGAAAGTTGCTATCAATATGCTTTACAACAAGGTTTGTAAATTTAGTGATAGAAAGGTATATTGAGAATTGTATGCTATTGATTGCGCTAAAATTATTGGTAGATGCCGCGTTTTTAAATATTCCATACCGACTGCGCCACAACGTTTTAAGTAAACATAAATTTATCAAAAATAACATCAATTTATTGAGTAAATTTGTACAAATTAATGCTGAAAAATACGTTGCATATGCGTAAACAACCCAGTTCGTTTTTTTTAATCCCGTTCTGCAATTTTTATTATAAATTTTATCTTGAGAGTTATAGTTTCAAGGAGTATAATCTCACGTGTTAAAAATAATAAAAATAAAATATAATAAGATTTAAAAAGTCGTATAATTTCTTACTAAATGCAAGGCAAGCTAATGCTATTATTCTCTCGTAAAAAAGACGACTGAACAGCACTTGTAACATAATAGATGCATTTTAAGTTTCTCAATTTTGCACTACAATGTTGTGTAGTGTCGTAAATTTGAAATTGTTATTAAGGAATTATATTATATTACATTACATTACATTATAGAGATTACGTCTGAAATGTTTTAAAAAGCAATTAATTAATTAATTAACAGATTGGAAAGTAAAGTAACAATATAGTTTTTATAAGTTTAGTGAGATGAAATACGGAAGAGATTTGTTGCCATAGTCCCAACGTACGTGTATTTTCTAATCCATTTCAAATTGGAATAGGCACGCCTCGTATAGTGATTGATTCGACGCTAATATCCAATTTTATATACGATATTGATATTTGAAACGCGGACCAAAGTCACGACCGTTTCGCCCAACAGATTAATAAAACATTTAAAACGACAGGAATGTATTGCAAGTATCATAAGATAAGCAACAATGGCAGCCTCAAGCTAAATGGCTATATGCATATAACCACAACCGAATCACATCACACCTTGCAAAACATATTTTATATAATAATCTCTTTACGTACCATTTGCACTATTACCAGGTAAATATTTATCAAGCAAGCATGCGGAACTTGGAATAAGTGAAACAGTTCTTGATTGTAGATTATTTACTTACATTGTATAAATCTTATGTATCATTTTCATAAAAAAGATTAATTTTAACAAATTTTTAAATTATATTATTATTGATTTTAATTAAACAAATTAGAATATCGATATCAATAATTGCAGGTTCAAATTTAAATATCTTTATTAATCAAAACTGGTTTAAATAGGTAGAGTTCCTAACCGATTTGTTACATTTTGTAATAAATCTTAGTAGACGGCAATTATCACTTCACTATAATTATACATTAGCTATTACTTTTTAATTATTCTACCATAAAATAGTGCCGCAACCACAATTACCTTCAGATGGTCAAGGATTATACTATTTAATATATTCTAATTTAAGATTTTTTTGTGTAAAATGCCCTCGTATATTAATTAAATTAATTATACTTTGTTACTAATTATTATTAATGAGATTGCTAACAAATAATATCAATAATAACCCGCATTGTATTTTTGTTTTCTGCTTAAAATGCTAATTATATTTAATCAGATTTTGTTTATATAATAAATTCGTTGAATAATAAATTATATACTAAACATTTCAAATTAATTATGCATTCAAACAATGCATTTATTGACTGATATGCAACACAATTGAAACATATTATATATGTTTATATTCAATTAAGAAAATGTATTATTGATTATGTGGAAGTTAAATTTTCTATACAGTAGTAAAATACATGTAAATCCAGCTGTCACCGAAACGCTCTGCAGATATTTTCTCTTGTAAATCTTCCGGGAATAAGATTCTATTATTTATTTAAAATTAACATTTTATTACCGGAATCTTGTTAATGTATCATAATAACATTGTTATTTAGAGTGGATATTAATATAAAAACAATATATTTGACTGAATAATTTATTATTATTATTATTTAGAGATGTACCAAACAACTTCCGAGTATATTGGGCCACATTTGCAATTAATTGTAGTTCACCAAGTTTTATAGAAAGAAAATAAAACATTTTAATAATTTTATAAGAATTTACTACATATTTTTGTAAGTATTTTTTTATTTTAATTCAAATATAAGAAATTTTCACAAAAATGGCGCAGTCGAAATAAAGAAAAGAAAATGAACGATTTGATCAATCAAATCAACTAACAATAACAATTGAAGGCAAAAAATGCACAAGAAACCTGTCTTTGCATAAAAACATTATTAAAGCTTGCTCAGAACAACAAAATATAAGTTATTTAAAACAATTCTTGATTGCAATGCAAAAAATAAGTTTGCACAAAATTAAAGTTACGCATTTCATGACTAATAAAGTAAATATAACATTTTAATAAGTTTTATTCTAATTTGCATAAAATTGCAACTTGTAGACAAATAAATATTAATATAAGAAACGTTCACAAAAATGGCGCAGTCGAAATAATTTTAAAAAAATGAACGATTTGATAAACTAACAATAACTTTTAAGGTGAGAAATTGCAAGAAGTTATCTGCTTGAAATAGATAGGATGTGCTTGGAAAAGTCTAGCTTGCGAGAGATGATGCGCTAGATTTATGAACGAAAATTAACTTCAGCAGCTGAATGTTGAACACTGAGGTGGATTTTTTGAGTGAGGAATGTGAAGTTTAAGAGATTAGTTGTGAACCTCTGAAGAGGATGCTAATTTTGAGAGATGCCGGATAAAATGGTAATTTTAGCAGATGAGATTTTTGGAGGATGTTGGATGCTGCGCTGAGTGAGGGATGCTAATCTTAGGAGAACAGATTTTTAGGGAATTGCTGAATGCTTTGTGAACTCTTGTGGGGTTTGCTAATCCCAAGAGATGAGATTTTTGACCTGCACTGAGACCCACCAAACTGCGTTGGTTGCGACGGAACTAGAACCGGCAAAGTACCCTATCCTCATCATTGTCTATTTTAGATGGAGATAGTTAATTTCTGTTGAAACGAACGCGGAAAGTTGCTCACAATTTTACAGTTTTTGTGTTTTTACATAGAAGAAGGAAAACTTTAGCTATTGGCGTACTTTATTTAAAACATAAAATCTTAAGATTTTGAGAAATGGCGCAGTCCGTACGCAGAAATAATAAAAGATAAATAAACAATAAAAATGTATTAACAGTATGCAATTAAAATATGTAGGGTATAAAACAGAAAACACTGAAATAGCGCAGTCGGTTGCACATAGAAACAAAATTGTAAAACTGATAGATGTACACAGTAAAATCGGACGATTGGTGTTTGTTTTACGACAGCTTACTAAAAATTTTACCTTTTTTGGGAGATCTGGGTTTACGAAAGCGATTTTATCGTAATAGTTTTACAATTTTTATAATTTTTTGCTGTACGTTAACATCTTGTGCTTGTAAATAGCAAATTTAATTAAAATCGCACGATTGGCTTTTGTTTTACGACAGATTACGCAAAATTTTGCTGTTTTTGGGGGGATTTGGGCTTACGAAAGCGATTTTATTGTAACACTTTTACAATTTTTATAATTTTTTGCTGTACGTTAACATCTTCTGCTTGTAAAAAGCAATTTTGATTAAAATCGCACAATTGGTTTTTGTTTTACAAAAGATTACGCAAAAATTTACTGTTTTTTAGGCGTTAAGATAACGAAAACGGTTTTATTGAAATAGTTATGTTATTTTTATAAATTCTTGATTTGTCGTAACATCTTGTGCTACTAAATAGCTAATTTGATTAAAATCGGACGATTAGTGTTTGTTTTACGACAGCTTACTCAAAATTTTACCGTTTTTGGGAGATCTGGGTTTACGAAAGCAATTTTATCGTAATAATTTTACAATTTTTATAATTCCTTGCTATACGTTAACAACGTGTGCTTGTAAATAGCAAATTTGATTAAAATCGCACGATTGGCTTTTGTTTTACGACAGATTACGCAAAAATGTACCGTTTTTTGGGCGTTAAGTTTACGAAAACGGTTTTATTGAAATAGTTATGTTATTTTTATAAATCCTTGATTTGTCGTAACATCTTGTGCTGCTAAATAGCAAATTTGATTAAAATCGGTCGATTGGTTTTTGTTTTACGACAGATTACGCAAAATTTTGCTGTTTTTGGGCGGGATTTGGGCTTACGAAAGCGATTTTATTGTAATTATTTTACAATTTTTATAATTTTTTGCTGTACGTTAACATCTTGTGCTTGTAAATAGCAAATTTGATCAAAATCGCACGATTGGTTTTTGTTTTACGACAGATTACGCAAAAATGAACCGTTTTTTGGGCCTTAAGTTTACGAAAACGGTTTTATTGAAATAGTTATGTTGTTGATATGGCGCAGTCTACATGAAATAAAGTTTAAAAGTTATATAGTTTTGCAAAATAACACATTTTAATTAGAACTAATTAATAAATTATTATATTTTTAAAATTAATTTAAATATGAGAAATTTAGAGAACACAAAAATGGCGCAGTCAAAATACAAAATTGAAAATTAATAGTTTAATGATCGATTTTTTACTACCACTATATTATTTATGAAGAAATTGTGCCGTCGGTTGCATAAAAAAGTAAAATATTCAACTTTATATCTTAAAATATGTGTGTTACTAAAATGGCGCAGTCGAAATAAAACAAAAATCTGCACAGTATGATTTCTAATTATGCACTTTTTCAAACGTAAATACATTATAATAGCAGCCAAGTCATCTTGAAGAATGCTAATTTTAAGATATGCTGCGTTAGATTTCTGAGCAAAATGGTAGTCTCAGCAGGTGAGATTTTTGGAGGATGTTGGATGCTTTGCTAGATCCTTGCAGGAAATGCTAAGTGAGAGATGCTAATCTTGGGAGAAGAGATCTCTGGAGAAACGCTAGATGCTTTGTGAACTGTGGGGTTTGCTAATGTCAAGAAATGAAATTTTGGAGCTGCACTAAGACCTACTGAACTGCGTTGTTTGCGGCGGCACTAGAACCGGCCAAAGTACCCTACGCTTATTATTGTCTATTTTAGACGGAGATAGTTAATTTGTGCTGAAACGAACGCGGAAAGTTGCTCACAATTTTACAGTTTTTGTGTTTTTACATAGAAGAAGGAAAACTTTAGCTGTTGGCGTACTTTATTTAAAACATAAAATCTTAAGATTTTGAGAAATGGCGCAGTCCGTACGCAGAAATAATAAAAGATAAATAAACAATAAAAATGTATTAACATTATGCAATTAAAATATGTAGGATATAAAACAGGAAACACTGAAATAGCGCAGTCGGTTTTTGGAGGATGTTGGATGCTGCGCTAGATTTTTGCGGGAAATGCTGAGTGAGGGATGCTAATCTTGGGAGAAGAGATCTTTGGAGAAACGCTAGATGCTCTGTGAACTCTTATGGGGTTTGCTAATGTTAAGAAATGAGATTTTTGAGTTGCCATAAGACCTATTGAACTGCGTTGTTTGCGGCAAAACTAGAACCGGCCAAAGTACCCTACGCTCATCATTGTCTATTTTAGACGGAGATAGTTAATTTGTGTTGAAACGAACGCGGAAAGTTGCTCACAATTTTACAGTTTTTCTGTTTTCACATAAAAATAAGGAAAACTTTAGCTATTGGCTTTATTTAAAACATAAAATCTTAAGATTTTGAGAAATGGCGCAGTCCGTACGCAGAAATAATAAAAGATAAATAAACAATAAAAATGTATTAACATTATGCAATTAAAATATGTAGGATATAAAACAGGAAACACTAAAATAGCGCAGTCGGTTGCACATAGAAACAAAATTTGAAAAAATGATAGATGTACACAGATATGGCGCAGTCTACATGAAAAAAAGTTTAAAAGTTATAAAGTTTTGCAAAATAACACATTTTAATTAGAACTAATTAATAATTTATTGTATTTTAAAAATAAATTTAAATATAAGAAATTTAGAGAACACAAAAATGGCGGCGCAGTCAAAATACAAAATTGAAAATTAATAGTTTGATGATCGATTTTTTACTACCACTATATTATTTATGAAGAAATTGTGCCGTCGGTTGCATAAAAAAGTAAAATATTTAACTTTATATCTTAAAATATCTGTGTTACTAAAATGGCGCAGTCAAAATAAAGAAAATTCTGCACAGTATGATTTCTAATTATGCACTTTTTCAAACGTAAATACATTATAATAGCAGCCAAGTTATCTTGAAGAATGCTAATTTTAAGAGATGCTGCGTTAGATTTCTTAGCAAAATGGTAGTCTCAGCAGGTGAGGTTTTTGGAGGATGTTGGATGCTGCGCTAGATCCTTGCGGGAATGCTGAGTGGGGGATGCTAATCTTGGGAGAAGAGATCTTTGGAGAAACGCTGGATGCTCTGTGAACTCTTGTGGGGTTTGCTAATGTTAAGAAATGAGATTTTTGAGCTGCATTAAGACCTATTGAACTGCGTTGTTTGCGGCAAAACTAGAACCGGCCAAAGTACCCTACGCTCATCATTGTCAATTTTAGACGGAGATAGTTAATTTGTGTTGAAACACACAATTTTACAGTTTTTGTGTTTTTACATAAAAGAAGGAAAACTAGCTATTGGCGTACTTTATTTAAAACATAAAATCTTAAGATTTTGAGAAATGGCGCAGTCCGTACGCAGAAATAATAAAAGATAAATAAACAATAAAAATGTATTAACATTATGCAATTAAAATATGTAGGATATAAAACAGAAAACAGTGAAAAATTTGAAAAAATGATTGATGTACACAGATATGGCGCAGTCTACATGAAAAAAAGTTTAAAAAGTTTTGCAAAATAACACATTTTAATTAGAACTAATTAATAATTTATTGTATTTTAAAAATAAATTTAAATATGAGAAATTTAGAGAACACAAAAATAGCGCAGTCAAAATACAAAATTGAAAATTAATAGTTTGATGATCAATTTCTTACTACCACTATATTATTTATGAAGAAATTGCGCCGTCGTTTGCATAAAAAAGTAAAATATTCAACTTTATTTCTTAAAAATATGTGTTACTAAAATGGCGCAGTCGAAATAAAAAAAATTCTGCAAAATATGATTTCTAATTATGCACTTTTTCAAACGTAAATACATTATAATAGCATCCAAGTCATCTTGAAGAATGCTAATTTTGAGAGATGCTGCGTTAGATTTCTGAGCAAAATGGTAGTCTCAGCAGGTGAGGTTTTTGGAGGTTGTTGGATGCTGCGCTAGATCCTTGCGGGAAATGCTGAGTGAGGGATACTAACCTTGGAAAAAGAGATCTTTGGAGAAACGCTGGATGCTCTGTGAACTCTTGTGGGGTTTTCTAATGTCAAGAAATAAGATTTTTGAGCTGCACTAAGACTTACTGAACTGCGTTCTTTGCGGCGGCACTAGAACCGGCCAAAGTACCTTACGCTTATCATTGTCTATTTTAGACGGAGATAGTTAATTTGTGTTGAAACACACAATTTTACAGTTTTTATGTTTTTACATAGAAGAAGAAAAACTTTAGCTATTGGCGTAGTTTATTTAAAACATAAAAACTTAAGATTATGAGAAATGGCGCAGTCCCTACGCAGAAATAATAAAAGATAAATAAACAATAAAAATGTATTAACATTATGCAATTAAAATATGTAGGATATAAAACAGGAAACACTGAAATAGCGCAGTCGGTTGCACATAGAAACAAAATTGTAAAAATGAAAGATGTACACAGATATGGCGCAGTCTACATGAAAAAAAGTTTAAAAGTTATATAGTTTTGCAAAATAACACATTTTAATTAAAACTAATTAATAATTTATTATATTTTAAAAATAAATTTAAATATGAGAAATTTAAAGAACACAAAAATGGCGCAGTCAAAATACAAAATTGAAAATTAATAGTTTGATGATCGATTTTTTACTACCACTATATTATTTATGAAGAAATTGTGCCGTCGGTTGCATAAAAAAGTAAAATATTCAACTTTATATCTTAAAATATGTGTGTTACTAAAATGGCGCAGTCGAAATAAAACAAAAATCTGCACAGTATGATTTCTAATTATGCACTTTTTCAAACGTAAATACATTATAATAGCAGCCAAGTCATCTTGATAACAACAGAATTATATAAATTTTTAATTAATTTAAGTTTTTTTCTAATATTAAATCACTCTATATAACAGTAATAATGCGTAGATTACAAAACATATGTTTGAAATCACCACACCATAAAAGAAGAATAATTCTTATAAAAATACAGTATCCCTATTAGTGACATGATAAATGGTCAAGATGTGGCGCCCCACTTTCGATTCCATATCACTGGATAATAGCTTATTTCATGTGTAAAGCATAATTCCAAACAAAAACAAAGTTCATGGGGGGTTGATAGAGGGATTGTGCCATCTGACAGAAATCATTTTGTAAGCAAAGCAAGGGTCCACAAGACATTAAAATGTGATATTTAGGTTTATTTTATATGTCAACAACACTTCCTACAACTATCATACTGAAAACGAGATTTAAATAGTCTGCTTTTATTCTAATTATTTTTATTTTTGTTACAGGTAAATACAGTTTCTTTCATCTTCATATTTTGATTAAGTAAGTTTTTTTTCTATTATCTATGCTTTACGTTGTCTTTTCTGTTTTATTTTCAATTACTCCTAATTTAATAAAGAATAAGATAAGGTAGACAGTGCTCTTTTACAAATATTTTACGTTTTCCTACAAACATTCTTATACGACCCAAACATTTTTTATAGTGTCATAAAATGAGATAAAAAAAAGGTGCACCTATCTGTAGAAAATAAATAATAAAAAGTCTATGTGAAGATTTAATTAAAAATCAATGTACGGGAAAATATCTAATAATTTGCTTTGTGCTTTGATAGGAAAATATTGAGTTTGCATATATTTTACTTTAATATCAATTTAATAAAATATTGTTTTTAAGGAAGGAATTTCATTTTTCAAGCATAATAAATGTAATAATATTTTGATTGACAATTTTTAGTAGCTTATATTAAAATATTCATATAGATGATACTATTGGCTTGTATGGAATAAGTAACAAGGTTTATAAATATTTTAGTATATTTTTGTACATTACAATATACAGAGTGTAACAAAAATGGTGCTTGTATAAGATTTCATCTAGTTCGAAGAACCAATGTTACAGAAATATAAGCATGTTCTCACCAAGTGGTTCTAATTTTTTTATAAATAGTTTTTATTATTTTTATCATTTTGGGGGGGTGTAGTGTTTGTATCTTATTCGAAGGACCAATGTTGTAGAAATCTAAGCCCGCTGTGTGGTTATTTTTTTATAAATATAATATTTTTTGGCATTTTTAAATTTGCTTTGAGAGCAGTACAACATAGAGGGTGTTACAAAAGTAGTGCTTATATCAGGTTGTATCTAATTCGAAGGACCAATATTACAGAAATACAAACTTGCTAAACCAAGTGGTTGTTAATTTTGTTATAAATATAATAGTTTTTTAAAATGTTTGAATTTGTTTTAAGTACAATATACAGGGTCTAACAAAAGTAGTGTTTGTATCTAGTTTGACGTTAATTTACTTTAAAACTAGGGGGAGTGGGAATCGTACATTTTTTTCTAAAACCGTCGCAGATAGGGTTCTTCTTAAGAATTTACGATGAGGCCCAAAAATTCTAACTACGCTACTGACTTGGCTATGCATGCAGCACAGATACGGGATACAGAATGCGTTGCCCAAATACGTCTGAAAAGTTTTATTCAAACGTATTGTATTTGTTTGCGAGATATGGAATTTTATAAGTTGAATTTGCCACAAAAATGTACGTTACTCAGTGGCGTAGTTAAGGGTGAGCAACGGTTTGTTATGCGGAAACAAACATGCACATGGGGAGGCGACTTTTGTTCACTTTAAAATTAGAGGTTTTTTCTAAAACCGTTTTTAATGGGGCTTTTATAAGATTTTGCGGTGAGCGGTGAGTGGAATGAAACGTTGAATTTGCCACAAAAATGCACGCTGTTCAGTGGCGTTTGCAATGCGGAAACATTTGTTTACTTCAAAACTTTAATTTATAATTGTATGAAAAAGTTTTTAAATTTTTAAACTTTTCTCGAGCGCAATCGTCTCATTACCTACTAATTAGATCTTTAGCATTTCTTTAACAAATAAATTAGGCGTACTTAGTTTGTTAATTATTGTTTGTCATTAAAAGACAACGTTTGTTTTTTTGTTTGAGTGCATGACGTGATGGTGCAAAGGTAACTATCACTGGCCGTGCTGAATGAAGTTTGTGCCAAGTAGTGCAATACTACAGACTTAAATCTAACGATCTATGCTGATCTAAAGCTAATTACCAGGTGGTGATTTTACAGGGTTGAAGCTTTATTTAGGTATTGTTGAAGTAACGTAAGTTTGATTAGACTTGATTTTTAAGTGGCAGAGTGGTGGCGGCAGCGGCTACGACTGAGGAAGTGAATATGTTACGGTGATTTGCCGATATTAAGCGCCGGTAGCACTATCCAAAGGGATGTTTTTCTGTACTATTATTTGGGTTGTTAGAAATTTTGTCTACTTTCGTAGCTATGGATTTTTATTACTTTTATGGTTTGTATAGAAGTTGCGTTTTGAGTTTTGCTGTTGTACTGGTTGTCGGCAACTTGTATAAGGTGGTAACTTCTAACAGTTTGGGGTTGATCTTTGTGCAAGGATTTTTCTTCTTATGTTGTCATGCTCGTTACAAGCGTTTTCGTATATTTGTGGTGTGCGATAATAGTTCTATACAAGCATGTGGGACCTACAGTTTAACTTAAAATCTTAACCACATCACCAGAGGGGTTTACTATTCTAAAATTTTGCTGGTTTGCCATTGCCTTGCAAAGGTAACGACCGCATCGAAATATATTTGACAAATTAGATATTACTGGGAATTAACTCAGGCCCGTTTTTTAAATTTAATAAATGATGTATTTTATGTAAATTGCTTTTTTACCCAGTGTGAGACACATACACTAATTAGTGTTTCAGGGTATACACTCTTCATCAGTTTACCTAGAATCTCACTGGTCAAAAAGTCAGTAGCGTACTTATCTGTAAGCAATGGTCTGCAATGCGGAAGGGCTTACACGCATTCTTGACTTCTTTTTCAAAACTTGGGACTCCGGATTTTGTTATTTTTTGCACTTTTTGATAGTTTATAACTGAATTTGAGTCGTTTTTGAGGTTTTATGAAGACTTTTATACTATTTAACAGTTTATGGCAAGATTTTGGTCTTCTAATATTTTTAAACTTTATAACCGGATTTTGCTATTTTTGACAATCTATAAGTAGAATTTTGCACTTTTTGTCAGATTATGGCCGGATATTTTGCTATTTTTAACAATATTTTGATATTTTGTTCTTATTTTTAGAATTTGATGAAATTTTTAACATGTTTCAACAGTTTATAGCGGAGTTTTGGCATTATTTTAATGTTTTTAAGGCTCGATTTTGCTATTTTTGATCTATATTTTTAGTTTTGCATTTTTTTTACAGTTTATGGCCGGATTTTGTTTTTTTTTTTAACAATATCGATATTTTATAGCCGGATTTAGGTATTTTTGACATTTCATGAATAGAATTTTACAGTTTTTAGCCGGATTTTGGTGCTTTCTAACAATATCTTGAAGTTTTATGGCCGGATTTTGTTATTTTTGACTTTTAATGAAGTAAATTTTGCACTTTTTAATAGTTTATGGCCGGATTTTGTTATTTTTAACATTTTATAAATAGAATTTTGCACTTTTTAATAGTTTATGGCCGGATTTTGTTTTTTTTACAATATGTTGATATTTTATAGCCCGATTTAGCTATTTTTTACATTTTATGAATAGAACTTTACATTTTTTTACAGTTTTTAGCCGGATTTTGGTGCTTTCTAACAATATTTTGATGTTTTATGGCCGGATTTTGTTATTTTTGACCTTTTATGAATAGAATTTTGCACTTTTTAATAGTTTATGGCCGGATTTTGTTTTTTTTTTTACAATAAGTTGATATTTTATAGCCAGATTTAGCTGTTTTTGACATTTTATGAATAGAATTTTACATTTTTTATCAGTTTATAGCCGGATTTTGGTGCTTTTTAACAATATTTTGATATTTTATGGCGAAATTTTGTTATTTTTAACTTTTTATAAATAGATTATTGCACTTTTTAACCGTTTTCAGCCAGATTTTAGTTTTTTTTTAATATTCTCGTATTTTATTACCGGATTTTGTTAGTTTTGACTTTTTATGTATAGAATTTTGCGCTCTTTATTAGTTTATGGCCGGATATAGTCAGATTTAGCTATTTTTATATTTTATGAATAGAATTTTACATTTTTCAACAGTTTATAGCCGGATTTTGGTGCTTTCTAAGAGTATTTTGATGTTTTATGGCCGGATTTTGTTATTTTTGCACTTTTCATTAGTTTATGGCCGGATATAGCCAGATTTAGCTATTTTTTATATTTTATGAATAGAATTTTACATTTTTCAACAGTTTATGGCCTAATTTTGGTGCTTTCTAACAATATTTTGATGTTTTATGGCCGGATTTTGTTATTTTTGACTTTTTATAAATAGAAAATTTGCACTTTTTAATAGTTTATGGCTGAATTTGGTTTTTTAAAATTTAAAAAGAATATACAATTTTGCGCCGAAGCTTAAAAATTCTAGCTACGCCACTGCCTATCAGAATGGATATAAATGAGTTGTCTTCTTAATATGTGATTCAATTATATATCAATTTTGTCTGTATATTGTCCATCGGTTGGCAATATTGCGTTTCAAACTAATTTAAGTTAATTTGTTTTGTGGTAATTTTAACACATTCGTAGCAAGGGGGGAGAAGGCGATGTTTTTTGAAGTTATAAAAATAAACACATTCTTTTAAAAACGTCTCTGAATGCATTTTTTTAATTATTTTGCCGTGGGGCTTAAAAAATTTTGCTCCGCCAATGGACAATTTACATAAAATCACACTTGTATGTATACAAATTTGTGAGAGGTGGTAACGCAACGCCCTCTAGGAGTCTGTAATACTTCTTACACTCTATTTTTGACATTTTATGAATAGAATTTTACATTTTGTTATTTTTTACTTTTTATGAATAGAGTTTTGCACTTTTTAATAGTTTATGGCAAGATTTTGTTTTTTAAAATTTAAAAAAATATAAAATTTTGCGCCGAAGCTCAAAAATAGCTACGCCACTGTCTATTAGAATGGATATAAATGAATTGTTTTCCTAATATAGCAAGGGGGGGGGGGGGGGGGGGCGATGTTCTTCTAAATTATAAAATTGTATACTTTCTTTTAAAAACGTCTTTGAATAGAATTTTTTTAATATTTTGCGGTTGGGTTCAAAAAATTTATCTCCGCCGCTGGGCATAATACATGAAATCTACACTTGTATGTATACAAGTTTGTGAGAAGTGGTAACGCAACGCCCTCTAGGAGTCTATAGTACTTCTTACACACGTTAAATTTAGTTACAATAGAGGGCGTTGCGTTGTCACTTTTTATTTATTGTGATTTTTGTTATTGTTTGAAGTTGACTTGTGTGCATGGGTGATGGTATTCTTGTTAGCATAGAAGTACGTCCGAGAATGTTCTGGTCTTGATACTTCAAGCATGTGTTGAGATAGTCCTTTTTGCGTACGTTCTTATTTTTATTGTTTGAGGGTTGTGCAGACTTGGGTATTGTTTAGGAAACGTAGCTTTTATTAAGAAAGTTGCATCAATAAATTTTACCAAAGTATTTGAGTTTGAGTGTATAGTAGCAGCGTTTGATAAAAAAATATGAGTACATCTCAAACTTTCTTTCTAAAATGAAAATTATTCATCAATTTACACACAAAACGTTAATAAGAGAGCATTCGCATTAGTCTATACATCCAATTTATAGGATTAAAATCATCATAGTCCTCTTTTAATTGATTGTAATTCAATTATTCCGCAACTAAATTAGATTAATACAATATTACAATTTCACTGAGCAAAAGTCTATTATCTCTTAATCTATTATTATTGTTATAATGTACCCAAACCATAAACAAGTTGATTAATCTAATAGGATTCTAACTATATTGAATTTCATCAAATTACCTATATTCGAACAGTATAAATAAAAAGTATGTTTTATCACTGAGGATGTAGTAGTCTCTCTCTTTCCGAAAGCTAATAAGAGCATGCTATCCGCAGTGGTTATATAAAAGTAGGGTTTATTGAACGTAATGGAAAACGGGATGGTTTTAAATCTACGGTGTAGAAGGCACGGGTGCTAATTCGGTGGAAGGATTTATCTCGTTGAAGGAGCAATATGTATTGCCTCAATCAGTTGGTTTTATATATAGTAGCAATACGAGTTATTACTTTTGTTAATCAATATTAAAATAATTAGAGCTTAGAGATTATATTAATATAAAATATTGATACACAAATAAGCCGTCCTATTAAAAAAATCAATTTAAAGCTCCCGTATATGTAACTCAGTAGTCGATTACGTAATCGTTAATTATAGTATAATTTGAATTTTTATGTAAGTTAATTGTGATTATGGAAAACGGAAACGATCCTTATAAATATAGATAAATTAAGATTTTAGCCTCAGGCCAAGTAGCTGGATGCTGAAGGAAGAAGAAAAAAAACAAAGTTGTTTGACACCATCTATACCATTAAACTTATATATAAAAAAAGAATAAAACACAAAATGTAACATCCTGTATAGTTAAGAAAACAGGTAGTAGAATCGTTTTTCAAGTTTTAATCAAAACTTGTTACAATTATATTTATATTTCATCTAAACGTTTATATATTATCAGCGGACGTGTTATTAGAATACATTACATAATGCATATGCGACCGGTTTTTAATAATCAAATAGCAAAATAATAAAAATGTATGTTCTTTGTACAAATTTAATTAATTCTTATTGATTTTACATTATTAAAATTAATTAAATTTTATATATTAAGTAATTAATAGTTTGTTAATTAATACTTATTGTTTCTTTAATTGTTAGCGTTGATACAATTTTATGAACTTGCTGGCTTTAATCCACCCTCTTTTCCGTTTACCAGACCTCAATCATATTTTTCGGTTTATATGCATCCCTACAGCTTGTTTTTCTTATCAGGAGAACTCAAACAATGTGTTTTGTTGTATAATTTTATTTTTTATTATTTACTTTCTGAATCTTGAACAGGTTGTTTGTGGAAACTTTTAAATCTCTAACGTTAGATTGTACACTGAAAGCGATTTTCTCTGTTTTACACTTTTTGTGATTTTTATGTTTATAATCCTTTCAAGTATTTTATAGCTTTTGTGGGGTCTATTAAATTTTTTTTCTTTTTTTCTAGTTTAGGGGCTTTTAACCCAAAAAAAAAAAAGTTTTGAGATATTAAAAAAAAACAAAAGTTTTATATAATCAATCTTTGGGGTAGAAGGTGATGATGAGATTTTTTGAAACTTTTGAATAAAACTGTGTAATCTAGTAAAGCATATGTTACACTATTTCTTATAGCCCAAGACTAATTACATAAAAAAAAAATTTTTGGTCTAAAAATATTTGGTCTAAAATTTTTTTTTCCAAAAGTTTGAAGAATAAAGTTTTTTGTATGCTTAACACATTGTACACTATACTTGATAAGGTAGGACTTTAAAACACCAACAAAGAAGCCAAAAAATGTTTTAAATTGGTTGGTCTAAGTCATTTACTATGAGAAGAAGCCAAAACATAAGGTTTTTTTTTTTTCAAAATTACATCTGTCAGTATATTAAGCACAATTTCTAGTATGTTCAGTATATTACGCTTATTTCCAAAGAAAAAGAAAGAATGAACACAAACAAACCTTTTCAAACTAAATTGCCTGCAAAGGCCGCTGGTATGGCAGAAACGCCAAATAAACCCGAATTGGCAAAAACGTCGACACTAATAGAAAAACCATTGCCACCATCTAGATAAGAACACTTATCTCAATATCACCCAGAGATAGGTCTAACCAATAGTTTTTTGGCACATTATCTACCAAAACAAAAGAACGACTGACCAACTTTCTTTCAGGCATCATCCTAAGCTCCTTTGCATAATGCTGCGAACACAACGGACTTAAGTGCAAACTTTGAGCTACAATGACCATCATCGAATCACCATGGCCACCCAGAAGAATTTAGTGACTAGCATGTTAATCTAGTAAAGCCGTTTTTTGAGTAAATGCTCCACAGAATAGAACTGCTGCGGTGAACGTTGTTTCTTCTAAGGTAGTGCGCCTTAGATGTAGAGACAACGGTGCCAAGGGTGGAGGTGAAGAGGTAGTTAAGGGTATTGTTTAATTTTTTTTTATTTTGACAAAGTTTTTTGAGGTTTTTTAGGTATAGGTAATGGTAATGAGACGCTGAGGTGCAAGTGGTTTAATATAGTTATCTGGAAGATTTGGGTTATAGTGCTTCTTAAGGTTTGGGAGTGAGGCTATGGCGGAAGCTGCAATAGCATAATCTGAGCGTTGGTTTAAGAGCAATTTGTAATATTTTAAGGTTTTTGTTAAAGTAGTCCCAAAGGGTAAGCCAGCAGGTTTCTAGAAATTTTGCGGAGGTTGTCAAGTTGTAAGAGTTATGGTGCAATTCAGACTGACGTTGCGATGCAAATACTATGGCCTATGTTTTGTCGGAGCTGGTGGTTGATGGCAGTTTTTGGGCTAGTGATATGCCTAAGGAATGGGTTGTTAATATATGTGGGTTTGGGTTGGTTTCTTTTTAGGAAATGTTTAAGGAAGTGGAAACGGTCATGGGGGACTACCTCTATCTCTATAAGGCTATTGCTTGAAGGAACATTCACCGAAATGACTTCTTATGGCATTTCTACTAGGTTATCTTTACCTTTGGAGGAGGTTCTCAGAGAAGTCCAGCTTGATGGTGCAAGGTCTTGGCAGAGGTTGTCAAAAGCATCCTCCAGGGAATGTGGTTTCTGGATCAGGTGACTTGGCCTATTGCGGCTAGCTTTGCATCTACCGATAGGCCAGGCTCGTTACAGGACCTAAACCTGCTACAATTCCCATACTTCTGCAACGCTATTTTTAAGGAAAATTCATTTTTCAGGAAGTCGTTTAAATTTTACGTTACGCACGAAGAATTTTTGCACACTAAGGCAAAAAATAAAATCAATTTTTTTGGTAATTTTACTTAAGAATAATTTGCAGATTGCGTACATTGTAAAGTTGGTAGGTGCATTTGCACTGTGGTTGATCCACTTGAGGTCTCAGAGCTTTAGTTTTTTTTTGGTCTATGTTTTTGTTTTGAATGCCAACACTTTTTTGGGTTTTGTGTTACAAGTAAACTTGTGGTATCAACGGTCTGAAATTCTTCAAATTTTTTTGTTGTCCAAAATTACGGTTTTTTTGGCGTTTCCTTATAAAATAAACGTGCAAGGTTTTTTGTTGCCAGGTTCTTTCAAATTTAAGGTCTTTATTTCTGGTCAATAGTTTTGCTTGGTTAAATTGGGTTTAGATTTTGAATTTTTCTAGCCAGTCAAAGCTTAGGTTTGTTACTTTAAGTTTTGGTGTCTGAACATTGTAATTTAAAGGCTAGGTATTGTTGTTTATGATATTTCTAGTCAAGACGGGGTTGCGGTTAATGAAACGATTGCCATTTAACGTAAAGCAAGTTTGAATGCATATTTTTATGAGTTGCAGATAAGCTTGTAGTAGCTCCAGATTGTTCTGTGGCTAAATTACATTTCCTGGTAAAGTAAGCATGGTTTCTAGTTACGTGCAAGATTGTTTCTTTGTATGGTTTAATGTTGCGTTTTTTCTTAGAATTGATTTATTTAAGTTCAACGTCCGCACTCATGGTCGATAGTTTGCTTACAGTTAATTTCAGTTTAGATCTTAAACGACGATCAACTTTTTTTCAAACACCTTTCTTTTCCTTGATTTAAGGATTGCTTTTGCCACAATGGAAGACCATGACCACACTGAAGAAAAGACTATGATCAGCCTTCTTCTAAATGTTATCCTAACATCCAAGCTAGGCTGCGCAAAATTTACAGAACTTTGGAACCGATAGGTTAAAGTTCTTTGCTACAATGGTCATTAACGGAAAGCTTGAGGACACAATTTGGGTACTCTTGACTCTTAACAGATTGTCTCAAAGTTTGCTTTGTAAACCTGCGGATACATCGGTAACTTTTAGCTCAAAAACCGACTTTTGTCACAATGGACTATTAGACTACCAATTTTTTTCTAAATATTATCCCAGCATTTAAGCTACGCCGCGCAAAGTTAACCAGACTTAGGAGCCAATAGATTAGAGTCCTTTGCCACAATGTTTACCAGCGGACTACTGCGGACACTATTAGATCACTATGGCTACCTAAAAAAATACCGACAATTAGCTTTTTTCTAAAGCTTGCGGACACAACGTAGTCTTGACTTCTAACAGACTGTTTTAAAGTTTGCTGCGTAAGCTTGAGGTTACAACGGTGATCCTTGACCCAAGAACCGACTTTTGGTTAGAATCTTATGCTACAATGGACTATCAGGCTGGTATGTCTTCCAAATGTTATCTCAACATCCGCGCAAAGTTTACTAGACTTTGGAACCGATAGGTTAGAGTCTTTTGTCACAATGGTCACTATTAGATCACCATGGCTATCTAAAAAAATATGACAATCAGCTTTCTTCCAAAGTTTGCGGACACAATCGGTACTCTTGACTCTCAACAGACTTTTTTAAAGTTTGCTGCGTAAGCTTGCAGACACAACAATGACCTTTGATTTAGGAACCGACTTTTGGATAGAGTTTTTTGCCACAATGGACTACCAGACTACCAGTTTTCTTCCAAATATTATTCCAACATTCAAGCTACGCTGCGCAAAGTTGAGCGGACTTAGGAGCCAATAGGTTAGAGTTCTTTGCCACAATGGTCACCAGCGGACCACCGCGGACACTATTACATCACCATGGTTACCTAAAAAACACAAAATTCAGTTTTATTTTAAAGTTTGCAGACATAACGCGTACTCTTGACTTTCAATAGACTGTCTCAAAGTTTGCTTTGAGTACAACGGGTACAACAGTGAGCCTTGACTTCAGAACCGACTTTTGGTCTTTGACTACAATGAACTATAAGACTACCAGTTTTCTTCCAAATTATCTCAACATCCAAGCTACGCTGCGCAAAGTTCACTTGACTTAGGAACCGATAGGTTAGAGGTTTTTGCTACAATGGTCACTAGCGGACTACCACGGACACTAAAGTTTGCTGCGTGAGCTTGCGGACAACTTTTGACTCAAGAACCGACTTTTGATTAGAGTCCTTGGCTACAACGAACTATCAGACTACTCTAGCCATCCTGAGAAAAAGACGAAGACCAGCTTCCTTCATCATCCCAACATCCAAGTCCCAAGGTTTGCTGCGAAAGCTTGTAGACACAACTTTTGGATCACCATGGCCACTAAGACGACGACCAGATTGTCTTAAAGTTTATTGCGTAAGCCTGCTGACACAACGAGGACCCTTGATTCAAGCATAGTCTTGTACTCTTGCTCATCGCTCAGCGACAATTATATCAAAACTGATGTAAATTTTTTAAATACGAATATGAGAGCGATAAGCGAGGGCTACCAAAGCTAGACACTTTGAAGTTCCAGAGTTGACGAGCTGAGCAATGAGCAGTAGTCAAAGCAAGGGTCGCCGTTGTAACCGCATACAAAAAGAGGGGGGGGGGGGGATAATCTCAAGATTATCCAAGAAAAGTAACCCATACGGAGCCTTTTTACACGCCGTTTTATATGTGATCTTTTTAGCCAGAAAAGAAGAACTGGTCCTTGCTAGAGTGTACAGACAAAACTACACTTGGGTGACTGTTTAAGCATCTTCCGAGCGTCATTCAACATCTACAATCTCAAACCTTTTTAGGTCTCAAAGTCATTTTTATTAAACCGAGACAAGCTACGCAGTTATATATTGCTTTGTCTGTCTTCACAAACTAAGATTACTGTAACATGATCTTCACCAATCAGCATTATTAACAAACAACTAATTAGATAAGAGCTGGTCCAAACAACTAACTAGAAAAAAAACAAACAGCGTGTGATTAAATAAACACAAAAAGATGTAATGCGTGATGCAATTTTTGTACTAAATATTTTTGTGGTATTATAAAATATTTGCAAATCTTTTTGTAATCAAGTTGAATGACCTATGAACAAAGTTAAACTTTTGTATTAGTTTTGCGACTGAGCAATTTTATGTAGTATAAAATTGTCTTTTTACGATGTTGTATCTTTAGAATATTATTCATAAATCTGCATGACCCTGTATAGAAAATGTGGCCGCGAACTGAATCCACACATCGTATTTTATGTGAACTTTTATCGCTATAAAAAAAATAATAACAATAAAAGCAGCAACCGTTACGGTGCTGTAGAACTTAATGGCACGCAGTAACTCTTAATCTTTTGCATAGCACCACCAATTAAGCATAATAATTTATTAGCAATATTTATACATTGATTAATGTATCATCATCGATATTAATTACGCATATAATGTCCGGTGTTTGTAATAAGATTGTATAATTAACTAATTAAAATAAATAGATTTACATATTCTACACGCATATTTTTAGGTGTTATTTATTAAACTGGTTTACACATTTTGTTGCATCAATTAAAAGAATAAAATACAAAAATTGTGTATTAGAAAATGAACAGGAGCTCAATTTGCGAGGGTCATGATTAGATCAATTCTGCTTAACGAAGCTAAACAATTAAGTGATAAGTTGAGCCGAAGATTAATGCTTCGTTGAAGTGTGTATTCACTCCGCAGTATTATAATAATCTGTGGAATAACTTTATTAATTTATTGCCGGCATCATTTTGTTATTATATTCATAATATTAATCGTGCTATAATTATAATTTTTCATTAAATCTAAAACCGGTATTTCATAAATCGTTTCAAAAACGGAAATGAATGATTTTAATTTATTGGTTATAAAAAAATTATATAAATAAATGAATTAATTAGACACTAAATTTAATTTGTTATGAGCTATTTTTTTGAAATTTATTATCAACACCTATATTGCAACGCATCTTTTACTATATTGCTTTCTTTAAAACTTTTATATCGAATACATATTTCAATGAACTGGTTCCATTTAAATAATAAATCAAACGATTTTAATATAAATACTGCTTCAATTGAAAATATACTTTCTAAAGTTAATCACTTATTTATAGAAACTTTTAGATGTAGACAGTATATTAAGCATTGACATCTTAAAAGTTTTAACGATTTTGTCAGTGCATGCGGAGCAAATTTTAGTGCAAATAAAAACTTGCGATGATAAAATAAAATATTAAAATTTGATTTTAAGTTATGGGCAGTATCTATTAACTTATTTTAAAATATTTTTATAGTAGACATTAGATGCATTAATAGCTTATAGATTTATTATTAGCCGCATGGATGATGAAGCCAACTTAACAACATTTTATGCCCACAAAAGACGTCATGCGCTTATTGTGGGCAAAAGCTTGGGAGTACTTAAATCTTATTAACAAAAAGAAATTATTCTAGATTTATCATTTACAATTTTATTATTGATAAACAAATGTTTGCAACGCGTCTTTCAATAAATGTCAATTATAAATTATCAAAAAGGATTTTTTTAGTATTTTTTGTGCATTTGATGTAGGTTGTCTTTTGATTGATAACAATTTGATATTTCAGTGAGTTGTTGTTTAATGGTTGCATTTTTTTGGAGTGTTAGTTGCTTTTTTCAAGATCTGTGTTGAAATATATCACGCAACGGATGGCCGATTGGTTGGGATCGAAAAGTTTTTTTTTATTTGGTGTCTTACTAGCTATAATGCTAAAACAATCTACATATTTGCTTAATTTTGTTTTATCTGCTTCATAATCTTTGTTATTTTGAAATATTTTTTGGCATTTGGTGTAGTTTGGTTTTTGGAGCAAGGTGATTTGATCAAAAGTGGTTTCAAGTCAGCATTTTTATTTTTGGGCTTAGGTTGGCAGCAATTTTTTAAAAAAAATTTTGGAGGTGCCTAAGGTCTAGCTGGTTTAATTCTGTTTCTTGATTACTGTTTGCTTGAGTGCTGATATCTTAGCAAATTGTTTGACGGTTGCGTTTGTTTGGAGTATGAGGATCAGGCAACTGCTGTACGATTGGTTGGGAATGAAAAATCCGGTTTTTTTTTTGTGTTTTATCTGCGTAATATGCTAAAACAGTTTACTTTACCTGCCCCATAATTTTTACTATCCTGAAGTGGTTTTTAGGTATTTGCTTTGTTGGGATTGAAAAATCTTTTGATTTGGTCAACACTGGTTCTATGTCAACATTTTTATTTTTATTGTGTTGGATTTACTTTCCAAAAGTATGGAAACCCTTACCGACACCCGTTTAAAAGTCTTGATACTGTAAGGAGGTTACCCGTCCAAGTCCAGGAATGATTTTTGGGCAGGTTTTGGTACGTAAGTACCGTTGATTGTTTATTGGTGAACCCGGAGGTATTGACGGACACGCCACACAGGCGCGTGAACCCGTAGGTTCCGACAAACACGTCCCACGGACGCATGGACTTGAAAGCTCCGACACACACGTCCCACTGACGCTTGAACCCGAAGCTTCCGATAGCCACGCCACACTGGCGCCGTCATAAGATAACTTGGGGGTAGGATAACCCGTTGGTAGACTACTGAGGGTCGGAGCTACAAGATACATGTAGGCGGTGACACGCATTGGAGAGGTTGGCGCTACCTGGTACTTTGTTATGCCTCGGAGATGAGGTCCAGGTGTTAGTGCTTTTCTTTTGAGTGAAGTTGAAGGTGGTGGCGAGTGTACCACCACTTCTTCTAACGTAACCAGCTTGTGTCGGGCGCGAGTCGGTTGCAGGTGGTGCAACGCTACCGACTCGGAGATGGTTAGGGCGCTTGGGATAAGCTCCCTGCTGTTGGTACGCCATTGTTGGATTGGTCCAGGTTGAGTTCATGGTCGTTGCGTGGGTGGTTATTAAGTTGGTTTGTGATCTTACGGCGGGTGGTGCAGTGCCGTAAGGAGTTGGTGGATACCCGGTGGCGTGGAGTGCAATGCCAGCCGGAGTATCGGTGCCGGAGAGGATGGTAAATCTCCTCGGTGCGGTCGTCGGTGAAGAGGTGGTCATGATCGAGGAGTTGTCTGTGGTCATTGCAGTGATTGTCATCTTGCTGGTTTTGTGGTGACAGTTTGATTGCACCGTGAGGTTGAATGGAAGTTGCCGATTCGTTCTCGTTGACTGGTCGAAGTAGACTGGAGCTGCTTTTTTTTTGTTTAGGAGAATCTTCTAACGATTTAAAGTGTTGGATTTACCTACAAGAGGCAGGTGCCTACTGACTATTCTCCCCCCTCCGGTGAATTGTCTGGAAGTTTGAGACCTAAAGCTTATAAACCTTCCGTTGTTAGATAATGAAAGACAAAAACCAGTGTCAAGAAGAGGGGACAGATGCGTCTTATAGGCCGAAGAAAGATGGTAGGAATTTTAGGAAATGTTAACTGGACGCTTGTGTCGCGAAACTTTCATCTGGCTCGGGGCGAGTCGTGCCAGATCAGGATTTGAGTGGACTGCGAGATTGTCGAAATACTTTTAGGCCAAAGTTTTGATATGTCTGCGCAATGAAGGAAACCCGAGATTGCTTTGGATATCACGATTTTCGACGAACCATGGACCTCCGGTGAGCATCCGCAAAGTCGAGCGTTGAAACGATTCTAACCTATCGAGATGCGTCATTGTGGCGGCTCCCTAGATGGGGCACGCGTACGTCATTATGGGCCTGATGGTAGACGTGTATAACCAGGTTTTATTCCGGAGAGAGACCACTGTTCCGCCGCAGCATCGGAACCAGAAGATTTTTAGCTAATTTAGCCTTATTGAGAATAGACTGCACGTGCAACTTGTACGTGAGCCCCTTGTCGAAGGTAATCCCTAGATGTTTAGCAGAATCAGGCCACAATATGGGAACGTCGTCGAGACAGACGTTCTCATAAGGAGCGTTCCTTCGCCTTGTGAAAAAAAAACGGCTTTGCTTTTTTCCGGATTTACTTTGACTAACCAGTCATCTAACTAGCATTCTAGGTCGGAGGTGGCTTTTTGTAGCCTAGAGGTGATCACAGTGACCTTGACGAGTACAGAAGCGCTGTATCGTCTGCGTATTGTGCCATTTTAACCACGTGCTTCGATTCCGAAGGCATGTCCGCAACGAAGAGGTTAAAAAGGACCGAAGCGAAATGGAGCCTTGAGGGACCCCTGCCGTAATATTCCGCGTGGTAGAAACGTGTTTTTGAATTTTAACAGCTAAGGTTTTTCGGTTTAGATATGAGGCTATCAGCCTTATAAGACGTAGAGGAAATTTTTGACTGTGCAGTTTGTAGAGAAAACTATGCCAGACTTTGTTGAAGGCTTTTTCTACATTGAAAAGGACCATCCCTGTGGCCTTTTCCAACCTAAAGCCCTCAACAATAGTATCAGTCACCCGATTTTACAGGTGGACCGTAGAATGTTTTCAGCCTGTCAGCAAATGCTTTGGCCTTTCTCTCATACGAGTACTGTACCTCATTTTTGCCAAGGACGGCTAGAATGGGGACCGCCCTGTTCTTTAAAGATTTGGAGATCCTCCACATTGGATGGTCATCTTCTGTGAAGAATTCCAAAGTATTTTTTTAACACAATTCTTTGTACAACCTTATGGCTTTTTTCACTTCACCATGAAGAGAGTTCAATATCAGGCGATTTAAGGGGTCGCGATGCTGCTGCCAAAGGTGCCTGACGGCATTTTGTCTGCGAATTAAATCTTTCACGTCTCGAGATAGTTTTTAGAGGCCTTTTCCGAAGCCTGCCGGATTTGGCTCGCAAAGAGTTTTTTGACGGCCTTATCGATGTCCGCGGTCGTTCTCTCCGAAGTCATGCTACCGATGTTCTCTTTCAGGGATTGTGAGAAGACCGGGAGGTGGTCGGAACTCATTTCGTTGACTACTCAAATGGTGTGGTCAAAGTTGACGTTCTTGAATACAGCCACATTAAGAACGTCTCTTTGGTGTCCTGCGCAGTGATAGTAGAAGGGTTTCTCTGGACCCACTACTTGTAACCCTCTTTGCTCTACAAAGTCGAGCAACGCCCGATTTTTGGCGTTTGTCTGTAAACTGTTCCACGCCGGGTGCTTACAATTGATTTTTTCAGCAATGATTGTGGGGAGAGGGTTAGATAAGAGTCGAAATGCGCCGTTTCAAATTTTGTTACTTGGGCCGATATAGCCAGATGCGATTTTTAATGTTCCTAAGCACATTGACCACTATTGCATTTGATTCTAGTGAGATTAGCTCAGGGGTGTCGACCTCGGAGTGGTCCAATGATCTTTTTGCAAAGATCAAAGTCTCGTGCCTTAGTCTAATCTCCGACGACTCCAAATACGTGAAGGTATTTGGCAGTTTCAGTGTTTGGGTGGGACGGTGGTTCGTCTCGGATATCAACATGATGTCGAGGTTCTCTTGGATAAAGAACTGTTCCACCTCACCATTTTTTTTTTTTAAATGCCATTGGCATTCCAGAAGCAAACCCAAAGTAATTGTCCCTCGGTAGCCATTACTGTTTCTGAAGAAGAGACGCCATGATTTTTTTATGAAAATTATTAAAGTTGTTCAAGAGATCGATTATCCTATTGTCATTGCTTCAGACCGGAGGGGATACCGGTGAAGAGTGACGCTGCATTTTTTGTTTGTTTTTTTTTTTTGTTAGGCGTAGGTGGGGAATCTTCTAAAGACTTTGCTCCCAGGACGTGTCGGATTCACCTTTTTAAGGGTGCCTACTGACTAAATTGCCTGGAAGTTCGAGACCTTTCGGCTCATGTACCTTCCGTTTGGAGATGTGTATGTAGGAGGTTGTTTAGGAGTCGCCTTATAGGCCAGGTTGGGGTTTTGTTTTTGGATATGGCTACTATTGAATTCACCGGTCGTTTGTGGACAAAATCTTCCCGATCTGGTTCGGCAAGTCTTGCCAGATCGGGATTGGAATGAACCGCTTTAAAATGTTGACAAAGTGGAGGAATCTCTAGGTCTGTTCGAATGTCCAGATTTTGAACGTACCATGGAGCTCCTGCGAGCATCCGACTCTGCTTTGGAAAGCTTCTAAGCGATTTAGCTACTTGCCGCCGTTCCCCAAATGGGGGAAGCGTATGTGATCATCGGTCTGATGGTTGAGGTGTAAAGCCGGATTTTATTCCGGAGCGTTGGCGCTGCAGCGCGCGAGTTTTACCATTATACTTCTCTGCTCCATTACGCTGCGTCGTCATTGGTTGGTGATGCTTCACCTTTCGGAGGCATCAGTGCGATGTCATTGGTGGCGTGTGCGCACGGACCGCTTACAAAACGGAGTTGCAAAGGGGGTTATTGATTTTTTTTTGGATAATCAACGATTCCACTTTTCTTACGGCGCGTTGGTTGGGAAAGTAAATTTCCCCAATTGAGATGACGTCTGGAAAGAGGTTGGCTGTTTTTCTCTTGGCTATCCACTTAAAACTGTAGGTCTCTCGTAATGTAAGTTGCCAGCATTTCGGGCAGAGAAGAGGCTAAAACGCCAGTAGTGGTGTATAAATAACTTACGAAAGAAAAAAAGAAGAAGAAGTTTGCTTAGAATTGTTTTTGTAATGTAATAAGCTGTAATGAGTGAAATATATAGAAGTACACATGTATGGCGCAGTCTGTAGGGAATAAAACATTAAGATTTAATTATATTAAAATATATATAATGTTTTATATGTTATTTATAAAAATCAAAACATATTTCACTAAAGTTTAGACAAAGTCAAAATTAAAATTTTAAGAATTAATGAACTGATATTAAAAAAAAACACTAAAAAATGTTGCATGTTTTGAATTAGAAAAAAAGATACTTTTGATGTGGTGGACGTAATAGTCCCTGCGGCTAGACACTAACTTCAGCCGGATGCTGGAGCCAATGCGGAGGAAGTCTGTCAGCCAAAGTGTTTTCCTAATTATAGTTTTATTAAAAACAAGAAATATTAAAAGAATGTTTGTTAAATTTTATTAAATGATGTTGTTATCAAAATATAAATTAATTAACATGAAGTGGATGAGATAATAAACATTGTCATATTCTTATAATAAATCCGTGCTCCATGTGGTAGACATTATATTGTGATACAATTGTGGTGGAAGTCTTTTGCTGTGAGTATGATGTCAAAAAGGAAAAGGGCGAGAAAAAAACAAACATAGCTTTTTGTGTAATTGCTGAACCTTTATATTCGAACAGGGATTATACGCGAATTAATTAGACATAGTGCACACATACACGCGACGAGTGCGAGTGAAATGACTATTATCAGTTATCATATTGAATGTCAGTCAGTCAGTCAGCTCTCGCTTTTACATAGATTTGAATTGTTGAGAAATTTCAACGCGTATCAGTGCAGCGTTAAAACATTCAATTAAATTACGTCTGTATTAATTATTAGCCTCGACTTGTTCACTTTTTAACATGTTTGAAATTAGTATAAGCATCAGAAACAAGAGTGAAACTTTTATTGTGTTTCAATGCAGACGAAGTCTCTACTTCACCCTCCATTTCTGTACAGACGTATAAAAAACAGCAATTACCCAAATCTCAATATTCGCACGATACCTTGGGAACCTACTAATGATGCCAAGATATCTTAGGGGTTGCTGCTTCCCTTAACTCACATGATCATTTCAGATTTGCACAGTAAACATTTGATTATAAGAGTGTTTTTATTGTCTACTAAAAGATATGTTAATCCAGCCATTACATAAGTATTTGTCTCATTTAATGTTATGGTAAATCCCCTCTTGCAACTAACTTGAAATATATCAGACTTCAAAGAAATTATGCAAAAACCTTTTCTGTAATGAGGGGGTGTTTAATAGGCGTATTGTATAAGGTATACAACTCGGCAAAATTATATCTCGTTATTATAAACCCTTCACTTATTAAGCCGATACAAACAGGGTCTGGACTGTATGCGGCTTATCAATTTCTCCTTATGGATTATCAATATCATTAAAATTTCATTCATCTAATGGAGATTCGGTAATTAATTAAAACTTTTAGGGCAACAATATGCCCTCCAGGATATTTGTGATAAATCCTGTCTGTTCCATTAAAGGGCACGTGCTGAATTTGTAAAATCCTTGATTATCTTTATCTAACAATGAACGGAAAATCAATTGTAGATTAAAAAAAATTATATCATATTGGCCAGGTGCTATATACAGCGCGAATTTTCCCTTGGGGTAAATATTTGAAAGTGGGGTCGAACAACAAATTACTATTAAATTCTAATGAGAATAAGGGTGTTACTATCTTGCAAAGGGGCGAAATCCCTTGTCATCTATGGAATACAATTACATACAATATCAAAGGTTATAAGTAATTATAAAAGGAGGTTTTTATTTCAAAGAATAAATAGTTTAGAAATATTTCTATTTTTTATGTTACAACTTTTATAAGATTGTTTCATGTTTGGTATTTATTTTGAGTCAATATTTTAAAAATTGAGTCTTCCAGAATAAAAAATATGATGAAATTCAATTTTGAGTTTATAACTTTGTTTACCAAGGTTTTGTGTTATTTAATTGTTTTTTTTTTATCCTATCGACTGGGCCATTATTGTGCATAACAAATTTGTTTGTGATAGTTTATTGATTTAGAACAATTTTTTGTTGATTAACATTTTATAATTATTTATGATGTTTTCATCTTTTAGACTGAGCTATTGTTGTGTTTAAAGAATCATATTTGATTGATTTTTTGCAATTTTTTGTTCATTTTATTAATTAATATTATTTTCTGCATCCTATAGACTGCGCCATTATTGTGCACAATCACAAACAATGATACTTTATTGGTTTGGAGCATTTTTTTTGTTAGTTTTATTCTTTTTTTTTTCTTATAGTGCCATTGCTCGCTACGAGCGTGGGCTCCCCTCTCAAGTTTTGTGTTGTGCGATAATAGTTCTACACAAACATGCGGGACCTACAGTTTAACGTGGAATCTGAACAACACCACTAGAGGGGGTTTACTAGGCAAATACCTGGGCTGCCTGTTCAACAGTCCTTGCACTAGACTATTATGCTACGGTCGCCTTAGTTTCATTAACATTTTATAATTATTTGTTCTTTTTATTATTCTATCGGCTGCGCCATTGTTGTGTAAAGAAAATCTTAAAATAGTAGGTTGTGGCGTGCTTTTGCAATAATGTCATGATGATGGTTTACAAGCATTGGGAATGTAAAACTACGTTTTCTCCACCAAGTTGTTGATGAACATGATGGTTACAAGTGTTGTTGTCAAAGTGTGAGCTGTGTTGGCTAAGTTGTAGTCTATTGTAGCAAAATTGGCTGTAATTTTTTCAATTGTTGATGTAACTTTTTTGTTTGTCTATAGTAGATCCTTAAGACTTTCTACAGTTTTCTAAAATTTTGTTAGCTTTCTAAGAGCTGTTAAGAGTTTTAAATTTTTTTTGGTTGACAATAGTGGTCTCAAATTGCTTTACAATTTACTAAAGATTTTCTTAATTGTTTCAAAAGTTTCTATAAAGCTTTTATAGTTTTATAGTTTTATTATTTTAAGACCCATCAAGAGTTTTCAAAAATTTGTTGGGAGTTTTTAGTACTCTTACAATCTTCCATAAAACTTTTTGGAGTTTTAGTAGGATACTGAATTTTTGAAATGTCTATAATATATCCTTGACTTTTCACAGTCTAAAATTTTGTTAGGTTGCCCAAAGCTTTCTAAGAGCTATTAAGAGTTTTTAAAATTTTTTGGTTGTTAATAGCGGTAAATTTTTTTACGATTTAACAAAGGTTTTCTTAATTGTCTCTAAAGTTTCTATAATGCTTTCATAATTTATTGAAAGTTTTATTATTCTAAGATCTGTTAAGAGTTTTCAAAATTTTTTGGGTGCTTATAGTACTCTTACAATCTTCTATAAGATTTTTTTGGAGTCTTAGTAGGACATTGAATTTTTGAAGTTTTTAATTGTCTATAGTAGGTCTTTAAGTCTTTTCATTGTCTTCTAAAATTTTGTTAGGTTGCCCAAAGCTTTCTAAAAGCTTTTAAGAGTTTTTAAAACTTTCTTGGTTGTCAATAGTGGTCTCAGTTTTTTTTATAACTTATGAAAATTTTTCTTAATTGTCTTTAAAGTTTCTATAATGTTTTTATAGTTTTCCAAAGTGTTATTATTCTAAGACCCGTTAAGAGTTTTCAAATTTTTTTTGGGAATTTATAGTACTTTTTCAATCTTTCATAGTTTACCATAAGACTTTTTGGAGTTTTAGTAAGACACTGAATTTTTAAAGTCTCCAATTGTTTATAGTAGGTCTTTAAGACTTTCCACAGTCTTCTAAAGTTTTATTAGGTTAGGTTAGGTTAAGTCTAATTGTCTATAGTAGATCCTTAAGTTTTTTCACTGTCTTCTAAAATTTTGTTAGGTTGCCCAAAGCTTTCTAAAAGCTTTTAAAAGTTTTTTTTGGTTGTCAATATTGGTCTCAATTTTTTTTACAATTTATGAAAAAAAAAATTTATTGTCTCTAAAGTTTCTATAATGCTTTTATAGTTTTCCAAAGTGTTATTATTCTAAGACACGTTAAGAGTTTTCAATTTTTTTTTGGGAATTTATAGTGTTTTTACAATCTTTCATAGTAAGACTTTTTGGAGTCTTAGTAGGACACCGAATTTTTGAAGTTTTTATTTGTCTATAGTAGATCCTTAAGACATTCCACAGTCTTCTAAAATTTTGTTAAGTTGCCCAAAGCTTTCTAAGAGCTGTTAAGAGTTTTTAAAACTTTTTTGGTTGTCAATAGTGGTCTCAAAATTTTGTACAATTTACCAAAGGTTTTCTTAATGGTCTCTAAAGTTTTTATAATGCTTTTATAGTTTTTTAAATTCTAATATTCTAAGACCCGTTAAGAGTTTTCAAAAAAAAATTTGGGAGCTTATAGTACTGTTACAATCTTCCATAGTTTACCATAAGACTTTTTGGAGTTTTAGTAGGACACTAAATTTTTGAAGTCTTTATTTGTCTATAGTAGATCTTTAAGACTTTCCACAGACTTCTAAAATTTTGTTAGGTTGTCCAAAGCTTTCTAAGAGCTGTTAAGAGTTTTTAAAACTTTCTTGGTTGGCAATAGTGGTCTCAATTTTTTTTTTAATTTACCAAAGATTTTCTTAATTGTCTTTAAAGTTTCTATAATGCTTTCATAGTTTTTCAATGTTTTATTATTTGTTAAGAGTTTTAAAAAAAAAATTTGGGAGCTTATAGTACTCTTACAATCTTTCATAGTTTACTACAAGACTTTTTAGAGTCTTAGTAGGACACTGAATTTTTGAAGTCTTCATTTGTCTATAGTAGATTCTTAAGACTTTCCACAGTCTTCTTAAATTTTGTTACGTTGTCCAAAGCTTTCTAAGAGTTGTTAAGAGTTTTTAAAACTTTTTTAGTTGTCAAAAGTGGTCTCAAAATTTTGTACAATTTAAAAAAGGTTTTCTTAATTGTCTCTAAAGTTTCTATAAAGTTTTTATAGTTTCTTAAAGTTTAATTATTCTTAGACACGTTAAGAGTTTTTAATTATTTTTTTAAGCTTATAGTACTCTTACAATCTTCCATAGTTTATCATAAGATTTTTTGGAGTCTTAGTAGGACACTGAATTTTTGAAGTCTCCAATTGTCTATAGTAGATCCTTAAGACTTTCCACAGTCTTCTTAAATTTTGTTAGGCTGTCCAAAGTTTTCTAAGAGTTGTTAAGAGTTTTTAAAACTTTTTTGGTTGTCAATAGTGGTCTCAAAATTTTGTACAATTTTCTAAAGGTTTTCTTAATTGTCTCTAACGTTTCTATAATGCGTTTATAGTTTTCCAAAGTTTTATTATTCTAAGACACGTTTAAGAGTTTTCAAATTTTTTTTGGGAGTTTATAGTACTCTTACAATCTTCCATAGTAAGACTTTTTGGAGTCTTAGTAGGACACCAAGTTTGTGAAGTTTTCATTTGTCTATAGTAGATCCTTATGTCTTTTCCCAGTTTTCTAAAATTTTGTCAGGTTACCCAAAGCTTTCCAAGAGTTGTTAAGAGTTTTTAAAACTTTTTTGGTTGTCAATAGTGGTATCAAAATTTTGTACAATTCACCAAAGGTTTTCTTAATTGTCTCTAAAGTTTCTATAATGCTTTTATAGTTTTCCAAAGTTTTATTATTCTAAGACACGTTAAGAGTTTCCAAATTTTTTTTGGGAGTTTATAGTACTCTTACAATCTATCATAGTAAGACTTTTTGAAGTCTTAGTAGGACACCGAATTTTTGTAGTTTTTAATTGTCTATAGTAGATCTTTAAGACTTTCCACAGTCTTCTTAAATTTTGTTAGGTTGTCCAAAGCTTTCTAAGAGTTGTTAAGAGTTTTTAAAATTTTTTTGGTTTTTTGGTCAATAGTGGTCTCAAAATTTTGTACAATTTACCAAAGGTTTTCCTAATTGTCTCTAAAGTTTTTATAATGCTTTTTTAGTTTTCCAAAGTTTTATTATTCAAAGACACGTTAAGAGTTTCCAAATTTTTTTTGGGAGTTTATAGTACTCTTACAATCTTCCATAGTAAGACTTTTTGAAGTCTTAGTAGGACACCGATTTTTTGTAGTTTTCAAATGTCTATAGTAGATCCTTAAGACTTTCCACAGTTTTTTTAAATTTTGTTAGGTTGTCCAAAGCTTTCTAAGAGTTGTTAAGAGTTTTTAAAACTTTTTTGGTTTTTTGGTCAATAGTGGTCTTAAAATTTTGTACAATTTACCAAAGGTTTTCCTAATTGTCTCTAAAGTTTCTATAATGCTTTTTTAGTTTTCCAAAGTTTTATTATTCTAAGACACGTTAAGAGTTTCCAATTTTTTTTGGGAGTTTATAGTACTCTTACAATCTTCCATAGTAAGACTTTTTGGAGTCTTAGTAGGACACCAAATTTTTGAAGTCTTTAACTGTCTATAGTAGATCCTTAAGACTTTCCACGGTTTTCTAAAATTTTGTTAAGTTGCTCAAAGCTTTCTAAGAGCTGTTAAGTGTTTTCAAAAATTTCTTGGGAGCTTATAGTAATCTTAATTTTTTTTTTAGTTTACCAACATTATTTAAGTTTTAGTAGGACACTGAATCTCTAATTGTCTATAGTAGATCTTTTCACAGTTTTCTAAAATTTGGTCAGGTCACCCAAAACTTTCTAAGAACTGTTAAGTGTTTTTAAAATTTTCTTGGTTGTCAAGAGTGGTTTCAAAATATTTTACAAAATCATCAAAAAGAGTCTTTTAATTGTTTCCAAAATTTCTTTAATGTTTTTATAGTTTGCATCAAATGTGCTACTTTCTTTATCATTCTAAGAGCAGTTCCAAAAATTTTCTTGGTTGCTTATAGTAATTTCAATTTTTTTTATAATTTACTAATATTATTTAAGACTTTTTGGGTTTTCTTAGTAGTAGAAATAGTAGCTCTTAAAGTTTTTTATAATTATTATAATTTTTATTACAATTTCTGAAGTCTTCTCAGATCATTCAAAGTTTTCCGAAAGCTTAAAAGTTTGGGTTGCTTATAGTACTTTTCAAAATCTTTAACAGTTTTTCAAATTTATTTAAAGCTTTTTAGTAATAGATTAGTAAAAAAGACTAGCCTATAACAGTGTGATAGCTCAGTTATAGAGCGTTGGCGTAGCACGCTAACAGTCTGGGGATTGATCCCCGAAATATGACTAAATAATAACTTGCTCTTTATCTACTGGGTTGATTCGGAAGTCACCTAATAAGCCGTTGGTCCCATAAACCCCCTTCAAACAAGTCGTAAGACTTCTGGGGCGATGTAAAATAGCTGTAAAACTACTAGGAAAATGTTTTGATTTGCTCAGAAACCAGTATTAGGCTAGTGATGCCTTTAAATCAGTTCCAAATGAGCTATAATTTTGCCAATTTTATTGGTTAGTATTATGTGGTAAGCACAGGATAGGAATCGGGATTCGTGCATGCTCGGTTTTCTAATACTCGCAAGTAATGTTTTGGGTAGTTTCTAGTGGGAGTTTGCTATTAGTGTAGTTATTATATATGACCAACATGAATTTGTTTTGTTTATAATGCATTTATGATAGAATTTAAATTTTGCATGATGACTTTTGATTTATCTCTTGTAAATTATTTTACATAAACTAATTATTAGTTAATTGATTACTCAAAAATAATTGATGCATTATTCGCACCGGCATAATAAATATTGATGTGCTACTGTAATATTTTATTAATTATTAAATATTGATTGATACGATCTCGGTTGCACGCATACCATTTACAACAACTTTTTTTCAATGCGAACCTGTTATTTAATATATTCGTAATTAGTATCGAGTTGAGGATTACATTTAATTATTATATCATATTACATTAACTCATCATTATTTAATCGAATAAATTCTTTCTTACAATAAATATTATTTTAAAAATTCTAAAACAACAAATATGCAAGGTAGAATATTGAATTTTTAATTGAACCTGATTTTGTTTATTTATTATTTTTCTTTGCGATACGCCTTGCAAAATGTGAATAATTTAATGTAATAAACCACGCTTAAAAACGCATCAAGTCTCGTGTTAAAAGTAGCAAGGTTTAATGTATAAATTTACAATACTGGTTTACCGGCGAAACAAAGACAATGTGAAATATTAAATGTGATTTACTGTCTAGTTATATATAAAAAAACTTGATAATATATTTATTTATTCTATTTATTATTCTCAGTTTAAGTAGAAAATATACATATTATCAATATTCAAATTAATTTAATAAAGCGAGTTTGTTCATCATAGTTTGAATTCGTAGAATATAATAGTTATGAGTAAGTACTAAATATCATATTTGAAATTAAAAAAAAAAACATATTTTGCTTTGTTACATTTTTTTTTTCATTTGAGGATCAAACATGCTTTGTGCGTGAAGCAAACAAAGTATATTAAAAATGCCAGTGCTCGGTTAAAATTGCAAACAAATTTCATATAAAACAAAACTTAAATTCGGATTGTTTAATTGTTTGATCTTTAGTTAGATTCAAAATGATTAATAAATTTTAAAATTGAAAGATACTTAGAATAATAAAAACTCATCGCCTACAATCTTATCGACTGCGCCATAGTTGTGTTTGAAGAATTATATTATATTTGTATATTACATTTGTCTACAATTATGAACTAAGTGACCCGACCACCCACCCAAGATTCAAGAAAGAATTTATTTGTTTAAAATAATTGTTGAAAACTTCATCGACTGCGCCATTGTTGTGAATCTTTAGCTAGGAGGGGAATTTCTTAAAAACTCGCATTGTTGGATTTACTCTCACTAGCGTTTACAGACTAACAAAAAAATCAATATTGAGAGAAACTTTAGTTAATAGACTAACAGAAACTAACCTCCAACAATCCCATCGACTGAGCCATTGTTGTGGTTATCTAAATTTCTTAATTCACTATTTTTATGCAAGATTTAGACTGCAAAAAAAGTGAATTTATTTAAAGATTTATAAAAAAATATAAAGTAATATAAAACAAAGTCACTTAAAAACCATTTTATAATTAGATTCAATAAACATTGAATTGTAAATGTAAATTCAAATATTTAAATAAACAGAAAACTAATCCAATTAATTTGTTTTTTTATGATCATACAGTAAACTTGTTATTTTCAATCATAACCATTCCAATCGTTAAATTTGCCCTGCTTTATTCATTGGATATTTGATAGCATCAGACGTTAAATAATACTCGACTACTGCTACGTGGAGTTTCCTCTTTTTTTTTAATTTCAAACGACTTGATAGCACGTTCCTCTTAACAATTACATGTTTTATCCACGTAGTTGCAATTCGTAAGTTCATAACATTCTTTATGAAGCTCTTAATCTATCTATATTGAAAGTGAATATTTGAAGTGTGAAATATATTAAACTTTTAATATTACATGATAAGATAAAAGATTTTTTTAAATACAGCCTAATGTACGGAGAGTGTAAACATTACTCGCGATGCGTTATTTACGCTGGTGCATAGTATGTTAATTGTCAGTATTCGGGTGTTGAGAGTGACTGTGTTAATGAATGGATTTTCACACATTGCGGACGTGAGCCCGCCGGATTTATGCTTAAAAAAAGTTTTAATGTGCACACACAGACATATGGTGCAAGTTGTGGAAATTTATAACGCAAGCTTTCATTTTTTTTAATAAAAAACATTTTTTAATAGAATATATGTTTTCATTAATTCAATTACATAATGGCAATGTTAAGATAGTTTTGTCTGGTTCATACTTCTTACAATAATATATTGTACAAGGGTCGGCTGGTAATTATTGTATAATCTGTTGTGTAATCCCGGCATTATTATGCGTTGCGTATAACAATAGCGCTGATGCTATCTATTGATGGTGCATTTTTATTGCTTTCAATATCAAGGGTGAACGTTTTTATATAATGAAAGGTGAGCTTTTTTTCTTTAAATGAAATCTTGCGGATTGTTTAGTATGATTTATTTTATAAAGTATTATTCAAGTTTAACTTTGCTAAATAATTTACATTGGATAAGATTTTGTCTAGTAGGCTTTAATGTACACATTATTTCAGATAGAAAAGTCATCGCCACCGTAGAATTGAGTGGGTAAATCAAAATAAATCATCATTAAGCGATTTTATAGCTATAGACATTGATTCTTTCCATTAATTCTACATTTTCTTTTATAAGTAATAAACTTTTTAATGTTTTTTATGCTTTGCATATAAAACGGGATTGTGTTCGGACTTCGGATACATTCGTGCGTGTACGCACTACAAATTTGTATGTAAGAGAAAGTAACGCAACGCCCTCTATTATAAGTAAGTTGAATTGTATGTGTGTAAGGAGTCTGTAGTACTCTCGAATCCGGCATTATTTGGCGTGTTTTATTTTTATATGATCAAATTACCAAAACAAATTTATTAATTAAATTGAAACTTGCCTTTCTACACATTGTAAACCACTAGTGTTTCAGGGTATACACTCTTTATCAGTGTGCCTAGCAAAACTATAATACCTTTTATGTATAATATGTGAGAAGAAGACATCTCATAATAGGGTAGTAACGCACTATCTCTCTCTCAGCAGGAAAAAAGGAGAAACTTCCAATCTTTTGATGGCTTGATTGCTCATCAAGAGGTTGGCTATCACTTTTTTTTCTTCTGACTAAGTGACTTCTAACATTTGCAGAGACAAGCAATTTTAAATTCCTAATAACAAATACTTGGGCGGGTAATCAAACTACTTGCTGGAAGTCATGATCTGGAATATCTTCCCTTCCTCTTTTCCTTTCTTCGCTCAAGTGTTGGTCATAAAATAAATGGATATTAATTTTTCTTTCTTTACACAAAGATACTTGCAAAGAGGAAAAACTTTGGATGAGCACTCTAGTTTAAACTACTTTATTGTAATCATAATCCGGAATTACTCACCCACTTGTGATTTGATATTACTTCTTCTGTTTTGAACAAAAATACTTGCTACTAGCTTGCAAGGGGTGGGTGGGCACTTTAGTGCAAACTACTCAATGGTAATCATGACAATGGCGCAGTCGATAAGATGAAGAAAACATAAATAATTATAAAATATTCAAATAAATGTGATTTTTTAATAAAAATGGCGCAGTCTATAGAATAAAAAACTATAGAGCTTTATAAAATGTTGAATAAACTAAATATTGCATTAAATCAATAAAATATTATAAATAAAATGTAGTTTATTAAGCGCAACAATGGCGCAGTTAAAAATGATAATATGTACAGGTAAAAAAAAAATGTATCAATAAAATGTCACAATTTAAATGTGGTTCTTTACGCACAACAAATGCGCAGTCGATAGGATTAAAATAATATAAATAATTATAAATTGTTAATAAAACAAAAAAATGTTGTAAATCAATAAAATACCACAAATACAGTTTGATTTTTTACACACAAAAATGGCGCAGCCTATAGGATAAAAAATATAAATAATTACAAAATGTCAATAAAATGAACAAGAAATTGCTTTAAATCAATAAAATTTTACAAATAAAATATGATTCTTTATACGCAACAATGGCGCAGTCATCTTTTCGAAAAAACTTTAAAAAATGTTCTAAGTTAATAATATACTACAAATGAAATTTGATTTTTTATACACAACAATGGCGCAGTCAATAGAAAATAAAATGAACAAAAAATTGCTGTAAATTAATAAAATATATCAAGTAAAATGTGATTCTTTAAGCACAACAATGGCGTCGTTAAAAATGTTAATAATATTAACAAAAAAATGTTCTAAATCAATAAAATATTACAAACAAAAAGTGATTCTTTAAGCACAACAATGGCAGCCAATAAGATTAAGAAAACATAGATAATTATAAAATGATAATAATAATCAACAAAAATTGCTCTAAATCTATAAAATAATTTTGTATACACAAAAATGGCGCAGTCTATAAAATGAAAAAACATAAATAATTACAAAATGTTAATAAAATTAACAAGAATTTACTTTAAATTAATAAAATTTTACAAATAAAATGTGATTCCTTATACACAACAATGGCGCAGTCGATAGGATAGAAAAAACTTAAACATTTATGAATTAATAAATTATTACAAATATTGTTTTTTTCTATACACAGTAATAGCGCAGTCGATAGGAAAATAAAATGTTATTAATATTAAACCTAACAAAAAAACGCTCTAAATCAATAAAATGTCACAAATAAATTGTGATGGCGCAGTCAATTTGACGAAAAAACGTAAATAATTCAAAATTTTGGAAACGCTTCAAATAACTTATTTTTTATGTGTTTTGCAAATTTCAAAAAGAATATTTCAAAAAAATTAGCCCAAAAAATCAATTTTATTGAAGCATAATCTGTTCCATACTTTAAAAATTTTGAAAAATTATTTAGAAATGTTTGAAAATTTTCAATTTTGGAAATGCATTAAATAATGTTAATTAGTAAGTAAATTAACAAAAAATTGTTTTAAAATATTTCAAACAAAATGTTATTTTTAAAAACCCAACATTGGCGCAGTCGGTAGGATGAGAAAACGTAGATAATTATTCAATGTTAAAAAAATTAACAAAAAATTGCTTTAAAATATTACAAATAAAATGTGATTTTTAAAAACCCAACATTGGCGCAGTCGGTAGGATGAAAAAACGTAGATAGTTATCAAATGTTGAAAAATTAACAAAAAATTGCTCTACATTGATAAAATATCACAAATAAAATGTGTGATTATTTAAACACAACAATGGCGCAGTCGGTAGGATGAAAAAACGTAGATAATTAGTAAATGTTGAAAAAATTTACAAAAAATTTTGCTCTAAACTGATAAAATATCACAAATAAAATGTGTGATTATTTAAACACAACAATAGCGCAGTCGATAGGATAAAGAAAGCAGATAATTATAAAATGTTAATAAAATCAACAAAAAATTGTTTCAAATCAATAGAATTTTACAAATAAAATGTGATTTTTTTTAAACACAACAAAGGCGCAGTCTGTACAATAAAAAAAAAACAAGAAAAACTATAAAAACTTAATAAAATAAACAAAAAGTTGCTCTAAATCAATAAAGTATTACAAATAAAATAAGATTTTTTATGCACAACAACGCCAATCAATAGGTTAAAGAAAACACAAATAATTATCAAATGTTAAGACTTGCTCTAAAATCAAGATTATTTAAACACAACAATAGCGCAGTCGATAGGATGAAGAAAACAGATAGTTTTAAAATGTTAATAAAACCAACAACAAAATTTTTTAAATTAATAAAATTTACAAATAAATTGTGATTTTTTGTACACAATAATGGCGCAGTTGGTAGGATGAAAAAAAAGAAGAATAAATATAAATTGTTAATTAAATAAACGAAAACTTGCTCATTTAATATTTCAAATAAAATTTGATTCTTTTTGCACAACAATTAGCGCCAGTCGATATATACAATATTACAAATAAAATGTGATTTTTTATACCCAAAAATGGGGCAGTTAATAGGATAAAAAACATAAATAATTATAAAAAATTAATCAAGTTAACAAAAACTTCCTCTAATTAAATAAAATTTAAATCAATAATATTTTGCAAATAGTATGTCAATGGTGTCATACAACTAAATATGAGCGCTTGGCTAATCATGGCCGCTAGATGTAGGCATAACCTACCAGTAACTTGCTGAAGATATAAATTAAATATGGAAAGGAACTTTCTTAGTCTGAATCTTGCTAATAAAAAAGTTACACCAACAATTTAAAACATTACCATCTACGATGTATTCTACGTTTGCTATTACCGCCAAATTTGCTACAGTGTAATATAACTTTGACACTTGGCTAACAAGGCTCACACTTTAACACCAACGCTTGTAATCATCATGTTCTTGGACTCACCAAGTTCAACCATACTTGGTGGAGAAAACGTGAAACTATCATAATGAAGTTATTGCAAAAATACACCACAACTTACTATTCTACTTTCTTTACACAACAATGGCGCAGTCGATAGGATGATGAAAAAAACAAATAATTATAAAATGTTAATAAAACTAACAAAAAATTGCTCTAAATTAATAAACTATCACTGTTTGTAATTGTGCACAATAATGGCGCAGTCTATAGGATGAAGAAAACAAATAATTATAAAATGTTAATAAACTGAACAAAAAAATTGCTTAAATCAACTAAATATTACAAATTAAATGTGATTCTTTAAACACAACAATGACGCAATCTAAAGAAAGAAAATAACATAAATAGTTATAAAACTATCACAAACAAAACGTAATTTGTTATGCACAATACTGGCGTAGTCGATAGGATGAAGAAAACAAATAAAATGTTATTAAAATTAACCAAAAATTGCTCTAAATTAATAAAATATTACAAATTAATTAAAGTGATTCTTTAAACACAACAATGGCGCAGTCTAACGAATGAAATATCATAAATAATTATAAACTGTTAATAAATTTTTTTATCACAGTAATGGCGCAGTCAAGAGAATGAAAGTTTTAAAGTAATCCTAAAATATTATTTAATCTTAATTACTATATGATTACACTCTTTATTTATCAATTAAACAAACATTATTCATCTCATCAATCCTATATATACTTAACGCGATATGAAGTGAAAAGACCTGATTTAAATATACATAAAAGTTTTCAAATTGTAGTGCATACGGTTGTAAATCATATCCAGTCGAGTATATATGAATTTTTGCCGGTTTCATTTCTCTGCGGTCGTCGCAAAGACTTTCATATTTCGTTTGACTCGTCGGAGTAATATTTTCTTCAGCCTAAATTAAAATGACCCCTTTTATAGTGAACATCGGAAGCTTACAATGGAAGCTCCCCTTTTTTCCTATTTGAAAGATAACATAAAACATATATATAATTCAATAAATGAATACGTGTTGTTTATGAAAGGATATTTGTAATTTATTTACTTGTTGCGTTCTTTTTTTTTTAACAACAGTAAAAAATTGATTCTGTTTGAATAGTTTATTTATATGGAATTGAATTGTGACCGCAATGCGCTGCAAAACAATAATTGCAAATGGAGTTTGTGTTCTGTTCGTTCCACGCAACACTCACATGAGGAATATTTACATATCTCACATTTAATTGTTATTACTTTTATTCAACTTCTACATAACTACATTAATTATCACCCATGTTGTTATATATAAATGTTCACAACTTTACAATTCGGAACTAAATTATTACTTACATACAACATAATTTATACGTTTTTAATTTATCTTTTTTTGTTGCAGGTACGTTTTATTTTTTATTCAACAACGCTGGAATAACAGGAAGGTAAAATCTATAATGAACGCATATTGATTATGATTATCAGGCATAGGGTTTTTTAATTGTTAATTGTTGACTGATAACTTAAGATGATTTGTTGGTAGCTGTCAAAGCTAATATTGTTTCTACGCATTTGTATTATTTTTGGTTAGGTTAGTTTCCGCTGCATTGCGGTAGCATTTTGGACCTACGAATAGGATTTTTTTATCATTTCAACTTATTAATGCCAATGCATATTCGGAGAACCATTATCTAATTATTGCAAAAAAACTAATATATAAATCAAAAACATCATGCATTGGCATTAATAAGTTGAAATGATAAAAAAATCCTATTCGTAGGTCCAAAATGCTACCGCAATGCAGCGGAAACTAACCTAACCAAAAATAATACAAATTTTTATATCAACCTATTAATGCCTACTTTAGTATGTTTATTGGTTTGTCTGTTGTTGAAAGAGTCAATGTAATCCAATTTTTTGAGCTATAATTAGATTTTGCTGCATTGCGGTAGCATTTTGGATCTACGAATAGGATTTTTTTGTTATTTCTACTTATTACTTTTGGCAATAATTATTCTTCGCATTTTGGTCCTTCGAATAGGATTTTTTTCTTATCAGCCTATTAATGCCTACTTTGCAATTTGACCTGAAACGTATGCATCTTACACATTGCAACTTCAAAATACTTTTCATGGCCCCTTTCCTGAATATTATACACAATCAGAGACAAGATTGAAGTCTTCTTACTCTATCAACAAAATTGTAATTTTTTTAAATAAATTTTAATTTTTTAAATTGCTATAGACAATCTACATAGGTGTTGAAGCAGTCTGTTTATGCCAAGCCGTTAATACATTACTACGAGTACGGCTATAAGCATAAATCTGTAATAATTAAAACATGTGTATCATATTATAGTTCTTGTTCTGCATGAATAATTCCAGCATATAACGAGGGGTGAAAAACGCCTGAGTCGGGGTTGCTTTGCATATTAATTGGCTATCCCTTGAAAACGAGTTGTACTATTTTTGCTAAACAACTAATCACATCTATTTAAACTAACAAAATATACACCCCAACATGATTAAACTATTATTAATTATAATTGAATATAGCGTGCGTGAAATTTGTTTTTTTTTAATGTCTAGACATATATTTCCGTCTATTTTCCCGAGGTGATAATTATGTTAAATTGTTTTATTTCGTTTTAATGTAAAAAAATATAAAAATGGAGAAAACCACTTTCGACTCGACGCCCATGGCATTAATAATTTCCATCATAATATTTATGAACACCCCTCGAATCTAGACGCGCACGCCGTGAAAAAGAATGCAGATTGTGCAATTTCTGGATAATTTAGTAGGTTTTCATTTATTATTAATGTATATCATTTTATTATAAGTAAATCTCTTATCCCGATCATATACTGATGATGATTATACATGATTAAGAAATCAATTTACAACAAATGCAATACAAACATAATAATTGCAGACAAAACTGAATAAAGTGGGTGAAGAAAGAATGAGAAAAAGAAAGCTATGGAGTCAAAGTTTTAGGTTTTATGTTTGTGTACTACCTCACAGCTGTCTTTAAGTATGTACCTGTAAATTAATTACATAATATATACATACTACCGAACCCGTTATTTGAGAGAATGGAGGCGCTCTAGATACTAACGAGGTCTAGTATCTAGTCCACTCACACTTATATTAACTGGACACTAATTGTGCATTAGAATAATGTCCCGAGTTAAAAAATGCTACAATTTTTTAAAATGTTTTGCTGGAGCTGGCTGGCTGGGTTTAGGAAGGGAATCTTCTAAGGACTCAACGTGTCGGATTCATTTTCAAGAAGAAAATGCTTACCGATTTAACTTCCTTAGTGTTAAGTTACCTGGAAGTTTGAGACTGTATGACTTATGGACCTTTTGTTTGGAGATAGGGATTTAGAAGATGTCTTATTGGCTGTGGGGGGGGGGGGATATGGTGTTAGCCACTTTAAGTTTTTAGTTGATTAGGTTAGGTCTAGATGTTTGTAGATGAAAGCTTCCTTGTGTGGCTCAGCAAGTCTGGCCAGGTCAGGAGTGAACCGCAAAATTATTGAAGTATTTTTTGTCCAAAGTTTTGTTGTGTTGTAGGGGAATTCCAAAATCGGTTCAAATTTTTCTATTTTGGACAAACCATGAAGCTTCGAGGAGCATCCGTAAACTTGTACTTTGGAAGGCTGTGAGACGATTGAGGTGCCATTTTGCGACTCTGCTTCAGATTGGGGATACATAGGTGATTCAAGATAAAAGATGGTTGAATGTGATCTCTATAGGTTGTGAGGTGGGATATAGTGGTAGTCACTTTAGGTTTTTAGTTGGTTAGTTGATTAACTTGACGCTTGTAGATGGAAGTTTTTTTTTTCTGGCTCAGCAAGGTCAGGATTGGAGTACTTTTTGGCTTGAGTTTTTATGTGTTTTAGTAGTGGGGGATTCCAAAATTGGTACGAATTTTTCTGTTTTGGACAAACTTTGGAAGGCCTTGAGACGATTGAGGTACCAGTTTGCGACTGTGCCTCAGATTGGGGGTACATAGGTACTTTAGAATATGGTTGAAGGGGACGTCCTATAGGCTGTGGGCTAGGATATGGTGTTAGGCACAGGTTTTTAGTTGGTTAGTTGATCAACCGGACGCTTGTAGATAGAAGTTTCTATGTTTGGCTAAGCAAGTCTGGCGAGGTCAGGATTGGACTGAACTGCATGATTATTGAAGTACTTTTTGACCAGAGTTTTGATATGTTTTTTTGCAGTGAGGGATCCCGAAATTGGTACAATTTTTTTTGTTTTGGACAAACCATAGAATTCCGAGGAGTTTTTACAAAATTGTACTTTGGAACGCTTTGAGACGATTGAGGTGCCAGTTTGCAGCTGTGTCTCAGATTGGGGACGCATAGGTAATTTAGAAGATAATCGAAGGAGCTCTCTATAGGCTGTGAGGTAGGATATGGTGTTTTAGTTGGTTAGTTTATTAGTTGGAAGCTTCTTTATCTGGATCTGCAAGTCTGGCCAGGTCAGGATTGGAGTGAACTGCAGTAGGGGGAACCCAAATCTTGTTAAAAAAATTCTGTTTTGGCCAAATCATGGAGCTCCGAGGAGCATCCGAGACAATTGAGAAACCAGTGAGTGAGTGGTGGTTTGTCGCCGTGTGACAGTTTTGTTTTTCTCTGGATTTATTTTGACTTTCCAGTTGTTCAATCAGTCTTCTAGATTGGTGGTGGCTTTTTGTAGCCACTTTGGGTAACTTCGAGGTATAGAGAAGTGCTTTGTTATCCGCATATTGGGCCATTTTAACTCCAAGCGTCCTTTTTTAAAGCCGTGACCTGCCGTGAGGTAGATACATGGTCTGAAATCTTAACTGCTTAATATCTGCGGTTTAAATATGAAGCCATAAGCTTTATAAGAAGCAGAGGAAAGTTTTGTTTGTGCAGTTTTAGAAGAAAGTTTTTGTGCCAGACCAGTCAAAGGTTTTTTTGACAAACGTTTGGGTGGGTAGGCGGCAACTAAGTTTAAGTTATAGGTGGGTAGCTGTTTTTATTGTAGCCCACTTACCCGTTCAAGTGTTGGTGTTTTATGGATTTATTATTTTATCCACTTCTTGTGTATCTGCTGCTATTCTTAATAAGAAAATAATTGTCAGTTGTTAACAATACAACAGACGATTAGCTTACAATAAGTTTCTTAACGACAAACACTTGGGTGAGTGGGTCTGATTTAAGTTTAAGTTGTAGGCGGGTAGCTTCTTCTACTGTGGGCGGGTGGTTGGGAATTAAGATTGGTTACCTTATATAAGCATCCAAACATACATACACATGTCTCTGTGGCTCGGTGTACCGACATCTCGGTTGCCTACCTTGAAAGGGAACGGCGTGATTAAGTATACAGGTATACATGCCTAGCGAGCCTTTTCAATTTGTAGGAAAATGCTTAGTTTGAAGAATTGTATTTGAGAAGGTTGAACGCTTTTCTGCAGTATGTTGTTGTCAGCGTCAACCAAGAAGTTGTTGACTTTTTGGTGGACCCTTTCGACGTGCAAATTAGTGTCTTTGGTGATAGAGAGGGGAACATTGAACTTTGAGGCTATCCGCAAATGCTTTGGTCTTTTCTTTAGTAGTTTATTGGACCCCATTTTTGCCGTGAACGGCTGGAATGGCGACTTTTGTAAGGGTTTGTAGATCTTCTACATAAGTCGTCATCATTATTGTCTTTGATAGTGTTTTTTAGCACTGATTTTTGTGGATTTTTTGACTTTGCTTTGGAGTTTTACGAACTTTGGGGTTGCAATTCCGTTGCTACTGATCTTCTGCGAATTATTGCCTGCTGGCTTTTAGAAGCCATTTTTGTGCGATTGCGATTGCTTTTTGATGGGGCCAATGCTCTCTTCCAAAGATTGTGAGAAGAGAGTATGTATGTATTACGAGTTTTTCTTCCTCTCCGGTTGATCCTTTTCCGTAGAGTTCCAGTAGTAGTAAGGCCATTGATTGTCCTAATTTTGGGTGGAAAGTTGACGTTCTTAAGTATTGCTACATCAAGAACGTTTCCTCGGTGGTCTGCTGAGCTGTAGAAAGAGGGTTCGTCCGTTATCGGGTTATAGGTACCGTTTTTAGTGCTAGAGAAGCGATAGCATTTGCAAACGATTGGTTTGCTTTTGCAGCTGTAGGTTTGAAGGGGCCTGTTTTCTGAGAGGAAGAAGACGGGACTGTAGCCGGCACGGGATTGGTTGCCGGATTGGCGTCTTTCATGATTTTGCCTTGCGAGGTCATCATTTTCACGAATGTCTTGCATCTCTTGAAGTTGGCGGGGTGAGGGCCAGAACAGATTGGAGATACTGTGTAGCATCTCTAGGCGGTGTGCCCGTGACACTGACACTTTTGGCGTTGTGAAATGCTACCGCCCCGCTTTTTGGGTTCTACTGTAACCCTTAAGCCCAAGAGCTTGGTTAAGTCTATGATCTTGTTAGAAGAGGAGAATTCAAAGGATTCTAATGCTAAGCCAACGTTTTTCTTTGTTAGGTAATTTGACAATTGTCGGATTACCACCTTGCGGCAACGTTTTTGGGCAGTGGACCACGTGTGGAAGTTGGTTCTTTTTGATTTAAGGAAAGCCGTTGCGTTTTTGTGGTCGGCGCTTCTGGCCGGAATGATGCGGATACCTTCATGGCTTTTGCAAAAAGAAAACACCGGCAGGCTTAAATCTCAGTTTTTTTTTGCTCTTTGGCTTAAAGGGTCGGCCGGTTAGGTATCATTAAATGCAACAAATAGTATTGGTGTTTAGTATGCGGTCCGTGTGGATTGACAAACAAAAATCACATACAATCTACAAAAAATACTATAATTAAGCTAGAAATAGCTGCTTATCACTAATCCAAACTCTTCCTTGCCACTTGACATAAAAAAACCACCAGTTTTCAGCTATCACAATCTTAGAAAGAAATTGGTTAATGGCATCAGTGTGCTGTAAACTAAAGTATGTTTGGGTTTATAGCACTATGACGTCATTACGTGCTTGCCCGATCAGTCGTCGCACGATGTATGATTGAATTGAGTATATTTGTTAAGAAACTTTAGGCAAAATCACTGCTTTTTTGATTAGAAGCAATTAGATAAAAATTTAAGTTTTTACTTCCACAGAGTCTACAATTTGTAATTTTTTTAAATATTTTATAGAAATATGAAGTAATTGCAAAGTTATTAATAAATATTTAATTTCATCTTTAAAGCTTGCTAGCTTAATAAAAATATTTGAAAATCATAAGACCCGATTTTATCCGACTCTGCCCGACTCGGCCCGACTATTTTATTTGCAAATCATTGCTGGATATAAATACTTCTTTTCTATTCTATAAAATGTTTGCTAAAACTAAAAACAAACTAATAAATTGCAAAAATTGAGTAATATATTACAATAAACGAAACTGATTGATAATATAAATCTGAAAAAATATCGACCATGAAAGTTAAATACCTTTTACAATGATCATTTCAATTTCATTTATCTAATGTCAGCAATAGATTTTTTTAGTTTTGTCATGACAGGACTATAATAAAACACGCAATGGGGGGATGTTGATCTAGCTGTATTAAGGTAGACAGTTGATACGTTTTTTTTTAATAAATCGCACCGCTAAATCAGGCTTAATTGTAATTTATTGTGGTGCTTAAATTGGTGTTGGATTAGGAATAAGAATTAGCTGAATCCTTTGAAGTAAGTTGAGTCGAGTTTCGTTTCCTTGTAATCAAACTTCTTGTTAATGTAGTTAATTCTAATGTGGATTTTAGTTTAGAATAATAGCGGGAATTAAAATAAAGCATACATGCTGCATAATAAGCTTACAATATATAATCCAAAAGATCTTTTATCGGTTCATTAGTACGGAAAGCTAATTTGTTTTTTATCCCTACAAAACACAAATCCATACGTCTCCCTTGGGAGAGAAGAAAGAAACTTCTTAACGAATTTGTAATTGTAATGACTGTGATGTTTGGTATTCGCGACCCCTTAAAATTTAATTGTTATGAGAACGAAGGAGGAATAAAAACGTATTTAACAAACCACGAACTAGATAATATATATGGTCTCATTAAAAATATTTTAAAATAAACGCTTGGCTTTGGTAGAGGGTAATTTAGCAACAGACGAATAAATATTTATATACACTTTATAAGGGCCTGCTGATACACAAGTAATTAGTTTCATTTGAAAGTCTTTATTTGATTCTTTTAATTGCAACGCGAACTGTTGTCTTGCAAATCATTTCCAGTCGTTTATAGCGTAAGTATCGTTAAAATATTGATCTGTTAAACGAGACGGGCTTTTGGAGTTTATACAATGAATTTTAAGAAACTCACTGTTTATAAAACAAAGAATACGAAACACTTATCTAGTCAGAATACAAACAGTTTGAACAATAACTAATTTATTTTAAATTTATATGCACCAACATTTTTAAATTAAATTAAATTATTTTTTTTATATACAGATTGTCGAAATTATTCACAACACATAAGAGTAAGCCACATTATTTTTTTATGAATATTGGTAAGCGGAAAATATCGCAAACATGCAAACTTTGTACAATGCGTGCAATATTACTATTTATAAGGTGAGAACACATTTATGCTATGTGTAGGAATGGTTTCGACAATCTGTATAATTTAAACTCATCTTTTATTTGTTTAAATTGTATGTGCAAGTTTTTCTATACTTATAGAACAACGATGGCCGTGTCATGAGTTGCGAGGTTGCAACTGTCTTGGAACTTGTGATACGGTTTAGCTTTTGCGTTTGAAACTCGAGACGATGCAGGTGGGGTGGGGTAGTGTTTATTAAAGAGACGTGAATTACGCCGAAGCTAATAACCTTGTTGTAGAAGATTTTTTTTTTTACTTTAGTTTGGCTTTAGGGTTTTGCAGGGACTTTGCTTGCTTGGAATTTTTTGGTCCTGGTATGAGCGGGATTGCGTTTGGTAAGTTATTTTCCGAAGGCGGTGGTTTAGTCTGTTGTAAGCCTAAACGCCGACACTTTTTTGAGCTTTGAGCTTGTAATGACGACTGCCTGGATTTTTTTTAGTAGGTTTGCGTCTTCTCCGACGTCTTGTGGTAAAGGAGACGCTTTTTTAGGCCAAGCAACGTGCAAGGTTATTTTTTTTTGTCAATCCAAGCAGTGGTTCTAGGTTTGCGTCAAGGTGGTTGATTCCGATCTCAGTCATGGAAATGTGTTTATTTGAGTGAAATAAGACTTAGCTTTCATTCAAATTACGTAATTTTAATGACAAAAGTTACAGCGATCAAAACTGCTTTTTGAGAGTGATAGGGCGGCGTTGACTATGGTGTATGGTATGTCTACGGTTAATTTGGGTTTGGAGTTAAAGTTGATTAGGTCCGACGTTTCCAGTTTTGGTGTCAGAATACTTTGGTTGAAGTACAGAGGTTTGTCTAAAGTTTTGCTGGTTTTAGCTCTCTATCAACTTAAGACGTTTTCTTTTGGCTTCAATCTTGAACGCTGCTAAGTCTTCGAATTTTACTGAATCTTTCGGTTAAGTCCAGTCTATAGGATTGGTACACATGGTAGGTTTCTGCGTAATTGTTGCGTGTTCATGCAGCTTGGGGTTTCCAAGGTACTAAACCTACTCAGTTCTAAGTTGTTGGTTTGTTTCAATTGTTATGGTTACGAGTGGCTTTGCGTGTTTTTGGAGGTTTGCAGACAAGATACGCTTTTAGGTTTTTCAGTGCCGAGTTGTCTTGATTAACTTTATTTGCTAAGACTGGTCTGGGTAACATGTTATTCCTAATACCTATCGTTAAGTTTCTGTATTTCTGTGATTTTGCTGAATTTTATACTTTTGGTGTTTGGTGTTCACGCTTGATTTGTCTAAAGTTTGGCTGGTTTTAGCTCTCTGTCAACTCAAGATGTCTATTTTTGGTTTCAATCTTGAACGTTGCTAAGTTTTTGAACTCTACTGAATCTTTTGGTTCAGTCTATAGGATTGGTACACATGATTTTGATTAACTTTATTTGAAAGGTTTTGATTTGCAAAACATGTTGTTCTTGGATGGTACCTACCATTTTGTTGAATTTTAGACTTTTGGTGTCTAAAGATTTTGGTTTGAAGGCAAGGAAAAAATTTTTTTTGTCTAAACACTATAAAAGCGTGGAGCTACTAAATTTTTTCATTCTAGACACTATAAAATAGCAAAAGAGAGCAAATTTGTTGAAACTACCAAAAGACACTAAAAAAATGTGAAACTACTAAAATTTTTCTGTCTAGATACTATAAAAACGTGACATAGCTTGGCATCGGTGGCACGTAGGGTTTTTTGCTGTAATCTAAATGATTGCAGTTTTCCTTGGTTTTTTGATCAATTTGGTTTTAAGAATTTTGGTCCAGATTTTGCTTTAAATTATCTTTTGGACAAAAAATTTGTTTGGGCAAAATCTTTTGGGTTACTTGTTTTCAAAGGATGAAAGAACTCCAGAAAAATGTTTGTTTCAATTTGAGTTTTTGCTTTGGCAATCTCCGACCAGGCGGAGGACAAAATTTTAAAAAATTAACAACGGTGGATTGCACCTTTCGGTAAATTTTGATCGACCTAACAAAATAGTCAAAAGTGATCTAGAAATGTCAAAAACGTTCTAGAATTGTCAAAAATAATCGAATATTATCAATAGTGAACTGTAAAAAAAGTGTGAAAATGTTCTAAACCTGTCAAAAATTATCTAGAAGTATCAAAGAAGTGTGAAAAATGTTTAAAAACTGTCAAAAACTGTTTAGAAGTGTCCCAAAACTGTTCTAAAATTGTCAAAAATTATTTAGAAGTGTTAAAAACGTTCTAGAATTGTCAAAAATAATTTAATAGCCTCAAGAGTGTTCTAGAACTATTAAAAAAGTGTGAAAATGTTTTAAATCTGTAAAAAATTATCTAGAACTGTCAAAGAAGTGTGAAAAATGCTAAAAACTGTCAAAAACTATCTAGACTATCCCATGACTGTTCTAGAATTGTCAAAAATGATCTAGAAGTGTTAAAAACGTTCTAGAATTGTTAAAAATTATCTAATATTATCAAGAGTGTTCTAGAACTGTCAAAAAAAGTGTGAAAATGTTTTAAATTTGTCTAAAATGATCTAGAAGTGTGAAAAATATTTAAAAACTGTCAAAAACCTTAGAGAAGTGTTTCAAGACTATTCTAGAATTGTCAAAAACGATCTAGAAGTGTTAAAAATGTTCTAGAATTGTCAAAAATAAACTAATTTTATCAAAAGTGTTTTAGAACTGTCAAAAAAAGTGTGAAAATGTTCTAAATCTGTCCAAAATTATCTAAAAGTGTGAAAGAAGTGTAAAAAATGTTTAAAAACTGTCAAAAACTATCTTGAAGTGTCCCAAGACTGTTCTAGAATTGTCAAAAATGACGCAGAAGTTTCAAAAACGTTCTAGAATTGTCAAAAATGATCTAATAGCTTCAAGAGTACTCTAGAACTGTCAAAAAAGTGTGAAAATGTTCTAAACCTGTCAAAAATTATCTAGAAGTGTCAAAGAAAAGTGAAAAATGTCAAAAACGATCTAGAAGTGTCCCAAGACTGTTCTAGAATTGTCAAAAATGATCTAGAAGTGTCAAAAACGTTCTAGAATTGTCAAAAATATTCTAGTAGTATCAAGTGTGTTTTAGAACTGTCAAAAAAGTGTGAAAATGTTTTAAATCTGTCAAAAACTATCTAGAAGTGTCAAAGAAGTGAGAAATTTTTTTAAAAACTGTCAAAACTATCTGGAAGTGTCTCAAAGTTGTTCAAGAGTTGTAAAAATTAATTTAAAAGTGTCAAAAACGTTCTAGAATTGTCAAAAATAATCTAATATTATTAAGAGTGTTTTAGAACTGTCAAAAAAGTGTGAAAATGTTCTAAACCTGTCAAAAATGATCTAGAAGTGTACTAAGACTGTTCTAGAACTGTCAAAAATGATCTAGAAGTGTTAAAGACGTTTTAGATTTGTCAAAAATAATCTAATACTATCAAGAGTGTTCTAGAACTGTCAAAAAGTGTGAAAATGTTCTAAATCTGTCAAAAATTATCTAGAAGTGTCAAAGAAGTGAAAAAAAATGTTTAATAACTGTTAAAAACTATCAAAAAGTGATCCAAAACTGTTCTAGTGTTGTCAAAAATGATCTAGAAATGTTTGAATGTTTTAGAACTGTCAAACATGTTCTAAAACTGTCAATAATCTAGAAGTGTTAAAAAAATTGTGAAAAATTAAGTGTTTTTAGAACTATCAAAAATGATCTAAATGAAGAATGTTAAGAAACTGTTAAAAAAGTGTCCAAATTATATGGGTTTGTTGGTCTTGGTTTCTGCTTGGGTTTGTGGTTTTTTTTATTGTCTTTTTTTACTGCTATTTTCTACAACTTGTTTAAAGAGGTTTGATAGAACTAACAGCTTATTAATTGACTTTCGAACTACTTTAGTGGGTAAATAGCAAGAAGGGCTCTACCATTGAGCTATCATACCGATCCTTTGCTATCTAGGGACTATTACAGGTTTGGGTTAAATCCAAAAATAATTAGAAGCAATTTTAATTTTTGTTAGATATTTTTGAAACAATGAAAAAATTAGAAGTCATTTTTTTTGCTTTTTTTTTATTTTGATTTGGTCCTTCGAATCTAATGAAGGTTGTGACTGTTTTATTCTTGGGTTTAATATTAAATCTAACTACTCGTTTCTCATGTTAACACTAAAAACGGTAAAGAGCAAAATTCTTTTGTTTGGACACTAAAAAACCGTGAAACTACAAAATTTAAAAACTATTGAACTACTTGAGATTCTTATTTAGACACCTAAAAACGGTCGAAAAAACTAAATTTATTTGATAAGACACTAAAAAACCGTGAAGTTCCTAAAAAATGGTGTCTAGACAATAAAAAACTATAAAACTACTAACATTTTTTTTGTTAACATTGTAAAACAATAGAAAGGGTCAAAATTCTTCCGTTCAGTCCTAATGCTGTATGCTCAGCGGCCGAAATTTAATAAGAGTTGACTTTTTTGACTTTATATTTTAAAATCTTTTGATCATTGAGTTTAGACGCAAATTAGGGGTGGAGATTGGGGGTTAGTTGTTGATTGTGATGTGAATATGGGTGACTATTAGAACACTTATATATGAGCCTCTGAGGATAGAGATGGCTATTGGTTTTTGATCTTCTTAGAGTTTTTTAAGTGGAGTTTGTTGGTCTGGGTTTTTGCAATGTTTGGCGGTTTTTGATCCGGTCCTTCGAATTGGATCAGGATTATTATTTTTTTAGATATCTTTGACTAATTTCAAACCTGAAACATTCTTAAAGCTTTTAAAGAAATTTGATTGTTATTGACTAATCTTAGAAACTGATTAGTTTTGACAAATTATAAAAGCTATCATTCTTTTAGAAACATTCCATCTATTTTAACAATCATAACAGCCACACTCCATGTAACTAGAAGCATTTGAATAATTTTATAAGTTTCTGGGTAAATATAGAAGCTTTTAAATAGTTTTAGGTGTATCAATCAAAGTTAGGATCAATCAACTTATTATATAATTGATATTCTTCTTGAAATTTGTCTCTAGAACATTTAAGACTTTTTTCTATTTTTAAAGGAGGTACTTTCTAATACAAACAATTGTTTAAATTTATTAAATGCTGATATTTAATTATTTATTTACAATATTGAAATGAAATGATATCTTTTATTAAATACGGCTCAAGTAAGTAGAATATCTGCAAGCTAAACCCAAATTTAAAAACAGCAAATTCTGAATATAACTCAAAAGTAATTTCATTGAAAATGACGGCCATCAATCTCATCCACATGAGGAGACAGTGTGCACATATTGCGGCATACAATTTTCTACATTGATCTATAAAAAAACAAGAGATTTCATATATAATATATCTTATTACGGACATCACTTGTACATAAGAGTGAAAATCATTAATATTATTATAAAAGCTATTTACCTCTCGAGTTTCTTCGGACAAAGGAAATGAGAAGCCATTTCTTTTCTGATTATGAAATAAGGGAAATCCTCTACATTTTTAAAGCATTATTTATAATTATATATACATACAACTTCCTTAGAAAGAATATTTTGTAGGAGGAAAAAATGTATATTCATCAGCAAGAATATCCTAGAAATTTATTCAATAAGTAATAATATAATATGAACATAATTAATTAATTTATTATAATTTAAAAAATAGAATTTTGATTAAAAAAAGTAATTACTCAAACTTCTTAGACGAAGGGTTTAAATTTCATTATGTACCGAGACTGTGTTGGATATATGATATAATAAGCACGCTACACAAGTTGTGATGACTTCATTTCCATACATTAAATTTTAATTAAGCATTGAGTGGCTGTCATTAATAGATGAACTATTGACATTCACTAAGTAAAAATTTATCAGAAATATTTATTACAGCTTTTACAGCACGATTCTATTTTTAATGAAAATGAATTGGAATAAAGGTACGCGATTTGTGAGTTGATATATTAATAATAAAAAATATCACGGAATGCAATCAACACATAGTAAAATCAATTACCATTATATTCGTTTGATTACAATAGTTATAATAATATTTATTGTTCGTTTGTTTACAAAATAAACAAAAGGATATTTCTGCCTCGTATCACAATTTTTATTATATCGTCATGGAATTTATAATTACGCATATGGGAAAATTGTATATATGAGACTAGATAATACAAATTTTGATATGTAATGTAAATAGTAAAAACAGTTTTGTGAGCTCATGTATGTATGAAGCTTGCATAAGGAGTGAGTCTACAATTGTTATATTATACTGTGTAACGTGCTTAACAAAACAAAGCTTTAATAAAGGGATAATGAGAAAAATGATTTTTTTTGCGGATCATCTGTTACGGCTGGTGATCAGTATATGTACGCCCGTAAGCAATTAAATCGATCTTTTTTTCGATTACTGAAAGAAAACCTTTTCTTTTGGTTTAACAGGGCATCAGCTGGGTTTGTTGGATAACTGCAGGAGCAATTGCATCTTTTTCACTCAACAAAAATTATTTATAAATAATAAATTTAAAATAGAGAAACGTGCACGATTTATTGTCGCTAAATACATGTAAGTACAGAGTGCTGTGCATAATCCGTATGTTTATACGGTATATGAAATAAATAGTTATTGTGCAAAACACGAGCATGGACATGAATACCATTAAAACTCTAGCAAGTAAACAAAAAGACAATTCAGCTCAGCTCTGCGTGGATTACAGATGACTTAACGCAAAATTTGTCTCCTGCTCAAGATCTACCAGACCCCGAGGTCACAATTTTAGAAAACAACAAATTTTTTGTTTTAGAAAACCAACCATCTACCAGACGTTCTCTTTCGACAAACGGAAGGAAAATCAATAAGAGAAATAGGCAAGGATGTTAACCAAATGGTAGCAAGTCGGCTTTTTCAGCTTCTAGCAACTACAACCAACTAAAGGTTTTCTGTTTTTGCAAAAGACTAGGAAGGAAATGAACTACATACGACAACAAAGGCGGGCTACAAAAACTGATGCCAGCAACAGCTTATCCTTTGCTTTGCTCAATTTGTATGAAATTG